>OX459010.1:18442996-19642996 GCA_949774965.1 Diarsia brunnea
GTTCCATATTGTTATTGTTATATGGAGTTGAACTTTATTACGTATATACCTATCACAAGTGAGGTTTACAGTGTGGAATGGCAACAGAAATTCATTTGTATTTGATTTACGAGTATATATTTCGATATTATGTAGTTTCTACCGAAAGGGTAATTGAAAAGTTTGAAAATTCCGATCTTCTCACAGTTTAGCTTCTACGTTATTAAGAAATTTGAAAATTAGCTTAAGTATCACCTATTTGAAATGCACCCAATAATTACTCTCTGTATAATTAATACACTACTCAGGAATAAAATATCGCATTCAAAATAAAGTCGATCAGTTCATGAATTTAAATAGTAGAGAGATTCAAGTCTTTGTTTGTGTTTGTTAGTATTAAACATCTTTCTTTGGTCTTTAAAACAGACAAGGTAAACACGTTCAATTAGAAACTGTCGAAGAACAACCTACTCTAAACAAAATTGGCACCCACCCAACTCAGATTCGATGGATTGAAAGTTTCAAACATTATGAATGACGCACCTAATGCTTTTGTTACAATAATAAGAAGTATTAGAATTGAACCAAGATAGTTTGTACAACTTGCTTATTATGATAAGCTTACGCTCTACCTTAAGGGCTTCATCAATATCCTTCAAAGAATGAATGAACGTTACTACAATAATGAAATTGGTGCAAAATCAATATTGATTTCACTCACAACTTCACAAGGTAACAACAACCCAATCGTTCTCTTCTGTATTATTATACTTCCTTATTCTTATTTATGTTCGTCTGGCTTCCGCAACATCGTAAATAATTAGGTTACGAGTATATTCTCTTAACTATGTTTAGTCTATAAAACGTCTGTAGTAATTTTTATTAAAACAATAAACTTTATACCAACTGGATTGCGTTCACGAAATCTGTTCATACACTTACAATGCAGGTCAATGACCGGCTACCTGTCACATAAAACTACGCTTATCCCACTCTAGCATGTTAATTTCTCTATTACCTATCCTTCTCTTTCCTTGACGTAGAGCGTGTAACTGACAGGCATTGTTAAGAGTTCTTAATCGTTGTTTTCCAACAAGATACTTAGTTACATGCTTAGTTGGCGGATTATTCGGGCTCTGTGTGAGAGTTGGCACCGTGTCAACTTGATATTTGAACACGGTGTGGTTCCGATTGTGTGTGTTATAATAGTAAAAGGCTCAGGATTGATCGCTTTCCGTTTAAAAGTTTGTCCTTTGCGTAATTTGTAGTCTATTTCTTTGTCATGCTACTTTGATTTTGAAAGAGAATCTTTAGCAGGAACTTCAAGTCATTTTATAACGGGTTTTGTTGTACGCTTTAGTTATGGTGGCAAGTTTTTTCGTAGTTTGCCATTTTACTGTATGTTTCTTGTAGCGGTATTGTGCGGTACTGACGTATGTTTTGGTACCGTTTGGTACTTTACATACAATGTGTTATTACGATTGTGTATGTTAATAAAAGATTTGGTTTAAATACAATTGGCCTTTCTGGATTATTAGACATTTATTAATATATTGCTAGAGGAGCTCGTGGCTAAATAAGAACTGCCACTCGGGTCGATCTTTAGGTAAAGCTGTGCTTGCCTAGGTCGGTCTGTGGATGTGTGACCGCCCGACATACCGAGTTTCCTCCGTGCCTCGGAAAGCACGTTAAGCTGGTGGTCCCAGCTGTCATATATAGATCTTTGGCAGTCGTTACAGGTAGTCAGTGACCTGAAATTCTGACATCCAGTCTTACCAAAGAGTATCGTATTACCTAGTATTAACTGGGTTGTGGTGGTCAGATAGGCAGTCGCTCCATGTAAAATAGGTACTGGTATTCAGCTGCATCCGGTTAGACTGGAAGCCGACCCCTACATACCTAGTTGGGAAAAGGGTAGGCAGATGATGATTTATTAATATATTGCAATTACCTTACTAACATTTTTTTAAATTTTCATGAAATCTGTGGCAGCTGTCGTAACATTTTTTTTTGTCATTTTCCTAGACGGTTCGAAATTGTCTTCATAATTTTTTATGAAAAGTCAGTTTTATGAAACTTCACACAGAGTCAATTTCATGAAATGCTACAATGAAATTAATAACGGCTACAATGATCCCTTAAGGTACAACTACAAAAGTTGTTAATAATAGAACGTAAATTTAGCTTAGTAAAACGTTTGATCGAGACAGGTGTCGCCACCTGGTAGCGTTGCGGTGCATTAATTACTGCACCGTGCTAATACGCAGCTGACAAGTAAATTACCTTGGTAGACACTCAATTAGCTATTCTATTAACATTGTTACATTGTGCTAAGGTAGTATATAAACGTGAAAATGTTATTGAACTAAATAATTTATAAGTATTATGAAAGGTGAACGTAAAAGAGAACCTTTTAAACTCTTTTTGTATTTTATTTCCTAAATAACGATCTCTTCGTTGTTGGAATTGCCACGGTGGGAATTGGGATTAGCGCCTAGAGTTGAAATTCCAGCAGTGCAATAACACTTGTGCACCTAATTTATATATTTAAACTTCATGTACAACAGTGGTAAGGCGGACTTAATGCCACAAGTAATTCTCTACCAGTCAACTTTTGGGTTAAATAAGACAACATTGTGATTAGGTTACGAGTATATTCTCTTAACTATGTTTAGTCTATAAAACGTCTGTAGTAATTTTTATTAAAACAATAAACTTTATACCAACTGGATTGCGTTCACGAAATCTGTTCATACACTTACAATGCAGGTCAATGACCGGCTACCTGTCACATAAAACTACGCTTATCCCACTCTAGCATGTTAATTTCTCTATTACCTATCCTTCTCTTTCCTTGACGTAGAGCGTGTAACTGACAGGCATTGTTAAGAGTTCTTAATCGTTGTTTTCCAACAAGATACTTAGTTACATGCTTAGTTGGCGGATTATTCGGGCTCTGTGTGAGAGTTGGCACCGTGTCAACTTGATATTTGAACACGGTGTGGTTCCGATTGTGTGTGTTATAATAGTAAAAGGCTCAGGATTGATCGCTTTCCGTTTAAAAGTTTGTCCTTTGCGTAATTTGTAGTCTATTTCTTTGTCATGCTACTTTGATTTTGAAAGAGAATCTTTAGCAGGAACTTCAAGTCATTTTATAACGGGTTTTGTTGTACGCTTTAGTTATGGTGGCAAGTTTTTTCGTAGTTTGCCATTTTACTGTATGTTTCTTGTAGCGGTATTGTGCGGTACTGACGTATGTTTTGGTACCGTTTGGTACTTTACATACAATGTGTTATTACGATTGTGTATGTTAATAAAAGATTGGAATTTAAGGTAGTGGTACCTGTTTTGCTCATGCATTTATGCAGTTGTTGGGATTAATTGTGTTTAGGTCTACTATTACGGAAACTCGTGGATAAGGTACGTACAGAACCGGGAAGTGTGGCACAAAAAGGGGGAGGCATATACTCAACAGTGGGTGATTCCGATCTGATATTATGATAACGAGGTCTACGATTTGTAACAGTGATGAGTTAATAATCAAAATAGCTGGTACCTAAATGGTGTAAATTACTTGTCGTTGATTGCCTCACTATAATTTTTTAGTAATATTAGCTGTAACCCACCAGACACAATGAAATAAATAAATAAAATTGTACACTGAACAACCAATATAAATTATGAGTGACCTTACCGTGTGGTGCTGGTAAACAAATACCTATTAGTTTTGTGATGCTAACAAGCGGATATGCAGTAGCATTTTTTCATAAGATTGAGACGTAATAGATAGTAATTTACTCGACGTTTCATACTCAGTTGTGACCGTTTATCTGCTTAATACGGTGACGAGTCTGTGGAAGCTGTGTTGTTTTTTTACGAGTGTCTTAACTTGTGAAGGTGTGGATTCAATGGAATGGTTGCATGTTGTTAGATTATCTTGTTTCATTCAATTCTGCACAGCTAGATTGACTAAATTAACATCATCATCATGATTATTTACAGCCCCACTTCACCCACTGCTGAGTTCTTTGCTTGTGCCAAACTCAACGCTCCTGTGTCCACTTCATCCAGGATATTTTCGATATTAAATCAACACTTTAGTATTATTTCATAATTACAAATACCTACTGCCACAATTTCACCTTCAAACCATATTATTATCTTGTCGTGATATTACGATACCTATAAGGGCCCGTAACAGCTAGTGACAGCAAACCGTAATATGTTACTGAAGTTAATTAATTAGTTTAGCTGTACAGTAGTGTACATAACGACTGTATTACGTTACTCCGAAGTTCGAAATGCCGATGTACGGTATACAGAAAGTTTGTGAGTCCGAATTACGTCAGTCAGAATGTACGCTATGACGAAGTACGGTATTCAGAATGTTCGTTACTCCGATGTACGTTACTCCGAAAGTTTGCTACTACGAAGTACTGTATTCAGAATGTTCGTCACTCCGATGTACGTTACACCGAAAGTTTGCTACTACGAAGTACTGTATTCAGAATGTTCATTATCGCGAAGTACGGAACTACGAAAGTTTGCTATGACCAATTACTCAATAATAATTGAGAAAATTCCTCATCGAAATTTTGAGAGAGTATTTCGAATTAGTCAAGTAGGTATTATAAATGATGATTATTGTGCAAATAGGTTTTACAAGTTATTTTTTTTAAATTAGATAATTATTATTATTTTAGATTCCCTTCTCGGATTTGGTCTGTGTTAGATTGCGTAAACACGAATATACCAACAACACAGAATTCAATTGGCACAACCGTTGAAACAGTCTGCTCAATAGAAAAAACTGGCCAAGTGTAAGTCGGACTTGCACATGAAGGGTTCCGTACCATTGTAGTAGATATTGAGAGATTTTCTATGTTATTTTAGCACCATAGACTTCTTATAGATTTTCATGTAATCTATAAGCGTTGAACTAATTTCTGTATTTTTTTCAAAATTTTAGGCTCAGAAGTTTCGGAGATAAGGGGTGGTCGACCATACAGACAGATACATGAGTGATCCGATAAGGGTTCCGTTTTTTCCTTTTGAGGTACGGAACCTTAAAAAGCAGAATATAAATATACAAAACATTAGTAGAATTATTAAAAGAACAATAAAATACGATTTTGGAAATAGAAAGAATAACGGCAAACATTACGAAACGCTAAAGAAATAGCTCACAAACAAGATCAAAGAGCATAATTATGGTCAAGAAAGACACCGTGTCTTTAAAGAAATTTTTACGAAGTCATACATACATCATTTATTTTAAAACTTGTTTTTTTATTATTACAATTAAATTTTATTTTCAATTTTAGTGCATAGAAAAGTTAATTTCGTTTTTTATTACCCCATGTTTTAAGATTATTTTGAATTGATTAACCTGCTTTTACTTAGATTTTTATGTGTACACTGTTATAGATAATTTACCCTCACAGTGTACATTTATAATACTCGACTAATTCGAAATACTCTCTCAGAATCTCGATGAGAAATTTTCTCAATTATTATTGAGTAATTGCTCATAGCAAACTTTCGGAGTTCCGTACTTCGCGATAATGAACATTCTGAATACAGTACTTCGTAGTAGCAAACTTTCGGAGTAACGTACATCGGAGTGACGAACATTCTGAATACAGTACTTCGTAGTAGCAAACTTTCGGAGTAACGTACATCGGAGTAACGAACATTCTGAATAACGTACTTCGTCATAGCGTACATTCTGACTGACGTAATTCGGACTCACAAGCTTTCTGTATACCGTACATCGGTATTTCGAACTTCGGAGTAACGAAATACAGTCGTACATAACGGATTGTCATTTTATTTGGAGGTTATATTGTTTATTATAATTTATATTATGACTATGAGTTATAAATACGTTCAACAAGTACTTTGGTTTAAATACAATTGGCCTTTCTGGATTATTAGACATATTTATTAATATATTGCTAGAGGAGCTCGTGGCTAAATAAGAACTGCCACTCGGGTCGATCTTTAGGTAAAGCTGTGCTTGCCTAGGTCGGTCTGTGGATGTGTGACCGCCCGACATACCGAGTTTCCTCCGTGCCTCGAAAAGCACGTTAAGCTGGTGGTCCCGGTTGTCATATATAGATCTTTGGCAGTCGTTACAGGTAGTCAGTGACCTGAAATTCTGACATCCAGTCTTACCAAAGAGTATCGTATTATCTAGTATTAACTGGGTTGTGGAGGTCAGATAGGCAGTCGCTCCATGTAAAATAGGTACTGGTATTCAGCTGCATCCGGTTAGACTGGAAGCCGACCCCAACATAGTTGGGAAAAGGGTAGGCAGATGATGATTTATTAATATATTGCAATTTTACCTTACTAACATTTTTTTAAATTTTCATGAAATCTGTGGCAGGTGTCGTAACATTTTTTTTTGTCATTTTCCTAGACGGTTCGAAATTGTCTTCATAATTTTTTATGAAAAGTCAGTTTTATGAAACTTCACACAGAGTCAATTTCATGACATGCTACAATGAAATTAATAACGGCTACAATGATCCCTTAAGGTACAACTACAAAAGTTGTTAATAATAGAACGTAAATAAAATTTAGCTTAGTAAAACGTTTGATCGAGACAGGTGTCGCCACCTGGTAGCGTTGCGGTGCATTAATTACTGCACCGTGCTGATACGCAGCTGACAAGTAAATTACCGTGGTAGACACTCAATTAGCTATTCTATTAACATTGTTACATTGTGCTAAGGTAGTATATAAACGTGCTAATGTTATTGAACTAAATAATTTATAAGTATTATGAAAGGTGAACGTAAAGGAGAACCTTTTAAACTCTTTTTGTATTTTATTTCCTCAATATCTCTTCGTTGCTGGAATTGCTACGGTCGGATCAGCGCCTAGAGTTGAAAATCCAGCAGTGCAATAACACTTGTGCACCTAATTTATATATTTAAACTTCATGTACAACAGCGGTAAGGCGGACTTAATGCCACAAGTAATTCTCTACCAGTCAACTTTTGGGTTAAATAAGACAACATTGTGATAGGGTCACAAATCAAACACTGTGTTTCCTAGTGTTTGTGTAAATAGAAATAAGAAAATAAATCTTCTAACTGATGGAATTCAAATTACATACGTAGCTAGATGAAATATTATACAAAAACATAAACATAAGGCGGATGAACTGGATTTAAATGTTTTTATTTAACCATCAAATCAAAATCACATATTCAACAACAGCAGATGTGATAAAAATTATGCCGAAAAAAAAAATAGATTGGCGCGAATCGACAATATGGCGTCGTTTAATCCTTCCACGTCGATCCAGAGACAATGGTACTGGCAGGAGATTTTATTGAAAACAATTTACGGATTCCGAGAGCGCCAGTTCGTAATCCTTTCTCACTGAAATGTTGTTTTATTGAAATAAGCAGGGAAATTAATATTAAATGTTCCAAATGTTTAAACAACGTCCTTTTGATGTTTATGTCTCTTTGTATAATACTGTCAATGATTTTAAGCCTAATTAGCCTCGCGCTTGGGGACTTTCCTTCAACAGAAAAGCAACAAGAATTTAAATCGAAAACTTGTTCTTGGTTTGTTCTACTCCGGACTTGAAATATATTGAAGTGTTACAAAATCTGGCTTTACACACAAGAAACAATGTTTAATTACCAAGTTTCTGGTTCAACAGTCTGGTATTATATTCCGACCCATTTATTCAAACCGACACGCACCCGCTAAAGGTTATCTTACCCTACTTTCCAAAATAACCTAATCCCCACTTTATCGAGTGGGCAAAAAAGCGCGCGTAAACAAAATGCCATCGCGAAAATGGCGTCCATTTTCATTCATATTTCGTCCGTCGCGTTCCAACGATTACGGTTTGCGAGGGAACGGTCGGGTTCTTTTTTCGCGGCAATTTGGGCGGTATTTCCAGTGGACTTTTTGCGGCCAGTTTTAATCGGTGTTGCCATTTTAGAGAGCTCACCGACGAGGGCGTTTCATTTGTCTGTCCTTTTTTGAAGCATTGTTGTTTGAATGTCTCGGATGCCTACCTGCCGTGGAATATTTATAATTAATATTTTTGCTTGATTTGTTTTTTCCTTTGTTTCAGATGAGAATATCCTTAAATATGATACGATGACGTGAAAGCAATGCTGCTGCAGCAGGCGTCGTCGTCACCTGGTCCCAGCGGCACGGCGAGTCCGAAACAAGCTCCCAGTCCCAGACCTAACCCAAGTCCAAGTTTTAATAGTAGAGCGACTGGTAGTCCAAGTTTGAGTGATGGAGCTTCGAATTCCAATAGTCCCAAGTTGGGCGGCAATAGTCCCAAGTTGGGCGCCAGTCCAAAGTATGGCAGTCCAAAGTTGGGGACTGGGAGTCCGAAGCTGGGCCGGGCGGCGCTGGAGGACGAGGCCGCGTTGGAGAGGCTGCAGGCCGAACTGAAGGAGGGCTGGACGGTACACACGGGGAGAGATGGCAGACTGTATTATTGCAAGTAAGTAATCTTCTTCTTCAAGTTTTTTTGGTCTGACCAGTACGTATCGACCAGGGCAGTTCTATCATTTGCCTCATATATATGCATGCAATAAACATAACGTGAGTAGAGCCCCGACGCAGGACACATATATATATTATGCATTACCATCTCGTCTGCCAGAGAGAAGCAAATTACAGAGTAAGTTATCAATTCTTATTACAATCAGCATTTACATTTTGCAAATACATATTTATATCTCGTACTGTTTGTGCGGACACTCGCTATAATTACAGAACGAATTCCATGAATAAATGAAAAACCAATGTTACAAGGCCATTTTTTGTAAACATTTTATTTCACGAAACATTTTTATGTGCGAAGTTATTTTATGGCGGACTTTATAAACCTTTGCATTAATTTTTGAACGTCAATTTGGTTGATGATACAAGGGTCTTTAGACGTAAAATGTTAAGTATGAAACTTATTGCTGCGTTGTTCATAAAACTGAAAACCCAAATACTGTAACGTTAAATGATAATACACATTACACACTTGCTAGTTCCGTTACTCAATATTATGAATTTTAAAGTAACTGGCTGTCTATCTGTTACATTTTCCGATTTTAATGACTATACGCATATCAATGAAACATTAGAAAATTTTTGATCCTATTAGTACGTTCCCGTAGGATTACACGTGGCTGAAGCCGCGGATAAAAGCTAGTAAAATATAAAATAATCTTCTATTTCTAATAAGCGATATCAGAGATTATCGGTTGTGACTCTTAGGTCAAGAATGTATTTTATTGGGAGTCTGTCTCGGTAAGAATTTCAATTACTGCGGCCCTAAATAAGTCGTAAAAGGTATTAAAAACTTGAATTCTGTTAGCTGTCTAGTCATCTGAAAGGTATTTGATAATTTAATTCTTTTGTTAAAGAAACGCTAGTGCCACCCGCCCTTGTTAATTTAATGTCTGTGCTATATCTAAGTTAAGAAACATACAAACCTATACACGATCTGCGTGTCTATGTGACGATCTTCGCAGGGTGGCTGGTAGCAAGTGGATTGCAACAATTGAGTCAAGTGGTATGCGATTGAAGAGGTGAGCATGTCCAGCAGAGGACTGCTGTAGCCTGATGATGAAGTGGTCCCGCAGACACACGTAAAGCTGCTTTTCAGATACCCGACATATATACAAGTTTCTATATGTATTTTTGCTAGCATACCTACATCCTTGCTCCTTGTTTCCATAATGTCTGCATCCATAGTACCCACTATAAGATTTATTCTCTTTGCTCCCGAGCACTCAGACAGAACCGCGTGTCTAAAGAGAGAGCGGGAATCTGTTTGAACAGTGGCAGTGTTCGAAGTGTCCGAACAAGAGATCTAATTATCGAGGCGAATGCAACCGCACTCAACTTTCAAAGTTCGGCCACAAAGTTAACAGGGGTAAGAAGGATCACTGGATTAAAAAAATACTGAAGAGTGAAGATCAACACTGTAGTATTATCTAAGTGGCTTAGACAAGTATCACTTTCAAAGCGATTTGTATTTCTACAGCGACTATCAACATGGTTGAGATAACTTTAACAGTAGATTATGTCACTCGAACATATTTAGTACTTTCTTCATCGTTATCTTTGATAAAATAAAACACTCAATCTTTTCTGATTGTCTCTGTCTCTTACTTCGGGGACTACAGGCATGATGTTTTTTATGTAGGTATGTATATGTATATCTGTAGTAGAATTAACTGCCATTCTTTACGTGAGTTTTCTGTTCCCCCACATTGTGAAGATCATTGTGGATTGATACTTCTGAAGCCTTAACCGCAAGGTTGGCATTTGCAACTTTATGCAATTTAACTTGCTCTTCATTCGGTAGTCTGTCTAAGAATTCTGACAAAGTAAACGTACAATGTGGAGTGATGTTGACTTAACTGTCGGATGCATTATTATTCGATTCTGCTCCTGAAACTACTTTTGAAACCTGAAAGTTCACTTGAAGTCTGTATAAGTATGAACGAAGAAGTGTGTACAGACAATAAGTAGTAGGAGTTCTCTAATTTCTGCCTACCTCGTGGAAAATATACTTGAATTCATATAGGGTGCACAATCAATGGACCTTATTCTGAACCTATAGGGATTTTTTATTGATATTTAATTTTTTAAATGCGGACTGCTTTAAATAGCTTTCTCGTTGATTGGCGAGAAGAGGCACAACACCCAGAAAAGTAGAAGAAACGGGGGACGCCTTTGCCCAGGAGTAGGAAAGTTCAGGCTTTTTAATGATCGATGAAAGATTTGTTTGTAAATTGTGAGGTTTCAGTATAATCAGCCAGTTTCACAAACGTGGTAACCATGCGTACATACTAACGCAAAGAGTGTGACGATTCTATTATCTAAACCTTTATTTAATAGAATACGTCTCACTTTATATCACATCAAGACATCTGACATCTTCGGCAATATTTCGGCAAAACTATTTCTATTGGATCTTTTATTATCTATCTAACAAAAGACAGCAATACTCGTATTTACTTGGCCACGGCAGTAAATGGTGAAGGTCGAAGGAGCAGAATTTATTGGTTATTACCCGCGTTACCCGTGTATCGATGCTTCGAGATGATTTGATCGCAATAACAGGTCGGACGTGTCACCAATATTGTATCGTACTTGCTTATGATAGCAATATCGAATCGATTTAGGTATATAGTACGACTACGACGATTCGTTGATCTGTTTTTCGAATTGGGCTAGATTTTATACTAGGTATTATGATATGTTTTTCGGTTTCAAATCCAAATTTTTAAGAAGCCTTAACCAATATGTATGTTGGAAGTATAGTAATGAAGTACAGAGTACCTACCACCTTTATATAGGGTGTAGAAGTACCCTTAACGCAAACGAAGGGCACTTGTTCTCCCCACCACTGCGATCATTTTTTTGTTCTAGACCATACCTGGGAACTCTCTAGTTACGGAGATATTGGGGGTCAAAGTTCCAAATTTTTCACAGCTGTTTTTTTAAATACTAGTTTTTCAGGTTACAACTTTAATTAAATTACCTCCATGAACCGTTTACTATTCAAAGCATCCACTAGCACAATGTTTTAACGGTGCTACATTGAGTTTTACCGTAAAATGTGATTTTCGAAATTTCGACCCAAAAAAAAAAGTCGTTTCCCAGCAAAAATTTTTGCGTAGGGGTTCTTAGTTTTATGTACAGAATGCTTGGTTGACGGCTGTGTGATGGGTTGATTTACACCCTGTATATTTACAAAAACACATCAGCGTTCTCTTTCTTATCCCAATTTATTTGGAGACTGCAGCATGTCTTCTTCTTCCATACTTCTCTATTACTCGTAATCTCATCAGACACCTCGTTTCTTGCCATCTAACATCCTTTACATAAATCATACAACGGTTTTTAGCTATTCATATGCTAATCTTTTAAAAGCCTTGACCATATTGTATGTTGGAAGTATAGTAATGAAGAGAGGTACCACTTTTTTAGATATGTTTACAAAAACATTAAACAAATATTCCATTCTATTCTAGGTTTGCAGAAACTACTGAGTTCCCACGATAATTGGCGTAAACAAATTGTAGCGTCTGTTTTTTATACGAAACTCGAGTTAATTAAGATGCTGTATTAGATGGCCAAAAATGATTCTACCAAGTATATTTTTAGAAGAGGCCGGGAAGATTTTTCCTGGTAGAGACAAAGTTCAGACTCTTTTGGGATTTCTTCTTCTCGTGTCAATGACATAGATTCTGTCTGACCAGTACGAAGCAACCTGAACAGCACCCTATACATCGATCCCTGTACACGCATTAGGAAATCTCAAGTCCTAATCACATAATATCTGTACGTAGGACTTACAATATGATCTTCATTCATATCTAACAAACAAAAAAACGCATCCATACATCGTTACTCGCAACACTGTCATCCGAGTATCGATTCCGCACCACTAGTTTATAATCATCGAGTGCGTTGGACGGCCGGCTCCGATGGGCTCACTCGGGAGGCGGAACGCGTCGCTACAGTCCTTACACTGTTATTGTACCTCTGACAGCTGCAGTCCAACAGCAACCGTATTGTTACAAAAATAACGATCACTGTTATTTTCACGGGCTTGTCAGTGACAGCAACTTAGGTCATCATCATCTGCCTAGCCTTTTGCCAACGAGGTTGTTGTCAGTTTCCAGTCCATACAACGAGGAGGTCGTGTGAGAACTGGAAGCTGACCCCCTGACCACCAATTTACTGGGTATGTTATATTATCTTGCTAAGTCATGACTGGTAAGGTTTACAAACATTGCATAATCAATCAATCAATTCTTCATTCTCGTAAGTAGTAACCTTATTACAACGTACATAAATATCACTGTGATTTTGACAGTGATACGGAGGCAGAGGTAAACTGTCTCTGAGAGGACTTTACAACTACAATGGCACAACTGCGTCGCCGTCGGCTGTGAACACGCGCTTGTGACGTCAATATTTTCCCGCCATTGTCAGCTGGTAGGGTTGCTAGTGTTTAAAATTAGGACCGAGATATTGGTCATGCAAGAAAAAAAAAAGACGTGTGGCACTCGGAGACTGCCGCGGTAAAGCTATTGCATAGCATTTTTTATCAACTTATGCAATTATAATTATTTATTTATTTTATTAATGCAGTATTTTTTTCCTTTGTTTTTTTTTCTTTGATATTAATTCGAGTTACACTTTGAGCGTGGTGACCGATAAAAAAACAAATTTGGAATGAAAAAACTAAAAAGTATCACCGCTGTGCCGGTCGGAGTGGGGGGTGTTAGGTTTTTTTCGTTACGGAATTTCTGGATTCGGTCCCCACGCTCAAGGCCCGTGATAGAAGCTATGTAATAGCTTACAATGTCGGTTCATAATTGTCATTGTAATCCTCGAAGGAAGCTTCTCCGAAGTTATAAAAATAGTAACGACAAATCTGAGGGAGAAAACGCGAAGAATTTTCCCGCCCGTAATTTCACTGAACGTTTTGTTCGTCCGGAAATGGCCCTCTTGGAACATTTTAAGATGACGCACTTTGCTTGGACCTGTTCCCTGTCTATAAAGGTCTATTATAGTTAATATTTTCAGTGACAGAATTAATTCTACGTTTCCTTACGACATTAAATCAGAAAACTCTTTCATACTTCTTTTAAATTCATCATCATCATTCTCTTGCTCTTTTCCCAATTCATTTGGGATCTTCTTCTTCTATACTTCTCTATTACTCGTCATCTCACCAGACAACTGTTTTTCATCTAACTCATGACTACATACACAACATTATGTACCAAACAACATCACCACAGAACAACAAACACAAATCCGTCAGCCAGTATTAGTTCAGCACACACCACCCAAGTGTTGGTACAAGATTTGAATGTGATTGCACGAACGTTCGCGACGAGCTATTTCATTCAATTTGCATGCAAATACGCGTGTCTATGGGTCTGTGAGTAAATAAACACGCGTCGGCTGTCACTATGTGAGGTGTCTTGGAGCTTCGTGTACGGTTATAGGACAAGGAAGTTTAGGGTTAAGACTGCTTTTATTGCTAAAGTTCTGTCTTCATTTAAGTCAATGTAGGTATAATTACAGCTTTTTTATTTTATTAATTGCAGTGGTGATTGAATAGATGTTTGTATGGACATAGTCAGTACTAACTGCATTGTGGATGTACGACAGGCTTTCGCTCCATGTTAGATATTGGTATGCAGCTGCATCTAGTTAGACTGGAAGCCAACTCTAGCATAGTTTATGACAAGGTTAACCCGATGATGATGAAGGACCAGCAGTCCAAAGTGCGTTGGATATTTTTATATTATGTATTGCTGTACCCTGGGTACGGGAAGCATGGAGTATTTAGTCAGTATTTAAATCAAATGCGATAACGACGGGTTTGACTACTATGGACTAGCGTCTATAATGCCCGTTTTCCAAGATAAAATTACATGTTTAGGG
Organism: Diarsia brunnea; assembly: GCA_949774965.1. Lineage (NCBI taxonomy): Eukaryota > Metazoa > Arthropoda > Insecta > Lepidoptera > Noctuidae > Diarsia > Diarsia brunnea. The sequence continues at coordinate 18,457,442 of OX459010.1, forward strand.
ACTAGAGACCAAACCATGCTGTTTCGACGAGAAGGTCCTCTTCTAAACACAGAATGGCAGTCGCATCTTCCTTTAGCTTTCTGTTACACATATTTTCAAATTCATTTGCAATCCTATCAGCCATTGAACATTTCTTTTTATTCTCATTTTAAAATGACTTTCTCAATTTTTCTAATGTTGCAACCCTAATACTAAGCCATGATGGCGGACGCGCGTCACTCGTTCCCGCCTTCATTAGACGGATTGAATTGAGACAATGTACGCGATATCCGCTTGTAAATTATACGCATACATCCGCCTATAGCGAAATAATACACTTTTGATTATGGTGTTCCTGCTTCGAAACAATGGGATAGCGAAATAGTGATATACTCTCGTTAATTGATGTCTGTGTTGAAAAACTTACAACGTTGACAGATGTCACATTGTTTATAGATGTACCTATATGATAGTAAGTTTATTGTAAAAGACTCAGCGATCTCACAGTTAAACTGCGTAAGCAGTTTTGTGGGGCAATGTACTTAGTTTTAAGACCTTTTTTAAGTAAATAAATCATTCATTCATTCATTCACGGCTCAGAGAACGCGCGGGCTAATTTTGGCGGCATTTCCAATTTTCGGCCATGTTTTTTTAACTGTTCATTTAAAAATGTTTTATGTTTTAACAAAAGGTGTAAACTTTAAACTCGTTAACTGATTCGTTGGAAAAAAGGTTATAGTGTTGACACTTTGATAGGTGTCGTAATTGACGCGGGAAAATTGCTAGATATTTGGTAAGTAATATGTCAAATACTACTTGCCAAATATCCAGCAATTATAATAGTGTGTAGTTGACAGATTGACGCACATAATATACAGGGTGTAAATCAACCCATGACACACCCGTTAACCAAGCATTCTGTACATCAAACTAAGTACCCCTGCGCAAAATTTTTTGCTGGGAAACGATTTTTTTTTTGAGGTCAAAAAACACATTTTACGGTAAAACTCAATGTAGGACTCTTAAAACATTATGCTATTGGATGCTTTGAATAGTGAACGGGTCATAGAGGTAATTTAAGTAAAATTATAACCTGAAAAACTAGTCTTTACAAAAACAGCTGTGAAAAATTTGGAACTTTGACCCCCAATATCTCCGTAACTAGGGGGCTCCCAGGTATGGTCTAGAACAAAATTGGGGGTCAAAGTTCCAAATTTTTCTCTCCATGACCCGTTTACTATTCAAAGCATCCACTAGTGTAATGTTTTGAGAATGCTACTTTGAGTTTTACCGTAAAATGTGTTTTTTGACCCCAAAAAAAAAGTCATTTACCAGCAAACATTTTTGCGTAGGGGCACTTAGATTGATGTACAGAATGTTTGGTTAACGGGTGTGTGATGGGTTGATTTACACCCTGTATAGTTGAACTAACTTTTTTTTTCAGTGCATTTTCCACTGATAATAATTTCACAAATATTCATTAAGAGCGCCCATCTGATAGTGTTATTCAAGTGCTACAAATCCATTCAGGTCTTTTAGGTCTTCTTCATCGTGTCGATGATTCCCTTAACTTCAGCAAAATAAACTTCGACCAGAACTCTGCCACCACGACCACGTCAGTGTAGACTTTGGACAGGTCCCTCAAAGTGTAGAAACGTAAAGTCCAGCTGGCCAGCCTTCTTACCACGAGAATTACTCACAATTCCTCCCAGGAGCATCGACAAAGGCATTTTTCAGAGCATATAGGTAGGTACACGTAAATCACTCATCTCCTTAACTGCGTATACAGAGCCTACATCATCTTCCACGTTAAAAGCTATTACTTATCATTTTCTCACTAGAAGAGACGCATACAAAGCGGGCGAAAGGAATGCCAATTCATACTATCGCTAATGCGAATCTCAAAGACATGTTTTAATATCAACGGCGCTTTGCGATCTTATTTTCTATTTTCCGTTCCGTTTTTCTTTTATTGAAATAAAAGCAACTTTTGAAGTAGGAAGTACAATCTCCTTTAAATGTTGTTTTTCAATTTTCCGACGTTTTTATTCAGAGGCAGTATTTTCTTGTGTATATCCCGTTGATGGGGATTTCATTAAGCCTAGTGCTGTCAGGATAACATTTGTTTATAAAAACAGTTTCGGTGATGGCCTTCCTCTCACAGGATCGTACTTACCGCGATGAAAAATATCTTATAGAAATCCTTCAGCCAAATCCCTTCAGAAGTTTTTGCGTGAAAGAGTAGTAGTGAGATATTTTCCACTAATCACCAAACATAGTGTAAATCTTGAATACATTAGCGCCATCGAATAGCCTTGTCACTGATAGTCTAAAGATAGACAGTCTATTTTTAACCTCCACCGTTATTGGATATCTACACGAACAAACCAGTCTATAATATAGTGCAGTATCGGAAAACGCTCTGAATCTGTTATCTAGGCGGTTTTGCGCTAAACCGCGCTTGATTATGCAGGCGTGTTCATTTTACTATGAAAAACGATGTATTTCGACCACACAGGGCCTAGGATATGGCTATTTATTAATATTATCTGTACTGAAATGAAATAATAAAGCTGAAGAGTTCGTTCGTTTGTTTCTTGTTTGAACGCGGTAAAGTGAAGAAGTTCTAGTCGAATTTAGAATAAAAGTCACTACTACTAGGAACTAAAAGGCTATTGATCTTCACGATACGACCCTTAGAACGCAAACAAAAAGAAAAAAGTCAGAATCGGCGGGTAAAACCACGGACCACAACTAGTTTATTGATATATTTTAATTGATATAAAATGATTGCTGAACGGATAAAGCAAATATTTACAATGGAGTTGTGTTTGGGATACCATTTCGGGATTTCAGATAATATTTTAACGTGGCTGCCAATTTGTATTGCTCTTTATTTTTTATTCATATAGCATATTTAGTTTGCCTTATTGATTCTTTGATTATAGCAACATTGACTTAATTTATTGATAAACATAAATACATAAACTCTGATGTTTTCTTATGGGGATGGGCATAATCCACGTCACCCGCTCCGTTCCTTACGTCTACTTGTTCGCGGAAATATTTTCAATTAAATGCCCTTGCCATTTTATAGCAAAAAAAATCGATCACGACATTACACAAAATCTCCGTAAATTCACTGTAAACATTCTTCCATCTGGCAACACCAGTTTCTATTTGGAGTGTTGCCAGTTAATTACTGGCGTGGCGTCGCGAACAGACGACAATCATACACAATGTGTTTATGTGCCGGGATTTGCTGACATTTCAATGTCGTTACCAAGTCTCGGGAGTTAGGACTGGAGCTGATATATTAGGCACTAAAATGCTTTGTGTGTCAATGGCCTAGCTTTCAGCGAATGGAGGTTCACGGATATGTACGTAAAGGGAATAGGCAGAGGTGGTATTGAACTGGTAAAGCGTTCTGTGTATATAGTAAAAGACAATTTTATAAGCGTCGTTTCTGGTGCAGGTCTTTGATACTCGCCCGTACTGATAAATGATGTTTATTTTGCAAATTGCATTTCCAACCCCTTTTTCACGTCATAGATACCGGAGAAACTAAACCGAGTCTAGAAACCTGATATTTTGCACAATAGATGGATGACCAGTACGAAAGCAGTAAATAAAGTTCGTACGTTCTCCATATGAAAGGAAATAATCAAGTCATCTAGAGTTACTCACTGTTCATGTTGAAGCTCCATTCACCAGTACCTATTGTTTTATATTTTCACGTGTTGTACAGGCGTGTGTTAGCGTAGGGGAGAAGGGGGACTGTTTACGGATCATTAATTAAATCTTTGATTGCTGTTATTTTACAACGCAAACAGTTTCCTTCGTAACTTTATTAGATCGAGGCGCAGGCGTCGGAAAGTGTTCATGAAAATACTGTCTTTATTGTCCGCAGTTTTTTAGGCTGAATGTAAATAGCAAGGGGGACCTATACAAAAATGACAATGTTCTTTTTGAAGGACTAGGGTTCAGCATCGATTGTATTCAATTTATGTTATTTCTCGTTTCGAAGGCGTTGAACCATCGTGTTGGTCAAGTTTTCACCCAATATCTATCTTTGGGGGTTGCCTTGCAGTCTAACCGGATGCATTTGATTTCCAATGTTTTCTAAGAAAGTCTAAAGAAAGAAAGTCTTAAAATCTATCTGATCTGCAGTACAAACAATAAAATGGTTTAGAAACACATAAAACGCCTCCTCGCCTTTTTTTATTTTTTAAAAAACGTCGCTCCACACTAGGAATTTCTCCTGTATCGTGGGTGCGTTTACAAACATTTAAACTCACATACACAGAGCACCCAGACCCGAAACAAGTATCTGTAGGCCATACAAATATTTGTTTCGTGCGGGGATCGAACCCGCGACACGCAGCGCAGCAGTCCAATCGCTCAACCATTTTATAATTTAGCTATTATTTTGTGTAATACGAATTAAAATACGCCGATATATCCCTACACATACTCCTTCACGGGGAAAAATCTTTCCTCATACCAAGAGAAGAGCCCTCACACATTACTAAAGGATACAAGAAACTAACACGCTGCTAGTGGTCCGAAACGTCTTGAATGGCCAATCAAGATGCCCTGAGTCGTTACAAGCCCTCTGATAGACAGATTAAGAGGTCTCAGGGGAATCACGCCTTAATGTAGATGGCAGAAGTCCCATCAATAAATGCCAACAATAAATTGATACTATGATAAATCATGTATTTGTTATAATGGGTGTAAGATTAGCCTTGACGAAACCGAAATAAACTTGCTTTCTCCGTCATTGCGATCAATTTTTGTTCAGACCATACCTGGGAACCTTCTAGTTTGTATATATTGGTAGTCAAACTTCCAACTTTTAAAGTTATTTAACTTTAAATACCTCCTCCTCCTTTAAATTATTCATTGCGTTAGATTGAGCCCTACGGTAAAACGTCACTTTTCACCCAAAAACAAGTCATTCGGAACCCACAAAAAGGCATTCATTCGAAAATGGAAATAAAATTGATGAACAAAAATGAACATTCCATTGAGTGAAGCTTCTGATTTAAGTTTAAATAGTCCTTCTGCGCATACAGATTTAGTGACATACCAAAGGACATCCCCATTTAAGCGGGTAACAGGATATTGGACCTTCAGGCCTTTGAAACGAAATGAGTTTCCGATTCGGTTTTTTCAGACATTTCAGCGCTGAAACTGTGTCCATCGATACGTTTGTAAGTTCCACAAAATCAAACACGATCGACCCACTATAGAATGGTTCGTTCGTGTTTGTTTTATTGGGACTAGAAATCTCAAGCATAGAATTTAAGATCATAAGAAGTTTATGGATCTGTTCTAGTAGAAGTACATAATTATTAATCGTTCTGATGTATGTAGCCTACGAGAAAGCTTATGGGTAAATAATAACAGCTGCAAGGGTGCTTGCTGAAGTCTGCCCGAGGACGGGTGGCCATCATCTTGTACCGAGTCCCTGACTTTTCCCAATGCATGAAAAAAATGTCATGCTGCTGGTCCCGACAGACATTTGTAGACTTTTTACAGTCGTTATGAGTAGTCAAAGATTTAAATTTTTGACAACCACTGTTTCCTTAACTGGGTAGTAAAGGTCAGATGGGCAGTCGCTCCATGTAAAATACTGGTATTCAGCTGCATCTGATTAGACTGGAAGCCGACCCCAACATAGTTAAGAAACGGCAAGGCAGATGTTGTACGCAGCCTGTCATACAGGGCCCAGCTGCAACAGTCTGTCTTGGCTATGAATTGTCATCATTATTTTTCATTATTGTCGTACCAAGCTGTACTATAGATATAAGCTCAATGTGCAGGTTCCTCTTCGAACAAGAGTAATGGCATTGGCAAACGGTTTGAATACTTAATGGGTAACCTTATTAAAATGTATAATAGTTTGCTTCTTATTGTTCGAATGACCCCATTTCGATGATTGTTATAAATTAAGGTTCATATTTGGACGATCGAGACGTTTATTTCTGACTAATGCAACCTCATGTTTCGGAACTAAGTGAAAACGAGGCCAAAGTGACATTTTTCAGTGACTTTGATAACAGAAATGCACAAACTGTATTGGATTGACATAATAGGGATGTTTACTGACTAAAAAACATATGATTAGAATCAAAAATCATATGTTTTTTAGTTGAAAATATAAAATAAATACATGCATATACCCCCTATTAGTCCGTCTGTTAGAGTATCGAAAAATATTGGATACGTATTTTTTGTTTTATCAAATCAATAAAAATTGACGAAAATAAAACGCGTCAAAGATTTGAGTTGGGGGGTTATGACGTTACTCACCGGTAAAAAATGTCATACTAATGTCTTAGAATATGACGTCACACGAGTTTTCAAAGCACTGTATCGTCTTCATTGTTTGCTTACGTGAAAAAAGAAAAAATACGTATCCAATATTTTTTGGAAATCTATCTGACGGACTAATTAGTTTTTTTTGTTAACTACTCTATTATGGTAGGTACTGCAAATCTAAGTGGTGTGACCGTTGAACTGGCATGTCATAGGTCTCGTGCTGCAACTCAAGACACGCATCTCTGATTTTTCGGATTCATGTGCTTATTGTATTACTACTATATGTAATATTACTACCAAATTGGTTTCATCATCATCATCAAATACAACTTTAATATAGGCAGCAAATACCTATACCTACAACTTTAATACAGGAAAGATCAAACAGGGTGTAAAAGTACCCTTAACGCAAACGAAGGGCACTTGTTTTTCCCATCACTGCGATCATGTTTTGTTCTAGACCATACCTGGGAACCCCCTAGATACGGAGATATTGGGGCTCAAACTTCCAAATTTTTCACAGGTGTTTTTGTAAATACTAGTTTTTCAGGTTATAACTTTACAAAAATTACCCGCATGACCCGTTTACTATTCAAAGCATCCACAAGCACAATGTTTTATGAATGCTTCATTGAGTTTTACCGTAAAATGTGATTTTTGACCCAAAAAAAAAGTCGTTTCCCAGCAAAAATTTTTGCGTAGGGGTACTTAGTTTGATGTACAGAATGCTTGGTTGACGGCTGTGTAATGGTTTGATTCACACCCTGTATATTAAAGTTGTATTTGCTAAAGAAATGAGAGGCCTATATCCATCAGTGAATGAATTCAAGATGATGATGATGATTTTCTAAAGATATTCGGACCGTTGTGATTGCCTGTCACCCAACTCTTCAGAACTTAAAGAGGTGTAACAAAATGATACAGAAGCATATCAAACATAGGCTAGGAATAAAAACAAAACGCGCCTCTGTTAGATAAATCCCCGTAATACAAGTTTGCTCATTGTGCGAACAGTGGAGCATAGTTTGTTCTCCTGTAAGCTCGGCTCAGCTGCCGCCAAATAAAGCAACGGAAATCAGCTTTGTTTTTATACGAGGATAAAGGCTTTGTTTTACTAATTTTCTATCTCACGACCCGCATGGCATTTGCAATGGAAGAAAAATACGCCAAAATAACACGTAGGTAAATTAAAATTATCAACACGGGTGGTTAGAAGTACTCGTATAATACAGTATGTTAGGTTAAACGAGGGACTTTTTTTGACTTGGTGTACTATTAGGTACACCTCTGCCTAACCCTTCGGTGATTACAGGCGTGATGTTATGTTTATGTTTGTTTTATTCAGTATTCGATTCTCGTCCCAAATATGTAAAAAAACTATAACCGTAATTGTGTCATGGCATAGCTCGCTCTCCAGATCTCACTTTATTATTATAGAAGTTTTTTTTTCGCCGTTGTCCTACGCCAGTTTTAAAATATGAAGGGAAAATGGATTATACCTAAAATTCATTAACCCGCGCACATTTTCTGTGATAAACGCAAGGGTTGCGAGACTTTTCCCAAATTTTTGGTATGGTTGGTTGCTATGTCGAGGCCGCGGTATCTCTTGCGCAGGTTGTTTAGTGGATGAGTGCATCGGAAAGCACGTTAAGCCGTTGGTCCCAGTTGACATTTGTAGATATTTCGTTTAAGATAGTCTTTACAGGTACCTGAAAGAGAAAGAATGAAAGAAAGAATATTGTGTTTATTTGGCAAAAAATCTTTAAAAATTAACAAAACAAATTCAATATAATTCAAATTAATAATGCCAAAAGGGCCTCAGCCCAGCATAATGCCAGATGGCAACACAATGTGCACCACCTGACGCTGATTTTCAGCTGCTGCCCACGAGTGCCATACGCTCGAAAATATAAACAAACACATTTTAAAATTTTAAAATAGTTTGCAAAAAATAAAAATAAAATAAATACCTAGTCAGTGTCAGTGGCCTGAAAGTCTAACAACCAGTCTGACGTGACCCAGACCCAGTCCTAATTGCATTATGGAGGTCAGACAGGCAGTCGCACCATATTGATATTCAGCTGAATCCGGTAATACTGTAAGCCGACCTCAACATACTTGGGAAAAGGCTGCGCAGATGATGACCGTAACTTAAATTGTCTTTAAAATCCAACAAACCAACAAATTATGTTGAAAATAAACAAGTATTATTTGACATGCAATTTTCCCGTGCAAATATTCAGGCAAAGCGGAAACGGATATGCGTATGTAAATGACTATATTACGATAACTGGTAGTACAAACACAGTACCAAATAAATGTTTAATTTAAACGTTTACTGGTGAAACCTGTGATAGGTAAATAAATGTTTACGTCATGTCTTTTTCATAATCCCAACTCATAACATGCATGTTATGAGTTGGGATTATGAAAAATACACTGTTTTATGCAAACGTAAGGAACAGACCTTCTTACGCAATGCATTTTTGGATCTTCCTCCATATTGGAGCAGAGCAGACACAATCGCCCTGAGCCATATGTGGTTCACACGACGGGGAAAGTATTAAGGGATTAATATGCACATTAACTAGCAAATCACTATGTCCGTATATCAAAATAACAACGGTCATTCTTTAACGTAAGGGTGTCAATATCTTTCACAATTATTAACTTCCTTGACTCATCATCATCTGCTACCTTTTCGTAACTATCTTGGGGTTGGCTTTCAGTCAACTGGATGCAGAGCTGAATATACGTATGCAGCGACAGTCTGTGTGACCTCCAACTGTTAAAGGTGCTCTCCGAGGTACTCGCGGTATGATCACCCATTCACAAACCGACCTCGGCAAGCGCTGCTTAACTTTGAAGATCGACGCCTTTTTTTTGGAGTTTGGGAAGTCATCAAATGACTTCTACTGACTAAAAACCTGCTGTTGTTATATTTAAATACTCATTCCATTAAGACCAACAACCCTGGATTGAACGTAATACTCGCTCCATTCAACATGTCTGCTCACGTATAGGGATGAGCTCGCGGGATGACAGGGTTGACATCTTGAGCCGTGTTATGACATGCCAAGGAAGGGATACATCCCTGCTTATTCGCGACAATGAGTAGTTGTGATATTAATAGCTGTTGTATAGTTTTGAGTAATGTATACTCAAAACTACACAACAACAGATGGTTTAGTGAAGGTTGCAGGGATCCGCTGGATGTGAGACGCACTGATATGCACACTAAGGCCCGGTTTCCACCACAGCGGAGAAGAGCGGAGACGAAAAGAGATGTGCGGGAATCGGCCAATCACATTAGTTATACATCTGGTCTTTCGCACTTCCTGTGATTGGTCGAATTTGGCACATCTCTCCGCTCTGTTCGTCTTAGGGGAGGCCAGTAGTGGACGTCTTTCGGCTGAAATTACGACGGTGATGATGATAAAGATGGGTTTCATACCAAATGGCGTCCAAGGAATGGTAAGAGAAGTCGGTCGTCCGGCGGCGTGATGGGCCACAGACGATATTGTTGCCATTGCGGGAAAATCCAGGATGACGCTGGTAAGAGAACGTGGAGCTTGGCACAAGCAAAGAGAGGTCTGTATCCAACTGTGGGTGGAGTTGAGCTGTAGGTGATGATGAATTATCAGTTTTGTTTTTGCTCGAGATGACTCGCTTACCGTTGCGTGGGACTTAAACATAACTGGCGAAATGTGTGTAGTAAATGTGTGTGTAAAGGACCATCGCTGTCAATCCCTCCAAAGAACATAAACCTTGTGTTTTGTTGTGTATTTGTTCTTATAACTTACGATAAGGTATGCTACAATCTTACCTTAACGTAAGTTATAAGTACGTAACGTAAGTTATACTATCCCGTCAGGGCTGCAGGTTGTTCGAAAGAGATACCGCGGCCTCGGCGCAAGGGCTAAGAAGGAACATGGGTGGGTTTTAGTCAGGAGAAGTCTGACACTCCCTTTCGCTCTGCCCAAGAGCGGGAGGGGTTATTTGATGATTTTTCAACCGCCAAAAAAAAAAAAAGGTATGCTACTATGATCCTGGAGCATCAATTCAGATCCTATCTGTGTACCCACTTAAAACGGCAAAGTTTTAGTTTTAGGTAAAATGCCGATTGTTTTAGCTTTTATGATATTTAAGAAATCACTTTACAAGATTTTAAATCGGCTTTATCGTAGCTTTTCAGCAATCTTCAGTGTCAACATATTTGTTACCGAAGATTGTCAGTCATACTACACCCGAAAATTAGCTCGGAAACAGCTTCTGAGTAGTGGCTAAGTGTAATTATAGCTGGCTATTGAGCTCCATTTCTGCGTAAAGCTAGTCATGATAAGGCTTTGAGTTAAGCCAAACAAGCTCCTATTACAGCAGCTTGCCCAACCATGAAATTACCTTCAAATTCCCTGAAAACGTTCTATTGTGCATATTGTCAATGAGGCTATGTGTCCAAGCATAACCTCTGTTCACATAAGCTCCCTAGCCTGCTCCTATAGATAACTGGGATTATGGTATTGTCAAAGGGTCGAGAACTTGAGACAAACGCGGCAATTATGAATTATTCAGTGCTTCTCCGAATGCTGGGGCGCTGGTAACCAACTTTTTTGGTGGTTTAGCGTGATTTCCGTAATGTGGGTGAAGTTTGGAATGTATTTGGGGAAAGTTTTGGGAATATTTTCTGTTTGTTTCTTTTTCTTGATAGTTTTGGAGCAGTAGTTTTTCAATGTCCTGTCAGAACTTTTCTTCATAAACAGGATTATTTTGTAAGTAGATACTTTTGAACTGCTCGCTGAGAATCTCCTAACTGAACATGGGTTGCTTTGACAGACCTGGAAGTTTCCAAACAGACTCTAGACACAGGTTGGCGGAAGCAAGCTAAACCTGGTCATGTGAGGATTTATAAGCGGCTCTGGCCTGCAGGTCAAATGTGGTGTTGTTCCATTGTTACATAAATAATGGAACACTATGATGTCGTGCCGAAATCTAATAAAAGCTTCAAACTTATAACTAAGTTCTGGGTAGAATCTGATGGATGAATGGATGGATGGATTGTCGTTACACACTAAGAAGAAGACTGTCAAATTATATACCATACAAGTACTTGTAGGCACACAAGTAATCGTGGAATAATCCCGCATTTCCCACTCGTCTAAAACTCCCGATGTCGAGTACATACAAATGAACCGCACGGTGGATTGTAACGAACGATCCGTTTGTTAAACTGATATAAATATAGCATCATTCACGTTTGTACGCACTGAGTTTATCTCGATCGATGTATCAATCGATTGGCTTGGTGTATTTGACCTGTTCTGGTCGACTATTTCTTAGAAAAAGATGGAAACGTTGTATAAACACTACATGCATAATAGGGTAGTTAACAAATAAAAGTTAGTTAATTAGTCGTCGTTTCCAAAAAATTTTGGACACGTTTTTTTTTTCTCATAAACGAACAGTGAAGACTATACCGTATTAGTATGACTTTTTTACCGGTGAGTGACGTCACAAGCCCTCACTCAAATCTTTGACGCGTTTTATCTTCGTCAATTTTTATTGATTTGATAAAACGAAAAATACGTATCCAATATTTTTCGATAATCTAACAGACGGACTAATTAGAATCATATTTTTTTTAGTCAGGAAACATCCCTATTGTAGCGATAACACAAGATCTTTTTAGGATTGCAGGGAAATTTATTGGAACCAAAAAAAAAACAGTCAAAATTGAGAAGACAAATTCAAATGACGGAGGATATCCTAATTTATTTTCTTCTCCCATACTTCCATTTTACTCGTCATTTCAGCAATCACCTCCTTTCTAGCCATATTATCCTTCACCCAGTCCATCCATCGATCGTTTTCATCGCATCGTATCAATACTTCAGCTTTTAATGTCACCAACATACAAACACACAAACAAACACTCAATAACTCTCTAGCCCGATTCGTAAAAAGAATACAAAAACGAACGAACACAAACAAACCCGAACGTTTCCGATTCTAAACGATTCCATTGTTGCCTCTATAAATAGTGCCCATTCACGATACGTCATCATCTCAGTCGCTTTACGCAACGTCTACTATCAAGTAGTAGTTACATACTCACGTAGTACCTACGTAGGTAGGTAGATAGGTACTCTCCTGGTTACAGAAGTGTCGGAGTGTCGGCTCGTGAATCAAAACTGGTTGATAGAATGAAAGCTTCTGAAAGGTGAAGGTGCATTGTAGCACGGTTTTAGTATGTTGGTTTTCGCAAGTGTTTCACAATTTGCAATTTTCAGCATGATACCTACTAAAAATTGTGTTGCATAATCCTAATGGGCCTACCACACGCACACGCACAGGCTTCACCACAGTCTTGCCTGCGCGATTACACGGTGCACACGGTACATCGCGCGTGTGGTTGGTAATACTGTATTACCATTACCAACCACACGCGCGGTGTACTGTGTGCAACGTGTTATCGCGCAGGCAAAAGTGTGGTGTAGCTTGAGCGTGTGGTAGGCCCATAAGGTTGACTGATAGAAAACGCCCGGCACTTTTATTAAACTTTTCAAACGAAACATTAAACATTAAAATACTGCTCCAGACCTACATTCACTGCCTATCTTAGATCAAATTTTAATACCTAAACACTTAATTTACAAGTCTCATCCTAAACCGCAAAACAAAACTCCCGTTTCCTAGAACCAGTTATCAATAACATTTATAGATCGCACGTCACAATTCTGGTTGTAACCTCAAAACGTTGACGTGACGTGCGTCAGTGGGCCCGCGCACTGACACATGTGGGTCACCGCAGCTGATAGTGAGATGAAAAGATGTTGTAATGCTTTATTGTGGGCACAGAATAGATATTGTACAGAAGAACAGGTTAATACTGCACGCATAAAGAAAGACCAGCAGGGCTATTGCGTATATTTTTAAATGTCAGTGGCTATCATAGTGTCCATCGATTAACTGTCAAATGGTCAGTTTTGTATACCAAACAATAACCATTCGACAGTTAATCGATGGACACTATGATTACCACCACCCCCACCTATGTTGCCACTGACATTTAAAAAGATACGCAATAGCAATGCTGCACTTAAATGTTCCTTCTTTGGTCTTATTCTCTTTCTTTATCGTGTTTACCGGGTTAGTTCCTAAACTGGTGCTAGAGTTTTTGTGATGCCAATGGACCTCTGACTTGGTTTTATATACCGTCAAAAGATGTCTTTCAGGCATGCTGGTTCATTGTTCACAACATTGTTTTCTTTACTCAAAAGACTGTTCTACGATCTACAATAATCTAGGTACAGGATCTGCATGGTCTTTACAGTCATGATCTGATCAAGACAATATCTATACTTTACAAGATACCTCCGAGTTTATTCAGAGTACTATTAAGACAGAAAATACTGACGTCATGTAATTTAATTTAAAAAATGTTTACGTGTAACAGAGTCTGTACAAACTTACTCGCTGAAATAAATATCATTTCACATTGGTGGATCTCAAACAAATGCCGGTCACGAGTGCACTTGCACTTGCTGTTCGTGAAGCTTATCTATGTGTACTTATGTTTTATCGTTGAAAATATCTTTTTTTTTGTGGATAGGAAATCATCAAATGACCGTAGGGGTCAGAATGGAGTTTCAGACTTCTACTGACTAAAACCCATCCTTGTTCCAGGGCCACGGTATCTCTTTCGTACAGTCTCGCAGTCCTTGTACAGACCTTCTGTATCAATTTTGTGATTGTGACTATTCGAGTAGTATCCCTACCGGAAAAATATCACGTTTATTGTGTGCCGACTATTCCGTATTGTCGAGAATTAGTTGGACTTCTATGAAATATACTAGGAACTCGCGATTCGTATTAGAATGGAAGGAATGTATTCGCCGTGATAGAATGCGACGTGCTTTGTAGTATTTCTGGCCATGGCAAGCAATAGCTAAATATTGTAGGGAAAGAATTTATAAGCCAAATCACCAATTTAAAAAAAAAACGGTATTATCTGGTAAGGCCCTTGCCCCAGTCATTTATATATTTTAACAGTCGTCATAGCCCTAAGGCTATTCAGAAACCTGAAAATATGACAACCATTCTTACCAAGGGGTGCCTCATCATCATCATCATCATCATTCGAAAGCCGTTAACTGCTGGACTTAGACCTCCCCAAGTGTCGCCACATTGACCGGTCTCGTGCGTCCGACCGTGCGACCGGTCGCATCCAGCGGGTCCCCGCAACCTTCACCAAGTCATCGGTCCACCTAGTGGGAGACCTTCCAATGCAACGTCTTCCAGTTCGCGGTTGTCACATAAGTAAGGACTGACCGGAGGGTTGCCGTGTATGCCTGGTCAACTTAGCAATTTATGTAATCATCTTTCTTAATTTCCTTCACAAAATGCGAAGTCTTTTCATTGAACTTGGATAATTAAAACACACAACCTCTTTCTCAAGTCATTCCACTATCCAGTTTTGAACGATTATCGCGTACAATTATATCGGAAACATGGTTTCTTTGTAAGTTAGTGAAACAATACGTCGTTTGTACGTGTTCTATTGATTGATTCGTTTCCTTTGTTAGGAGTTCATTGACACTTTGTACTATCAAACGATACTTATTCTAAAACGGATTATAGTTGTTAAAGTCTAATTTAGAATTAACTATAATCATTAATTAGGTGATCAGCAATTCAATATTTCAATACTAGCTTTAGACCGCGGCTTTGCTCGCTTTTTGGTCGGAAGTTGGGAACACTTTAACACTGGAACGTTTTAGCCTTTGGTACTCGGGGACTCTTCCCGGTTAGAGTCCTAGTTTTCGAATCCATAATTCAAACTTTACCTCTTTATATTGTTAGTAAAGATCACTGTGTGTTCCTTTTGTAGTTCATTTAGTTTGTTCTAGAGTTTCTTCCCGAGTAAACCCGAGAATGATGTTTCGCCCTTAATAGAAGTCTAGATTAGTCTGAAAAGAGTACAGCTAGATTCCCCGTAGATGAAACAACTAAGAATCACTACGTGTTATAAAACAAATTCCTCCGCCGCCTCTGTTTGTCTGTTTGCGATAAACTCAAAAACTACTGCACCGATTTTCATGATGTTTTCACCTATGGATAGGGTAGAGAGGTTCTCGAGGATAGTTTTATTATATAATTGAGCGCATTATTGAGTTGTCTTGCGTTGAACTCGAGCGATACTTAATAATTTGTGTTTATAGACCCCCTTCTGGGGACTTTACTCGTTTCGAAACTGTAATGGAGGATTCACTTAATAAATTAAAATCAAGTAATAAATCTATAATTTTATGTGGAGATTTTAATGTTAATATTTTAGATGTTACTCCATTAAGTATCAGGTTTCTCAATCTGTTTAGATCGTTTAATTTAGTTAATCTGTTTTTTGAACCAACAAGGATCACGGCTTCTTCATCAACTTGCCTTGATAATATGTTCAGTGATTGTGTTGCCGAGGACAAATTAGTGTTAAGTGACTTATCGTCTGATCACTGTGGCTTAAAAGCTAGCTTCCCTATGCCATTAAAAAAAAAGCCGCGCACAATAGAATGCAGGCCTCATACAGCTAGTCGTTGCAATAAATTTAAAAATAATGTAGCACTTAAAGTAACACCGTCAATAGTAGAACACGAAACTCCTAATGAAATTTATAAAGCCCTTTTTGATGTTGTTCAAAATGAATACCTATCTATTTTTAAGTCGAAAACTGTTAACATTAAGGGACCTTCTGTGGGCTTCAACCAATGGGCCACACCAGGTATTTACAAAAGTCGAACCCGATTATACGAGTTGTATGGTCTTAAACAATACCGGTTTGATACAACTTTTCTAGACTATGTTAAAAATTATTCTAAATTATTTAAAAAGATTTGTATTATTGCAAAATCTAAATTCTTAAGCGAGACCATTAAAAATTCTAATAATAAAGTTAAAGCCACTTGGAAAATCATTAACAATGAAACGGGTAAATCTGTTAAACAAGATAATCACCTTGAGATCATGGTGGGTAACAAATTAGTTAATAAAGCAGCCGACGTAGCCGAGGCTTTTAATGAGTATTTTGCCAGCATACCTATAGCGACGACTCGTTCCCTAAGTTCGTCGCCGTCTAAAGCCGAAGATCTTTTGCATAGCAGCGTGTCTAAATGTGGTAACGTATTTAGTTTCGAACATGTAACACCTATTGATGTGGTTAACGTTTTTAATTCACTTAAGTCTAAAAACACAGGTGATTTTTGGGGCATTTCTATTAAACTATTAAGTAACATAATCGACATTGTAGCCCCCTGTCTTGCTGTCACTTTCAATAAATGCGTTGATTTGGGGACTTTCCCTGATCTTATGAAAAGCAGTAAAGTCATCCCTCTATTTAAATCTGGCAGCAAACATGATATTGGTAACTTTAGACCAATTTCTATATTACCCGCATTTAGCAAAATTTTTGAAAAATTAATTCTCAAACAGTTGTTAGTACATTTTAATTTAAATAATCTCCTTCACAATGATCAATATGGCTTTACAAAGGGTCGTTCGACTACGGATGCAGGTGTTGCTTTGCTAAAACACATATTTAACGCATGGGAGAACGCACAAAATGCAGTCGGTGTTTTCTGCGACCTCTCTAAAGCTTTTGATTGCGTACATCACGACACGCTTTTACGGAAACTGCGTCATTACGGTGTTCAAAATGAGGCCCTAAATGTGATAGATTCGTATTTACAAAATAGATTCCAATGTGTAGACGTAAATGGCGCCAAATCTTCCGGACTACCGGTTCGGCTTGGTGTACCTCAAGGTTCAATACTGGGTCCGTTTTTATTCTTGGTTTATATTAATGACCTACCATATTATTTAAAAGGTTTTTGTGACGTTGTGCTATTTGCAGATGATACCTCTCTTATCTTTAAAGTAGATAGGAATAGACACGATTTTGACGACGTAAACAGCACGCTGTCAATGGTCACGGATTGGTTCACAACAAACAACCTTGTTCTTAATGCTAAGAAAACTAAAATAATTAAGTTCGCTTTACCCAATGTTAGAAATCTAGGTCCCAATATTATCCTCGCCAATCAAGAGCTGGAAACTGCCGACTCTGCTGTATTTCTGGGCATAACAGTAGATTCAAAATTACAATGGGGTTTACACATATCAAGCCTAGCGGGAAGGCTAAGTTCGGCCGCATACGCCGTCAGAAAAGTAAGACAATTCACTGACGTTGATACAGCACGGTTAGTCTACTTTAGTTATTTTCACAGCGTTATGTCCTACGGTATTCTGCTGTGGGGCAAAGCTGCTGATATTCAAAATATATTTGTTCTGCAGAAGCGAGCGGTTCGTGCAATTTATCAGCTGGGTGCCCGAGTTTCTCTTAGAGATATTTTTAAGGAGATTGGTATTCTCACGGTTGCTTCTCAGTTCATCTTTGCCAACATTTTATATATTAGACAAAATATTCACCTGTACACTAAAAACAGTGATATTCACAATTTTAACACTAGAAATAAGCATAAACTACGCGCTCCTTTTCACCGGCTTCACAAAGTTCATAATTCATTCGTAGGGCTCGGTATAACATTTTATAACAAATTGCCATCTTCTTTTCTAGACTTGCCATTTAATGCATTTAAAGCCAAAGTAAAATCTAATCTTTGTTTAAAAGCTTACTATTCCATTAACGACTACTTAAATGATAGGAATAGTTGGTCGCTGAGTTGAACACAAGACAATGTTTGTTTGTTTGTTATTTATGTTCTTTCTCCAAAATTAGTTTACTGACATGTTATGTCTTTTTTTTGTTTTTATTATTATATACATTTTTATTTTTGACTTGTGTCTGTAATCAATCGTAATATTAAGTTACACCTTACTATTGTATCGAGTCTGGTTCTTCTAACCAAACAGACAGATGTGTTGCTGGGGAGTTTGTTCCGCCACTTCTTCTTTCCAGCAAAAAACACTAGGAAGTGTCGAAGGGTGGGCGTTTTGGGGGACTGTCACTTGTAAATGAGTAAAGTAAAGTAAAGTAAATTTTGACGTTCGAAAAGTGCTGATTATCAGCCTAGTTTGAATAAATGACTTTTGATTTGATTTGATTTGATTTAATTTGACCGCTAGTTGCGAATAAAAATCTAATTCGATTTCACACTCACTCCAGACAATAGATGCAATCACATCTTAAGGTCAAACTGTTAGCTAAACTGAACTATTACTTGTAGATAACTGTAGTAATTTGACGTAAATGTAGGGTTACCATCATGACAGAGAAGCTTCGACGAAAAGAAAATGAATTGCAAGACACGATGGATAGAATAGATTGCTAAGAAGACAGATTGTGTGACGAATATTATGAAAGAAAGGGATAAATGATAGCGTGACGTGACGTTTGACAGAAGATAAACGTACTGCACTGATTTCAAGTATTAAGGGACAAAGGCAGGAAGGTAATTAATAAATAGAAATCGTTATTTATACAAAGAACCAACAACACTGCTTAAAGACTACCTAGGTCGAATGAATTTCAGGAATAGAAGAATTTGAAATAGAGATAAGACAGATATAGTGAACCCTGACTCCCAAACTAGGAGATCATGTGAGTTAGGAGTAAGTATTTTGCTGTCTCGGTGATACGAAAAGTTCCTTTTACTAAAAATTGAGTTATTTCGGTGTCCAAAGTCATGGCAGAAAGTATGAAAGTAGAGGAATTTGTTAACCGATGTTGTATTATGTGTGTTGACGTGAAGGTGAAAAAAAGAATTTGAAAAAAGGTCCCTAAAGTCTGGACAAGATATAAAGCATATGGGAATCAAAAAGCCCTTATGGTAACCCTAACCGTAGCCCGGTTAAAGATAACAGCGTCAGTTAGTAATTGACGTTATCAGATCGGCCAGCTCCCCGACTATACTCACGTAGTTACGAAACTCCGCAGCTCCGTCTAAATTGAAAGTTATTTAGTTTAGATTGAAAGTTAACTGTTGTGTTTTAATTGAATTTAATTAATTGAAATGCTTTCTTTGGAGATTAGGCAATTTGGGAATGGTGGGCTTTAAATTGTTTGTTTTGTTTTTTTCTTTTTGTGTTTGGGTTCTTTTTTTTTTCTTTAATGCGTTACGCTAGTGTAAGTTAATGTGTTTTCTTTCTTTCTGTATAATTGTTTAATTAGCACTTATATTAATAGTCTCCAGTTTATTTATTTTTTACAAAAAAGCTCTTGTTTTTCTACACGTTTTCATTTTATTGCTTGTCGCTTCGATTTTTCTATGAATTTTAAGGCCTGATAACTTCGATCGGCGGCGGTGACCTCTCGCGTCTGGCCCTGGTGCAAGCCATGGTCCGGGACGAGGAGGAATGGCTTCTGTGGATGGTGAGTGATGGGCTAGCTCGCCGTCCGCCCGTCTTATGACGACGACAGGCGTGTCGTCGGCGCGTTCGTGTTCCACGCGCGCCTCAAAGAGATGTCAGCAACAAGGAAGGGGCCAGGCAAGGGCCGACGCCCGTCGGGGCTGCTGGTTGTTCGCAAGAGATGCCCCGGGCTCGACATGAAGAGCTAAGAACGAACATGGGTGGTTTTTAGTCAGTAGAAGTCTGACACTCCCTTTCGCTCTGCCCAAGAGCGGGAGGGGTTATTTAATGATTTTCCAACATCCAAAAAAAAAATGGCCTGATAACTTGATTAAATTTTAAAATGGACGACTTGCTGAGGGTACGTATTTGAATATCGAAGATTAAAATACCTACGCTTAAAATATCGATGTTCAAAACATCGAAAATTTAAATATCGATTGTATCAAAATGTCGAAAATTGTTATATCTACGCTTAAAACATCGAAAATTAAAATTCCGAATGATTAAAATTTCGAATGATTCAAAATATCGAATGACATTATGCCTAAGTTCATAATATCTACGTTCAAAATACCTACTAGTTAAAATATCGAAAAATAATTATACAGGCTGTAAATTAACCCATCACACAGCCGTTAACCTCTAGAGCCCCAGCGGCACAAAAACGTGCCAGTAAACAAGTATTACCGTTGAGCCCCGCTGGCACAAATTTGTGCCACCAAACCCCGACCGATTTAAAACTGTATTTGTATTATAGATAAGTCTTAAAATCGTTTCTGAACGAATGTTCTCAATGGCAGATAATATTTTACAACCATATACAAAGATAGAAACTAAAAATATTGTAGGCAACATTTAAAAAAAAAGTGTGAAGTTAGTACAAAAATTTCGTGTTCGTGATTACGTCGCGCGCTAGTGAATTCGTGTGTTTTCGTGATTTTTCATTGATTTTGTACGGTAAGTGGGTGAATATTCATTTATAAGTGTTTCTCGCAACTTTTTACATAGTTTTTCGCATGAAATAATACCACAAAACTTGTTTTATTGAGCTAACAAAATTTACATCGTTCTGGGTTCGTCGAACTCGCTATTGTTATTGTACGATTTTTTGAGATAATTCAACGAAATTTCATCTTTGTGATGGCAGAAATAACGTAAAATCTATTGATAATTCATAATTACACGTAGTCCATGCATATTTCAATAATTTATTCATATTATGATGAAAATTTCATTAGTAGGTAACGAAATCCTATTTGAATTTTGAACTGTCAAACGTCAAAATGGTTCTTAGCTCAGCTAGTGCTTAGGGTCATGTCGATAAAAGTTATCGATTGTTTTTGTAAAATTGTTCGGATAAATAAAATGAAAGTATTATTTTTCGTATTTTATAGTTTTATTTCCGTTTAGTGTAGTTTGAATGTAGATGTTTTTTTTAATTATAATAATTTCTTTTAGTTTTTTATGTTTTGTTTTGTAAATCTATTAGAATACCGTAGTATTCTAATAGATTTGAGATGGCTGCGAGGCAAAACTGGTGCGTTGGACGCGAGTATGCCCCGGAGGACTTTGATGAGCTCCTCCGGGACACCGACTCGGAGGACGAGGGCGAAGCCGAGTACCTCTATTCTCTTTCATGAATAATGAATAAATCACTCACCTTGTTGTGATGAGGCTAAGTATCATCATCTGCCTAGCCTTTTCCCAACTATGTTGGGGTCGGCTTCCAGTCTAACAGATGCAGCTGAGTACCAGTATTTTACATGGAGCGACTGCCTATCTGACCTCCACAACCCAGTTAATACTAGGTAATACGATACTCTTTGGTGAGACTGGATGTCAGAATTTCAGGTCACTGACTACCTGTAACGACTGCCAAAACTCTATATATGGCAGCCGGGACCAACAGCTTAACGTGCTTTCCGAGGCACGGAGGAAACTCGGTATGTCGGGCGGTCACCCATCCACAGACCGACCTAGGCAAGCACAGCTTTACCTAAAGATCGACCCGAGTGGCAGTTCTTATTAAGCCACGAGCTCCTCTGTGTGATGAGGCTAAGTATATGATGAATAATCACTTGTTGTTTTTTTTTCAGTAATATATCTTTTTGTCTTTTAGCAACCTGAATGGATAATATTTTATACATAGGTATGTAGTAACTATATGTGATTGAATCAGGTGCGGGTATTGTTTGTGTTTTCGTCTACACGTATTATATGGGGAAGGGTGATGGTCTGGAATTGCATGTAAATGTGAACTTCGCATGAAAAACTCATCTGAACTTGCAATTTTTTGTGAGGCGTTAGGTTTATAAATGTGTTTTTTTTTTTCAGTATGTTGAGCCGCCACCGACTATCCTCGGGTTATATACCCAGGAGGGAGTCGAATTTCTACTGACTCCGACTGCTTCGTCACTTATCTTTATGTAAGTCAATGTTATCATCAAAATGTTTTTTTTTTGTAAAGTTGTTTATGAGTCTTTTTTAAAACGAAAATCTTTTTTGATAGGGCAAATCCATCGATTTCAACTTCGAGTGTGCCGCACCCTTCCTCGAGTGCGCCAGCAGTCATTCAGGCGTAAGTAATAAAACACGTTTTCATCAAAATAATTGTTTTTGCGTTACATCAGGAATAACGCAAATCTTTTTTTACAGATCAAGCCCGCTGCGCGCTCAGCCTTCGCCTTTTGAATTTCACCCAGAGTAATTATATTTTCATCTTCGTCTTTTTACCTATTCTTCTTGATAAAGACATACGTAGATTTATGATATTACTGTTTATTTTTATTACGAGTATTTTGTAAATAAATAAATAAATAGTATTATTATTATTTAACTAATATGCATAATAAGTAAATAAAAGTACTATGTCAATCTAAATTGTTTTTTTATTTTCCTTCCTGAACTCAGTCAAACTTATCGATACTATAGTGGTGTGGTCCCAACCCTACGGAATGTTAGAATTTCATACATTTTTATGACCACTTCAGATGTTGACAATTTTGTTTTTTTCTATGAAAGATAAGGTAAGTATGGGTAGAAATCGGTAGACTACTTTGTTCTTGTTCATTTTCAAGTAACATTCAAATTCAAACGCTTATATTACCTGGTGAAAAAAATCCTACAAAAAAGTTATCAGATTTGTTCCCTACTCTAGGTTATTTTGAGGTTTTACAATTATAGTGGCATATTTTAACGATTTATTGTTAGTAATGAGTCGATGAATATATAAGTAGTATTGTAGAAACATTTATAAAGGGCATCTGTTTGTTATACCTCTGATGATCATTTTACAAAGTAGTGTATCGAACAATGCAAATTCATGAAAACTGCGCCGCGCGCTATGAAGTTCGAGTTTGAATATTACAGGAATCGGATACAGAACTCGTAAAATAACATTATCTTTAGATTACCAGTCTATTCATGAGTCAGTTCCCAAAATTTCGTGTAAATTGATCACACAGTTTAGTCAGAAATCAACATAATACAGCAACATAACTATATTCGGCAAGTACTCCGACTTCAATAGGATATGTTTATTTCTTGAGTTCTAATCAGAATCTTGTTTACATTGTATTTCATAGTCACATCATTGAACAACCCGACACCGTTTAGAGTGTGTGAATAGAAGCAACAGAAACGGAGCGATAACAGTTTTTGTGACCAGTGTCAGATTTCGCTTACGATAAGAGACCGCCCGCGGTGCTTGACGGATGGTTGACGTAACTAATGGCGGTACTTGAGAGGTTAACCAAGCATTCTGTACATCAAACTAAGTACCCCCTACGCAAAATTTTTTGCGGGAAAGGTTTGTAACTTTGACCCCCAATATCTCCGTAACTAGGGGGTTCCCTGGTATGGTCTAGAACAAAAAAATGATCGCAGTGGTTATATTGTACATTTGCGTACAAATGTGTTTTATTTTGGGTTTTTATTATGTAAAAATAATTAAAGTACCTACATTACATGAGGTTTTCCTTGTTTTTTTTTGTAACCCACCTAGTAACAGATTACCATCTAGCAAACAAGCTTGCAGCAATCATGCAACATGCAAGCAAGCATGGTTTCTGTCACGGCTCCGGCGCTGCAGGGCTCCGGCAGTCCCACGCGAGCCTTACGTCGCAGATGATCTAAACGCTCACCACCGCAGCTTCGGCTTGTTGGCCGGCTTCGCCGGCCAGCCTCAGCTGCGGCGGCGGGCGTTAAAACCACCTGCTCCTCAGCTCGCGGGCTGCCGCGCCCCTCCGCGCCTACGCGATTCTAAATTACACTCTAGGGGTAGGGCATACAAGACTACGTAGAGTCGATTTTGCAGCGATACGTTTCTGTCACTAACTTTAGTAGCATAACATATTGACTTTCAAAAATATATTTTAATTTCAAGACCTAAATAATACCTTCACGATTGACCTATGCTTGTACACTGGACACTGACTTTCATGGATAAAATAGGTCGAAATTGTTCCAAAACCGAATTAGGGTACCCCGAATTTACGTAGTCTTTTGGCTGTTACCCCTAGAGTGTATATAAAAATCCGGAGGCGCGAAGGGAGGGCAACCTCCGTTCGCTGTAACAAAGCATAGGCACCCGTGGGAGCCGTAGCGGCTGAGGCTGGTCGCCAGAGGCGACCAGCAAGCCGAAGCTGCGGAGGTGAACATGGGTGCCTATCCTTTGTTACGCAAGGGCGAAGGGGTTGCACTTCCCGTAGCGCCGGAGACGTTGCAGAAGCAACCTTTTTCCACTCATACTACTTACATCAAAAATTAATTTTCGATGTTCAAATAATATATGTACCCATCGATATTTAGGACGTTCGATAGTTTGTACTTCGATATTTAGGACATTCGATAATCTGTATTTCGATGTAACTTTTGTAGATATTTAGATTTTAGATGTATTGGACGTAGGTTATTTAACCATTCGATGATATAAACTTTCGATATTTTATGTTTCGGTTTTATGGTCGTTCGATATTTCCATTTTCGATGTTTTGAACATCGATATTTTAAGCGTAGGTATTTTAATCTTCGATATTCAAATACGTACCCCTTGCTGAAGCCTAGCAACCTCGTGGTCTGATAGATGCGGGGGCAGGGGGCGCGCGGTACGCCCCCGATGAGCGGTCAGAACTTTTAGACTTATGGAAATACGTCCTTTGTGAATACTCCCAATTTAATTAAATAATCAACACTGAAGTATTACGTATGTAATACCTACGTTAAACGTAATTTCCGGATTGAAACTATCGCATGTGTTAATCCGCCGAGCTACCCGCGACTTCGAGCATTACTGACTGTGTTGTGTTGTTGGATTATCGCACGGATTATTCGCGGAAATAAGGAGTTTTCGTATGCGATTTCTTGGTAGAATCGTGAAAAATAATGGCAGTAGCGTGACTACTTTTGAAAACTTGAGCACAAAGCCCAATGATTGTTTTCGTGTGAAAACAATCATTAGGTGTTATTTTTCGACTTCATCACTTCACAATGCATCAATATTTTTTTATAATACGTAGGTATACACACATACATACATACATAAACTAACGCCCTTTTCCCATTGGGGTAGGCAGAAACCACAGAACGCCACTTGCTACGATCCTTACATACTCCTTTTGCCTCGTCCACATTCATACATCTGGTCATACACGCACGCCGGTTACTACTACAGGTACTAAGCACCTGTCCTTTGTTTTTTTTTGTCCTTTCTTTGTAGGTATAATGTAAATAGAATTTAATTAAATAGCGACCTCCTGGATACACATAACATAACGCCTGTAATCCCCGAAGTAAGATAGAGGTGTACCGCGTACGTTTCGCCAGTTATGTTTTCAGCCCCATGTAATAGGGGGCGAGCTTAATGCCATCAATCGGGAACAAATCCAGGCTCCGTGCTGCTACTGAGAAATTCCTGATAGAAAAACCCAATAACACTTTGCCTGACCTGGGCATCCAACCGAAGACCTCATGCGCAGCGCACGAATATGCGGCCAGTCGACGAACGCGTCAAGCAACGAGGTATCTTGTAAAGATGGATAACAAACAAGTGCAAGTCGGAGTTACACATGAAGGGGGTTGCGGGTTGTTCGCAAGAGATGCAGCGGCCTCGACATGAAGGGCTAAGAAGGAACATGGATGGTTTTTAGTCAGTAGAAGTCTGACACTCCCTTTCGCTCTGCCCAAGAGCGGGAGGGGTTATTTGATGATTTTCCAACCGCCCAAAAAAAAAGAGGGTTTCGTACCATTGTAGTTAGTAGATATGGAGAGATTTCCCATGTTGCTATAGCAAAATAGACTTCTTATAGGTTTTCCTGTAATCTATAAGTGTTAAACTAATTCCTATATTTTTTTCTACTTATTCAAAATTTTAGGCTCAGAAGTTTCGGAAATAAGGGGAATAGTCGGACATACAGAAAGACACACGAATGATCCATAAGGGCTCCGTTTTTTCCTTTTGAAGTACGGAACCCTAATAGAACACGACACAGTTTCACTAAACAATACTAACAAACAAATTCAAAACCCAAACTACCATAAAATAAATCAACGCCAACAGTTTAACTCGGAAAATTGGCACCACGTCTCAACAACGGCGGTCGAACGGCAAAACGATGTGAACCCTTTCAAGTCCAAACAGTCTCTCTATGCATTTAATCAGGTAGGCTACGTGACGACAGGAGGGGGGGGGAGGGTACTAGGTGGGTCGGTAGGTAAAGGCTAGTTTATGCTGGGCTGCGAGTATAGTGGATGAGGTAATTTGAACGGAATAATAAAATGACGAAAGGGCTGAAATGGAATAAACTTGATGAGCAAATGTGTATCTTTATAAAGTGTCCATATTTAGTAAGATATTATGTTCAAGGGTGATGTACTATTTCCATTTCCCGGCCACATATCTTGTCTCCGAGCTATTCCGAGAAATTCCTGTTGCAAAAATCTAAATTATGTTCAAATAGTTTTCAAGTATCATCATTTAACGATACGGAGTCAAGATATGAGTTCGGGTGACAGCAATTGACTCGTCTTCAGAAAAGCGTGTGGAAATTATTTTAGCTACGGGACGCGTTTTGCTAACCATAAAACATCAGGCCCTCTGTGTGGGACTTCGTCGGGCTTCATTGTCTCGGCGCTTTTCTTGTGGTCGCCACTGTTGATTCTGGCTATCAGGAGTTACAGTGGTTTGGGAATAGTGTGGCGGGCTTTTCCCATAAAAAAGGCCCTCTGTGTATCTATAATACAGTTGATTACCGCGACCTTCAACAGGTTCATAATGTCACCAAAGTTTCCAATAAAATTAACCTCCCTAGGCATCGAACCTAAGGCCCTATACTCAGCAGTAACTCTTACGTCCATTAGACCAACGGTGTTATAGAGTTAACTTGCTTTATCGCCAAAAACTCAACTACTTGTGGACGTGTAATCGTGTATATCCACCTTAAAGTGGGTAGGTAGGAGTGTAGGACATCGAGTGGTTTGTATTCATTAGCTAGTGGTACGCCGGCCGATACTATGGGACACACTGGTTGCTTAGACGGGTAATGTGGTTGTTTAGTCTTCACTACACAGCTGTACTCCCCATTTTCCTAAATATGTGGTAAAGCAAGGTTAGTGAGGGTTCGAGAGGGTTGGTGGGGGTCTCAAGTCTGAACCCTGTTTTAACTAAGATTAGGTTAGAAGACTGGACATTTTTGAAGACCGATAAACTCTGTTACCAGCTAAGTAGTATCTTCAATACCAATATTGTTTACTGACTAAAAAAAATATGATTCTAATTAGATCCGTCTGTTAGATTATCGAAAAATATTGGATACGTATTTTTTGTTTTATCAAATCAATAAAAATTGACGAAGATAAAACGCGTGAAAGATTTGAGTGGGGGGGGGGGTTGTGACGTCACTCACCGGTAAAAAATCTCATACTAATGTCTTAGAATATGACGTCACGCGAGTTTTCAAAGCACTGTATCGTCTTCATTGTTTGTTTACGTGAAAAAAGAAAAAATACGTGTCCAATATTTTTTGGAAATCTATCTGACGGACTAATTAGATTTTTTTAGTTAACTACCCTATTGTCGCAGTACAAATCTACTACAGAATACGTGATAATTATATTTAATAGGTTAAAGATTTACTGTGCCTTTTTCATTTCGATTTTGACCGCTATTACGTATCTACATATTTGTAACGATAATTCACAATAATAATTTGTTTATGGAACCCAAACCCAAACCTCACCAGGCATCAAAGAAATTCCTGATGAGAATACCCAATAACAGCTTTTTATGAATCGAACCCGAGAGTGCGCGCGGCAGTACCGATTACAACCACTGCACTACTAGACCAACGAGGCAGTAATTTAAAACAATATTTATCATCTGTTACCCATCCTCCTTACCCGTATAACCCGCTTTCCGACTGTCTACCTCCCCTTTTGCCACCCACCCACCCCTCTAAGTCACCTGGTTCATGTTCGAAAAGAAATTCTTCACTTTTCACAGTAAATTTAAATGATTTGATAAAGTTATGTCGAGGGCCCAGATCCTTTCATTTGTACTCTTTTAAGTTTACTTTCGAATTGAGGATTAACCGTGCAGGATTCTTTTTATTTCAACACTTTTACGTTGTAATAGGATTTAGACTTATTTTAAATGCTGAATTTAATAGGATTTTTATTTTAAACTAGCTTTTGTTCGCGTTTTTGTCTGCGTGGAGATCAGAAATAATCTAAACCACGTTCAAGCGTTTGTCAGTGTCATCTTTTTTTTGTGGAATATTGACCATGATAGCTCTTAAACGTTAGTTGTATTGGTGACGTGAGACCTTAGCATTTCCCGTCGGGGCTGCGGGTTGTTCGCAAGAGATACCGCGGCCTCGACATGAAGGGCTAAGAAGGAACAAGGGTGTTTTTTAATCAGTAGAAGTCTGACACTCCCTATCGCTCTGCCCAAGAGCGGGAGGGGTTATTTGATAATTTCCCACCCCCCCCAAAAAAAAAGGCCTTAGCATTTTACCCCGGTATTAAGACCCCGTAGAATACCTTCTGACCTTGATCGTGATAAGGTCCATTGGGCTTTATCACATCGATTGGTTATTGGCTATCCAGGTGACAGAGTTTTTCACCTCTGATTTGACTGTACATGCCGTCGAGAGACACACACTCATGCACATCTCACAGACATGCTGGTTTCCTCACGATGTTTTCGTTCACCGAAACAAGTGACAAAACAATACACACATGTCATGAATCCGACAAATCAGGAAATTCGTTTTTTTTTTTGGGGGGGGTGGGAAACATCAAATAACCCCTACCGCTCTGGGCAGACCGAAAGGGAGTGTCGGACTTCTACTGACTAAAAACCACCCATTCTTAGCCCTTTATATCGAGGCGGTATTTCTTGCGAACATCCTGCAGCCCCGACGGAGAGGAAATTCGCCTTGGATTTGATTCGAATTAGTGAAATTCACCGACATACTAAACACAAGTTCTAAAGTATCCCGTCGGGGCTGTGGGTTGTTCGAAATCGAAGTCAGTAGAAGTCTGACACTCCCTACCGCTCTGCCCAGAGCGAAGTATTAGTATAATTATATATCATATAAATCCAACGACCATACAGCCACTAGACGCCTAATAACAGGCGAGAAATGTCTGTCAACACATTAGGGTAAAAATCTAATGCATGTCGTCACTCATAAAGTTCGAATTAGTATCGACCACTTCTGTGAGCCGTAAACACTTCCGCACTACACCTTTGAAAATTTGAGAAAATAGACATAATATGGCCCCGGGTACAGTACGTTGGTGTGATAAAGAAAGCCGAACTTCAAGTTTCCTGAAAGACGGTATCACATTTCATCGGTAAGTTAATAGTTCCATAATCTAAATAAGATTAATTTTCTGACATTATTTTTCGGAGTTCATCGTATACTGGTCATAGTTGATATCTTTTATGATTGCGTCTCTTTCTTTTGAAAGTATTTTTTTCGCCATCTCTTTTCCTCGATTTTAAGCAAACATAATTAGTGATGTTCCAAATCGTATGACTACCTCTGTTATCGATAAAGCAACAAAAACCTATAACTAAATTTATTTAAGCAAAAAATATATTGTTAATAATTAAAAATTACAACAGATACAGATAATAAATTATTATTAAGAAACTTTAACGATTAATTTTAGATACCCAAACGATCCTGATTTAAAAAATAAATGGGTAATTGTAATAATACCTAAAAAATAAGCCACGTGAGTACCGAGAATCCCGAGTTAGATCACAACTCTATCACATTGCGCGCTGCATTCAATTAAGTTAGTCCTCCCTCACCAAAGACTTCGAACATATCTTGGAATAATTACGGAAATAAAGTTAAAATATTGTTTTAATAATTTTTGAATGTACCTACATGATTCAGTCATATTCAGAATAAAGAAGGTATTTAAATGCAAGTTATGTTTTATTAAATACAATAAAAAAGTATCGATACTTTCTTGTTTGATTTAAACCTCTCCCATCCCTAGTGAAATGGAATGAACTTGAAAGGGCCAATCAGAACGCAGTACCCCGTTCCCCCGCACCTCAGCAAGTTGACAGAATTTGTTACGTGCATTAGATCAAGTATTAGGCGTCTAGTGGCTGTATGGTCGTTGTACAAATCCGTTTAGCCGCTAAGGTGCTAAGTGTAGACAGACAGAATTACTTTCACATTCATAATGTTAATATGAATGTAGATAGCTCTGCCCTCTAGATAAGGGGAGAAGTGTCATTGAAATGCGTGGGTTATTCTTTATTGAACCATTGCGATTTTATTGAATTGTTCTGTCAATTGCAGACGTTTTTTAATTTAGAATCGTCTGCGGTTTTTTAAACGTGTGAAAATATTAGGTGCTTATTCAAAGTATTCTTTGTTTTTATTTGGATTGTGTGTCTAGCTAGCGGATTTAAATAGCAGTTGTGAGTGGTAACGCCTGGAAGAGAGGCCCTAAGACTTTTTTTGGAGGCTGGAAAATCATCAAATGACTCCTCCCGCTCTGGGCCGAGCGGAAGGGAGTGTCAGACCTACTGACTAAAAACCACCCATGTTGCGTCTTAGCCCTATGTGTCCTGGGCTGCGGTATCTCTTTCGAACAACCCACCGTCCCCTGCCCTAGAAAATCTTATTGTGAGGTTCTACAAAAAGGACAGTTGGGTAGTACTCGCGACCAGCCAGATGACCGGATGTATGAACGTGGACGACGTAAACCGAGTACTTATAAATAAATATGAATCGTAGTAGGGGGTGTTCTGTGGTTCTGTTTACCCTAATGGGAAACAGGCGTGAGTTTATGTTTGTATTGAATCAAAGTATTCATTGGTTTTATTGGGTTATGTAGCGATTAATAAACTCTACAAAGACTGACTCCAAAAGGTCGATGTGAGTTTAAATATAAAACTTTGATATTTTGTAGAAAAACCTTGTTTTGGTATTTAGCCAACTATTGTAGGAACAAGCGCTGTTTTAACAGCTTTTTTGTTTATAATCTTTTGATCTTAATTTCCAAATCAAAAGCTTTTATTAAAATAGTTCATCGAATTTCTGATTTAACTTAGCAAACATGTGTAGATCTAGATAAGACTAATACTCAATTACCCTGAATCGCTTTTACAGCCCGAAGCAACGTATGTTCGTATATTGAAAATACTAAAACGAGTATTTTTATTTAAGAGGTAGAAGCTACAATAACGAGCACCGATATGTGCCCACACTTAGCAACTAAGTGATACTGTATATTCTTTACAGTTGGAGCCAATTTTATATTAAACTAGCTTTTGCACGCGGCTTCGCCCGCGTGGATATCGGAAAATGTCCGTGTCGAAAAATTACGATTTTCCATACAAACTTTAATTCTCTATTTAACTCCTTTAGGGGAAACTGACAGACTCATCAACGCTCAGCCCCAAACCTTGGACATATAAAACTGAAATTGCACAAAGGATCCCTTTAAAATGTAGACTAGGAATAAGGAATGTTTTTTTGTCTGCCAGTGAAAGATCTTTTAGAATTTGATTAAAGATTATCTCACAAACAAATACCCCTTTATGTACAGATAAGTTTTATCCCAAAGATGTTCCATGAGAAAATTACTTTTGAAGTACCTAAGGTAAGGTAGAATTTACTTGATTGTATTCTAGAATTGTTACAGCTCTGCTACAGTATTGCTAATTCTCTATCTATTACATTATTTATTACTGCTCGTGGCTGAAAAATTCTAGAAACAATTTTCAAGCCTACACATGAAGTTTATCAAAGGCGCCGTCTTGTATTTTCAGCGAGAACAACCAACCAAAATAAATAAATATCTAAGTTTGTTATTGAAAAACTGAAGTGTTTCTCAGGTAGAGAACAATAGGGCTTCGGTACACTGGCTAACTTTTCTTTAATTGACTAAAAAGTTGTACATAAATAGCAAAAATACTATAAATTAACGCTTTTACAACTAAGTACTTACCTACGCTCAAACGGTGAAGGAAAACGTCGTGAGGAAACCGGCATGTCTTAGAACCAATAATTTGAAGATATGTGACATCTGCCAACCCGCACTGGGCCTGAGTCCCTGCAGTGGGAACATTATAGGCTGATGAAGGTAGTCTATAATAAAGATAGAAGGTGTGAACGGTGGTCAACCATTGCGTTTAAGAAATACATTTTCTGAAAATACCAAAGCATTTGGATTATGATGTTGTATGATTATAATAATATTTGATTTTTTTATGCGTCGTTGACCGTCACTTTGGTCTAGTGGTCGCAAGCGCGAGATTCTGAATTTGGGGTCTTGTATATGATTCCTAGGGCGGGCAAAGTGTAATTGGGATTTCCGTAAGAAATTACTCTGTGGCAGCCACGGAGTTTGGATTTGTGCCCGGTTAAAAATAACTGGCGAAATGTGGGTGTGACTTACAGGTAAATCCTGTTCGATTACTTTAAATCTTATGGTGTGTCGGAGGCCTTAAATGACCCAGCTAGCCGTAGATCTAAAATGTTGGTCTTTGTTTAAAATTTAGTAAGTAGTATTTGGAAAATAAACTAGCCGATTAATAAAATACCATTGAAATTACCACAACTTTCTCATTATTATTAACAGACAAGTTTTACCTGAAATCGCTGTCATTTGCTGAGCAAAACATTGATTTCCCAAGTGAATTAAAATTTTAATCCACTGCAAAACTAGCTCAGTACGATCTAAGTGACCACAACAGACAATCGATCATAAATCCTACCAGCCAATCAGCATATTTATCAATTGACTGGCGTTTCCCAATTTGCGCCACAACACCTAACTCACGTGATTGATGGCATCATTAGTTCTGCTATTAACTGTCGTGTTGGCACGACATACTTATTAGAGAATAACTCATAAGTTATCAGCATAATACTCTGGGTACAATGTTCCCACTGTGGGGACCCACTAAAGCTACCTTTTGGCGAGGAGTTGGGAGTTAATTGTATATCTTTGACAGTCGTTACAGGTAATCCGGGGCCCGAACGTGTGACAACCAGTCTTCCCAAGCAGTATCGTATTACTTAGTACTAACTGAGTTGTGGAGGTCAGATAGGCAGTCGCTTCATGTAAAATGCTGGTATTCAGCTGCATCCGGCTACACTGGAAACTGACCCCAACATAGTTGGGAAAAGGCTGCTTATTCAGATGCCTGTTTCTACAGCCTTAAAATAAGTGGGAATGGACACTAACACAGATTTGTTGGCTTGAGTTCGCACATACGACTCACAACACGAATTATCATCTTCCTGCCCTTATCCCATTCTATTTGGGGTCGGCGCTACACGTTTTCTTCTACCATTCTTCCCTGTTACACGTCAAGGTGGCATTTATTCCTTTCTCATTCATATCATTCCTCACACAATCCATCCATCTTTTCTCTGGCCTTCATCTCCCTCTCCATCCATCAATATTTATATCTATCACTTTTTTAGTCTCATGCGTTTCATCTCTCCTCATTACATGACTATACCAAGATAAACGGCTTCCTTTCAATTTTTCTGTAACAGGTGCACTTTCAAACTTCCTCTAATAAACTCATTCCTTACTTTATCCATTCTTGTCACTCCGCACATCTCAACATTCTCAACATAGTGGTCTTTATAACTATCTAGGCTTCCACTGCTCAGTCGGCAAGCTCGCAAGAATGATGGAAGCCGAAAGAACTGGCTATACAGAGTAGTCTAGACAATAACGGTTAGGGTTCCAAGTAGGCTGCAATTACCTCTAAACTAAGGTAGGTAGGTATGAAAGAGGAAACAAGGCAGTTTGTTAAGTTGGCTTACCAAGTTTCTTGGTCTACCGTTCCTTAGTATCAAACTGTCTACCGTTTACCGTTCAGGTTACAAACTGTTCTGTTCTGTTTAGCGTCGGGCACTAGCGGCTCGGCAGTTTGCTGAACTGGTCCTATTTGGCGCGGCCGTGAGATGCACACACAATTTTTTTCAGTTTAGTTTTTTAGTTTCTTTTCATAATTTTTATTGTTTTTTGTGTGCACTTGTGGCTTGTGCTAAATAAATATGTTTTCTTTCTCAAATCTCGACTCCGTTTCTGTTCCTAAGAAATTCCTGATCCAAAAACCCGGTATCATCTAGCCACCCAAGTATCGTTAAAAACCGTAGTAATAAGAAGTGGAACCGCATCCCTAATTCCATTAACCCCCAGCAGGCTAGCGGAATGTATCGGCTGGTGGCTGGTTATCTTTTCACGTCAGCAGGAAGGGTGGCTAATGGTGCCTGCAGGCTACTCGAACCTGACAACACTGAATAGATAGTGTACAGAAGACTGAGTCCATACTTTTTCAACTGACGCGAGGCCATTCTTTTTTGAAATATGGAAAATCATCAACTGACTCCTCCCGCTCTGGAACTTCTTCGTGTTACTTCTAATGCCTATTTGCGTTCCAGGGCCGCGGTGACTCTTTAGAACAAATTTCGCAATAGACGCGTACCCTAAGCAATCTTTAATGTTCTCTCTCGATCCGAATCCGAATACCAATCGCGAGTGCGCTTGCACTTCTCTGTACGTGAAGCGTGTCTATGTGTGCGTGCGGTTTTGTTTGTTGTATTGAGTGGGTCTTCTGTACTTGTGTATTCAGTGGTATTAGGGTGATTCGCAGGTATAGGGGTGATACGTAGGTATGTTTCAGGAAAAGGTACGGGGTATTAGTTCCGGTTGTAAGGGTGTAAATTGGGGAAACGGGGTACTGTGTTATTTGGGGGTTGTGATTTAAGTAGTGTTTGGTCCTGGCGTTGATTTTGTGGTTACGGTGGGAACAAATTACGTAACCACAAGTATGTGTGAAACAGAGATACACTCGTTTATGACATACTTCAAGTGCTCCATTTGTCGTTCCCTCTGTGTTTTAAAATAAAAGGTGTCTTTTAATTTTTTTGTGTTTATGACCACTAAACAAACGAGGCGGTTCTAAGCTCGATTCCTAGGTCGGGCAAAGTGCTATTGGGTTTGTCTATAAGGAAATTTTCAGTAGCAGCGACTGGTTGTGTGCCCGGTTATATCAATAGGGTCGTCCTTAATTTTACAGTTATGTTTAAGCACAATTATTATGGAGTGTCTCAGATGTCCTTATACATGCACTCTTGTCGACCTGAACAGCGCCTCTGCTGCTGTTACCATGTTATGTAATTATCCTGGATACACGTGGCTTTGTACATGAGAAGATATTTTCTTCACAGAAGTTAGAATCAAACTCATCATAGAATATCCGGGCACCATTAGTCCAAAATAATGTTCTTTAAAATAAAATAATAACAAGGCCCAAATTAACAGCCATTATAACTTTTAACAAGGTTAAATTATGTTTTGCCCGAAGAATAAACTTAATGAACTTCAGCCCTTGTTCCCTTTATATCATCAAACAACACCAAATTCCTAAACTGAATTAGATCCATTATAATCTGTGGACGGTATCAGTCCTGCCAACTTTCTAACTTGATTATAATTACGTTAATACCAACCAAACAATGACGAAAAACAAATATTTTCAATGAATTTTGCAAAGTTTTTGACAAATTAATTTATCAGTTTCTATTACCTGGCTTGATGAAGTCGTAAAGGGTTTAATATTTTGTGTTTGGTTTGTGGGATAAGATTATAGCGTTTTGGTCGTTGAGAAAATAGCTTAACAAAAGATCGGTCAACGATTAAATATAGCTATCTGATATGTTCCCATAATATGTATAGTATGAAAAAAAACGAGTGACTTATTGATATTAATTAACATTTATATTTTCTTTTTCCAGGTAAGTGCTGCTTTAAATGAACGTCCCAGTTTTTGGTAAAGTACACACTACTGAGATTTCAATAATTTAAAATTCTTGTGATTTTCCACTGCAATTTAATTTTATTAACGTTTCAATTCTTTTCATTCTTCACTCTGACTAAATAAAAATCCCTTTTAGAGAACAAATAGACCACATTTTATTTCTTTTTGGCATCTCGCAATTATTTTAATCCTAGGAGGTTGGCGACTGCTTAACCGGACTTCCAGCCACGGCAAAAAATAAACCACAACACTTTTGAAGGATTTAAACTAATAACCTCAACCGCTCTTCACCCATAACTTGCAACGCCACGTTTTAAGTTTCCCCTAACTAATTTACGTGACGACTTGACGAGATGGGATTAATAGAATTTCAGGGCGAGCCGCAATACAGTTACGGACGGCTACGGGTATCTCGGCAAATGGAGGACCCTCAGCCTCAGTCATAATGGATTAAAAGAGACCTTGTGATTTTTTGTTTTTAAGGACCAAGTTTGTGTGGAAAAATGGGGATAAAATTGTTTTGGGCTTGTGTTTTTTTTGCAAGGACATATAATGTTAAATTTATAAACACCGTTTATAAAATGGCAAGTGGATCTTTTTTATTATTCTAATAGAATTTGCCTCTTGTCTCTTTGAACTGGGATTAATATAATATTTCTGCAAAAAAACGCTTATTGCTCGATATGGACCTGCCTCAGGCGTCCCCTCATCGACCAGATTTGTGCTTCACGCATTTATTGCTGGCTTTCATCGGTATATCTTTGTGGGAAGGAGAGGGATATGTTGGCCTCACTGGCTGAGGCTGGCTCATAATCCGGATATTATTAAGACAAAGAGTTGAGTTTTACCATCTGTCATTAATTTTACTATAATAACTGGCCAAATCATCATCTGCCTAGCCTTTTCCCAACTTGGGGTCGGCTTCCAGTCTAACCGGATGCAGCTGAGTACCAGTATTTTACATGGAGCGACTGCCTATCTGACCTCCACAACCCAGTTAATACTAGGTAATACGATACTCTTTGGTAAGACTGGATGTCAGAATTTCAGGTCACTGACTACCTGTAACGACTGCCAAAGCTCTATATATGGCAGCCGGGACCAACAGCTTAACGTGCTTTCCGAGGCACGGAGGAAACTCGTTATGTCGGGTGGTCACCCATCCACAGACCGACCTAGGCAAGCACAGCTTTACCTAAAGATCGACCCGAGTGGCAGTTCTTATTAAGCCACGAGCCAAATGTGGGTATAATATAGGGTGTAAAAGTACCCTTATCGCAAACGAAGGGCACTTGTTCTTCCTACAAATGCGATAATTTTTTTGTTATAGACTATACCTGGGAACCTCTTAGTTACGGAGATATTGGGGGTCAAAGATCCAAATGTATGATCCAAAGTATGTATGTTATGTAACTTTACTTAAATTACCTCCATGACCCGTTTACTATTCAAAGCATCCACTACCACAATGTTTTAACAGTGCTACATTGAGTTTTACCGTGATTTTTACCGAAACAAAAAATTTTGCGTCGGGGTACTTAGTTTGATGTAGAGAATGCTTGGTTGACGGATGTGTGATGGGTTGATTTACACCCTGTATATATGTAGGTACTTATAGGTACACCTAGTTCAGCCTACAGGCGTGATGTGTACCTATACTTGTATTTTTACCCAAAAATATCTCAACATCCCATCAGCACGTTCCAATCCATCAATACCAGCTCCAATTCAATGTTACCAACATTCCAGTACTACAAACCTTTCAACACGAACTCGTACCAGTAGACCATCAATAACATTTTTCCATTTAACCCTAACATCGATCACGTTGTAATCCTGGCTACACTCGAGCGGACTCAAATACGCAATATTAATTACATTTTGAGTATGAGAGCATCTATTCTACTGATGACGAAGCGACTAGTTCTAGTTTTCTGGCTCAAGGAATGAAGGTGATGTAGGTCCTGTGCTACAAAAACAAATACCTCCATAATGTACCTACGGCAGATGAACTCACAAAGTGGAAAACATATCTCAAATAAATTTGTTTTTTCGAGGGTTGGAAATCAGAAATCATCAAAATGACTCCTCCCGCTCTGGGCCGAGCAGAAGGGAGTGTCAGACTTCTACTGACTAAAAAACCGACCATGTTTCTTCTTAGCCCTTTATGTCCGGAGCTGCGGTATCTCTTTTGAATAACCCGCAGCCCCGGCGGCGGGCGTCGGCCCTTGGGGGCCCCAAATACTCACATGGATATTAAAACGAAGCTGCTCATCAATATAAGTAATTATATGCATATAACATCACGTCTGTAATCCTCTAAGGGTTAGACAGAGAAGTAGGTAAGTAATAGTACACTCACATTTCGCCAGTTATTGTAATAGGGGGTGAGCGTAAGCATGCGAAAATCCAGACTCCGTGCCTCCTACTGAGAAATTGGCGAAACAAAACAGGCGAAATACGAGTGCACTATTGGTTTTAGGTACCCATACCTCTGCTTAACTCTTCGGGGATTATAGCCGTGATGTTTATGTTAGCTCTACTCACTTCTTAATCGCCAACGATGTGACCGATGCCTTACCTACATATAAGAGCTGAAATTCTATAAATTCTCCATGTTCCTAATATTTTAATTAGGGCTGATTTTAAGCATAATAATATTACTGTGAAGTTAATTAAGTTATTTAATGTGTTGCCGCGTGGTTTATTAAATATGTTGGAATATTATGGTATTATAGGTATTTCAAGTTTAATATAACATAACCACAGGTTTTAAGCAGGGGTAAAATGTACAATAACTACTCTTATGTAATGCCAGTTATGTTTTAGGCCATGTAATCCCCTTACTATGAGGTATACCTAATATATAGGGTGTAAAAGTACCTACCCTTAACGCAAACGAATGGCACTTATTTTCCCCGCCACTGCGATCATTTTTTTGTTCTAGACCATACCTGGGAACCTCCTAGTTACGGAGATATTGGGGGTCAAAGTTCCAAATTTATCCCAGCTGTTTTTGTAAATACTAGTTTTTTTAGGTTATAACTTTACTTAAATTACCTCCATGACCCGTTTACTATTCAAAGCATCCATTAGCACAATGTTTTAACAGTGCTACATTGTGTTTTACCGTAAAATGTGATTATTGACCCAAAAAAAAAAAGTTGTTTCCCAGCAAAAATTTTTGCGTAGGGGTACTTAGTTTGATGTACAGAATGCTTGGTTGACGGCTGTGTGATTGGTTGATTTACTCCCTGTATTGGCCGTGCTATGTTTCTGGCAAAAAAATACGCTTTGTATTGAAAAGTCCGTTATCTTGATCAACACACATGAGAACATTGAGAACTATGCCGATTACTATTTGAGATGATCTTTTGAAGAAACAACCACACAGTTATGAGTAGAACTGTCCAGTCAGTGCAAACATTTGTCAGTTATCGTATTGCTCAACTCATAACTCAAGGAGCTTAACGAACCCGTCGGGGCTGCGGGTCCCGTCGGGGCTGCGAGTTGTTCGCAAGAGATACCGCGGCGTCGACATGAAGGGCTAAGAAGGAACATGGGTGGTTTATAGTCAGTAGAGGTCTGACACTCCCTTTCGCTCTACCCAAGAGCGGGAGTTATTTGATGATTTTCCACCCGCCCAAAAAAAAAAAGGAGCTTAACGAACAATACCAAAGAAAAGTCAAGGAAAATAATAGAAATACTCACCGAATAACTATAGTGACTTTATCATTGGTCTGTCTGTACATCTTATGTCACAGCTTCTTACTATAATAGGGGATTATCCCGCGCCCTCATCTCTGCTCAGACCGCTTCTGAGCCAGATTGATGATATTATTCACTCCCAGCTGTGACGTTTATTTGAGAGACAGGAATAAAAAGAAAAATAACGAAATACTTGCCAAGTGTGAGTTGTGGGGACAGTTGTGTCGAAGGTTCCGTAATATAATATCTCTCGTACAATTATTCTTTTTGTATTTGATAGACCAATTCTTGAAGAATAGATTATTTGACTACACGGTACGACCCTTAAGAACTGAGCAGAAAGATAAACGGTGGGTGTTAACGCAGGGCACAGATAGTAAATAATTTTATTAATCTACATAATTATATCATATTTTTTGATTCGCACGCGGTCGAAGTCTGGCTAAAAGGTAATTTAATATGTTATGAACTATAATGTTAATAAATCAATCGAAACCTCAAACCGCATTGTAAAGTGGTACCGTAATGTGGTGCTCTCTAGTGGCAATTATTGGCAACTGAACTCCGTACAATGACGTAAATAATTAAAAGCTTTAATTTACGCATGAATTTAATATTATTGGTCATATTCACAAGGGTGTGAGTTGTTATGAAGTGCGTTTAATATTTGTTGTTTACCTTTTGATGTTAAAACCCGACAAAGGACAAGCGAGCAACCGATATTACATTCGCTTGCTATGCGTTTCTTACTTTTAAAAGTAACGTATTTCAACATTTTCAACAGAATTTACTTCCGTAAGATAGAACCTCCAAGGCATCCCGCGAAATTCGAGTTTTTGCAATTTGCCGGTTAGCGTAAGGTTGTTAAAATAAAAATAGGATTCGCGACCGTAACAAATGTGACTTTACTAGTACGATATTAATCGTTGGTTTTTTATTATTAATTAACAGTTTTTTTCTTATTAAAAACCTGAGGAACATTCCAGTAAAATATGATTCAGAATAAGGAGCTGAATCAGTCAGTTTGGGGAGGGCGGCTCGTATTCTTAGCCAAGTCCATCTTCCTCAACAAGTTTAAAAATAACTGATATGAAGACCGTCGCATAAGTCGTCAATTTCACTATAAGATCTTTACGGCAGGTAAAATAAAGGTTCGACAACGACAACCGGCAAAATGAATTCTAAATTGACCCCTATTTGAAAATAGGGGTCAATTTAGAATTAATTTTGCAATTAGATAGAGTTTGTTTAGTGAATAGGGTCACCGCCACCGCAGACTACGGAACCCCAAAAATAAAATCCAAACAGACGCGTTTAATTTCCGACGTTTGAGGTTGGCCTCTTTAAATGATAGAAATAAACGTCTCCATTTTCCCGGAGCTCTTTTTAAGGATAATAAGATGGCTAAAATGTGGGTGTGTTTTTAAAACATGTTGAAAGGGCGATAAATAAGGTTATTTCATGAGTTTTGTTGAGTTTCTTGAATATTTTATGTACAATGGTAATTCTGAGTAAGTTATGGAGTTAGGTAATCAGTTTTATTTGCTTCTTTTGCGTTGTGGCTTAAATAATTCTGTGAAAGAAATTTAATGTTTCTGTTTTTTCTATCTTTTAATGAAATGCCTAATTTCTTTATAAGTATGAAACCGCGCGATCTCGCTTTGTATAGATTACCCGTACACTAAGAGATCAGCATAAACTGGTTTTAAATAGCTTGATAGAACGTCCTGTGTACACCCACATCACGCCTGTCGTAATAGGGTAGTTAACTAAAAAAGTCCGTCAGATAGATTTCCAAAAAAATTGGACACATTTTTTTTCTTTTTACACGTAAACAAAAAATGAAAACGATACAGTGCTTTGAAAACACGTGTGACGTCATATTCTAAGACATTAGTGTGACATTCTTTACCGGTGAGTGACGTCACGACCCCCACTCAAATCTTTGACGCGTTTTATCTTCGTCAATTTTTAATGATTTGATAAAACAAAAAATACATATTCAATATTTTTCGACAATCTAACAGACGGACTAATTAGAATCATATTTTT
Source organism: Diarsia brunnea (assembly GCA_949774965.1). Classification (NCBI taxonomy): domain Eukaryota; kingdom Metazoa; phylum Arthropoda; class Insecta; order Lepidoptera; family Noctuidae; genus Diarsia; species Diarsia brunnea. The sequence continues at coordinate 18,499,185 of OX459010.1, forward strand.
TTAGTCAGTAAACATCCCTATTTGACGATTGTGTGTATTTACTAACATACAGTGTGTTTGATTGAATGAGGGACATATTGAAACCCGGAATATGTATAATGTTTACATGATACTAATAGAAATATGAACAAAAAATACTGATAAAATAACAGACAGAACATAACAAGCAATTCGCAAAAGTCTCGCAACCCTTGCGTTTATCACAGAAAATGTGCGCGGGTCAATGACTTTTAGATATAATTCATTTTCCCTTTATATTTTAAAACTAGCGTTAGACAATGGCGAAAAAGAAACGTCTAATGAAGTGAGATCTGGAAAACCGTCGGGGCTGCGGGTTGTTCGCAAGAGATACCGCGGCCTTGACATGAAGGGCTAAGCAGGAACATGGTTGGTTTTTAGTCAGTAGAAGTCTGATACTCCCTTTCGCTCTGCCCAAGAGCGGGACCCCTATTTGATGATTTCCCACCCCCCAAAAAAAAAAAAAAAAGATCTGGAAAGCGTGTGGGCCATGGCCACAATAGGGTAGTTGACCAAAAAAATCTAAATGGTCCGTTAGTAGATTTCCAAAAAAAATTGGACACAATTTTTTTATCTTTTTTCACATAAACAAAAAATTAAGATGATACAGTGCTTCGAAAATTCGTGTTACGTCACAGTTTGGTACATTTTTAACCAGAAAGTGACGTCACAAACCCCTACTCATGATCTTGTTAGTTTAGTAAATTTTATTAATTTGATTAAACGAAAAATACGTTTCCAATATTTTTTGATAATCTAACAGACGGACTAAACAGAATTATATTTCTTTCAGTCAGAAACATCCCTTTTACGTCACAAATTAAGGTTATATTTTTTTTTATTTTGGGACGAGATTCGAATTCTGAATCATCATCATCATCATCATTTCAGTCATAAGACGTCCACTCCTGGACAAAGGCCTCCCCCCGAATACTGAATACCTTCCCGCAATATTTAATTATTTATTTATCACAAATTATAGCAACATTAAGGAATCATCCAATACGATGCTATAAAACACAAAAAAAGAACAATTAAATTAAAAATAAAATAAAATTATAATAGACTATATCTATATCCACATAGATATTGTACAGGAACAAATAATAACAAAAAGATTAAGTTACATTACCTGCATTATCACTCAAAACTCAAAACAAGCCAATTTAACCTAACATACTCTAAAAGACACTAAACACATAATCCCAAGCAAGCCTACAGTTCTAAGTACTTACACATTATTCTCCAAACAGCACAACTCCCCCGCCGCCATAAGTCTCGCATTGGAGGCGGAAACGGAAACCATCCGGACTTGTAATCAGCAATGTTGCCATAAATAAATATTTAAACTGCGTCCCTGTCCCTTGGTGCTTACCTGTGATGTTGTGGCACTGAGTATTTATAAATGGAGTGCGTTGCGTTAGCTCTATGGTTGCTGCGAATATCGACTGAATTTTGCGCATTAGTTTAAAAATTGTCGAGAATAATCAGCCATGACTTAAAAATGCATGCATGTATTGAAGTTTTATAATAGACTTTAGGTACCAGCAACTGAAACAAAACTAATTTTATTGAACTTTTAATGAGGACCATCTATCCTTACTAACTCAGGTACTAATATTTTAGGAGCAAATGCAGCTTAGTTTTTCCGATACCTTTCACGTCTTAATAACCAACGGGATTTTTGTAGAACATGCCACACCATGTAGACCGTGACCCGAGTTAGAAAATAGGATACGTTTATCCGGTAGGACGTGGGATGATCTTCAATATCCGCGCAGAGTGCGGGTAAAAGCTTGTTATTTCTTGTTTGCTTGTTTTTTTTTGTTAGCTTGTTACCTACCTATGGTAATAAATTTTTTATACATCAATGGTAGTCAATTTTCAAGTAGCTCAGAGGCCCAGCGGCTGCAGCTTGTGTGAGTAAGCATTCCATTTACTAGCTAATCCGTGGATGTGGTATTGAATTCCTGGCGGAAGGTACCCCCCATGTTGGACAGCAAGTCATTAACGTTTGTTACCGTAAATTAAAATGACATCTGACTTTGTTTAGGCCCTAGATTATATAACATCACGCCTGTAATCCCCGAATGGTTCGGCAGAGGTGAAAATCTAATTGTACACCCATATTTTGCCAGTTTAAGTCCTATGTATTAAGAAGAGAGTCTGTTGCCATCAAACGTGCCCAATTTCAGACTCTGTGGTTGCTTCTGAGAAATTTCTGATGGAAAAACCTAATAATAATTTGCCCGACCCGGGAATCAAACCTCAAGCTCGGCAGTCGCGTTTGCGACCACTAGACCAACGAGGTAGGTCCAGTTACATTATTACTAGGTAATGCCAGCGGCTTCGCCCGTTACAACTCGAAAATTACCCCACGGGGCGATAAAGTCGGGATAAAAACTATCCTATGTGTTAATCCAAGTTATAAAGTATCTGTGTACCAAATGTTATCCAAATCCGTTCAGTAGTTTTTGCGTGAAAGAGTAACAAACATACACGCTCACACACAAACTTTCGCCTTTATAATATTAGTGTGATATGATAAGTGGTTATATACTTCAAAAGTACTTGTTTACGTTATTTTCGTAGTTAGGATTAAAACTGAAAGCTTTTTAGCACCTTGAAACAGGTTTAGTCTGAAAGAAAAGTAGCTTTTGGATTTCCCGGAATCATTGATCAAACAACTAAGATTTTTCAACAATTCATTGACATTTTTTTCATCGGGTCTTTAACTTAATTTCTATCATGCCATCACATAGATCTTTTTATACAATTCATTCCCAGACACTGATACCTTTTTCCGGGAATAATTCGGTAAAATGGGAAAGTGGAAGTCAATCTTAATTTATATACTAATAGTAATAGAGGGTTCTCTGAAATGTGTAGGCTTTCAATTAAATAACTTTGAAAGAAATGAAGTTTAGCTGATTCGCATTTCCAGGATTCCGGAATCAATTGAAAGTATTTTAAGTTTGTTACTTTTTAGTAAATTCTTGGATTCAATAAATAAAACCCACCCAATTTTATTATGCGGTAGCAAATCTATAGTGCAGCTGTTTCATTTTAAGGTTCCAAAACCATAAAAATCGGAATCATTATACATACACACGCCTATCTCCCATGTGGTAGAAACTTAAGAACACCCCCCTCCACGATAAAAAATAAATAAATCAAAAGGTCAGTCAGGGACATTTAATCTACTTTTGTTTACAAATAAAACTGTACTGTAGAATAATAGGTAGGTACACAGCAATTAGCATGTTTAATTAGGCTTACACTTACCAAATATCGTTCCATTACACCGGATACACTTGTTTACCTATTTAATTAAACAATCGCTTTGTATCCACTAAGCAAACTTCAGAAATATCCTATCTTCTTAAATAATATGCCCTCAAGCAATCCCCTAAGATACTCCGCTGGATTACAAAAAGAAAGAAACATATTTATTCAAACAAATCTGGGGAGAATTAGAAAAAGCCCGGAGTCTATACGTTCTTCGTTATTATCGTAAACGCAATCGCAGATCGTTAGGTTTCTGCAAATAGGGGGAAGCGAGGCAGACTCACTGGAGGAAAAGCAGAGGCTCTCAAACTTTCCGTAATACGTCCTCTTTTGAAAATTGCGAAATAAATGTGGAATCAGTAACCCGTCGAATTTATTTAATTACCCACGTTGCTAGAAAACCCACAATTTAGGGTTCCGTACCCGAAGGGTTACCAATGGCACTCTGTTTCTAAGCCTCCAGTCCATCTGTTTTACCGTCTGCAGGGTGTATCTCATGATGATCCGTAATCGGTATACAGTTGAAATTTTCTTAGAATGTGTATTTCTCCTGCCTGTCTCGTAACAAATAACGAAATTAAAATTAGTGCTTAGCTACTATATTTAATTATATGTCTACCACCCGACGACACCGCGCCGTCGACAAAAATAAATCACATGCAATCAAATAAATCGAATAAAAATTACTGTGGTGTCAGCGATACAAACAAGAAAAAGAGTGTCGTTAGAAGGTTCAAATCATTTAGATTTTCGAAAACTTAATTAACATAATAAATAAATAATAAGGAGATAAGAAAACTTTGAGCATCATTGCTGCAGACGATGAAATAAAAATATGAAATACCTTTATTGAAGCGGCTTTGGTTACGTCGTTTGCGGATGTCACGTTTTTATTGAATCCCAGATAAACAAAGTTAATTTATTCCGTGGTTATCGTATAATAGAATGAAATGTAAAATTATAATGTTTTGGGCTAATTAGTTCTTTTGATAGGAATGTGGACGAAGCAAGAAGAGAACTTTACGGGAATATCATTGCCGATTGAATTATAGTTCCTGCCTATCCGCATGGTAAAGTCGTGAGTGTAAATAATATATCTAGTTCTGTGTTGCAATTCTATGACTATCATAGCATCTAACGGACTAAACTTAAAAGTTTAAATAAGACAGTGGCTAGAAAAGGTTAAAAGTGCTGTAATAAATAATATGTCTTCATGATAAATGACGTGTGTGGCTGAAGCTTGTATTCCACAATTATTGTCTAACAGACTGAAAATATAGGGTGGTGCCGACAATACGACAATAAATGAAACCACTGATAGTTCTAGTTCATAGGAACATTTTTAAACTATCAAATAAATGCTAACACCGTCGTGGTGACGACGATACGACAATATACTACCTAAATGTCTTTGCCAAATTCGTTTGTTACATTGTATTTCCATACGTATATCAGTGCAAATTATTCCTAAGGTTAGTAAACCGATATTTGTTTATAAATTGTAATGTATTTCGTTTACAGTTTTATGCTACTTAGTTTTATTGTTTTTTTTTTATTTTTTTTTATTTTGCTGTTAAGATTTATTTTATAGTTAATGTTCCTATGAACTAGAACTACCAGTGGTTTCATTTATTGTCGTATTGTGGGCACCACCCTGTATAAGTATTAGGTATGAAAAAGCTCTGAGCTAGATTTTTGGAAGACTGCTTATAAAGCATCTTTGTGATAAATACAATTATGTCTAAGTCTGAAGTTTGAGCGACGCATGACGTGTGTTTTCTTTATTTGTGAAGGCCAGGAAATAATAGGTATCACTTACAAGTGTTCTCATACGCGTTACTGATATTATTTCTACTCTTTTGCCCTTTCAAATGAGTTTTTCCTGGACTAAAGTCTACTTCAAAAAATGCTTCTTCATTCTCAGAACCTTTGTCCTCCATCTATCAAAAATCTCGACCACTTGCCCGGGTGTAACAGCTTCCCTTAGAGTTCATTATTATTAAATAACACATATTTATACTTCTTCACCTCAGCTGGTACCAGGCGCCCTCAACACTAAGGGTCGCTAAACAAAATAATTTATTTAAGAGCCGTTTGCTGCCGGAATGAGGAAGCCTGTGTTTTATTCACATTTTTGCGGTGCTTTTAAATTGTTATTTGATTTCCTGTTACAATATTTACCTTTAATGCAAAAGCCTGTAAAGCTACCACCGTTGGGACACAGGCCTTTGCGTGAGAGAGTGGTACGTACGAATAACATACCACGTGGGCATACATATGAGGATTTCCTTAGAATTATTTCCTGCACCGTTATCATAATACTTATTTTATTTTAAAAACCTATTTATCACAATGTAACCCAAAAACCCAAGAAAAGCTGCTGATAACGGGCAAGGTGGGCGGGAGAAGACCAACTGGCAGAAGCCCAATGCGCTGGTCAGACCAGTTCCGCTCTGCCCTAAACACCTCTGTCTGCGATGCCTTTTTTTTTTTTTTTTTATGGTGGGTGGAAAATCATCAAATGACCCCTCCCGTTCTTGGGCAGAGCGAAAGGGAGTGTCAGACTTCTATTGACTAAAAACCACCCATGTTCCTTCTTAGCCCTTCATGTCGAGGCCACGGTATCTGCGAACAACCCGCAGCCCCGACGGGCTGTCTGCGATGCCTTACACGCTGCCGAAGACAGAGTGAGCTGGCGCAAGACAGTCCGGGAGAAAGTGATCCAAAGAGGCCACGACCCTCAGCACGAGTAAAAACGACGCAAGGAGGAGGAACCCCCCCCGTAGCGGCTGCGGGTTGTTCGCAAGAGATACCGCGGCCTCGACATGAAGGGCTAAGAAGGAACATGGGTGGATTTTAGTCAGTAGAAGTCTGACACTCCCTTTCGCTCTGCCCAAGAGCGGAAGGGGTTATTGGATAATTTTCCCCTGCCAAAAAAAAAAAAGGAGGAGGAACCCGACAACACAATGTAACTGCCTAACTCTTCCGGGATTACAGGCGTGATGTTTTGTTACCTACCTACCTATCTAAAGAGAAGGAGGAGCGGCATCACTATTTTCAATAAAAAAAAATTACGAACACATTTTCAAGTTTCGGGTTTAATAAATAGAAAACTAAGCTAACTTTTAATCTACCTTTCATAAATAAATAAAAAAAACAAAAATGTTTCGATTATCAGAAGGATTTTTAGCTGCAGTAGAAACATCGATAAAACTGTAGAAGGCATGGTATGTAAAGTAATTAGCGCGGATTTTCTGTGAGCGCGGATTGGCTGTGAGCCAGTGCAGTACACTGCCACTGCTTGTTGCAGTGGTAGACCGTATTAGCGATATTTGATCGAGACATGGACGGACTGAGGCAAAGTGGCTATGTTTATTTCCCAAAATAAAATGAATAGGTTAGGTCTTGTTCGGGATGATTGCCAGGATACATCAGATTTTTCGGATTTATGCGCGTATTGTTTAATTATCACTCGCTTTCGTGAAGGAAAACATTGTGAGGAAACCTAACCAGCATGTCTGAGGGATAATTCTTGACGGCATGTAAAACCAAGTCAGACCCATGGGCGGCATAAAATCATCTTTGACACTAGCAGGGCTATTGCGTATCTTTTTAAATGTCAGTGGTGTAGTGTCCATCGATTAACTGTCAAATGGTTCCACTTTGTACCAAACCACAACCATTTGACAGTTAATCGATGGACAATATGATAGCCAAATGTCAATGTCTTTGTTTGTCAAATGGTTATGTCATAGTATCCATCAATTAACTGTCAAATGGTTCCACTTTGTACCAAACCACAACCATTTGACAGTTAATCGATGGACACTATGACATAACCATTTGACAGTTAATCGATGTACACTATGATAGCCACTGACATTTAAAAAGATACGCAATAACCCTGCTGGTAAGGCACTAATCACACGATAAAGAAAACCGAAGTAATATATTTGAATAACTTACTCTCTTTGCGAGATTGAGAAGGCTTTAAGCATTCTTTTATCTTCCTTGACCTCACTATGAAGCTCTGGCACTTGTTTATTGAGAATTATTCGTCCGTTTGAAGTGGAAGAGTCCTATCTAGGGCATGCGGAACTCGGTTTCTCCCGGTCTCCGCATGCCAGAGCCCCATTTGATTTAACCACGAGATCGTTTAGGGAAAAACGACTGAGAATAGGTAAGTAGATTAATTAGCCATTTCTTGTGATGTAGTTAAAAAAGTAAATCTAACACAAAACACATAAACAGTTAATTACTTCTACAATAAAAAGGAGATGACCTTACAAGGAACAAACCAATCTAGGTTGCACAGTAAATACTGCTCCCGCGATCCCGTTACCCTTCCAACCAAGTCTAGCCAGAACTACGTGGAAATCTAGATAAAAACCTAGGTTCTAAACAAGGCAGTATAAAGTGTCGCGGCTTGGCTTGCAGCCAAACGGTCGCAAGTCCCAACCGTCTTTGTTTTACGTAGCTACCTCTATTAAATCAACATTTTAGTTCTCGCTCATGTTTTCGTTTGGCAACCTCCTGTAGTTTGGGCGGTAATTCATGCATGTTTGTGGGGTTACTGGGGTTATATTTGCTTTCTGAAGGTAATTTGGTTTTGAGTTTTGTGTCTGGGGCTGGTAATGTTTCTTTAGGACGTTTTTGTGAAGGACTTGTTTTAATGTAGGTAATGGTCAATGGTGTCTTATCCAAAGTGAGTATGAGCAGTGGTATAGCCTAATGGGGCTTCGGGTTGTTCGAAAGAGATTCCGCGGCCTCGGCACAAGGGCTAAAAAGGAACATGGGTGGTTTTTAGTCAGTAGAAGTCTGACACTCCCTTCCGCTCTGCCCAAGACCGGGAAGGGTTATTTGATGATTTCCCAAACTCCAAAAAAAAAAATAAAGCAGTGGTATAACCAAGTAGAGGTAGGTTTTCGAACCTCTACTTGACTAAGTTGGCTAAACTATTAGCATAAAAACAGTAAAGGCAATGATAAGAAGAAAAGAAGTGTTAGAACACATTATCAATTTAGTGACATTTTGAATGCATGTGACATTCACCAATCCATACCAGCCTCGCGTGGAGGATGTGGATGACGGCCCACTCTCAATCACAGAGAGGACGCCTGTGTCCCAGCTGTGGGAAGGTTGCAGTCTAATTATACAATGCAAAGGCAAACTAGTTCTGAATAGCAACATTTTATTATTATTCCTATATGTAATATTCCTATATGTAATAGATTATTCATCATCATCATTCTCCTGCCCTTATCCCAATTTATTTGGGGTCGGCGCAGCATGTCTTCTTCTTCCATAATTCTCTGTTTCTCGTCATGTCAGCAGTCACCTCCTTTCTAGCCATATCATCCTTCACACAGTCCATCCATCTTTTTTTTGGTCTTCCTCTACTCTTATAGCCATCTATATTCATAATATATTAATTATTCATATGTTAAAAATAAATATATATATTTTTTTTTTTATTCTTCATTCAATAATAGATTATTGTGCCTACATATATTTTGATTTATTACCTATCTGCTACATAGGTACTTCCCCTGATTTATTTCTCCTGCCTCTACAGTTTTCCCCTCATTTCACACTTCATGAAATAAATCTATATATGATCCTATCTATGGCGCCTAGATACCTATAAATACATAAGCAATCGTTCACGCGATGATTCAGAAATTGTTATATGAAAGAAGGCTCTGTAAATATTTGTTAGAAGATAAATAGAAAATCAAAGAGAAGTATTTAGTTTTATCCTTTACGATAAAGTATTGACTACAAAGAGGTCTGTTGTTTATTTCGTAGTTGGAAATTTTTGGCGGTAAGATGATGTGATGATGTGATGGCGTAGCGAGAGCGTAGCAACAGTGTGTTTTATAGGTTTTGGGAGATTTTGAACTAAACATTTTACAATAAAAACAGACGGAAGTGTTGCTGGGGACTTTGTTCCGCCACAGAATCTTATGAAGGGCCAGCGTTTTGGGAGACTGTCCTATGCAATTTTGACATTTAAGGGCTAAGAAGGGGTGGTTTTTAGTCAGTAGAAGTCTGACACTCCCTTCCGCTCTGTCCAAGAGCTGATGATTTCCCACGCCCCAAAAAAAAAGGTACCGGTTCGACGTGCATAGACCGTTTTTTTTTTTCTTAAAGTCCGATGCTGATATTCCGCATGAAGTAGTTCCTAATTGCTGCCCTTTTAACATTGTAAAAGCTTCACATCTCTGCCTTATAGCTCCCAGTGTGCTCAAATACAACAAGTCGTGTGAGCATGTTATGATGCGCATTCAATAAACCGGCTACTTTACTTTTGTTTAGCTTACGGCCCGTTTATTTGCGCAGCTTCGGTATAAACCAGAACATTATTATTTATATGATTAAGTCATACAATAGATTTATTGGCTTATTATGTAGGTTAATACCTGGTTGGTGTACAATCTTCAACGCTAACATCTTTCTACTTAGGATTTAGCAACTTTACAACGTGACTTTCTCCTACTATGTAGGTACTTTTATGGTACGATCATCCTATTTTGTATTTTGTGGAATAGTAATGTTGATGGACTGAGAGGGAGAGGAAGGCACAAGAAGATATGGTTACATTGTGTGAGGAATTAAAGAAAAATGCTGGGAGGGGACGCGCTAGAAAGACACACTGATCTTATTGGTGACGTTCTTCAGAAAGGACAGGTGCGTAGTACTCGTAACCGGCGTGCGTGTATGACCAGATGTATGAATGTGGACGAGGCAAAAGGAGTATATAATTAATGATCGTAACAGGTGGCGTTCTGTGGTTTCTGCCTACCACCATGGGAAAAGGGCGTGAGTTTATGTATGAGAGGAAAAAGGGGTTTATGATTCCGTGACGTCGGACAAGGGAATATGGAATAAGAAAACGAGTTGCGCCGACCTGAAGTAGAATATATCGCTATCTCAGATATAAAATATAAGTTGACAGCTGCTAATCTAAAGCAGACTCTATCTACTTCTTGTCTAGTTGTCACAAGGAAATGCAGTTGACTGTACCGTCGTTGTGTGGTCCGATGGGAATCGGGATACAATGTTTTGGTGTTTAGCTTTGTGATCTTGTTTTTATAATAAAGTACTTATATCTTGTTTTTCGTGAACGATGAAGAATACAATTGTGGGCTTCTTCATTTTGATTGAGTGCCTAAGTTTACACTTTTTTTTTTTTGGTGTGTGGGAAATCATCAAATAACCCCTCCCGCTCTTGGGCAGAGCGAAAGGGAGTGTCAGATTTCTACTGACTAAAAACCACCCATGTTCCTTCTTAGCCCTTCATGTCGAGGCCGCGGTATCTCTTGCGAACAACCCGCAGCCCCGACCCGCAGCCGCAGCCTTTAAGGTGAATGCTCCAACCACCCCGCGAAATTCAAATTTTCTTACGTTTTTTGCAATTTGCAAGTTCATAAAGGTGCAAAAATGACTTTTTCAATTTCCTGCACCTTTATGAACTTGGAGGCTTATATTGATGATTTTGATGATTATATTTCTGTAACTACATACGTCTTACAGCCGCAATTCATATTTTAATCAACATACAAACTAGCACTGACCTGCAAATTGCAAAAAATTGAACTTACGAACAGTAAGTCGTGGATTCGAACCCAGTCAGGTGCATTACTACGTGTAATTTATTTCATCACCGCTGCCCTCAAAACGGTGAATGTGGTGGATTTTAGCCCATTCCCTCTCACAGAGAGGAGGTCTGTGTCCCAGTAGTGGGAACATTTACAGGCTTTAATGATGATGATTAAATTATAAAATCCCTTATCCCTAAAGGATGGCCTTATCCCTGCGGAGTGGCACAAAAGGCTCATTTAAAATCAAATAATGCTAGAAGAAAGTAGATGGCGCTGAGTATAGCCTGACGTTGCGAGAAACGCTCTTTAAAATGTTATTAGTGTTTAAAAATGTATAAAAATAAGTGTACCGATAATACATAAACCAAAAACTAAGTGACAGTGTTTTCAACAAGTTTTATACATAAACTGTGAAGTTATGTTCAAAACAATACATCAGACTTCGTCCCAATTAACACCAATAAAACACAATAACAAGTGTCAATTTAAAATAAACAACTAGTTTTCATGTCAATTATACCTATAAAAGACTTTGTGACCCAAATAACTACATAACAATAAGTGTAATACAAAAAACAGTAACAACAAAGACAGTGAAAAAGTGATCAATTCGTGTTTGAACTTCAACCGTCCTAACATCGACAAAAAAGATACGCGATTTTGAACCTTATACTGTATTTCGGCAAATAAAATCTGCCGCAAAGAGTAACAAAATTTCATTGTAATTGTTACTGTACAGTTGGCCTAGTGGCTTAGACGCTCTCCTTTTGACTCTAAACTTGCGTCGTTCAAGTGGTCGCGAGTTCTAACCTCAGTGACAACATTCACTTTTGGGAACATCAAAAATTCTTATTTATAATCTAAAATCTAAAATTGCCCAAACATCTCTGGAATAATATGTCTACGATCAGTACATCAAGCAACGGTAGCACCGACCGTAAAATAACACCGCTTGTAATATGTCACAAATGTAAGAAGAAGGTAGACATTAAAAGTACAGCGTTGTGCGCTGCCTGTGATAACAGATATGAACTCGATTGTGATGGGTACCCAGAACACACATATCGACTCAAGGACACAGAAGCAAAACAGAAATGGAGATGTAAGATGTGTATCAGAAACAAAAAATTTGCTAAAACCGACATTTTGTCTGGCATTACCTTACGAAAAAAGCAAACTGTTTTGAAGACTCCATCACCTAAGGAACAAGTACCAATGATACAGTCAAATAGCACAATGTTATCTGATTCCCACATAAACACTGACAGCGAATCATCTGATGAGTCATATATAACTCCCAGTAGGCTATCTAGGAGTGTTGACAGGAATACTGCAAATGACTTAATAACTACCGCAGATATGAAAGATACAATTTCTCAACTTAAACTGAAACTGGAAAGTACGGAAAATGAATTAGAAAATGTATTGTTAGAAAACGCCGATCTACATAAACAGATAAACAAATTATCAACGGAAATCAACACTTTAAAGTCCCTGTGCCAATCTTCTGCTATTTTTCGAAATCCAGGTTCCATTACAAAGAAAAAGAAGCAAACCCTGTTACAGCAACACAATTTGAGTTCTTTACCATCATCACCCTCATTGACCGTAGGTACCAGTGAATATATACTTCGCCTGGAACAGGAATTATTAGTAATTCAAAAGAAATTACAGAGTGCAGAACAGGAGATCGCATTACTGACAGAGCGTATTAACTCCTGTGAAACGGTGAACCTGCATAATTGTGAAACTGCGGCGCAAGTGAGTAATTTTGCTTACAAAAATTTTGCAGGCGTAACACACAAAAATAGACTATCCATTATCAGCAGTAATTGCACAAGAGGGACATTACCGTTAATCGAAGAAGTATTCTCTAGTCAGTTGCAGTATTGTCATTATTTAGTACCTAACGTCACCTCAACAGATTTCTTAAAGACTATCCAATACAAATTAAAAGACTTCTCAATGAACGACTACTGCCTGATCTTCATTGGAGAAAATGATCTACAAAAGGGGGATTATTCAAATATACTTCACAACTTAAACTGCTCGCTGAAAAATGTTACCCACACTAATATTGTTATCTGCACTCCGATTTACGTAAAAGGTGCATTAATACATAATTATAAAGTGGAGTTGTTCAATAACCTCCTTTTGTCAGACATAAAAAATAATGAATACGCATATTTTTTCGATAGCAATGCTACCCTATCGCACGAAATGTTTTCCTACAATACTGGGAAAGTAAATAAATACGGATGGAGAAACATATTTAACCAGATTATGAACAGGATAAAGTTTGACTACAGATTATTCGGTCCTCGAGAAGTTTCACCAATCACAAAGACCGTGACTCATAGCAATTACTCTGCCACAACTAGTACTACTGAGATTCCAATCGAGCAAGAGATTATTAAGTCGAAGAGTGATCAGTTTTTTCTATTATAAACATTTGAATATAATGCACCAAAACATCGCTGGACTCCTGAATAAATCTGATATGTTGACACTGCATATCCAAGAGTTAAGCACTGGAAAAAACTTAGACATTGATGTATTATGCATTACTGAACACTTCGTAACTTCAGGACAAGAGTCGTTAATTAATGTACCTAATTTCAAGCTTGCCGCGTGCTATGCAAGATCCCATCAGAAGCGTGGGGGAGCGTGTATCCTTATCAGAAATAGGTACGAATATAAGGAACTTCCTAACAGGTCTATCTCAGGTGTATTTGAATATTGTGCAATAGAATTATCTCAGCAGGGATTAATTGTTGTATGCATTTATAGACCTCCGAATATGACATGTATAAATTCTTTTATGGATAATTTAAACATCTTATTGAAGCAATTGTGTACTAAGTCCAGTAAAAAAATTGTTCTGTGCGGGGACTTTAACATTAACACACTAAAGAGAAATAACGTAACATTAGACTTTGAAAATTTATTACTTACCTATAATCTTAAATTAGAATTCAAGGAACCGACTAGACCTAAAAGTGGCACTTGTCTAGATAATTTTGCTCATAACTCCAGACAAAAATGTGTGAGTGAAGTGATCGATTTTGCATTATCCGACCACTCCGCTCAGATTTTAAAAATACAGGTTATCAAAACATGCATACTAAAGTCGTGGCATATGCATAAACGTAACTTATGCAAAGAAAATTTAGAATTATTCAAAAAACACCTTCAATGTCTGTCTTTTTCAGAAGTATTCCAAACAGACGACCCTTAATGAGGCGTACGATAAGTTTATTGATATATTTCGTTTATTTTATGATTTGTGCTTTCCAAAACAATTAATTAGTGTAAAATCTGATAAAAAAGTAAAATGGATTTCGCGTGGAATAAGGATTTCTAGCAGGAAGCAAAGGAAGCTACTTTGGAAGTATAGAAAGGATCCTTCAAGTGAAAATAAAAACACATTTAAAAATTATTCACGGAGACTAAAAAAAATAATAAATCTCACTCAAAAAGCTCAGAATAATTACCTTATTAATAGTTCTCAAAATAAGTCAAAGGTGTCTTGGCAGATAATTAATGATCATAATCAATTAAAAGAACCTATTTTACAAATAAATCAAGATGAGAAGTTAGTAAAAAACCCTAAGCAAATTGCGGAGTCATTTAACGATTTCTTCGTAGATCAAGTGCAGAATGTAGCTAGAAAGCATCCGGGTAAAACAAGGGGCAATACTATTATCAGGAATTCGTTATTCATGCCCCCAGTAGTTCCTCAAGATATTCTACGCGTAATAAAACATTTAAAAAATAAAAAAAGTTTTGGTCACGATGAAGTTTCTACAGTGGCAGTGAAATTTGTTTCGAATATTATAGACAGACCATTGAGCCACATAATAAATGCATGCATAAGTTCAGGTGTATTTCCAGAGCAGTTGAAAACTGTGGTCATAAAACCACTACATAAAAAAAAACAACAAGGAAGAAATGTCAAACTACAGACCAATAGATTTAGTTTCAGTATTTTCCAAGATTCTCGAAAAAATTTTATATGAGTCTATTTACACATTTGTAATCAAAAATAATATTCTGTGCGAAGAGCAAAAGGGCTTTCGAAAAAATAAAAACATTAGCATGGCTATATTTGATCTTTTGAAAGTAATCATGAATAATGTGGATAAAAAAAACTCTGTATGTGCAATTTTCACTGACATGACAAAAGCTTTCGATTTTGTAGAGCATGACACCTTGTTGAATAAACTTGAAGATTATGGCATAAGAGGCAACGTACTAAACCTGATAAAGTCTTACCTCACTGATCGAAAACAGTACACAGAAATATCAAGAATATGCACTAAAACTAAGCGTGAGCTCAAATATTTATCCTCTTGCAGAATAACTAAGTTTGGGGTTCCGCAAGGTAGTGTACTTGGGCCATTATTATTTCTGCTGTACATTAACGATCTACCGAGTCACATTCATCATCCAATGACACTATTTGCGGATGACAGCACGGCTATAATCGAATGCATAGATAAAAAGAAGTACATTGAGGATGTAAACAACGCACTTGAAACTATTATAGATTGGCTCAATAAAAATAATTTAGTTATAAATCTAAAAAAAACACAAGTTATGCACTTCTATCAGCGACTAGAGCCTGAGAATATGATTATTCAATATAACGACCAAAACGTTGACACTACTTCAGTAACAAAATTCCTAGGAGTTCACATAGACAATAAACTGACATGGAAGCATCATGCTGAATACGTGTGCAATAAATTAAGTACAACGGCATATGCACTCTATAGCTTATCTAAAAAAGTAAATTTAAATACATTAGTGACAGCATATCACAGCTTAGTGGCTTCCACACTAAGATTCGGTGTCATATTTTGGGGAAACTGCAGTGAAAGGGAAAGGATATTTAGAGCCCAAAAACGCTGTATGCGATCAATGACAGGTCTCAAAACAACAGAAAGCTGTCAACCTGTTTTTAAAGCACTAAAGATTCTTACATTGCCTTCGTTGTATATTCTAGAAGTTGCCATGTTTGTCAGAACGAACAAGCACCTGTTTACGTCAGTAGTGGATCAGCGAAAACGCACAGGACCAATAAGGTCACAATATAAAAACCTACTTTACACAGGTGGTTACCAAACGGCTTTACTCAAAAACAATATTTTAACCATGGGTCCTATAATATACAATAAACTACCAATGCGCTTAAAAGATTTATCCAGCAAAGTTTTTAAAAAGGAGTTAACAAGACTGCTACTAGACAAGTGTTACTACTCAATTAAAGATTACGTTAGTGACACTTTCTGTTAACAATATCTATGCTGCTTTCCACTTTTGTGACATTTCTATTGCAATTTTATAACTATTTCATTTTGACACTTTACTGTTTTGACATTTGCGATAGAATTTTCTGGCATTTTTAAACTTAATTTGTTGACAGTTTTAGTTTGATTAATTCAGGTTTTTTAATATTTTTTTTTTTTTTTAAATCTCATTTACTGACATTTGGATGTATTTTTTTTTTTTTAATTTATTGACATTTGCAATTGAATTTTATGACATTTTAAAACTTACATTGTTATGATTTGTATTAAGCTTGACTGAGGCTTTTAAATGTTATTTTTTGAGAGTTTTTGATTTCAGTTAGTGAGGTTTATGATTGTGTTTTTGTGTTGTTTTTTTGCTTTCAAATTTATTTATTGACATTTGTATATTTTTGCTTTCACATTATAATCGGCTGATATAGGCTTAGTTCGGTGATATTAATGTAGTCTAAATGCTTTGGATTCTTTTTTTTGCTTGGTTAAATTTTATTTGCATGTGCCTAAGTACCTATGAACACTTTTTGAATAAAATGAGTGTTTTTAATAATGTTACTAAGTTAAGGGAATGCTTTTGTAAATGTATTATGTTAAATAATTTTGCATGCCGTAAGGCAAAATGTATCGGGACGCTCATTAAAACTCCATCTTATTTGTATACCTACATTATGGCAAATAAATGATTCTGATTCTGATTCTGATTCTGAAAGTACAAGTATTTAGTTAGTTTAGTTTCACCCTTAAGTCTTCGTCTGTAAATGTTTCATGAGCATTATTTATTTAAGTTTGTTCATAGTTAGTTGGTAAGTAAGTAAGTACTTTATAAATTGTTTTTTCAGAACAATGAATCTACTTCAAATTAAATATTTATTCATGATTTTTTGATTAAATTCTTGTTTTTTTAATGCTTCGTATGAAATCAGAATGTTACCATACCTAAGTAAATATATGAAAACGAAACATAACCATTTGGCTACCCTAGTTACCGACCCCACAATTTAAACTCAAACTTGAAGCTTTCATTTCCAGAATCGTGGTCAATTCAATGTCTAAAGAGAAATTAATTTTCCACTCCGAGTGAACCCGAAGGGGACCGAACTAGGCCGAACCGTTCCGAAGTTGAAGCAACAATGCCTGATGGACGATTGTATTCCTCTGAAGACATCAAAAGGTCAAATTAAGATGTCCTAATACAATCTAGATTAATAAAGGAAGGTCTTGGTATTTGTTAAATGATTTTACGTGCGTTCGAATGGGTAGAAACGGTACTGGCCGTATTTATGCCTATCGGAAATTGTCATTAAACTTAAATCATTTAATTTTATTATTTGACGTTCAAACACAAACCCAGAATATTTATTTTAATTAGAGCATTACAGGCATTAGTGAATGTCAAACACTGCCTCGTTGGTCTAGTGGTCGCAAGCGCGACTGCTGAACATGAGGTCCTGGGTTCGATTCCCGGGTCGGGCAAAGTGTTATTAGCTTTTTCCATCAGGAATTTATCAGTAACAGCCACGGAGTCTGGATTTGTGCCCGGTTGATGGCAATAGGCTCGCCCCCTATTACATGAGACTTAAACATAACTTGCGAAATGTGGGTGTACTATTAGGTACACCTCTGCCTAACCCTTCGTGGATTACAGGCGTGATGTTATGTTATGTGAATGTCAAACAATCAAAGAACGCGAAGCTACAGTAACAGTCAAAAGGCATAATAACTTGTGAAAGTACTGTTGTTCCCATTCCAAAGCGTAGATCTCTATGGAGAAGAATGGCCAAGAAACGCCATGGACACTCCAAACTGCATTTTCAATGAAAGACACTTTTGAACGACAATTATCTAATTGTTATTAGATTTATTTTATTTTAAAATGTTATTGTCTTAATAAAATTATACTACGTAAAGTGATGGCCTGAAACACGGGTTTAAATAAAGCTAGATCGGGCAGGTATACAAACATTTGAAGTTAAAATTACCACTACTTGTAGCTCTTACATATATTTTAACAGTTTACATATAAGTACTAATTATAACTTTGTAGGTGAAGCAACCGTACTGTGCCTAAATGTACACTTTTTTGTATTATTTTTTTCTTAAATAAATTATTCTTATTCTAATTAACTTAATACCGAAATATCATTGATTGTCTATTCGCATGGAGAAGAATGGGCAAGCAACTAGAACCATTTATCTTCATTCCAAGCATTTTAACCAAGATTCGATATTTCATGTGTTTAAGTTACGTTGATGATCGATTCCTTAGAAAGCTAATTTCACTTTTCAGAATGAAGTATAATGGAAAGAAAATAATTTTCTTCGGTTATTTAGTACGAGTATTCTCAGATAAAATATCTTTCAGTATAAACCCCGTTCTTGAGACTTTGTCCTTGTTACTTAGAATTTTACGAAATATGTGCAAGTTCTACAAAGTTATTTCATATCTCAAAAACCTAAACAAAGATAGCTAAGGGTTGAAAAGTAATGGGATATACCCTAGGGCGAGATATTCTAGACCTTTTGTTTATGATCTAATATGTCGTCACCGAAGTTTCGTACCTTGGAGGCACTAAATCTTTTTTCTGTAAAATGCGCGGGTGTGTTGAAAAATGGATTCTACCGTCATATTTATGTGTAGCTGTCAAAAGATATGACTTCTTCAGGAGTTTTTAGAAATGATATACGTATCAAGGATTATGATTTATAATAAAAAGTTGGTATTAGTTTAAAAAATGGTATGGAAAACGGTTTAAATATAGGTTACGAGTTTACGACCATCAGGAATAATATTGAATTTAACATCACAAGCATTCATTATGAAAGTTCCTGTAACTGGTCTATCACCTATTATAAAACAAAGTCCTCCACCGCGTCTGTCTGTCTGTTCGCGACAAACTTAAAAATGTCTGGACCGATTTTCATGCTGTTTTCACCAATAGACAGAGTGATTCTCGAGGAAGGTTTTAGCATAAACTAAATTTATATTCACGCGAGCGAAGCCGCGGACAAAAGCTAGTTTGAAATAAAATCTTAGATTTTGGGTAAACTGGGTAATACATATTAAATAATAACGGCTTAATGCTGTCAGTCAAAAAAATCTTCTCTTCCTTATTGCTAATCACAATTCGCCACGAACACGCTTGTTTGTGTTATTGTATTCGACTATTAATCCATTTCCAAATAAAATATAGCAGCAATATTTTCATCCCAATCCCATTCAATTGAATCTACACCATTTTCATTTTATTGATAAACGTTTGCAACGCTGTACTCGAGTGTACATCCCGTGCTTGCAGGCACAGGTACACTTCGACACAACACGCTTTGAACAGCCGATATCTTGCGAAACACCGGATGCGTTCCCGTGCTCATCGAGAACTCGAGACTGTTAGCAAATATTGTACGTTGACTGTACTTGTTTGCTCGCTGCGACTGACGTTATGTTGTATTAAAAACTTATTGTTATAGATGATAGGTAGGTAAGCTGTAGTCTGTAGTTTCTGCGTTTCGATTTCAACCTCACTGGAGTCTAGCGTAGTTGTGAAAGGTTATGAGCAACGACAGTCTCATTTGCTCTGTACAATAATTCGGTTAGCTTTTGGTGGTGTTCTTAACCCAAAATGAAGACATCAGAGTTATTGTTTGAGCCCAGCAATGGTATATTCTCTTGTCGCCTGTAACGAAGAGTTAGGCAGTGGTGTTCACAATAATATTCCCATATTTTGTTTAACTGTAAGTACTATGTGATATTGCATTTTGCGATCAATAGCATATTGCCACGAACCAGGTATACATTCAAACTCCGTGCTGCTGCTGGAACAATACAATAACTGCTACTATTTGCCCGACTCGGAAAAAGTATCCGGGACAGTGCAGCAGTAGCGTTTGCAACCACTAGCTAGGCCAACGACGTGACGTTGTTGATAAATATCAAAACGAACGAACGAGTTTGTTTGATAAAACTGTCCTAGTACAGTCGGCTAAACAGATATCTTGCTACTCTAGTCTTGTCACATGCGCGCCATCTAGTGTTTATTGGAACGAAACAAACAGGTGGAATAAGTTCTGTGTTTGAATAGTTGTTGGAAATAAAATTGAAATGAATGCTGTAGGAGGGAGTGGGAGGAATTTGTAGTTGCTCTTGTTTTATTTGGTAGGTATTGTTTTGAGTGCGAAGATACTTGCAGGTAGTAAGGGATTTTTGGGTCCTGAAATGGTGTTCTTTAAAGCCTAAACGGATCAAGACGTCAGCCAGTAAGGTATGAATAAAGCGCCTTTAATACCAACTAGACTACCTCGTTAGTCTAGTGAACGCAATCGTATTGTTGAGCAGTGGCAGGTTGTCTTGGTTTCGATTCCCGGGCTAGAGAAATTGTTAATTTTTTAGCCACGGAGTGGAAATATTACATGGGACTTAAACATAACTGACGAAATGTGAATATACTCTTTAGTTTACCTTTGACTCACCCCTTGGGGACAACAGGCGTGATATTAATGATATAATTTTATCTGTCATGGCAGTCTATGTCGTGCAACTATGCGTGCAACCTACCAAACTATAAACAAATATTGATGTAGCGATACCTTAACCTTTCGTAGATCCACGCGAGACACAATGAAAAAAAGAAAGATAGATGAATATCTCAAAAGTTAAATTGGTGCTAAAGTAAAGACAATGTTAATTAAATATATTTGTACGCCTCTGGGCAAAACATAGAGGATCTACCTATCTGTAACATCATTATTGTAATTTGACCTATGTTTACAAATAAAGCATTCTGATTCTGAATGGCTTTTTAATTGTGTCTAATTACACGACATACGAAAGGTTTTTAAAGAAAATTCCGTCCAATACAGTATAACGCTCACGTGTCTATCTCCACCGTTCCTCCATCCAGCTGCGATGGCACGTGGGTCTCAACGTGACTGTCTGCCGAAGTTACCAGCTGTCTGTTGTGTAAGTTTGTTTGTTTACCGGTTATATACTTACTAGAAAGTACGTTACAATCTTCAAGGAGATTTTGTGGTAAATTCTGTGTGTAATGTAATGGAAGTTTATTAATAACTTGTTGAAAAGTTATAGAGGAGGCCTATGCCTAGAGGCACATTGAACGTTGAGATTTTCTAAAACGCAACCAAATCACATTCTTTAAATATGGCATTTTGTAGTTCAGAAAAAAGAGCTTTAAAAACCTCGTAGAACATAAGGTAAAAAAAGTCGTTTTGCGTGGTGATTTTTATGCCCAAAACTATAGACTAGCACAGTTAAGTGCTTCAAAAATATGTTTAATGAGTTTTTAATTGAGCTCCTCAATGAACGAATAGGTACTTATTCCTTTACTTACTCATTTCATTGTTTATTCATTTTGATTTATAGAAGAGAAATGTTGTTTACTTGTATTTCCAAAGTAGAACAACAAAAACTTGCTTTGATCTAATGTTTGAACATTACTGAAACTACAAACTCGATACTAAGCAGAAAACTTCTACTAACGACGTAGAAAATAACTCAATTTTAGAAGACAACACGTGTAACACATAACATCACGCCTGGAATTCTCAAAGGGATTCGGCAGAGGTGTACTTCATAGTGCACCCATATTTTCAGTAGTTATGATTGAAGTTCCATGTAGGTATTAGAGGACTGCTGCTGTGGTACCCGGCTGTCGTGGGATGGCATGTGATGCAAAGGAATAAGGAAAATGTCGTGAGGAAAGTTTTGAGTATCAATGTCTCAAAATCAATGTTGGTGTTGTGTGTGTAGTGCATGTGTGGTGTGGTGTTGTGTGTGGTGTGATGTTGTGTGTGTGGTGTGGTGTGGTGTTGTGTGTGCGTAAAGCGTTGTAAAACACGCTAGACTACGATAAGATGGTAAGTATAATGGTAAATAAAAGGTGTAGGGACTGTGTAAAAGTGTGATAAGTATTTTATTTTACATTTTAACATTCATTGTATTTGACATTTTATTGACATCTCTAACAGAATTGTATTTTGATTAGTTTGATTATTATTTTAATGACACGACGTATTTGACTATAATTTTATTTTATTTGCCGACTTTTATTGTGTATTTTAATTATTTTTTGATTTTTATTTTTTCCTTTGACATTGCTGGCTTATTTAAATCAACTCATTTTCTCAATTTCTAATTATTGTTACTTGCCTTAAATGCTACTATTAATATTGTAAAAAAATTGTTGTGCCCGACAGGGTCCATGTGAACTAAATTATTATTATTAAGATCTTGTGTAAACTGTCTGTATACCGTACATCGGCATTACGAACTTCGGAGTAACGTAATACAGTCACACATGTGATATGCAATAAATGATTGAATTGAATTGAATTGAATATGATATGGAAAGAAAAGAGGAGTCTGATGAGATGACGAGTAATTGAGAATTATGGAAAAAGAAGACATGCTGCGCCGACCCTAAATGAATTGGGTTAAAGACAAGAGAATAATGCATTAGGGTACTTCCAAAAAGACATATTAATATCTGCAAGCTCATAACAATACAGCCAGTTACTCGTACATCGTCATACCATACCTGGGAATACTCCACGCAATATTGCCCTGAACTATATAGCTCCATAAACTCACGGGTATACGCGGTCCAGTTCTCAACTATTTCAATCAGATGAGCGTTCGATTCCCGAAGAGTTCGTATGAAAGCGTGTGTTTGGAGTTGGGGGAAAGAGGATAATGAATGTTTGTGAAAGAACGTGTAAATGTAAAAGTGGAGCAGAAAATGTTTGGCAACCTGTTACTTTATATTTTGATGACTTTCATAACATAAAGCCTGTATGGCCCAAAACCGGTGGGCAGAGTTTGCTATTGCCGCTGTCAATTAAGTGTAAGTATCAATGATTCGCCCCCCTTTTTTTTTTTTTTGGCCGGTGGAAAATCATCAAATAACCCCTCCCGCTCTTGGGCAGAGCGAAAGGGAGTGTCAGACATCTACTGACTAAAAACTACCCATGTTCCTTCTTAGCTCTTCATGTCGAGGCCGCGGTATCTCTTGCGAACAACCCGCAGCCCCGACGGGCGTCGGCCCTTGCGGGCCCCTTCCATGTTGCTGACATCTCTTTGAGGCGCGTGTGGAACACGAACGCGCCGTCGACACGGCCTGTCGTCGTCATAAGACGGACGGACGGCGAGCTAGCCCATCACCCACCGTCCACAGGCCCATGACTCACCCCCTTTGTCTGCAAAGATATATTAGATATATTATCTTCGATTCCACAAATTTTTGCCTAAAATGTACCAATAAACCGGTTCGCTTGGCAGTTGACAGCTAAATATCAATTCAGTTTATGAATTACCATTATTTTGATTTTCCTGTAGTCGCAGAATGTTTTAACTACTAAGGAAAATAGAAACAGAAAACGTCTGAAAACTGTTAAGGACATTTAATACCAATATCACCCAAAAATGTTATGTAAGTACCACTTATAAATATAAAAAAGGCTATCATTTTTTCTGCGTGATATAAGGTTATAAAGGGACCTCTGCAGTATGCTCAAGAGAAGAGGGTCGCCTATTCATATATCAATCTGCCTAATTATAACATTGGGTATATTACGGGGACCCGATATTGATTGTGCGGCGACCTTGGACCTTGAGTGTATTATTCTAAAACGACCGTTTTGGGAACCTTTTTCAATGAATTAAGTATCCAAAGAATAGATTCACACTCGCATCTAAATCATCACTACATAGTATAAAACAAAGTCGCGGTCCTGTCTGTCCGTCCTATGTATGCTTAAATCTTTAAAACTACGCAACGGATTTTGAAGCGGTTTTTTTTAATAGATAGAGTGATTCAAGAGGAAGGTTTTAGTTTATGATTTGACAGACATCCACGCGGGTGCAGCCGCGGGCATCAGCTAGTAGACTATAAAACTGTTAGTATAAAACTATGAAGAGTTCCTTTATCTAAGTTTTTTAACAATTTCAGTCTATACGAACTGTAAAGCCCACTTGTATAATGAAATAAGTTTTACGCCATTTTGTTTTTCAACGCCAAACATATTATTACGTATTTAGTGACTTGCGTTTTATGTTCAATCGTGGACTGCTGTAGGTTGATGATGATGATAGTTATTAATCAGGGTAGAAGGTACACTGATGATGGTGATGATGATCACAGCTGCCACGTAAACGGTGGGTTCAGAATGATGATGACTGGACGGGTCCACTGAAATCTGTGTGGTGCTATCTTCAAAAGACCATCTCAGACACTATTCTGCATAGTCTTCATGTGTGTAATCCAAGATTATGTCTGGACCTTAAAAGAGACTATGACCTCTGAGTTTGTTTCGGATGTTTCTTCTCGGAGTAGTCAGGTACGAAACACCAACACCATCTAGTTTAAAAAAAAGTGACTTTAAAAGTGTTTTTAAAAACCTATTTGCAAAATAAACATTAATTTATGATGTTTTTGTGTTCCATACATTTTGACCTTAAAGGTATTGCACTTTTGTAGGAAACAGTTTATTTTAAATAACTGTTTGATAATATTTCCACCTGGGGTTTCAGAATTATGTACTGAATAACATGGTCAGCGTTAGTGAGTCGGTGTCCCTTTCACCAGTATTCAAGAATTATCTAGCTATATCACCATCACGATTATAAAATAACCAGAATCATAATCTGGTATTTTAGGTCCTACTCCTAAAAATCAAAAACTATTTATAATCATTTTTTGTAACCTCATTCCACAAAATAATAAAACAAACCCTACATTCGTCACGGTATCGTCCGAACAATTCCGTACAAATCCTCTAATATCCTTGATACCAGAACATCGTCCGGGATCGGTGAAATCCGCACGGGTTCGCGACCCACTGATCGTAATGCCAGATAGTCTGGCCGTCTGGCGGACTGTTATCGTGTCTGGCAACGTATGCCATGCTGCTGGCAGATTCGAATTGAATTCTTATGAATATGGGGACGATTTGAATCTCTTCATGGGGTTGGGACTTTGACTTTTGTTAGTAAGATAGGTTCGTAGTTTCTCTAGAATAGATAAAACATAACATCACGGCCGTAATCTCTGAAGGGTGAACTAAGTTTACCCATTAGTAAGCCCAAATTTCGTCGTTTTATGGTGTTTTTCCACCAGACATGTGCTATGCTACGTAGCTATGGATGCGATCCACCAATCGTATTCGTTGATGCAAATAGCCTTGCACTGGTGGAAATGGATTCAACTAAGATATGTTTTTTATTATCTATGGAAGGATGCGTGCTATGGATGGTCGCGAGGGGTGTAGGTACCTACAGTAGACCCGCGTTTGTCGCTGAAAGTAGCGCAGGTTCTTTGCGGCGGCGCATCTTACTCGCATCGCTACATAGCTTAGTATCAGTGGAAACGGTCACATAGCTTCACAGCTTAGCTATTATATCCTCGCAGAGCTGCATAGCACATCTCTGGTGGACAAGCAGCCTAAGTCCCATGTAATAGGGGCACAACCACCAGTCAACCGGGCACAAATCTAAGTTAAGTTCCGTACCTCCTACTGAGATATTCCTGACTAGCGGACGTCACGCGGTTTCACCCGCCGTTCCCGAGGGAATACAGGGATAAAAAGTAGCCTATGTCAACCGGGGATAGTGTAGCTTCCCAACGGTGAAAGAATTTTTGAAATCGGTCCGGTAGTTTCGGAGCCTATTCGTTACAAACAAACAAATCTTTCCTCTTTATAATATTAGTGTAGATGGAAAAAGTCAATAACGCTTTGCTCAATCTGGTAATCGAACCCAGGACAGCAGACAGGACAGGACACACTAGACCAACAAGGCAGTATATAAGGGTACATAATATACTATTAGAGAATTCCTCAGCCGAAAGGGCAAAAATATCGCATGTTCGTGGTGACGCAGCGAGTGGAGGGGGCGATGTCTTTAACCAAGCGCACGTTCAGAGCGCACTTACTTTTGCTCGGGCGCTCGGATGCGACAGACGTCTATTGGGACCTGTAGTTATAGTTATGTCAGTTTCTTAATGTTTTTATAACTGTGTTGGTTTTGTGACGGGCTATTTAAAAATAAATAGTTCGAGGTTACTTTGTCGTTTCTTTTAAAAAAATTAAATACGCTTCTGATCCATAAGAATACATAACCGTCTCATTAAACACTAGGCGCAATAAAAAGAGCACGCTATTAGATTTCTATTATTTATTTATTTAAACTTTATGCACAATAATGATACATCGGGACTTCTACCACATAAGTCTACCGTGCACATAAAAAAAAATAGGATATTGAACGTGAATATGTATGAGAATAGTACTGTGCTCCAAACTTATTTCAATTATAAATCCCATCAAAATTTTAAGTGGGGTTAAATTGCCTTCCGCATTCACTGTGTATGTAAATTATATTTTAATGAATCTCATTCAGAAGGAGGTGGGAAAATTATGGTTCTGTTAACAAAGACTGTGGCAAACGAGCTGTGAGTCCAATAAACAAAGAATTAGTACCCTTTTTTTTGTTTTTTTTTTGGGGTGAGAAATCATCAAATAACCCCTCCCGCTCTTGGGCAGAGCGAGAGGGAGTGTCAGACTTCTACTGACTAAAAACCACCCATGTTCCTTCTTAGCCCTTCATGTCGGTATCTCTTGCGAACAATCCGCAGCCCCGACGGGACCGCAGCCCCGACGGGGAGAAGTACCCTGGAACAGTGACCCGGGGTCATCGTCGACGGCAGTCAATGAAGTACATAGATGGTGGGAAGACCTGGATGTGTTTCTTAAGAATTCCAGAATCGTGAACGATAGAAGGAAAATGCGTAACTGTGAGTCTCATCATCTGCCTAGTCTTTTCTCAACCATGTTGGGGTCAGCTTCCAGTCTAACCAGATGCAGCAACTGAATACCAATATTTTACGTGGAGCAACAGAATATCTAACCTCTACAACCCAGTTAGTACTTTGTAATACGATACACTTTCGTAAGGCTGGCTGTGAGACAGGGCTACTAATTATAATTTTTATTTTTTTTTTTGTTCTTTTCTGCATCATGGTAATCTGTCCTTAAACAATAAGCCACTGGGTTGACCGACTTTTAGTCCGTTTTTGTTTTATATTATTATGAGAGCGGTTTCAGGGTAGCTCTCATTTCCCTATGCGAATCTGGCGCTGAGACTGGGGATGTCACATCTCTTCAACCTCGTATGCTGTGTTCCTCCTGTTCCACTCAGTACCAGTGCCAGCTCATTTGTGTGTTGTGCGAGTCTTTTCTGGTATCTTAGGCTATGTTGGCTAATTTCCTGCTTTACTGTCCGTATGTTGAGATCTAGGTACATATATCTGTTGCTTATACTTTGGGGTATATTGAAGATGTTTCGTAATGCTTTGGTTTGAAATCTTTCTAAAATATCAATGTTGCTATTGCTTGCTGTGCCCCATAGTTGAATGCCATATGTCCAGACTGGCTTAATGATGGCTTTGTAAACCATCATTTTGCTCTCGTTGCTTAGGCGGGAGTGGCGACCTGCTAGCCAATAAATGCTGCGGAGTTTGCTGTCAAGTTGCTTGCGCTTGGTCCAGATATGCTTCTGCCAAGTCAATCTCCGATCCAAGTATAGACCCAGGTATTTTGCATGATCTTCTTGTGGGATGTCTTCGTTGTTTAATTTTACTGGCGGGCAGGTCTCTTTTCGGAGTGTAAAAGTTACATGAGTAGACTTGGTTTGGTTTACTTTTATTCTCCACTGTTTGAACCACTTCTCTATTGCGTTTAGATGGTTTTGTAGTTGGTATGAAGCGGTTTCTGAGTTGGAATGCACTGACAGGACAGCAGTGTCGTCAGCATAAGTCGCAGTGACTGTGTCTCCACTAGTTGGAAGATCAGCAGTGTAAATCAGGTATAGAACCGGTCCCAAAATGCTGCCCTGAGGAACACCCGAGCGTATCTCATATAGTTCAGAACATTCACTGTTATATTTATTTATTATTTTATTTATTTTATTATTTATTTCACTTGAAAGCTTCTTCGGTTTAGGTAGGACGTGAGTATGTGGTAGAATGAATGTGGAAGTGATTTTTTAAGTTTGTATGCCAGTCCATCGTGCCAGACTTTGTCAAAGGCTTGACTTATGTCCAAAAATGTAGCAGAGCAGTACAATCGTTTTTCTAGACATCTACTGATAACGTCTACGATGCGATGCACCTGTTCAACTGTACCGTGTTCTTCTCGGAATCCAAACTGGTGGCTGGGGATTATGTTTCTTAGGTGCGCTTTCAATCTTTTTAAAAGGATTTTTTCCAGCAGTTTACCAATTACAGGTAGCAGGCTTATAGGTCTATACGAAGTTCTTTCTTGTGGTGGTTTGCCTGGTTTCGGTACCATTACGACTTGAGCAATTTTCCATTGTCCAGGGAAGTGCTCGAGCCTAATGCATGCATTGAATATCTTTACTATGTTCATGATTCCCTTGCGTGGTAGTTGTTTTAAGAGGGTAGCGTCGACAAGATCGTAACCCGGTGCTTTTCCTTCCTTGAGATATCTTATTTCTTTTAAAATTTCTTTAGGACTTACGCATTTCAACGGTAGACACATTTGCAGAGGTGAATCAAGGTACGCTTTTACTTCTGTACTAATTATAATAAAGCAGAATTTCACAGAAGCAGCCCGGTTTATAATATAATAATTGGCTTCCCAAATACACGGGAATATTATGTTTCAGACATAATATTCCATGCAACGTTGGAGTAGCTACTGAGAAACATCTTCTGCTACCCGTTAAGAATTTACAGGTGTGAAGTTACGTTATGTAAAGCCTGTAATGTGGACGGTGAGTAATAGACTAGATCACCGGCCGTCCGTCCTATGACGACAAGCGCCGACGCCTGTTGGGGCTGCGGGTTGTTCGAAAGAGATACTGTGGCCCCGCACACAAAGAACTAAGAAGGAACATGGGTGGTTTTTAGTCAGTAGAAGTCTGACCCTCCCTACCGCTTCTCCCAGAGCTGGAGGAGTCATTTGATGATTTCCCACCCTCCAAATTAACGAAAAAAAGGCCTGTTATTATACGAGTATGAAAGTGCAAATCAAAGAGAAAACATATCTATGTATAAAGCTTGATCCAAAATGCACGGAAATAAACGGCATCCATGTGGAAATTGAGACATCGCAGTGTAACGCCGGAGTTGAGCTGATCCCAATTCCAGATAACTGCGATTTCAACTGGACGGATGACTGTCCGGTGACCGGGATATGTCCGGCCGTCGCCTGGGACACGTCCGGAAAGCGTGCGTCATACAATAAAACTAAAGGCAGAAGTAAAAATAGAGTTTAGGCGACTTTTGTGGTTCCAGAGTTTTAACTATCTATAATCATCATGTGATCATCATCACCTTGAGATACATTATGAAGTAGGTACAATTAAGAAGATATCTACTTCATCATCTGCCTAGCCTTTTCCCAACTATGTTAGGGTCGGCTTCCAGTCTAACCGGATGCAGCTGAATACCAGTATTTTACATGGAGCGACTGCCTATCTGACCTCCACAACCCAGTTAATACTAGGTAATACGATACCTCTTTGGTAAGACTGGATGTCAGAATTTCAGGTCACTGACTACCTGTAACGACTGCCAAAGATATATATATGGCAGCCGGGACCAACAGCTTAACGTGCTTTCCGAGGCACGGAGGAAACTCGGTATATCGGGTGGTCACCCATCCACAGACCGACCTAGGCAAGCACAGCTTTAACTAAAGATCGACCCGAGTGGCAGTTCTTATTAAGCCACGAGATATAAGAAGATATCTACTTAAATATGCAAAAAGATGATGCCCATCCTCTAAGCTGCTTATCCATCCTAACGAGGCCAACATGACTGTTATTTTTTTGTTTTCCTTTTTGTCGTATACTTTTACTTCACTAATTGAGTAGCGTGGAACTTTCGAAAATCCAATAATTATGTTGATTATCAATCGTTTCAAAACTTTATTCTATTACTAGCTGACCCACGCAACTTCGTCCGCGTCACATAATATAGCTTGTAACCTTTCTCGATAAATCGACTATCCAACATATTAAATTGAGTTAAATCGTACTCGTACTCGTAACAAACAAAAAATCTTACCTTTCCTCTTTATAATACCTATTAGTTTAGATTGGCTTCGATTATGTTATTAAAGTAACAATTACTATAGGTATCTCTTACTGTTTAATATACAGTAACACCTTGTACTTGTAAACATTATGGTGCAGTAAATATTTTTTCAACACACTTGCTCATAAAGTGGCTCTAATTTCACCGCAATTAGGCATATAATGACACCTGTAATCAAACTGTGAATTTTTCGTTACCATTATTCACAAGTGAGTTATAGGTTTTTATTTTTTTTTGTTGAGTTGCTATGTTCTTAAAAAAGTTTCGATACTAAAAAGATTGTGTTCCTTGCTCATTTCATGCAACTTCGAATTTAAGTAGATAATTTCAACTTTTATATACGTTTTTAATAAATAAAACTTTTGTTTTCTCTGTAATAAAAAAAACTTTGAATTCCTCACATTATACGTGGTTAAAACGCTATCCGCAAAACCAAAAAAAAGAAACCTCATTGTTTTAGTCTATGGGCGATCGCCTGTTAGATGCGCGCGAAGGAAAACTGATTAATTTTTCCCACCATGGCGAAATTTTTTTCACAACTCATTTTAACTGTTGAAAATGTTTTTTTTTGTGTTATTTTCTTCACAAGTGTGTTGAAAAACGTCGTATGATACACGTGTGTATTGATGATTACCGTCCTCGGCTCTGTTAAGACCCTCACCTAACGGCTCGGGTCTCAATGGCGCCTCAGCGGTAATCACCAACGTTACACACTTATACCATAATGTACTATGAATTTGAATTTCTCCGGAGCCCCCAGAGGCCGAATCCCCACGTACAGTCGAAAGCTTTTCCGCCTGCCCAGTTAAAATTTTTTTCGCATAAATCATGCGTAGGCGCCAAACCCCGCCCCCTCAAAGTTTAGGCCTATTAGAGAAGCGTCAACGTAATTAGTTGCAATCTGCACTGCGCAGCTTAGTGACATATCCTCTGTACACCTTTTGCGAATTTTACGGACGAACTTTGGCGCGCTTCCCGGACCTTTTGAACATTGACCATTGCTCTGCTTACCTGACCTTTGATTGACTTAACGTTAACCTGTGCAATAATATTGGACTCCTGAGAACCTGTGCTAGAACATTTTGTGCATAATGTCTTCCAGAAATCTCATACAAGAAGAACGAAATGAAATTATAATTTTGCATGGACAAGGATTTAACATCAGTCAAATCGCTGAGCTGAGTCCCAAAATAAAAAAAAAACAATATGAATCACATTAAAATGTTTAAATTCTTAAAATGGACTTTATAGTCATAAACATAAAGTCCATTTTAAGAATTTTAAATTTTGAATGTCATTCATATCATGTTCTGCAAAAGCGGCCATTTTAGGCCCGCTGGCTAGATCAACGTTTCACCGCCCTAAAGCCCCATTATTTCAAATTTTATCGAAATCGTTAAAGCCGATTTAGAGAACACGCTTACAATTGCCTGTTAAATAACATGGGATTTTATAAGATTCTTATAATAAATTTAAAATTACTCACAGAAATCATTGAGTTTTTCATTTACAATTACCAAACCAACACACACGCACCATTAGTAACGAAAGTCAAATTCAGTTAAAGTTTTTTTTCTAATAATGGCAGTTTAAAAATAACAATAACTCTCGTTCGGCGTGCGTCGGTCTCGTCAGTGCGGTGGAATGGTATTGTATTTCATTCATTATTTCTATACAAAGGCGGGGCGGAGCTAGAGAGCGCTTCATGTTGTAAGTGCAAGCAAATATGAGCTTAGTGGTGGTCAGGCGGGAGTGCCCGCGATAGTACCTACCGCACCGGACCGAATGACTGCCACGCGCTTAATTATTTTGTCGCCCGTATATTTTTACATTGCGATATCTTCTAACATATTTGTTTAAATTGTATAGAGTAAAAGGCACAAATATTCTATATTAAATTTCCGTGCTAACAAACACATTTATATAGATATAGATTAATACCATATGGGTTAAATAAGCTTCGCAAAATATCATTATTTTTAACCTAACATTTAATTATTAAAAAATGGTTACAGTGAGTCAATCTTAAAAGATAAACATAATTATGCTGTCGCGGACTTTTTTTTAGAACTTTTAAAGGGGAACAATTTCTTCATACATAGTATTTACGTAACTTATATTTACGTAACTTAAACCGTTTTCGCAGCGCACGCAACGGAATCTCTCAAAAAGGAATATCTTTTCCCGTTTTTGCAACATTTTTCATTTATGCTCCGCTCCTTTAGATTGTAGCGTGATGTTATATAGCCTAAAGCCTTCCTCGATAAATGGACTATCCAACAATAAAAGAATTTTTCAATTCCAACCAGTAGTTGGAACTACTGGTTGGAATTGAAAAATTCTGAAAAATTCAGTTTACCCCGTTCAAACAAACAAACAAACAAACAAACTCTTCAGCTTTATAATATTAAGTATAGAAGTATAGATTATTTATACTGAAAACGGGAAACGGGAAACGAAACACGACGGGAAATAATAGTGCTAGTGACCATGTCAGTTTAAAATCTTATAACTTTATTCTAATTGGAAAACCTTGTTTTACGTGGCATATAGAGGAGGTATCATGCCATCTTTCGTCAGAGGACAGCGTCATGCCATCTTTCGTCACGGCATACGAGTCGGTAGTCGGATTAGGGGCGCAGATAGAGGTTTCGCAAAGAAAATAGCTGGAAACTTCTCCATTGGTATACTGATACAAAATCTTTGACAAAGACTATGCTTAGGGTTTTTATCTTCACCGAAGTTAAGTTAGAAACCTAGCGTGTCTTTATTAATGTATTAATGTATAGTAGACTTTCTGTGTCGATCTCTATAGTGGCCTGCAGTACTAATGGTTCTGTGGGGAATCTTTATAGATTTGACCTGAGATTCCGCTTGAAGGCCACGGTTGGCCAGATCAGACGAATTGACTGGCTCGTCAGTTCGGATAGATAGTTCGAGTACTTTGGGAATCGATTCGTGAAAGTTTTCGGGCTTGGATTTACCTGCGGTAGTTTCAAAGCTGCAGTTTTCAATTTAAACAGATTCAAATTCTACAAAGCAGATTAATTTGATTTATCATATACCTCTACTTATACAGACATATTAACAGAAATAATGACGATTGAAAGTCAAGACATCATGTCTATCCAATTGCTTTTTAAAGCGCTTCTTAGAACGATAATTGACCTGAAGTTCCAAAAAAAACTTAATTTTCATTTCAAATAACTACGCTAACACTTATACCACCAGAACCTATAATACTACCTACAGAAACCACTTAATTTTTACTTACCAGAACAACCTCGTACTTAAACCAGTAGACAAATGTTAGTATATTGTCTAGTACTAATGGATCGCTGGTATTCTCGCAGTTTCAACTGAGATCGCTTGAGAAAACCCGAGTGATAGATTAGGGGATCTGTCGACAGGTCTGTGCGGATTTCACTCGCTCGAACTAACGCCCTAGAGTAGATTATTGCGGTTCCGTATGTGGGAACGTTTTACACGTAGACACGAGGACGTTATTCGGTAGAATGTTTAGTAATTGAAACTAGCTGCGGTACTCAGAGATATTTAATGATTCCTTAAGCCGTCACTTAGTAAAGATTTGACATACTTTTGTATGGCAAAATTGTCAAACCCTTTACTACGTGGTGGCCTAAGTAATCATTAAAGCTCTCTGAGTGCGGCCGTTAGTGTGTGTAGTTTTAGGAAATCAATCATTGTGTACCATTCTGAAAGTTGATAACGTCAAATACTTCAATAATGAAATGTATTAATCAATACTGTGGCTATATAAAAATGTTATACATTCCTCTGTCATCATCTCTCTAGCCCTTTCTCTTCTTGTTTGGCTTTCAGTCTAAAGTGATGCAGCTGAAAACCAGTTTAATATTTCTAATTAACGTTTGGTGACACTAAAATTACTAGAAAACACAACTAGCTAATTAAACAAATACAATTAACTATTAACATTTAGTAATTACACAAGCTACCAACAGTGTAATATGGATACAAATAAAATTAAAACTTAAAGCCCCGAGGGATCAATAGTTGGCACATTGTTGGAGCCAATTTTGTTTTAAAACAACTTTTGCGTGCGATCCAGCCTGTCAGCAAGTTGCAGTGATGGGAAAATGGATAGCGATAATGCAGGCAACATCCAGGCCATTCTCATTATACGTACCTGGTTGGGAAAATACTCGGTAGATGATGCAACCACAAATAAGTCCAAATACTTCAAAGGGATGATCATTTAACATCACTACATAATTATAAATCAAAGTCCTCCGCCACGTATGTCTGTTTTGCGATAAACTCAAAAACTACTGTACAGATTTTCAAGCTGTTTTCGCCAATGGATAGAGTGGTTCTCAAGGAAGGTTTTGGTATATAATTTACACGCGGACAAAGTCGCAGGCGACGTGCTAGTAACATTATATAAACATACGTCCTATTTCCAATGGGGGTAAGCAGGAACCACAAAACGCCACCTGTAGCGATCCTTACGTACATACCTACTCCTTTTACCTCGTCCCCATTCATAAATAACGATGATCATTTATCGTTATCGTACGTGCTGAAATTTTCATAATCATCATTTGCCTAGCCGTTTCCCAACGTTTTGAAATCGCTATCGACACTTACACCTGCCCATCTGCCCTCCGTAACACAAATTATTTCTACATATTAAAGAGACGTTACTAAATAATTTGTAGACCGGTCTTATAGCAGAATTGCTTATGATGGTAGAATACAAAGAGTTCTTATCACGGCCATAATTTAAATAATACTTTAGATGGTTATAATATTATAGATAATAAACGAACGCCTACTAGCCGTACTTATCATCCTACGATGCCGATTTAATCGAAAATCAATGCATGCAAGGCGCGTCGATTTATAGCAAAACTTTTGGCGTTGAAAGTCGTCGCCATTTAAAGTGCTGCACTTGTGAATAATGTATGGCTTCTGAAGTTTTCACGTATTTAAAGCGAACTACGATATATTAGTTACGAACTCTTTTTAAATGGAACCTATTATTTATTGAATGAATCCTTTTCAAATAAGCTTTTGCTCGTGGGTGCAGTGAGTTATCCCACGGAAACTAATTTCGGGATAAGTAGAAGGTTTCCTAAGACCCAGACTCCACCAAATTGGAGACGAACCGAGATGTGTGAAGCGGAGTTGAGAGGAGATGAGTTAGGCCCAGTATCCACCAAAGCGGATACGAGCAGAGCGGAGATATGTGCCAAATTCAACCAATCACAGAGATTGACAGCGATAGACCAGACGTAAAAAACGAATCATGTGATTGGGCAATTTCTGCAAAGAAAGGGCGAAAGACCTGATGTAAATTTTAACTAATGTGATTGGTCGATTTCCGCACACCTCTCGTCTCCGCTCCTCTCCGCTTTGGTGGAAACCGGGCCTAAAAGCAAGCGTGTATTCACCCAAGTTTGGCAAAGAAGTGTCTCCCCGTATGCCGCACACAGCACACCGATCCTTATTACATCACCATCAGCCTAGGCTTTTCCTATCTATGCTAGGATCGGATTCCAGACTAACTAGATGCAGCAGTATTTTCTAACCGTTCTATTAATTCTATCCTTGTTACAAAAACACCGATGAATTGACTATTCCCATCACTATATCCGTGTCGACAGTCAGGTATTTATCGGAGTGAAGCACTGCGCATCGTTTCTCGTCAAATTTCGTGAGAATTTGAAGCGCTACGTCGCCGTTTCATACTTTTGTCTATTTAGAAGTAGGCACGCTGGCGCAGCTTTAAATATGTATTCTATAGGAAAGTATATTGCTTGTAGCGTGATTTGATACTATATTTTGTGGATGTAGCTGAAACTAAGCTACAAGAATCTTGCTTTTTTTTCTTCTCAAATCCATGACCCTGACATGACTCTGAGATCTTCTCCGACCAGTACATAGCAACCTCTATAACTCTGTCGTTTGGTTTTGTTTTGAGTGTGGAGTCCCAACACTGGGCAACTAATTGAACCCTCCAGGACTTGAATGCAACGACTTACTGCCGCACTCAGAGAGCTTTAATGATTTTTGAGGTTTTGACAGTTTTGTCATACAAAAGTGTGTCAAACCTTTACTAAGTGATGGCTTAAGTAATCATTAAATATCTCTGAGTACCGCAGTTAGTCAGTTCAGTTAAATTACAGTGATTATATCATCTATCAGTATTTATGCGTCGTGTTTTTCCGCAACTAAATACATTTTCTTTCTTTCTATAAATCTGCCAACAAATCTAGTTTTCTTACTTTGTCGTCCCGCCGTATATCCTGTGTTTGTTGTCTTCTTGTCTATTACCTAAAACGTTATTGTTTATTCAAAATTCACTGTAGCTGGCATTTTATAAATTCAACTGTCGGAAACGACAAAGTTTCCCTCTACCACAAAGCACCTACTGAAAACCATTTATTTCGTAGAAAACCACTAGGTACCTACTTCCTGAGTCGAGGTCCTGGTCTCACAAACCGGGATGCGAGCAAAACTTAAGGTCAACCTGTTGCTTCAACGATTCAACTTAATCTTTATGTGACAGACTATAAAATTGGAATGATCCTTTGAAAGTCGGTTTCATTACATACTGGATTCTTGAGTTTAAAGATAGTCTTATTTTCAGATAAAAACGATTTTCTAACATAAACTGACAGAAAACGTAGTGTAGTCTTCAAGACTTCGAGTAGAGTAGTGTACGTATTTGAAGGATTTTATAGATGAAAATTCTTGTTCCGTACAAACTGTTTATGTGTTTTAGACTTCATTCATGTCTATGGTTATTGATTGATTTGGCTGTTCAGGCTTGAAAACTGATATTTTGGCAATTCTGGTATTTCTGCGTTGAATAAAATTGTCGTCTTAAAATCGTACTAGCGTTTGCCAACGGCATCGCCCGCGTGGAGTTCGATAATTGTCCCACGGGATCATACTACCGGGATAAGAAGTATCCTATGTGTTAATCCAGATTATAAACCATCTGTATTCTAAATTTCAGCCACATCCGTTCAGTAGTTTTTGCGTGAAAGAGTAACAAACATCCATCCATCCATACATCCTCACAAACTTTCGCATTTACAATATTAAGTACTAGCTGTTGCCAGCGGCTTCGCCCGCTACAACTCGAAAATTATCCCACGGGAAGATAAAATCGGGATAAAAACTATCCTATGTGTTAATCCAGGTTATAAACTATCTGTGTACCAAATTTTATCCAAATCCGTTCAGTAGTTTTTGCGTGAAAGAGTAACAAACATCCACACATCCATTCTCACAAACTTTCACATTTATAATATTAGTAGGATTAGTAGGATAGGATAATTAATTACCTAGTTTAAACGTAGAAACATTTTTTCTTGAGAATTTTTCTTTTCTACTTCGAGCAGACGAATTGAAACAATGTTCAGTTTTATTGCGTGTTTAAAATTCGTTCGAATTTTGAGTAACGTTTTCGTTTTTTATGCTCTAGCTAGGGCCTCAGGAGTGTTCTTAAACATAGCTTAAGGCTTAATCACAATTAGATTCTTTCTGAAGAAATAAAATGAGACAACTAGCAGTTACAAATTTCCGTAAAATCTTTGTACCTAATCCAGAGTTTTCCTTAATTTTATGGGAATTCTATGACAAGTAACATTTAAAATTCTACCCCCGTTCACAAAATACCGAAACGTTGAATGCAAATAATTCGAAAAGCGTAGCTGCCATAAATAATGGTTGTAAATATAAAACGTTTATGTTCTCAAAGGAACTCAATCAGATTGACGAGGAATAGCCAGGAGAAGGTTGAGGAACATTTTGATTTGACTAAAATGCTTACGTATTGCAACGAGGAAAGTTTTAAGTGTGAATGTAGAAAGGTATAAGAGTAGAGGAAGACCCAAGAAACTATGGATGGACTGTCTAAAGGATGATGCGACGAGAAAGGAGGTGTCTGATGAGATCCCGTCGGGGCTGCGGGTTTTTCGTAAGAGATACCGCGGCCTCGACATAAAGGGCTAAGAAGGAACATGGGTGGTTTTTAGTCAGTAGAAGTCTGACACTCCCTTCCGCTCTGCCCAAGAGCGGGAGGGGTTATTTGATGATTTCCCAGCCCCAAAAAAAAATGTGTTTGATGAGATGACGAATAGAATAGAATAGATATGTTTGTGGTTCTGTGAGAAGACCGAGTAAAAGGATTTGGTACTTAATTTCGTGTTAATAGCTCATGCTGTTCTAAATGTAATAAATAAATAAATAGAGAAGTATGGAAAAAAGAATCACGTAAATCGGATCATAAATCTCAGTAATCGATGTACATCATAAAAAAAAACCATTCGAATTGAGAACCTCCTTCTTTTTGGGAAGTCGGTTAAAAAGAAGACAATGCTGCGGCGAGCACAATATTTTCAATCGGTAGTTAAAAAAACTGCTGTTTTCTATAAAAGCATTACCCCACACTGTCAAATTTATGTTAAAAAAATACATCTTTTTCTCAACGTTTTACCTACAAGTGTCCATGCAGGCCTATGTGAAATTAAATATTTTGATTTTGATGCAGATGAAACATTTCTAGGTGGGGTTTTGGGTATGATGTAGGTACTGAACAAGTTGTAAACGTTTGTACATACTTCGATCTACTGCCTGAATAGGCTCTTGAACAAATCGATCATGATCTCATTAGTATGGCTCGACTAGTCCCTTCGCATCACGAATTTGATCGTCCAATTCAGAATTTACGTCTTTTAACGTTAAAATAATTCAGTCCGGGGTCTCAATCATAAAGTGGGGTTGTAAATATAAAACGTTATGTTCTCTGAGGGGCTCTTAATCGAAGGCTCTGGAACATTATTGCAGGGAATTAAACCGCACAATGCCACTGCTAGTACGCACGACGACCATTCAAGTTTTGCAAAACCAGTTTAGGCAGATCTCTCTTGGTACGGGAAATTTATACGAAGCGAGGCCATAATATTATACTGGAATGTTTAACTTGATAAGTCATTGTGTTTACAATCCTTGCTTGGTACCTACGCGTAAGTTATTATAGTGGAAATGCTTGTTGTGAATAGGGAAATTGTCTATGTACTGTGGGTTCTGCTGGTTTCCGCGGCGAGTACCAGTGTGCACTCAGCTCCTTATTTTGATTTATATTCCAGAAGATAATTTTTAGTTGGTACAATTTCTTTATTTCAATGTAAACTTACATTTTTTGTGCACTGTACTCTATTTATGAAATACGGTATAAATAAATTACCGATGGATGTTGAAATACTAACGAACGACGCGTGAAATCTTAACTTCACTTGCTGCTACAGAGTTCATCGAACATTGACACGCTTGCCGTTCACTACATACGTTTTGCCGCAGTAACGATACATTACAACACAAATCAACCTGACCATACAAGTATTCGTTTGAAAATATCCTTTTAATTACCCTCAAAAATGTCCCCGCTTTCTCTCCTAACTCACACCATTATAAGCGCATAAAGAGGTACATTATAGCCACTTGTCCTTGCTAAAGCGTCTTGTAACGTTAGGCTGCGAAAAGCTTCTTTCTGTGAGCCCTAATGAATAGAATTCAGCATTTAATGATGGGGCAAATTAATGTGTTTTATGAACTGAACCCAGCCCTTTGTGTGGTGTATGAAAACCGGGTAAATTAGGTGAGGTTTGGGGCAGGTTATTTTGTTCATAAGAGAGATTTTTATATTTTTTGTTTTGTATTAAGTCTTTTTAGGTCTTTTATAAAATTTTATAGTGGCTGAAATGAGTATAAAAACTGTAATATTTTCCTCAAAGTATAACTAATAGTTGCATAGTACACTAAAAGTAAATACAATGGCAATGCCATTTATTTTGACAGCTCAAAATTCAACATACATTGCGTTTTGTACGTTGTTGAACAAACGATTTTTTGACCAAAGGACTTATTTTCTCAGGGGAAATTTAATTAAACAAAGTTTACAATCGGACTGTAATCCTGGATATCAGTGTAATATTAATAATAATAATTTATTAAATATGAGATAACAAATGATCCATAATGGTTAGTAACCATTGGAACTTATAAACTATGTTAGTAGACACAAAAACAATCAGAACAAAGTTAGAATTAAGTGCATAACAATTATTTATTAAACGCCACAGTGCGCAGTGGCATGTAGGCGTACCCAATGGCCCAGTATGGGACTGTCCCACCTGTCTGTTATAGTGCTAAGGATGCTGTTGGGGCTGCCAAAAACTCATCTG
This sequence comes from Diarsia brunnea, assembly GCA_949774965.1. NCBI lineage: Eukaryota > Metazoa > Arthropoda > Insecta > Lepidoptera > Noctuidae > Diarsia > Diarsia brunnea. Next base: position 18,539,771 of record OX459010.1, read on the forward strand.
AGTCCAGTTCTATGCGAGGGGTCGGTATGATGTACTGGACACGTGTTAAAAAAAAAAAAAAAGCGTTTGTACGGCTATGTCGTGCCACCCTGTATTCTTCGAGTCTCCAGTGTAAAAATGTTTAAAAAAACAGACCCAAAAGTCTATGAGCCTGTCTCGGGTCTCCCATCGCTGTTGGCGCGAAATACCGCCGTCATTTAGAAACCCTTCACAGCCAGTTCATTTAAACTTGTGAAATATCTGCACAACTTCATAAACTTCTGTTTTTCATTGAAAACACTCCCCTTTGGGGAGTTTCGTTTGTTTCATTAGGACGGGGTTATTTTTAAGAGGCACCAGTCTTTTTAAGGCTTTGGAATTTTGGTGAAAGTTGGAGAAAAATAGTACCTACTCATATATTTTAAATGCTTCTTTGGAGAGTGTTACTAAAACCCGAAGGACAACGAACCTATTGAACGTTACACTCAACATAACTCGCCAGTTAAATTGACCAAAGGAGTAAAATCTACATTTTGGGGTGCTCCAGTGCCTACCTTTTTTGGGATTACAGGCGTGATGTTATTACGTTCTAGAATAACGTATTAGAAAGACACAACATCAGCGTTTGTATCAAACACTTGTTTTCTTGTAATAATAATTTGCTTTCTTTTTTTCAGGTAAGTAAAGTTCCAGTATAAACAAAGTTGTTGGCAATAAATGGTAAGTACATTTTGATGACTCAGTGGTGGTGGCCCCGACTTACGAACAGTAAGTCGTGGGTTCAAACCCAGGTAAGCGCTTTTGTGTAATTTATTTCATCACCGCTGCTCTCAAAACGGTGAAGGAAAACATCGTGAGGAAACCGGCATGTCTTAGAACCAAACAATTCGAAGACATGTGACATCTACCCACCCGCACTGGGCCCGCGTGGTGGTTTATAGCCCATCCCTCTCCTAGAGAGGAGGCCTGAGTCTCTGCAGTGGGAACATTATAGGCTGATGATGATGATGATGACATCTTGATGGTGGCTTTCTGATGCAGAAGGTAGAGTATGCATTTAATTTAATTTAATAAAAAAAAACTAAAATAATCCGAATCCTTTTCTTTTACCATTTCCAATATCCAAGTAACTTTTTCTTTAATTAAATTCCATAAATAACTTGGAAAAACAATCAAACTGACAATTTATCCATTCGTCGAGTTTTTGTCGATTTTTCTCGACACCCCCAATTTTCGCGAGGGGATTAATTCTCGTTCATTTTTATCCTCATCCGGGTTTTAACCGGCACCAGTGACCCGGATAAATTATCGCCATGGCTGGTACTGAAACGGTACTTTTAATTATTTTTTCGAAAGCCCTATAATGTTGAGGCGTTCTAATGGCTAATTTTGATGACTTTTAGAGCTGACGATAAGAATATTAAAAATATGGAAATAACCTAAGTACCTATTTTTAACCATCATCATCATCTCAGCCAAAAGACGTCCACTGATGGACATAGGCCTCCCCCAGAAGGGGGGGATTTGCCATAATCGCCACGCTTGGCAGGCGGGTTGGCGATCGCAGTATGGTTGTTGCGAAGGCACAGAGAACGCTGCTGCCCATTCTCTGGTAAGTCCCTTAGTCACCTCTTACGACACCCACGGGAAGATATGGGATGGTGCTATTCTTTACGTCCGACACCATACGGATTTTTTTAATCAACTTCCCAAAAAGGAGGTTCTCAATTCGATTGGAATTTTTTTTTATTCGATTTATATTGTTATCGTACTCATTTGTTCAAAACTTATACTAAAGGTAGCGTTTAATTAATAAAATATGAAGCAAGGTGACAAATACATAATACAAATACATACTATATCAAATAACAATACATTTAAAAAACAATCTTTAATCGATGTTACATCAACTTTAAAAAAAAAAACTGTTTTCAATTAGTACGATGACCGCTATAAATAACCAGTTTATGCGGATCTCTCATTGCATGAGAAATTTATACAAACCGAGACAATGTTACATTGGAAACGTATAACTTGATGTGTCACTTTGTGTACACTTAAGAAACAATACTTTTAGGTTTTAGGCCCTCTTGCAGCACAATTTTTAGGTTTTAGACCAGGGACTGAATTACCCAAAAATTACGGTACCTTTAAATTTCGGTATGACGTCATACCGTTAAATAAGGGTTACCGAAATATATCGATACCGTTATTTTTTTCGGTAGCGGAATTTTGAGGTTAGAAATGCATACCGGTATATTTCAGTAGAAGTACCGTAACCGTTATAAATGCTAAACCTTAATAAATAGCGGTTTTCTTTGACGCACCGCCTCGCCACTCACACACACTACAAAGAGATAAGTAAAAGAGTAGCAAACAAAATGTACAAAATACACAAGTTTCCACTGCGCTCACGCGCGTCGCGCCCCGTCTCGCATGCATTTCGGTACCGAAATGTGTAAGGGTTAAATAACGGTTTAGCCCAACCTTTATTTATAAAGGTACCGGTATAACTCAACCTTTATTTTAAACCGGTACCGGTATATTTTGAGGTATCTTTACCTTTAACCGTAACCGCTTTCAGTCCCTGTTTTAGACCTTCTTGCACCACAACGTTTAGCGTTACACCTTTCTGCCATCTGTTTCAAAATGAAATCATATTTAACGCTGAACGCATTTGTAGTCATTTTACAGTTGGTCAATGCTACGCTATTACGGGTTGAGCCTCATCTAACAGGAGCAGCAGAAATGGAAAAACGCGAGTCCATACTGATAGATGAGGATTAACTGAATCACTACATCACCACACACACACATTATTATAAAACAAAGTCCTCCGCCGCACCTGTCTGCCTGTTCGCGATAAACTCAAAAACTGCTGCACCGCTTTTCATGCTGTTTTCACCAATGGATGGAGTGGTTCTCGAGGAAGGTTTTAGTATATAATTTGACCGTGTTTTAATTTTTTTTGTATTGAACCCGCGGGCATTAGCTAGTCTAGAATATTTTTTTTTCACTAACCTCTAGTAAGCCAACCTGATGGCGAGGCGTACACTAATTGTAAAAGGAATGTAGTGTTTTACACTACAAGAGAGAATTAATGCGTGAAAAAAAAAACAAAATACTAATCCTTGTTTTTGTTTCTACCGTGTCGTACCGTTATCGTATCGTAAACAATAAAAAATATCGTTGGTCATTAAATCTGCTACGTAATCTGAGGAATAGAACGTATTAGCTCGCAAATAATTTTAATTCCCTTTATTGTATAGACTCTGCTAATATTTTTTCTTTTACAATGCCACTTAAAAAAACCCAATTAAGTAAGATAGAACAACAAAATAAGCTATAGCAATAAGGCTATGGTAATTAATTTAAAATATTGCTTATATAGATAAGAATTTATCGTTTAAGTTTTTTAAGGAAAAATTATTATGCTTTTTAGATTCGATATATTTTTTTTTTTTTGGCGGGAGGAAAATCATCAAATAAGGTCCCGCCCTTGGCTAGAGCGGAAGGGAGGGTCAGCCTTCTACTGACTAAAACCCACCCATGTTCCTAGCATATCTCTTGCGAACAACCCGCAGCCCCGACGGGTTCGATATTGCCATAATGAATAATATAGTTCTCATAACTTAATAATTATCTGATAAAAAAAGGGTTCGTTTACAGCCTGTATATTTTTAAATTCAATTGGCTAAAGTCTAACTTTACTTACACTCTTAGTAACCTACAGAGCTTTGTTCAGCTCAAATTCATACTAAAAACGTTTTAACGTTCAATGCAGTCTCAAAATAAAACTTATAAATCCCCTAAGCTGCTTTTGATCGCAACTTGTACTCTACACAATTATTAATTAATTTTTGACTAACTTTGTTTACGATCTATAAAAGTTGTAATTACTAGCGCTGCAGCAATTTAAAAAATACTGGGTTGCTGTTGATACACTATAAGTTTCTAAATAAAATTCAGCCAAATTGGTCGACCACTCAAACGGAGAGATAAAAACTTGAGAGGTGTCAAGGAACACCCGGATGGAACGAAGTTATTGTTATTATTTTTTATTATGTAAAAAAAAAAAAAATGTAGAAATGAAAATATTTGGCTTGCTTTCTATAAGAGAGAGAGAGACAGACAGAGAAACATGCGACGCCGCACAGCTTACAATAGCTTACTATAGCAAAAAGTGTCGTGACAACTTTTCGTAAGATTTTTTTCCGTCTAGACCCCTTTCACAACGCGCGATAAGGAACTTCGTTACAAAAAAGATCAGAAAGAAATAAAAAAAATAAGCTATTGGTGATGACAGGGCTATGCATTGACTTATATATTACTGCGTAAGGACTGGGCGGACCGCATGTAAAAATGACGCCTCGAACGTGGTCCTAAAATGGTATTTCTTAAGCCGAAGTGAACTAGTCCACGATCGGCTCTCTTCGGGTGCGGTCGTAAATTTTATTAAAAGCTTTATTTATGTTCTTTATACCTCGAAAATACCACGCCGCTTATACAAGGTTACGTTAACGAGCAGACTACACAGATTCTCTGTATGGCGAACGCGTCGAGCAAATGTTCGGAAAAAAAAAAAAATTTAAAATTGCAAGTTCTTTGTGAAGGCTCACCGATAGCTATACAGTACGATTATCCGGACCTCGATTATCTGAGTATCTGATTATCCGGACTCACTGCCGCACTCAGAGAGCTTTAATGATTACTTAGGCCATCAGTTAGTAAAGGTTTTGACAGTTTTGTCATACATTTTTATGTCAAACCTTTACTAGTAACGGCTTAAGTAATCATTAAATATCTCTGAGTACTGCAGTCATTCTTCACGGCTCTAATTACCTTATTTTTACATCGTAAGATTTTGTAAATTACGTAAGTATGTGAAACACTAACATTTTGTTATTAATATTGTTTGATTGAATTATCCGGATTTTAGACTTTATACGGAAAACATTGTTTTAATTGATTCGCATAATAGGGATTCTACTGTATTTCATGTAACCCTGCAGAACAGTTAGTTTGTTCGAAGAGCTCAGTCTTTAGTCCTTATGCTCTTTCCAGGAGAAATGCAGGTCGTAGTATTCTTCATCTGGGTACAGCAAGATAAATCTGAAAGGAAAATAATTAATATTTAATAGAACAGTTCATAATCATCATCTGCCTAGCGTTTTGCCCAACTAGGTTGGGTACGGGCTCTCAGTCTAACCGGATGCAGCTGAATACTAGTATTTTACATGGAGCGACTGCCTATCTGACCTCCAGCACCCAGTTAATGCTGGGTAATACGATACCCTTTTGGTAAGACTGATTGTCAGACTTTCAGGGCACTGAATACCTAGAATTAAATAATAGAATGTAATAGGACTGATGTTCTGGCTAAATTATACAGGGTCTAAGGGACAGTTCCCCGCAAACTGATGGGGTGAATTCAATAGGTATATCATACTAAGATGACCGGTACAAAAAATTTTTTCAGGATCGTTATGAGAGTACGATAAAGATTTGTTTTATTTCCTCATGCGCGATGTATTGTCGCATTCGACGACACGTTTGGCGCAGTGGCTGAGTGATTAGACTGCTGCGGTGCGTGTCGCGGGTTCGATCCCCGCACGGAACAAACATTTGTATGACCTACAGATAGTTGTTCCGGGTCTGGGTGTTTGTGCATGTGAGTTTAAATGTTTGTAAACGCACCCATGATACAGGAGAAATTCCTAGTGTGGGGCAACGTTTTTATAAAAATAATAATAATTCATCGTTAGTATTTTGTGTGCTGCGTAAGTACATAGAATGTAATTTAAAAAAAACCGGTGCAATATGATTCAGAATAGGGAGTGGAAGGCTAAGGGTTGTTCGAGGGCTGCGGGTTGTTCGAAAGAGAAACCGTGGCCACGAAACACAGAGGGCTAAGAAGGAACATGGGTGGTTTTTAGTCTGTAGAAATCTGACACTCCTTTTCGATCCACCCAGAGCGGGGAAATCATCACAAAAGAGTCCTTCATTTGTGATGATTTCCCACGCACCAAAAAAAAATACCTAAACGCCCCCTGTCAACTTTTCCTTACACATTTTTTTTTGGCAGGTGGAAAATCATCTAATATCCCCTCCCGCTCTTGGGGAGAGCAAAAGGGAGTGTCAGACTTCTACTGACTAAAAACCACCCATGTTCCTTCTTAGCCCTTCATGTCGAGGTCTCTTGCGAACAACCGGCTGCCCCGACGGGTTTCCTTACAACCTGTATGTAGGAACTGACTATTAGTAATATTAGAATGTTCTGGTCTTTCTATTTAAGCGGGTGATATTTTTCCTCTTGCGAAAACACGCTAAGTATACGACAAATAAAAATAATACTACCAATTAAGATACCTTCATAAAAAAACTATATATCAAATAAACGTTCCTCAAGGCAAACGTTTTTAAAGCATGCCCGCAGTCCTTAAAATAACCGAGGAACACAATGTGACCTCAAGTAACCTTGAGTAAAATTTTCACGAGCGAAGCTCTATTTTAACGGTTATTGTAATGAAATATGGCTACTGTCAGACCGCGTTAACCTCTAAAACTTCGCTATTGTTATAACGTTGTTATCTATTTCCATCGGCTTCTAACATTTTATAGTTATGACCTTTCGTACTTGGGCTATAGTGTAAGCCAACATCTACAAACTAAACTTAGCCGTAGGCTTTTATTCCTGACACTGTCAAACTACATCTTTTTTATAAGGACGAGAATATGTCTAAGGGCAACTACAATAGGACACGCAGTATAATACAAATTATATTTCTTAGTAGTTTGGGTTCCAAAATACTGTAGTCGTGACAAGATAAAATTGCAATCAGTAGGTACAATAGGACCTATTTACTTTTAAAAGTTACTAAGGCGCTATTAAAAGATGTCCGAATATCCACTACTTATCGAATAAATAAAAAAATGGAACAGAATTTCTTTGATCATCTATGCCAAGTAAGTTAACAGGAACATAATTGTAGGTGCCCTTTCAGAGCCTAAACCAATGCATGGGGCTAAGTGACGTTTGTAGATCTCGACTTAAGTTTGCTCTTTAGTTTTCCCAATTTTCTTAATGTTTAAAGGTTTACTTTGAAAGAATTTTAAGTAGGTAAACTTTAGCTAACGTCGGAAGCAGGTCTGAATTTTCTTTAAAAATAAACGAAGTGCGCGAAGGAGTATAAAACGTTTAATAATGTAATGGATACCAGTACTCCGGGATCCAAGACTTCACATTTAGTTTAGTATAAGCTCTTCTTGTCTGGTCTTCTAATTACTGAGAAACCTTTCTTAATTCATTTTTATTCTAATTTAGTAAATAAAGAAGTACTATTTTCGTTGTTCACACTGCAACAACGGACCGGCGAACAGATAGGCAAAGATATTCCGATGTACAGTCACCTACAAAAATGCATGGACAATTCAGAAATAAAATCGTGGGGAAGCGAGAAACTACGCGACCTAACGTAAACGAGTTATTATCGACAATAAACGCTCACAGGAAAATAGACACTAAAGCATCCATGCAATTTTGCAGGTAACTGTACACTCGAAAAAGTGGTCAATTGCCAGCATTTTTTTCTAAAAGTCCGTCAAAAGTATTTTAAACTATGTTTTCATTTACTGTTAAACCGCCCGCTAATACCGTCATCATCAGTCAGAACAACGCATTAGAAACCGTAGGTACAGCTAAATACAGTTACTTCTGCAATGGCAGCTGCTCCATGAGGGTGCCGAGCTGGCTGGTGTACGGCAGCGCAAAGTTCTCCGCGACATCCACATGCTGGACCACCTCGTAGGCCCACTCCGACCACTGGTACAGCATCGCTGTGGGATATAAGTAGATGAGATCCAGTTTTGAGTCTGCTCCACAAAACGTAGTGGTACTGACAGTGTGTTTTGCCGAGTTACAGCTCACGGCAAAACACGACTAAAAACGACTTAGAAAGAGGATAGTCAGATTTGACTGCACTTAAAAAAATGTTTACTATCCACCCGCATACTCCAGTCATCCCGCGATAATGGCGCTTGCAACAACTTCGAAATATCGGGAGCTCCTAATAACGGATAATCACTGATGATATCCCGTAAATGACAGTATACGTTTAGTTATAAACCACGAAAGCTTAAAACAGGGACAATGGTTACTTTTTATTTCTTTAATAACTGTAGGGAATCTAGTGTGTAGTTAGAATCTAGTAGAATCTAGAAGTTTATAGGGCTATTTAGTCAACTGATCCCACTAAGGCGAGACCCGCGGGTCCAATCGACCTAATGCCTTTTTAAATTGGTCAATTGGACCCGCTGTCATATTTTATGATTTGTAGAGTTCAGTAGAAAAGTTTGCTATATATTATCATTCCAATTAATTGTGAAACTAACATTATAAGTCTAAGTTACCTTCAACTTGACTCTTCATATGGAAGTGACCGAGGTCCGGGATGTCTAACGTGACGTCAATGTTCTCGTCTTCTAAGTACATGTACGTGACTCTGCTCTGCAACTTTAGCTTATACGGGTATGTAATGACCATACTACCTGGAACATAATATCAATAAGTGTTTTTTTTAGAATGTTATGACTGGTCTAGTGGTCGCAAGCGAGCTACTGTCAAGCATGACGTACTAGGTTCGAATGCCAAGTTGGGCGCGTAGGTTTTTACATAAGGGGGTCTAAAATTGCCACTTGGATTGCAAAAAAAAGTGTAAAATGGACCTTCCATAATAGTAAATGCGTCTGTGACCATTTAGGAAAATAAATCATGATAGGAAAATAGTATGTTGCGTCAAAATTCGTAAACTGGTCAAAGCCGCAGTAACTTAAGCTGTTGGTCCCGGCTGCCATTTATAGATCTTTGGCAGTCGTTACAGGTAGTGAGTGACCTGAACTTCGGACATCCAGTCTTACCAAAGAGTATCGTATTACCTAGTATTAACTGGGCTGTAATACTGGTATTAAGCTGCATCCGGTTAGACTGGAAGCCGACCCCAACATAGTTGGAAAAAGGCTAGGCAGATGATAACGCAATTCATATTATGATCTAATGTGGCCATTTAAAACCCCCAGGAAGTTCTCAGTAGCACAGCAACAAACGCATTAAATATCCAGAATTGGTAATAAGAGTTTCCATGGAGTTTCTTGTCCATTCTTCTCCATAGAGTTCTACGCTTTGTGTTGTGGAACTACAGTATTTGTACAAGATATTATAGTTTGTGTCTTTGTGTGTGTGTGACTGTAGCTTTGCTTTTTAGTTTTTTTGACATTCAAGAGTGCCTGTAGTGTTCTTATTTAAATAAATGCTTTGAGTTTGAGCTAGCGATGGCCCCCTATTACCTATCTGGAACTCCTAATCATAACTTGTGATCTAGAGCTGAAGGGATTACGTATGTTATGTCTGAATTTTCATACCAATAGGATCACAAACATCATCATTAGTACATCTCATTAAACAATACACAAACTGCAATAGGTTTCGGAATACATCATTACTGACAGTTGTTTTGTTAATTGGATATACACAATTACACATAATAATGAAAATGTTGATCAAACTTTACTAACTGGAAACTTTAATCTAATTTAGCGGATGCGGACGGATGTGGTTGTGGTTTTGGGTTAAATTTTGAGTTTGTGTCAATTTACTACTATTATTGCTGAAAACGGACTGTCTCGTTGGTCTAGTGGTCGCAAGCGCGACTGCTGAGCATGAGGTCCTGGGTTCGATTCCCTGAGTAGGTACCTACAGCAAAACCAATTTCAATGCCTCTTTTTCAACTGATTGGAAATTTTTTAAATGACCTCTACCGCTCTGGGGGAAATGGAAGGAAGTGTCAGACTTGTACTGACTAAAGCCCACCCATGTTACTTCTTAGCCATTTGTGTTAAGGGGCCGCGGTATCTCTTTCAAACAGACCCACAAATGCCTGCATTCAATTTATATCGATGGTTGAAGCGTTACGCCACTTAAACACCTCTATAGGTTACTATCTACATTACACGGTATGTCTATCTACGTGTAATGGTTGTTCATGCTCAACCACGCACTAATTAGTCCCGGTTCAATGGGTCCCCGTGAATGTCTTGCGAGCGCTCCAGTACTCCAGAGGTTATTGTTTGGAAGCCCTATTGTTATCAAGAGCAGGCGACATACTTGAATAAGTTTGTAAAGATTAACACTTGATATGAGAGGTGATGTGTGCGTAGCTTTTGTATAGTGGAGGATATTGGGAATTTTCGAATAGGTATGTGAAATCTTTTAAAACGCGGGTTGAAGTACATCCTCTTGCCGCGACTAAAACTCTAAGTTTTAGTCGCGGCGATCAATCTCGACGAAGATTAGCCTTTTTTCTTTTGGCGGTTGGAAAATTATCGAATAACCCCTCCCGCTCTTAGGCAGAGTGAAAGGGAGTGTCAGACTTCTACTGACTAAAAACCACCCATGTTCCTTCTTCGCCCTTGTGCCGAGGCCGCGGTATCTCTTGCGAACAACCCGCAGCCCCGACGGGAAGATTAGCCTTCAATTCAAGTTAGCAAAAATCAGGCAGAGACTTTTGAGAACCGAAAAATCTGAAAGCATGTTACACCCACATATTCCAGACTCCGTGGTAGCTACTGAGAAATTCCTAATAAAAACACCCTATAATATACACGACCCGGGAATCGAACCCGGGACCTCATCCTCAGCAAGTAGATCAACGTTTCAAACTAAAGTCATTGAATTTTCGAACCTTTCGGAATTAATATTATTCGCCCTCTCAGAAGCGTGAAATAATATGATTAATTTACTTCAGTTCGTCGAAAACGTCTTCCTCCATTAAATTGAGGCGACCTTTTAAGACTCGCCTTTTATAGCATTGTTCTGTAATACGGGCTTTATTCTATTTATAGGTTATCTACTTCTCGACAGATAAAATGAAGTTAGTAAGTCTTCTTTTTCGTGTGGTTAATTTCTAAACTGGTGTCAAAGTATTTATGCTGCCAATTTGCTTCTGGCTTGCCTTTACATGCCGTCGAGAAATATCTTTCTGGCATGATTGTTTGGTTTCCTCATGATGTTTTCCTTCTGTATTTTATTTTATTTATTAGGGAAAACAAACAATTACACATTAAGAATTACATAGAAAAATAAGATACAGATTTCTGTATTGAACGTGGTTGATTTCACACTTGTATTATTTAATACAAGTGTGAAATCAACCACGTTCTCTACAGATAGTTCATGAGACAATTTGGTAAATTGTAACACAAGCGTTATAAACAATAAAAAGAGGAACATAACATAAAAATAAACCACATAATCATATCACATAAGTGTAAAGACTGTGTCACATTAATTTTTCAAAATGTTAAGTAAACTGAGTCGAAAATTTCTATGCGGTAAAGAAAGCAGAACCGAAGTAAGTTATAATTATACAATACCACACATGAATCTGAAAAATAGAGGTGCATTTCTTGAATTTGCACCCGACACCCATGGCTTGGCAGTCACAACACTACGGTATCTTACTTAAATAAAAATATTAAAACAAAGTAACTGATTAATAAATAAGACTTACCATTTCCTGTAAACCTCATCAGACGATCTGAAAATATGAAGACAAGTTAATAAATATTTCATCATTATCATTGACAACATTATTCCACCCAGTACTAAGTATTTAAGTATTGTCCTTCTCTCTTATGCCGTAGTTCTCCGACCTGTGCCATTTGTATGTTAGCCTTAATTACTTCTTGTTCCAAGCTAACACTAGGAAGAGTGTCGAAGGGTGGGCGTTTTGGGGGACTGTCTCTTGTACATAAATTTTGACGTTCGAAAACTGCTGATTATCAGCCTAATTTTAATAAATGACTTTTGATTTTGATTTTGAAAAGTACTGGTTTTTCGTTATACTAAGGAAAACACCTCTGCCTAACCCTTTGTTGAAGTACAGGTGTCATGTTATAGGTACTGTAATGTTACGTGAAAATTAAATATCACCTCTCTCTTTTATTAGTCAATTAAATAATAGTTATATAAAAATAATAGTTTCGAATACCTAATACACATTACTATATAAAAAACACAATTGCTGGTACAAATAAATAAACCAATTTAGACTAAATTAATTGGGATCGAGTAAATGAAATGAATGTATTGGGAACAGAATATTTGCATTACTGATTGAGATATGTATGAGAACTCATGAAATTGTGACCTAATTATAGTCAGTGTGCAATTTATTTTGAAGTCTCCAGTGACTTTTGATGAAGGCACTGTTAATTGGTTATACTGTTTTTATTGGAACGAAGTTCCTTATGGCGCGTTGTGAAAGGGGGCTAGACGGAAAAAATTCTTACGAAAAGTTGTCACGACACTTTTTGCTATAGTAAGCTATTGTAAGCTGTGCGGCGTCGCATGTTTCTCTGTCTGTCTCTCTCTCTTATAGAAAGCAAGCCAGATATTTTCATTTCTACATTTCTTTTTTTTTACATAATAAAAAATAATAACAATAACTTCGTTCCATCCGGGTGTTCCTTGACACCTCTCAAGTTTTTTATGATGATTGATATACGAAAATGCCTTCAATGCTCTGTTACTGTTAACCTATATCCCACTGTTGGACAATGGCCTCTCCCCATGACTTCCAAATCCTTGCAACCAGAGCTAATGTGAAACACTGGTCGCTGGTTCCATCCAGCTCGTCCCTCCATCTCCTGCGAGGGCTAATATTTTCTAATTCTACAAAAATCCTAATGAACTTACTCTTGTGTAGTTTAAAGACGGTGACTTCTGAAACAATACGTCAAAATATGTAAATGATCAAAATAATTTAGCTTTGATAAATAAATTGAAGTGGTTAGCAGATAAAGCCTTGTTTATTTTTGTGTTATAAAATGAATGAAAGGGCAGAATAAAATGTAAGTAAACAACTCTAGAATAACCGCTATTTAGGGAAAAATATAGGTATAACTAAGTATTCTAATATTATACATTCGAAAGTAACTCTGTCTCTCTTTTATGTTTCCACGCCTTTACGGCTGAATAAATGTCGATGAAATTTGGTATTCAGCTACTACAGATAAACCACTTCATCATCATCATTTACGGCCTGGAATCACCCACTGCTGGGTTTAGGCCTTCCTTTTTTTCAGCCACACTTCCCGGTTCTGTGCATGTAATATAATATAATTAAAGCAGGTCTGAATTCGTGCGTAATAGATGGCAATAGGCTTACTCCTTATTACATGGGACTTAAGCGTGACTGGCGAGATGTGGATATCTACCAAGAATTGACAGACTAAGTCGCCATGGGCAGGTCACATTACTCGCAGAATGGATGGCTGATAGGGCCGAAAAGTTCTGTAGTGGCGACCGCGAACCGGAAGACGTAGCGTTGGGAGGCCTCCCACTAGGTGGACCGATGACCTCGTGAAGGTTGCGGGGATCCGCTGGATGCGAGACGCACGGGACTGGTCAATATGGTGACACTTAGGGGAGGCCTATGTCCAGCAGTGGACGTCTTTCGGCTGAAATGATGATGATGATGTGTAGTGGAAGATATCACAAGAGTGGTTATCGTAATTTATGCATAACTAACCCTGTTGAGGTTTGGCGCAAATCTTGACATTGTTCTTCACTTGAAGGATCCTCAGCGGGAAGTCTATCACTAGTGTGTAGCTCCTGGCCGTGCTGTTCATACTGAAAAGTAAATTAAAAGTGTCGAAATTGATAGGGAAGCTTACATTATACATGGAAATAACCATCCCATAATGGATCAAAGATGAAGACCAAAGAAACGATGGATGGACTGTGTTAACAATGATATGGCAAGTAAGGAGGTGTCCTATGAGATGACGAGAAACAGAGAGGTCCTGTATGGAAGAAGAAGACATGATGCGCCGACCCCAAATGAATTGGGATAAGGGCAAGAGAATAATGATGAATAGTTCAAAGATGTCGCGGAATGGTATTCGAGAGAAGGATAGAGGAAAAGGGGAAGACCGGTGCGTAGGTGGAAGGACGGGCTGGGGTGAAGAGCAGGAGCGACATGGAGGACTATAGACATGTCTGGAGGAGCCCTAGGCTCATAACCGAAGTCTATGAGCCTTCCACATTATCAGCCTAGGCGTCTCCCAACTATGTTAGGGTCGTCTTCCAGTCTAACCAGATCCAGCTGAATACCAATTTTTAACATAGAAAGACTATTTGACCTCAATAACCCAGTTTGTTCCGGGTAATATGATACCCAATGGTAAGACTGTCCGACTTTTGTGCCACTAAAGATCTTACAGTAAATTTTGAAACTCACGTGATAGAAGTAAGTTCGCTGTCTTCCAGCCCCGCCAACTTGATGCAGGTGCCTCCACCATATTCGAAGACATAGTTCTCATATGTCGGTATGCGGTATCTCTCGTTACCCAACAGGAAATGGTCCCTGAGCGCTCTGTACTGCTGCTTGAAGCATTCAAAGTCGGTCGTGTGGCAGGCTATTATGTAGCGGGCTGGAAAAAAGATAGTTTACGCTTATGCATTGATATAACATAAATAATGCCTCACGCCTGTAATAGGGTAGTTTACTAAAAAAATCTTATTATAGTCCGTCAGATAGATTTCCAAAAAATATTGGACACGTATTTTTTCTTTTTTCACGTAAAAAATAAATGAAGACGATACAGTGCTTCGAAAAGTCGCGCGACGTTACAGATTGGTACATTTTTTACCAGAAAGTGACGTCAGCAGCCCCCATTCACGATCTTTGACACGTTTTAAAACAAAAAACATTTTTTTGATAAAACAAAAAACACGTATCCAATATTTTTCGATAATCTAACAGACGGACTAAACATAATCATATTTTTTAATCGGTCAACTAACCTATTGTTGAAGGCAGGCAGAGGTGTAGATACTTCCCGTCGGGCTGCGGGTTGTTCGCAAGAGATACCGCGGCCTCGACATGAAGGGCTGAGAAGGAACATGGGTGGTTTTTAGTCAGTAGAAGTCTGACACTCCTTTCCGCTTTGCCCAAGAGCGGGACCCCTTATTTGATGATTTTTCCACCCACCATAAAAAAAAAAGTGTAGGTATATTAATGGTAGGTACACCTTTATTTCGCGAGTTAATGTTTATGTCACATAAATAATGTGAGTACATTGCCATCAACCCAGCACAAATCCAAACTCCGTGGATGACAGCTCTGTCGTTAACGTCGGCTAATCTGATCAGCTGTCCTGGCAAGTCCTGGAGGGTGTAGTAAGCTGCGCACATATTTATTACAAAATATATTATATTTTGTAATAAATATTCTCGAATTTGTGATTTTAGCTTATCCTACTAGATTGATAGACTGGGGCCCACTTTCACCACCTACGATTAAGTGCCCGTTAATTTATTTGACGGGAAATTTGATACAAATTCTGTTCCATTTCTGAATTTATTCGATGAGTTGTGGCCATTGCGACCTCGTGAAACAGGTCCTTTGTACCTATTGCAGGAACACAAGAATTGTTTATTGATATGACAAACGTAGTTCATTAAGGAAACTAGAACAATACACACGATTGATTTCCACAATAAATACCTTGTGATTCTTGAACCCGTATATAATACGTACTTTTACGGATACCCGTAATAGTACGGAGATATTTAAGGACACCTAATTTTAGACTATGACTAAATAGTCTAGACGATTCTAAGAGGGATCCCTCACTGGTCTTGTGGGCGTTGGGAGTGGAAGGGAATGTTTAAGGTTAACGGCAGTATTGAGTACTTTGAAGAGTTGGAAATTAAAAGTTAAGTTGTAGGTGTATACTGAATTGGTACTCTTGCTAAAGGGGGACACGTGGTTAAATAATGATAATCGCTCGGGTTACTATCGGTTGTTTGTTACCCTGGAGGGTACGTCGCGCCTTGGTTGGACCATGGATGGGTGACCACCCATTACATACCGAGTTTTATACATACCTAGGAAAGCACGTTAAGCCGTTGCTCTGTCAATTGTAGATCTTTGACAGTCGTTAAGTAGTCAGCCCGAAAATCTGACAACCAGTCTTACCAAAGGGTATCATATTACCCAGTACTAACTGGGTTATAGAGGTTAGATAGGCGTTTTCAGATAACAATAATGAGTGACTGCCTCGTAGGTCTAGTGGTCGCAAGCCCGACTGCTGAGCATGAGGTCCTGGGTTCGATTCCCGGGTCGGGCAAAGTGTTATTGACTTTTTCCATCAGGAATTTATCAGTAACAGCCACGGAGTCTGGATTTGTGCCCGGTTGATGGCAATAGGCTCGCCCCCTAATAACATGGGACTTAAACATAACTGGCGAAATGTGGGTGTACTATTAGGTACATCTCTGCCTAACTCTTCGGGGATTACAGGCATGGCGTTATGTAATATCGAGTAAAATCGCTCTAACTAAAAATCTACGACAAAAGAGGAAAACATTCTCATGAAGAAAAACATTTCAATCAAATGAAAACTTTGTAACAGAGATAAAAGTATTAAAAATATCTACTAATGACTGGCAACTTTTCTATAGGTACACATGTATTTTTTCGTATTGTCACCCCGGCAACAGAATAAAGATAATTGAAGGGGATATCTTTGTGTGTGTGTGTTTCAATTTGAGTGTAGAATTGCTACTGTTATTTGAAATAAGAAACGGCTGTGCATTGGAAACAGGCTGACTGTATTTGTCATTTTTGTTATATTTTAATTGTGCACTGCATTTGGGCTGTACTAAAGTTCACCAATGTTTAATAGAAAAAGAAATTAAATTCACAGGTCACATTTAATAATGTAGATAACATTTAACTAACTTGCCACGAATATCATTTTTTCAATTTAATCATTGGAAATAACATATCATTAGAGGTAATAAACGGAGACTTGATACTTAACGATAATTGGAAAAATATGAGTGCACTCCTCACACAAATGTATTTCTGACTACGTAGGAAACTAGTACCAATTTTATTTCTGATCTTTATGATCAAAATCTCTTTTGTTTATTTTCTCATCTCAATGGCACATCTGATACGCCAAGCTAACCATGTGTTCGCATGGATGGATGGATGTATTAATACCCACTCCCTTCCGCTCTGTCCAAGAGCGGGAGAGGTTATTAAAATAATTTTGTGGTCTAGTTGCAATTTATAACATCAAAATCGGTCCAGCCTTTTCGGAGATTAGCCAGAACAAAGAGACAGACACAGCGACATGCTTACAGTACAGATAGACAAAAACAAATTGTTATTGTTATAAGTATTTGTCGTATTTAGTAAAAAGCTGTTATTTTGAAATTACAAACAGACACTTCTATTGTATTTATTTGTACAGACAAGGGAATCTCAAAATATTTCTCCCAATATAAAATTTCCATAACAAAAAGCTGGGATCAGCATCGAAATCGTTAAGCTTAAACGTGAACGTGAAAATACACCATAACATTTGAAAATGTTGGCATTTTCAGCACTCATTATATTCCCCTTTTCACTTTAAGCGAAAAAACGTGAGTTTTCGAAACGGGGTCAGCATGACGCGCAGACAGATAATATCCTATTTAAAAGGCAGAAAAACAATTGAACGAGATGCTTACAAAGGGTGTGTTTGTTGAAAATAAAGGCTTGTTCTCGCCCTCGAGCGAAGCGGCTTCCATGAACTGATACGCACGCTTACAACTTACATTTCACAATTACGCAACCTTTAACAAAAGTAACCTTATTTTTGGAGATCAATGATCAGTCAGTGCCAGTGACAGATTTATTACAACGATAGATCAATGTGATTTTGACAGCGATGCCAAGTCTTGCTTGAGAAGGACTGTGCCATCGCTTTTCAAGTCATT
This sequence comes from Diarsia brunnea, assembly GCA_949774965.1. Lineage (NCBI taxonomy): Eukaryota > Metazoa > Arthropoda > Insecta > Lepidoptera > Noctuidae > Diarsia > Diarsia brunnea. The sequence continues at coordinate 18,557,583 of OX459010.1, forward strand.
TTTTTATCTATTTACTAGCGGACGTCACGCAGTTTCACTCGCGTAGTGCCCGTTCCCGTGGGAATAAAGGGATAAAAAGTAACCTATGTCACCCGGGGTTAGTGTAGCTTCCCAACGGTGAAAGAATTATTCAAATCGGTCCGGGAGTTTTTAAGTTTATTCGTTACATAAAAAAATTCAAATCTTTCCTCTTTATAATATTATTATTACATAAAGAATAGATTTATTCTTTATTACAACACGCTTGTCGCTTCAGCGTGTACCTTGTGGCTAACAGATAAAGTTAAAGACATACATTTTACTTACGTCTAAGGGCGTCGAGACGCGAGAGCACTTACACCTAAATGATATTATAACTTTAACAAAAAACTCTGCTTTCTTTATTATTCATGAAAAATGTTTGTTTCCGTGCTTATCTGTGCTTAGTTTTCTGAGCTCATCTTGTATTTCCAGGAATATTTTAAATATGTAATACTAGCTTTTGTCCACACATCCACGTCCGAGATCATTCCAACAGAAACTACTACCGAGATTAAAAAGCCTTCTATGTCTTAAAACTTATCGCTTGAACGTGTAAGTCGTGGCCAATGCGTAAAACAACACGGTTCCAGTTCTGGTTCTCATAAATATTTATTGCACGCGAATTTTTGATATCAGGACCAACAAGGCGTAGGACCAACTTGGTTTATCGTGTCTGCCTTATTCCCTAAAGGGACAGATTAATATTATATTATATGCTGCCAAATCCTGTATACCTGTGCGTGCTTAAACTCAGATTAAATTAATTTACTAACCCTTTTCTTTTCTCGGTTTCACATGAATTATGTTGGTTAGGCTCAAGTGCCGGTAATTCCGTTTTTGTCTCGTTTTTCTTAGAGCATATAAAATTAAGGGTTCGAGTTTTCAAGAGGGGAGAATAATATTTTGTTTCGCGAGACAGATTAATAATGCAGATGGTGAAAAGATACCCCTATCTTTCAAGGGAAAATTGTTGTTGATGAGAATTTTCTACGCTTTTTGTGATTACCGCTAAATTGTTCTTGAGAGGTGTTGATGCAGAGTGAAGGTGGCACTTATATTTTTTGACAAAAATATACCAGGTTTTTCTTTAAGTGTATGTCAGCCACGTCATCTTGCTGCCATGGCTGACCTGGAAGTCTTTAAGTAATGTTTTTTTTTCTTGAAAACTCAATGTTCCTAGTCAAGTGTTTTTTTCCGAGTGATCATAGCGTGTTTAAGGAAATTTCAAAACGTTTAGTTGACGCTTCTCGTGACCCAAGGGCTGGCTTTTATCTTGGCCAGAGGCTAAGTGTTACCATACAACGTGGCAATGCCGCTAGTCTTTTGGGCACATTACCGGCTGACAGCGTTGAGGAGCAGTTTTTTGATGCCTTTTTATATTTTCTTGTCAGTTTATTTATTAGTTTTTAATTAATGTACATACTTAAAGTGCCTGTAATGGTTTAATTGAAATAAATGCTTTGAGTTTGAGTTAGTTAACTCTTTTATTAATTTCACACATAAAAGTCTGAAAATTTGTAGTGTTTATAATTGTGTTCCATCCACCAGGTTTAGTCAACGGAATTAGCGATACCAACATTAGATGCAAAGCTTACTGTTCAGTTACGTGTCTCCGAAAGAAAACGTGACATAAAATGATTCTGCATTACTGCAACTAAAATAAACAAAGTTCGTAACTCATAGGGATGGTAACAAAAAACAAGCGAAGGCTGTATATCTGAGAAAAACTATCTAAAGAGAAAATTTCACGGCATTAAAATAGAACCAGCGAAGCCGAACTCAGTCCCGTAAAACTTTTTAATTTTCCGGTATGTCAGGTAGCCAATATTCGCCGATACAAAGCAACTTCTGTATCAAATTCCACCAAAGTTAACAAATAGTATAGGAATAGTTAACTTAGTTATTATAGGATAGTTTACCTAACTGCCTGTTAAAAGTAAAGGACAAATAGAACAGCTAACTTTGCTCATCATCTGCCAAGCCTTTTCCTTTCCCAACTACATTGGGGTTGTCTTCCAGTCTAAGCGGATGCAGCTGAGTAACAGTATTTTACATGGAGTCGGAGACATACCTCCTTATACGTCAAGCCTATAAGGCAAACAGGCTGTTCAGAAACAGATCATGCGGAGTAGCATATTATAAGGGTAAGCTTATAGGCTTGTATGAAAATACACATATACAGTCAGTACCTAGCATTTCCTGACCCCTCGTATAAAAAAGAAGGGCAAGTGGTGTAAGCCCAACCGCCGCGGGAGGCCCTCCGGGCGTCGGGGGCCACGCTTCCGGCCACCGTAGACGCGGGCCTGTAGACGGTGAGTGATGGGCTAGCTCGCCGTCCGTCCGTCCGTCTTATGACAACGACAGGCCGTGTCGACGACGCGTTCGTGTTCCACGCGCGCCTCAAAGAGATGTCAGCAACAAGAAAGGAGCGCAAGGGCCGACGCCCGTCGGGGCTGCGGGTTGTTCGCAAGAGATACCGCGGCCTTGACATGAAGGGCTAAGAAGGAACATGGGTGGTTTTTAGTCAGTAGAAGTCTGACACTCTCTTTCGCTCTGCCCAAGAGCGGGAGGGGTTATTTGATAATTTCCCACCCGCCAAAAAAAATAAACTGGTGTGAGAAGAGGGGTCAGATAATGCTGCGTACTGACTGCATATTGTACATGGAGCGACCGCCTATCTGATCTCCACAACCCAGTATAAAAAACCCAGCCATCCACAACCCAGGGTAAAACGATACCTCTTGCCCCTCTTGGCCGTGTGTATCATAAACGAAAACGTACTAGCATTAGCAGCTTTTTCCATTACAGAGGTCCAAAGCTTATAACAGTGTAAACACGTTCTGAATAATTCTGATTATCTTTCGAACAGTGGAACAGACCTCATGCAAATTTGTAAGGGTTCTCGTGAATGGGTATGTTAGTACTAATGGAATGACTTCTGTAATTGAAAGTTTAATAAAAAGGAGTTTTTTAAGGATGGCCCGTAATATTTGTTTATTTAATTACTGGTGAATTCTGTTATGGGATTTTAAGTTTAACCAGCAATTTTCTAAATTAGTTATTTTCTGAGCAGAAGGGAGTGTAAGCCTCACTGACTAAAATGTACCTGTGTTCCTGCTGCCCTTTGCGACCAAGACCGCGGTGACTCTTTCGATTAAATTCCGCAAACCTGGCGGGAATAGTATACCCGAATTTTGCCAATAACGTTAAAGTGCCGTGTAACTTAACTTTAAAATAATATAACCCGGGGACATATATAACACATATATAACCCTTACATATATAACCTTGACATATATAACCCTGGGAATATAACCCGAGAACTAATGCTCAGCGGGCCCGCTTGCAACAACTGGACCAACGTGGCAGAAACTCTCGACGATAGAAACTGTCGTATATAAATTACTCCAGCCTCGTCCTGTGTCATATGTGATCTAATTACAGCGTACTGTCAGGGACAGGACGAAGAGCGTTAGGACAATACAACTCTGGGTAACTAACGGGTTTAATGTGTATGTCATTAATTGTGGTGCTTGTACATTGTAAGTGTAACGACGCTAGTTGTTTCTGAAAACCTGGGGGCCAAAGTCCCATTCTGTGAGCTATAACATCATCTGCCTAGCCTTTTACCAACTATTTGTTTGGGTCGGTTTCGCATAAACATTTATAAGGACTGCATGGAAACACGGAAAATCTTACCTGAATCATGACAGAATCAGAAGATTGTGAAAATAATGTTAATAACCCTCCTTTTGGGCTTTGCCGCAGTCGGGTAAAAATAGGTCCTAGCTCAGATACCCCAGAAACTCATTAATCAAATCACTAACACCACCATTCTCACACACTCAACAATAATACCTAACATTATTCTAGCAGCTCAACGAAGCTCAGACGAGCTCAACACATAACCTTGAGCAATATTACAAGATAATTGCGTCGACATTGCCCACGACGAGCAGGGAATAATCTACCGGTGAGGATTAAAAGTGATTGCCCCGCGGTTTCGGTACCTAGCGGTAACCGCTCGGCCACGACCCACACGCGCAAGCGACGCGCGGCTTACGATGGCGGAGAAAATGAATGATGGAAATTGCTTCGAATCAAGTTGCGTCATTTGAAACGCGAAAGAGGCTTTAGTATCGTACTATTCGCTAGTAAAAAAAAAAATGTATAAAATAATAAATGAATAAAAAATAATAAATGTATAATATAATGTGTAAATTTAGGATCTCCTTGTACCTATTACAATAGTGTTAATTAAATTTGAATGTTGTGTAGGAAAGACATGTTGCTTTAAATCCTGTTAAAGCTCCATCTCTTTCCCTTTGTTTTAGCCTAAAATTATAATATTTGCATGCCTTTTTTTTTTTTGGGCGGGTGGAAAATCATCAAATAACCCCTCCCGCTCTTGGGCAGAGCGAAAGGGAATGTCAGACTTCTACTGACTAAAAACCACCCATGTTCCTTCTTAGCTCTTCATGTCGAGGCCGGGGTATCTCTTGCGAACAACTCGCAGCCCCGAACAACCCGCAGCCCAATATTTGCATGCCTCTTAGTGAAATATTATTTCCAAAATAAACGTTTACTAGGACTCTACAAACTTTTCACAGTTATTCTACCTCTGACAGCTGCAATTGAACAACAATCTTACTGTCTCGAAAATAGAGGTTACAATAATTTTGACATACTTGTCACTGGCAGCAATTAAAAAAAGAGATTTTTGCTCGTTCTAATAAAGTTACAGACTTTATTCGAGCATAAATTTATTGTTTTGGCATTGACACAAATTCATAGATAAAATTACAGTGAAACTACTGTAAGCAAGGTCTTTTATTTATTTTCTCCACAGTCGCTTGAGCTTGTAAGTCGTGGCCACGAGGTAAAAGTGGTTTTATAGGTAGCGAATCTATTGTTCACAAAAGTTTTGTTTGAGAGAAGGATTTTACGAAACGGCTTATGGTATTCAAATAAGAGTTGCTTCTTGTCGGTTTTGGAGGTATTAATCTGGGTAATGGATAGCAGCCTCTGTTTTGGTGGGTTTTCAGAATAGATAATTCGTATCCCGTTTTAAGTGTTATTGAAAATAGATAATTCGTATTTTAAAAGATTATAATTAGTCAAATTCTTAGAACTTTGGTTTTCTGTAAAACTATGAATTAAAGAAGGTGCCTACTAACTCTTTTCTAAATAACTTTTTAGATAAAGAGTAGTGTGAGACAGACAGTTTATATCTTCTCCATAGATGTAGGCACTACACTTCACTGAAATCGCGATCAAAAGGGCCCGTTGGAGACTACATGTGTCGAGCGATCGCCCTTTAGAAGATCTTTGGCATTGAGCGAGTGACCGGAACAAACATAATTATTACAGGAGCTGATGGACGCTACTAAAAGTGCCAAACTAGCCTCAACTGCCAGACCGCTAAATTATAGATTCAAAATCAAAAGTCATTTATTCAAACTAGGCTTATAATCAGCACTTTTCGAACGTCAAAATTTACTTTACTTATTTACAAATGACAGTCCCCCAAAGCGCCCACCCTTCGACACTTCCTAGTGTTTTTTGCTGGAAAGAAAAAGTGGCGGAACAAACTCCCCAGCAACACATCTGTCTGTTTGGTTAGAAGAACCAGATTCGATACAATAGTAAGGTGAATTACCATCGACACTCTAAAAATCGGAAGGAAGAAAAATATAGAAGCGCTGCTAGACTTTGGAATTCCCTGCCTGCGTCTGTGTTCCTAAGTTCATATAACCCCAATCTATTTAAGTCGCAAGTTAATAGGCTTCTTGGTGAGTCACATTATAGTATCGCCAACCTCAGCTTTGTCCTCAGGACAAGATTGAGGTTAGGATAGGCCCATTTCATCATATAAATATAAAGAAAAGTCTAGACTGACTGACTCAGCCCAAACCTTTGGACCTAGAAAACTTTTGCACAGAGGTTTACTAAATTTAACCCCTAAGGGAATTAAATGGAGGATGAAAGTTTGTATGGAAAATCGTTATTTTAACGTGGGCGAAGCCACGGGCAAATACTAGTTTTATATTAACAAAAAATGTTACTTACCAAGAGGTTTATCATTGATCTTCTTGCAGGCATAGGATTCGACAACTAACACAACTAGGAACCACACACACTGCCTAAATGGTAACATAATTAACAAAGTAGTTTAGTAATAACTATCGCTAATAGTAACAAACACACCATCTTACACTAGTGACTGATTGAAACTCGTCAATATTTTTTTTATGCATCCGCTGCAACAACGGACTTGGCTTAATTTGGAGGTACATTTTTTTTAGATCACATTGTTCTAATGTTATAAAGGGACTTAAGAGCAACGGGCCCTTCTAGGTCTTTGCAAGTGGTTACAGGGATAGTACCAAAGAAGTCTGAGGTCTAAGCTATCTTGTAAATCAATAACTGGATTTTAGAAGTCCAATGCCTCGCCTGCTAAGTGTCCCAGGTGTCCCTTTACCTGCACTCCTGAGGACCTTAATGGCGCAATTTCATTGGTCGTTAACTCGTTCGGTATACAGCATACGGGAGTAAATATCATACATAATTATATACGGTTCCCCGAATGCAGGCCCTTTGGTTCGCATTCCCGCACCCCGCATGCGGGCCCTATCAACTAATGAAATTGCGCCATAATAGTCCTCTGCGACTGCAATACACGTGGACACCTACTGAGCCCAAACCGTGTTATATAGAAGTAACATCAACACGATAAGAAGAAGAAGTCTTACAGGCAGTCATTCCATATAAAAGATTAGTTATAATCGAGACGACTTCAACATAGTCGGTAAAAGGCTAGGCATAAGTTAATATTTACAATTAGATCCATAATTTTGATTTTAGGTTCATCGGCAATACAACGACAAATACCTCACTGATTTTTATATTTCTCACAATGAATGTATGTCTGTTAAATGCAATAAGCTAGACTTACCTCTGACTCTTTTCCAAACATCATAAAAACAAACTATTTCACATATACTCTAGTAAATAATAGTCAAATTAGGTCACTCTTGTCCCACACTCAAAATACTTCCTTCTAAATGCTTTTGCGAACTCCTTAAACAGTAACTATTAACTGACTAAGCAGCCAAGATGGGTTCCAAGATAATGTCAGTGTAAATTCCCTCCATAATATATCGCCACCCCCGGAGAACAAAATGATATTCGTCATTACCATAGTTTTAGTGTTATGTCATATTTGAGGTCTACGGTGCCTAATACATCTACACAATTTTTTTCGTGAATGTCCTGCCTGTATTTAAAAAGTTATAAAATATTGCAATAATATTCATCATCAATTTTCTACCCGAAAAATAATGTATCATAGTATTGGTAAAAAAGTTTCTTCATAAAATATATGCCAAATACTTTTACAATAGGATTCTCGGAAAATAAATAGATAAAATAAATTGTTAACGCTATTACCATTTTGTTCTCGTAATAATACATTTAGGCTCGGTGACTAACATGTCCTTAGTAAAAAGTACTGAGAAAAGTAAACACGGAAACATCTTGCCATTCTTTTCGGTCATAGGTGCATAGGTGCATTAGAGAGTGATAGCACGATAATTCATTGCGTGCGGCGCTCGGCACGTGGCAATGTTTGTTTACCTACTCGACCTTCTCTAGTGCACTTGTAACCGTCATTGCGTGAGCGTAATTTCTTTTTAGCTGCGGTTGTTTCTATTATTTTTGTGTAAATTCAGTGTTTTTTTAAAGTGAAAAGTGGTAAACCTAATTGCAATAATAAAATGAATAAACGGAATCCTCGTTTAGACGTTATTATGAGTATGGTGTCTAAAATAAGTGACGATTCCAAACATCTTACTAATGATGGTGAGTACCGACTGTGCCTTTTACACAGTATCATTGTCTTTTAATTAGTGATAGGTAGATAGAATGGCCATAGAATCTTATTTAAGTAAGTAGGTACTCGATCTGTGACCCGATGTTGATAGCTGCAAATTCGACACACCTACCTACCTAGATACCAACTTGCTTATTTTTAAATAGGTACCTACTTCGAGTGAAACAGTTGATCTTCCTTGGAACCTACCTAATGCTCATTACCTACAATGAAGTTTCTTTGCGTTAACTAATCTATATGCATGTCAATTTGTCATCACTGTTTGTTATTATCTAGGTATTAATTCAATGTCATTAAATCGTATCGTTTAAATGTTTTAGATCACAACCCACCCCAAAATGGTACTACAGATCAAGACAAAATAACGAAACATGAATATAATTTACGCGGTAAGTGTTAAATATTATTTTATGTTTTTGGTAGGTAGGTAAGTAGTAATTTTTGCCTGTATTTAAAATAATTATACTAAAAATAAACTCCTGCCTCGATGGTCGAGTGGCCGCAAGCGCGGGTCCTAACCTCGAGGTCCTGGGTTCGATTCCCGGGTCGGGCAAAGTGTTATTGGGTTTTTCCATTAAGTTGGAACTTCTCAGTAGCAGCACGGAGTCTGGATTTGTGCCCGGTAGATGACAATAGGCTCGCCCCCTATTACATGGGACTTAAAACATAACTGGCGAAACGTGGGTGTATTACACACCTCTGCCTAACCCTTCGGGGAATACAGGTGTGATTGTTATGTCATGTTATGGTTATGTTAAAATAAACAAAAAGCTATCGTATTATGGGTACCTACCTACCTCATTTTTTTCTAGCTTAACCTAGCTTCTTATATTTTTTGCTTTTTTATTTAATGTAAGTTTAAAAAAGCAAAAAATATAAGAAGCTAGGTTCACCAAACTAATCTATATTTCTATATTAATATTATAAAGCAAAATAGTTTGGTTGGTTGAACGTGGTAATCTCAGGAACCACTGGTTTGAGTTGAAAAAATATTTTTGTGTTAGATAGTTACTTAGTTCATTTATTGAGGAAGGCTATATCTATATTATATAATATTATAAAGAGGTAATATTTTTGTTTGTAAGTTTGTATGTAAGGGCTAATCTCAGAAACTACTGGTTCGAATTAAAAACTCTTTTGTTCTGGTCTGCAGAATTAACAAAGAAAACGTACTACAATCCAAATGATAAACAAGGGAATGAAGACTTCTCTCCGAGTTCATCCGGTGAATATCTGCCAAGTCCAGAGAGACTCCAAATTCTAAGACAGCGGAGTCAAAGCTCATTAAGTTTTGGAGGAGATTCGGACTATTTAACATCAGCTGCTAATAATATTACAAAATCACCATCGAGCATATCAAACATATCTTCCATTTTTAATGAAGTAGATTTTGTAGCATCACCTTTGATAGTGTATGAAAATAGACCATTGTCAGATACAAAAAAAATGCTCGGTAATGAAAATATTAATAGAAAAACTTTATCAAGACGTAGTTTAAACTTTTCTGCTATCGCTGAGGAAGACAATAATATGGTCGACGCATCTTCCAGTTTTGCAAGCATTATCTACCCAGGGGAAGTTGAACAGAAAGACTTAAATATTTCTATGGGCAGTGAACTTACTGTAAATAAGGAAAATTTTATTTCTATTACTTTTGAATTAGAAGAGACTTTGCAACCATGTGACTCTTCCAACGGTAAATTGACTGAGTGCACCTTAGTTAGTTACCAAAATGTGCCATCAAGCTCAAAAGATTTCGATTTGACAAATGTTTCTCAGTCAGAGGTAGAGGTTAACCATTCAGCAATTAATTATAATATTATTAGTTTTAATGAAGATGATTACCAAAGAAATAACATAGACAGTTCCGGTGAAGTGATAACTCAAGCTGAAACTGCTGCTGCAAGCTTAGAACAGGTATTGTGTGCTACTAACGCGAAAAAATTGACAAGAAAACGGGTTCGAAATGAAAGAGAAAAACAAGACAATAAGAGTAAAAGGTTAAAGAATTCAGGAGAAGCTTACGTAGGTTGCAGGTCAAAGAAAGAGTTTAAGAAAAAAACGATAAAGGCTGAATGCAAGTGTCAAAAAAAATGTGGAGACAAGATCAACCAACAGCAAAGAGAAACTATAATGCAGCAATACTATCAACTCGCTGATCATGAGTTACAATGGCAATTCATCGCTAAGCATATAATAGCTGAAGACATAAAAAAAGTGACAATAAACCGAAAGAACAACCGCACTCAGACTATTAAATACTATTTTTATTTAGACACAGAAAAAGTGCAAGTATGTAAAACATTCTTCATTAATACTCTATCTATATCACATCAAACAGTTTATACAGCCTTAGAAAAGGTAAAATCTGATAAAGGTTTGAGTGACAATAGAGGTTGTCATGATAATAGACCTCGCAAAATGTCACTTGAAACCGAAGACAATATTAAAGAGCACATTCAATTATTTCCTACTGTGGAGAGTCATTATACTCGGAAGAAATCGGCCAGACAATATCTGTCCGAATTACTTAATATATCTAAAATGTACCGGTTGTACGAGGCTTGGTATACTGAAGGGCACTATTCTTGCCGCATGGCATCTAAAAGACAGTACGAAACTATTTTTAACACCAGATTTAATTACTCCTTTCATCGCCCCAAAAAAGACCAATGTGGTCAATGTGCACTTTACCGACAAGCTGATCCTCGTACAGAAGAAACTCTGCGAGAGAAATTTAACCAGCACCAGAAGAATAAAGAACGCGTGCGTCAAATAAAAAACGAAGAAAAACAATCAGCTGACCTTTCAGATACAACTGTTGCAATCTTTGATTTAGAGAAGGTGTTGAATATTCCTCAATCTCAAGTGGGAATATTTCACTATAAGAGGAAATACCCTGTGTATAACTTCACAATATTTGACAGTACTCGACTGAAAGGTTACTGCTATGTTTGGCACTACGCAATCGCAAAAAGAGGAGCAATAGAAATTGGTAGCTGTTTATGGCAATTTCTCATGGGTGAAGCAGGAAGAGGTATCAAAAACATCTCATTTTACTCTGACGGTTGCGGAGGTCAAAATAAAAATAGATTTATCTTTGCATTCTATATTTTTGCCGCTCAGAAACTGAAAATCAATATCACACACCGATTTTTCGAAACGGGGCATGGTCAAAGCGAAGGTGACTCAATGCACTCTAATATAGAACGAGAGCTAAAACATCAAGTTGTTTATACACCTGAACAGATTTACGCAATTATTTTGAATGCAAAAGTTAATGGTGAGAAGTACACTGTGAAGGAAATGACACAAAATGAGTTTAAAGACATAAAAGAATTAATCAAGAATAAGAACTGGGCCAAAGATGAAGAGGGACATAAAGTAGCATGGTCTAAAATAATGGAAGTAAGTGTCTTGCATTCACAGCCTACAGTTCTACGTTTCAAGTATGATTATGATGCAGATTATTCTCGGTTGAATGTCGAACCGCTTCCAAGAATTGCGCCAAGAAACAAGCGGGGTAAACATAATGCTTCAACCTCTCTTACAGAGATACAATTATTGAAACCAGCTTACAACAAACCCCTTTCAATAAGTAAGGCTTTACACGGCGACCTTATGAGTCTCTGTAGGGCAGAAGCAATCCCTAGCTACTACCATGCCTTTTATAACTCCCTCACATTTGCTAATTGCTCTGAAGAACTTAATCATGAGGATTCCGATGAAGTTCACGAAGACTGATTTTTTTCTTATGGTTTTTTTCTATACTTATTAATTAAAATAATAGTTTATTAGAATAACGTTGTTTCATTTTAAACCCTAGAATAAAAGTTTAAGTTTCTGTTACCTAATTATGCAAATTGAAAATTAACTAGAATAAAATTGCAAATGATCTTGTTTTCCATTAATCTGGCATCCATTTTTCAATGAATATTATTGTAATGTAATATTGCAATATTCATAGGTTCTGGTAATTGCCGCGATTAAAATTGTAAGTGTATATTAATAAACTAAAACAGTACAAGAATTTTAGTATCTTTTTAAATTCGAAATATCTTTAGTTCAAATAACCTTAGTAAAACTTCTTTAAAAGCATTATAAAGCATAAAAAATTAGCTACCATTGTCCTATTTCTCGTTTCTCTACACAAATTAGTTGGCAAGATATAGTCGAAAATCAGTTTTTTATTTTTCCTGAAAAGTAGTGATTTTGCTATTACCATTTTATTCTCCGGGGGTGGCGATATGTAAATAGCGGTCCCTTTTGTAATTGTGTAACATAAGGGGGGACATGGTCCGCATTTGATGGGTTCTGCGTGGAAACTTGGAAGGAATTTGTGATTCTGATAGCGGGGCTGCGGGTTGTTCGCAAGAGATACCGCGGCCTCGACATAAAGGGCTAAGAAGGAACATGGGTGGTTTTTAGTCAGTAGAAGTCTGACACTCCCTTTCGCTCTGCCCAAGAGCGGGAGGGGTTATTTGATGATTTTCCACCCGCCAAAAAAAAATTATCGTAGTCGATGGAGAGGTAAAAACCGGCCAAGAGCGTGTCGGGCCACGCTCAGTGTAGGGTTCCGTAGATAATAAAATATTATGTAAACGAAGTTAAAAAAAAATACGGGCAAATGAAACTTGACCTCTGGATTGTATAGGCGCTCATACGATTCAGGGACCAAATTATATTGGTTAACTGCAGTTTCCATCTGTTGTTTCCATCCAAGTTCAAAATAATTTTCCTAGAAAGTCCTTATAAAGTTCTACTTTTCAGATTTTTTTCGTATTTTCTAAACTTATGGTTCAAAAGTTAGAGGGGGGGGGACGCTTTGTTTTTTACTTTTGGAGCGATTATTTCCGAAATTATTGACATTATCAAAAAATGATTTTAGTAAACCCCTATTCATTTTTAAATACCTTTCCAACAATATATCACACATTAGGGTTAAAATTAAAAAAAAAAACACTTCCCACTTTACATATAGGGGGGCTACCCTAATAAAACATTTTTTTCCAATTTTTATTTTAGCACTTTGTCGGCGTGATTGATACACATATTGGTCCCAAATTTCAGCTTTCTAGTGCTAACGGTCACAGAGATTAAGCGAGGACGGACAGACAGACAGACATGGCGAAACTATAAGGGTTCCTAGTTGACTACGGAACCCTAAAAAGAGTGAGTTTGTGTTTGTAAGATGAAACAAAAAAAAATGAATGAAAATAAACGTAGTGATTGATTTATCCAGCACACCATATTATTATTATTAAAAGAAACATGACTATTTAAGTTAGATGTTACATTTCTATATGTTCTTACAATTCTAACGATTTCTTTTTCTTTTGTTCCAGGTAAGTTATGATGATGAGAAATAAAAGATTCGTTCGTGGACGGTTCAAAAGAAGTACGTAAGGATTGTGGCAGGTGGTGATCGTTGCTGCCTACTCCAAAGGTTAACGGGTTATGTATTTATGAATGTCTTTTGCCATTATGTAATTATTAGTAATTCGCGCAATAAAATCTAAGAAAGTTTTGGAATATTAGCTCTCTACAACTGAAAAGACAAGTCACTGATAGACTTTCAAAACTGCAAGAATAATGTACCCAACTCCACACACATAGTGATTTCCTATATCGACTACGAGAGAAAATGTCGTCACCCTAGTGTTTATTTATATTTTGCTTCTATATCGGTTTCATTGTGAATGATTGTGTTAGGAAGTTAAGTCACCTGCCTTACAGCCAACAAAATAGAATAGAGTTAGTAATTAGAACCGAGTTGATTGTTTGACCGAGATCTTACCGGGATGGTGTGCACATTCAGCGATAAACTTATGTTTGCTCGAACTGTCCCACTCAATCTACCTCCGCTCCCCTCTCTTCTCTTTCTTCCATTTTTCTTGATGTGGCTCCTCTTCTCTCCAATTGACGAGAAAGCCCTTCAAGTCATCGCGTCATCTTCTCCTCCGTTTAGCTTTCTCAGGGCTCCAGTTTTGCGGCATCGCGGCACACATGGCCTGTCCAGTCCCATTGTAGATCAACTTTTAATGTATGTTCTTTCATTCATTGAAACGGTATGTAATACATTTACAATTTTCTGTTCGTTTCTTGAGCGAATTCTGACGTTAAGCTACATTTTACTGTGCTGCCAGGACCGTTTAACGCTTGAAGTACTTGAACAAAATATGTAACTATTGTAAACTGTTTTGTCCAATGTTTTGAAAAAATGGTGGCATTAGTTCTTAGTTTATCCGCGTACCTAAATTGTCATAGAGGACTGTGCCGTAGAAAACAAGTAACTGTACTAAATTAGTATCTTGTATGCAGCTGTTCATTCTCCATCCTTTCATCTAAGTTAAATTCGCCTTCAATATTATGTCTGCTCGTCTGCGTAGCATTTAGTTTGTCGGATCATTAAACAAGTTATTAAACTAGTGAGTTTAATATCCTGCATAGCTCTGGCTAGATGTTTGAGTATCTATAATACAGTAACGTCGTAAGTGAATAATTTGGGAGAAACATGATAGGTGGATGGGCTCTGGAATTTTGACAGTTTTGTCTTGAACGCTGTTAGATGTGCTGATGGTAAACACATTCAGCTTCATTGATGAAATCGAATCTTAGGTTGCCCTTTTACCATTCTACTTGAATGGAATAAGGGCAAGATGGAATGGATGGTGATGGAATGGACCACCTCGGGGCTATACTCTTTCGAATAAAAACTGTTTTTTTCGAAACGGTTTATAAATGACGAGGTTATGACGTAACAAACATACAGTCGAATTGAGAACCTCCTCCTATTTAGAAATCGGTTGAAAACTCATGGGTAAGCTAACAACAAACAGTTTTGAAAAAAATATGTTTATTGTGTTTTTGATCTCCCCATTGCTATTGACTTATCACTATCAACTTCTTTACGTGAACCCGATATGAACAATGTAGTGAGGCAAAGGTAGGGCCACAACTACTCAATATCGAATTCCACAACCTGTCAAATTTCCATTAATAATAAAGCGCGAAGTTGTCAGTTTTCCCTCAGGGAAGCTCCAGATTTTATTAAAATATTTCCTAGAAAACCGGGTTCGTGTGACATTATGTTGGTTGGAAATAATACGAGTAAATTAGTTATTATTATAAGCTAGCTGTGATTTCAAGTCCCTATCTATTATACAAGATGTATTGATAGAATGCCAGTGATTATTAAATTGAAAAATGAATGATTGGAAAATTTTGATTTTGCACACCAACATTGTAAAAATGCTCTTAAGGTGAGGCCAAACGAGCGTAATTTTGTGAGTCGTGAGTCGCAGAAATTCTGCCCGGCAAAAATTCTATTGGGATCCAGACGAGCGCAGAAGAACTCATTTTGCGAATCAAATAGGACTTTTTTATGAAACCTAATGCAGCAGAATGTCTGCGACCGAAATTTCGCAGAATTTCGGTCGCTGAAATTCTGCGACTCACGACTCACAAAATTACGCTCGTTTGGCCTCATCTTTAAGTAGTCTAATCTAACTAGAGAATATAAGGTTTTACTTCTTTCTTTTTCTTGTTGTTTGTGCCTTACGTGCCTGTTTTTTTATGCCACCCGTGGGCCTCTTAGCTTTTACGTGTCGTTGAGATATATCTGTCAGGCACGCTGGGTAGTTTCCTCGGTTTCGGCCGTCTACGAAACCGTAGTTTCGTAACTGGATGTTTTCTTTCACCGAAGCAAGTAATTCTGATTAAAGCAAACAAATAAATTAGACAACTGGTTCGCAAATTATAATCACTTCAACGGACTATCAGACAAAGAAACTTTTATAATTTGTATGGATAAGATAAAAGTACTGCTAGTTCTATTTGCAAAGTGCCAAAGTACTTAGTGCAACTCATAGTTTTAGCAATATGTTGTAATCAATAGATGCTATATTTCAATCCAAGTTGCTGTCCAAGTTATTGGCGCTAATAACTCACGACTTGACAGCAGAACTTGGCAACGGTATGTTAGGGTGTGGACACACTTTGAACGCTCAGAAACGAAACAGCGTGGATTAGCCTAAAATGATCCCACTCTGGTTGGTCTCAGGCCTTTATTCTACGAAAGGAAATGTGCTATAATCCACTACGCGGGCCCAGTGCGGGTTGATGGATATCACGTCTTTGATTTTTTGGTACTCAGACATACCGGTTTCCTCACGATGTTTTCCTCCATCGTTTTGAGAGCAGTGGTGATGAAATAAATTACACAAAGTTATGCGCCTGAATGGGTTTCACCACCACTGAGCCACCGGTACTCTTAATGTTGCTATTATTAATTGGTGGTTAATAAATAAATACATGTCTGGTCTGATGACCCATTTCCTGCGATATTTACACGTATCCTGCAAAAATGCATGGACAATTCAGAACTAAAGTCGTGTGAAGCGAGAAATGACGCCACCTAACGTAAAATAGTTATCGACTATAAACGCTCACAGGAAAATACACATTTAGGTATCCATGCAATTTTGCAGGTGACTTTAGTTAAAAATAATCACACGATTCCAATAAACGCTGTATACTCAGAAGATACCTTATTAGGGTTCATGTACAAGAAGTGCCTTTCAAAAGCTAACGGCATACAATAAGAATATTTTAAGAAAATTTTGATAAACATGTTTTCCACGTTATTTCTAGAAAATACAAAACAAGCACTGAAAAAATAACAAACTAACAAGATTGTTGTTTACAGGAGAAAAATAGCTCTTATTTTTCATGAATAAGTAAAGAAAACAGTGTCTTATTGTAAGTTATACTTTGTGAAGTGCTCTCAACGTCCTTAGACATTAGTGTAATGTGTCTCGTTTACTCCTACCTAGACGCTCAAGCGACACGCGTCTTACCACGACGACTGCGGAGAAAGTTAGTGGAAGAAGTATTTTAGAGCATGCCAAGAGTTACTGCGACACGAAGAGGAAACAAGCTATGGCACATGTGTCGCTTGACGCAAATCGCATGACCCAAGGATGTGACCAGGGCCGTATAGTGAGGGATAAGGAATGTTCGTACTTACGCTAGTCTCGCTAAACTGTTCAGATTAATGCAAGTTATTCTTGTTTCCGGGGACGTAGTTTAAGGGAAATTATAAGTATAATACATTCTAAGGAAATATATAGTGTGGCAAGTTGTGTAGTTAAGTAATTGATGAAGTTTCTTGAGGATATAATATTCGATTCTTTCATAACCACACAACGTTTATTTTTAAGCAACAATCAGTCTGATAAAATAAGATTATAAGGAGGAGCTTATGACTCAATAATAACAGACGATCTTCAGGTTAAGCCACGTTTGTCTAAGTTGGTCCGTAGATGGGTGACCAGCAGGGCTATTATGTATCTTTTTAAATGTTAGTGGCTATCATAGTGTCCATCGAATAACTGTCAAATAGTTTATGGCTTGATACAAAATGGAACCATTTGACAGTTAATCGATGGACACTATGATAGCCACTGACATTTAAATGCAGGTGGTCCTGCCCCCTGTTCTCACTCTGTAGACAAAGTATTGTATTCACATGTCCAATATTAAATGAATCAATGAAACTTATAGTTTGTCTATTTACACGGCCGTACTTTAAATTTGAAGTACTCGAGTCTCTCAGTGTTAAACTGTTGAACAGATTAGTTATATATATAGTACTTGTTGTTGTTGTTCCGGGTTCCGCAGTTTAGGGTTATGGAAACTTATGTATAAGTATATTATGTTGGTGCACTGTAGTCGATGAGTGCCGTGATATTAGGTACTTGATCAAGTAAGAGTGTTTTAGGAATATGTAGTTTTGAGTGTAGTTTAACACCATCTTGACTAGATTGACTTCATGTTGGGCAATAGGGTAGTTAACAAAAAAAAACTAATTAGCCCGTCGGATAGATTTCCAAAAAATATTGGACACGTATTTTTTCTTTTTCACGTAAACAAACAATGAAGACGATACAGTGCTTTGAAAACTCGTATGACGTCATATACTAAAAGACATTAGTATGAGATTTTATACCGGTGAGTGACGTCACGACCGACTCAAATCTTTGACGCGTTTTATCTTTGTAAATTTTTATTGATTTGTTAAAACAAAAAATACGTATCCAATATTTTTCGATAATCTAACAGACGGACTAATTAGAATCATATTTTTTTTAGTCAGTAAACATCCCTATTGCATATTGTGAGATGACGAGTAATAGATTTAGTAGTAGAAGTATGGAAGGAGACAGGTAGTACTGGGTAATACATACCCTTTGGCAAGACTGGTTGTCAGACTTTCAAGCCACTGACTACCTGTAACGACTACCAAAGATTACCCTTTTTTTTGGCGTGTGGAAAAGCATCAAATAACCCCTCCCGCTTTGGGCAGAGCGAAAGGGAGTGACTTCTACTGACAAAAAACCACCCATGTTCCTTCTTAGCCCCTTATGTCGAGGCCGCGGTATCTCTTGCGAACACCCCGCAGCCCCGACGGGCTTCGGCCCTTGCGGTCCCCTTCCATGTTGCTGACATCTCTTTGAGGCGCGCGTGGAACACGAACGCGCCGTCGACGCGGCCTGTCGTCGTCATAAGACGGACGGACGGCAAGCTAGCCCATTACTCACCGTCTACAGGCCCTAGCCATATCGCCCTTCACACAGTTATTCATCGTTTCGTTGACTGCCAAAGTTCTAGGTATACTCGTATAGCCGGATAATACACTTATACATTGTTAAGAACTCATTCTACCCTCTAAGAATACCAACCTTTGTGTGGTTGATTACTTACGCGCTACTGCGGCTGAACAGAATCCCAAACAGAGTTGACAAGAAACATATTAACGCCTCTCAGTGACGAATACGAATAACGTGTCGCGAATAATGTATTTGTATGGCAACACCATAAGCACACGGTTGAGTTTATTTTCTTAATGGAAGAAAAAATTGATACTTTATTACGCGAAAAGATTAAGGACGGGAATATTATCTTCAGAACTGAGTTTGCTGCTGTAAAAGATACAGTAATGTGAAGTTGATTGTTGTTGTTATATAAAAAAATCGTTATGCTGTTCATATTGTAGGGCGTAATATACAGGGTGTAAATCAACCCATCACACAGCCGTCAACCAAGCATTCTGTACATCAAACTAAGTACCCCTATGCAAAAATTTTTGCTGGAAACGACATTTCTTTTTTGGGTCAAAATCACATTTTACGGTAAAACTCAATGTAGCACTGTTAAAACATTGTGCTAGTAGATGCTTTGAATAGTAAACGGGTCATGGAGGTAATTTAAGTAAAGTTATAACCTGAAAAACTAGTATTTACAAAAACAGCTGTGAAAAATTTGGAACTTTGACCCCCAATATCTCCGTAACTAGGAGGTTCCCAGGTATGGTCTAGAACAAAAAATGATCGCCCTTCGTTTGCGTTAGGGGTACTTTTACATCCTATATGTCGCAGAGGGATTAGTAGTTGGATAGACATTGCCGCTACGTTTAATAAAACTACTACCACTTACCTTTTGTAAATTAGCAATGTGATTTTTCCATGGGGTCGGCCGAGTTTTATTTTTTTTTTGCGGGTGGAAAATCATCAAATAACCCCTCCCGCTCTTGGGCAGAGCGGAAGGGAGTGTCAGACTTCTTTCTACTGACTAAAAACCACCCATGTTCCTTCTTAGCCCTTCATGTTGAGGCCGCGGTATCTCTTGCGAACAACCCGCAGCCCCGACTAAAAACTGCAAAAAACTTAAAAAAAAAATCAGTAAAAAAAGTACCTAAATTAATAAATATACAGCGACGACAACAGAACACGGCGTAAAGTATTCCTCCGCCTCGCTGTCATCTAGGACGTGCCTAGAAGACGGCAGCAAAGCCAAAATAAAAGGAAGTTAAGTACCTAGGTATCCCGTCGGGGCTGCGGGTTGTTCGCCAGAGATACCGCGGCCTCGACATGAAGGGCTAAGAAGGAACATGGGTGGTTTTTAGTCGGTAGAAGTCTGACACTCCCTTTCGCTCTGCCCAAGAGCGGGAGGGGTTATTTGATGATTTTCCACCTGCAAAAAAGTAAATAAAAAAGTTACCTCGGTATCTAGAAAGCTATATCTCCCATATCCTAATACACTTTGCCATAAAAGAATGAAGCGTAATTTCCCCTTGTACAACCACGACACGAATATCGGCACAAAAATCGAAAACCAAGAGAAGCTCAAATAAAAATCTATCAAAAGTCCATTGTGTATGCATGGAAAAATTCTAATATTCTCGTGGAAAGAGATGGCGAAGAAAAAATATTAAATTTATACTTGGCGACGTTTCAATGGGGGTGCGAAGTCTAGGGTTGTAAGGAGCTCATGAACTTAGAGCCTTTTTTTTACGTTGGGTGGAAAATCATTAAATAACCCCTTCCGCTCTTGGGCAGAGCGAAAGGGAGTGTCAGACTTCTACTGACTAAAAACCACCCATGTTTCATGTCACAAACGCACCGTCGACACGGCCTGTCGTCGTCATAAGAGGGACGGACGGCGAGCTTACCCATCACTCACCGTTCACAGGCCCGCGTCTACGGTGGCCGGAAGCCATCACGTGGCCCCCGACGCCCGGAGCGCCTCCCGTGGCGGCTGGAACGAGAGGTTCTCTCCCTCTCACGTTCCGCCACCTCCTTTGCTAGTATCACTGCTTCGCAGAAGGAGGCGACAGCGTCCCATTCCTTCTCGCCCCGGACCATGGCTTGCACCAGGGCCGGACGCGAGAGGTCGCCGCCGGAACGAGCCTGGGTTTCATACATATTTATGACGTACATAATGATACATCACTAAGTTGTTCTTACCTTATAAAGCTTATTTAAATTGATTTAAAAGAGTGTTCATGGAGTTTCTGGCTCATTCTTCTTCAGAGTCGGAATGGGCCACTACAGAACTTTCACAATGCCTTGTGACTTTGATTGTAGCTTCGTTTTCTTTGTTTTTAAGACAATCAAAAGTGCATGTAATGGTCTTATTGAAGTAAATGCTTTGAGTTTGAATTTCAGGTTGAACTCTAACCAATCACTTCAATGATTTCGCCTTAGCAGTATTTATTTTATCGGTTTTTTGAAAAGGTTAGGAATTAATCAGAAGATTGGAAGCAGTGGCTGCTGCACATGGAGACTTTATAATAACAACCCTACGGGTCGATCTTGAAGGTCAGCCAGCGTTTGACGAGGTTGGTCCGTGGATGTACGGCCGTCCAGCGTTTGGCGATGTTGGTCCGTGGATGTACGGCCGTCCAGCGTTTGGCGAGGTTAGTCCGTGGATGTACGGCCGTCCATTACATACCATGTCCCCTTCATAGCTCAGGAAGCATGTTTAGCAATGCTCTCGGCTGTCGTGTCTAGATCTTAGGTAGGAGAAACCTGAAAGTCGGACAACCAGTTTTACCAAGGATTGTCGTATTACCCAGAAAATGGTTTGTAGGAGTCCACACACAATACTAGCATGCATCCGATTAGACAGAAGGACGACCACAAAATAGTTGGAGTAGCAATCACCTGCCAAGAGGCGATGGCTGCGACTCAAATAAAACTTACCAAGCTGCAATAGATCCCCGTCCCGTCGCGTCGGGGCTGCGGGTTGTCCCGTCGGGGCTGCGGGTTGAAGTAGAAGTCTGACACTCCCTTTCGCTCTGCCCAAGAGCGGGAGGGGTTATTTGATGATTTCCCAAACACCAAAAAAAAAAAAAAAAGCTGCAATAGATAAATGCTAGAATTAGTTTTTATATTTTACGTTTTGAATTTCAACCCTATCGTTCTTGCTTTTAGTAGATAACAAGCGGTCACGTCGATATCCCTCGTGCCTGCTTCTTGCTTCGTTTTGTTACAATTGCAGTATATATTTATTTTTAAGCTGAAACTGGACCGTTTTTGCTAGAATTTCAGACACTAGTGATATTTCAGTTATAACATGTGGGTTGACTTATATTTAGAAACACGTCTTACTGCCGTAATTAGAGATATTTAATAATTAGTACTTCAGACGTCACTTAATAAAGATTTGAGATACAAAACCTTCACTAACTGCTGCACTCAGAGAGCTTTAATGATTACTTAGGCCATTACTTAAAAAGGTTTTGTCAGTTTTGTCATACAAAAGTATGTCAAATCTTAACTAACTTTAATGTTTACTTAAGCCGTCACGGCTTAAGTAAACATTAAATATCTCTGAGTAACGCAGTACGTGATGGTTTAAGAACCTAATCATTAAACGTCTCTCGGTTATTCTTATACTTAAATATGTTGACACAAACTTTTCAGTTGTTTATGTGAGTTCCATACATTTTTCTTTAATCCCATAAATACTACATTGTCTTCTCCATCTAGAAAAGAAAGAAAGAAAGAAAACATATTTATTTAGCACATGCCACAAGTGCACACAACAGACAATAAAAAATATAAAAAGAAATTAACAAACTAAACTGAAACAGTATGTGCATCTCACGGCTGCGCCAAATAGGACCAGTTCAGCAAAAAGCCGAGCAGAAGTGCCCGACGCTGGTTTTCAACTGGCCCTGACATGGTGAAGTGACGAATGTGAAACAGTTTTGTACTTTGTGTTTATATTATGTGTGTGTATGAGTAAGTACTTATATAATTATGTGATATCTGATTTCATAAATAGGATCTGACAACAAAATCTTCAAATAATAATGTAGAAATACAGATCTTTTCACCAACTCTTGAAGGTCAAAAGGGTGTACCTAAATAACAAAGTTTTGCAACAGCAATCCGTTTAGCTGTTCCTCTGTGAGCTGTAAACGGCGCTTGCGATGTTAAAATTTAATTACGTTCGCATTCACGTCGCTTTGTATCAAGCGACATGAATGATATAATGGAGTTATGTATCGCGATATGACCAGTATCTGTATGGTAATCCCTGTACATACCATGTACAGTTGACGTGATATTTTCAGATATTGTATTAATGCAGAGCAGTGATGGCCTAGTTCGTCGTAAGTTCGACACTAGGCAGGTTCATTAGTTTGTGTAATTTATTTCATCACCACTGCTCTCAAAACGGTGAAGGAAAACATCGTGAGGAAACCGGTACGTCCTAGAACTAAAAAAAATGAAGACATGTGATATCTACCAACCCGCACTGGGCACGCGTGGTGGATTGTAGCCCACCCCAGCCTCTCCGGGAGAGGAGGCCTGAGTCCTTGCTGAGGGAACATTATAGGCTGAATATGCAATACTGTCTCGTCAATATCCGACAAACACATCACCTAACACTTATCTCACATAATACAAAGTCGTTGCTCGCAATATGGCAACCCAGTGTATATCTATTTACGAGCAGAATCCCGCGGATACGGCGGATATTCGCGGTAAACGGCCCGCGGGCGGTTATTAGTTCCCCGCTCAAGCTAGACGCAGGGAGAGGGTTAACGCTGATACTAAGTAGGGGGATGCAGAAGGGTTAGATTGTGGTGAGATAAGAAATCCTCATGTGGATATAGTGTTCACGGTAAAAAGGTAAAGTGGATTTGTTTGCAACACGTGGTCTGTTGCTACGGACATGCTACGGACTAATATTTTTAAAATGGTTGATAGCGTTGACACAATATAGAGGTAATTAGGAGTTTATAGTAAAGTACATACACCCCCCCCCCCTTTCCCCCCCTTTTATATGGAACCACCCACTTTAATGGAGATAAAACTCGCTGACAATTGACCAACACAACATTGAATTACATTCCTCTTTCTAAAGAAATAAGATTTATCAAATCAGTTCATTGAAATACAACTTAAGTCGAGTAGATCGTCGCTGAACAGTGAGATGTAGAATTTAGCATTTATTTGCTTATAATTAAGCAGATACTTTTGTCATCAGCCTATAATGTTCCCACTGCAGGGACTCAGGCCTCCTCTCTAGGAGAGGGATGGGCTATGATCCACCATGCGGGTCCAGTGCGAATTAGTAGATGTCACATGTCTTCGAATTTCTTGTTTCTAAGAAATGCCGGTTTCCTCACGATGTTTTCCTTCACCGTTTTGAGAGCAGCGGTGATGAAATAAATTACACAAAGTAATGCGCCTGCCTGGGTTCGAACCCACGAATTACTGCTCGTTAGTCAGGGCCGCCACCACTGAGCCACCGCTACTCCTGGAAAATACTGGGTATTCAGCTGCATCCGGTAAGGCTGGAAGCCGACCCCTACAACGTTGGGAACAGGATAGGCAGATGATGAATTAAGCAGTGGCCTTTTTTCTGTATGGAATGTCGAATGGAGACTCAAACTTGTACAGATTAAAACCCACCATGTTCCTTATTAGCTCTTTGTGTTTCAGGACCGCAACGGTATATCTTTCGAGCAGTCCGCAGCCCTCGCATTAAGCAGAGGCCTACGTTCACCATCCAATTCTCTTTTAAGTTTTACGTGAGCCTTCTCTATCTTATTACACTATGGCACAGACTAGCACGGTTGTGAAGCGTTGACTGCGTTAACTCCTGTTCGCACAGGGATCAAGCACCTAATAAGCAGGTGATCACACACGATGCAGCGCCGGGATTAGTCTGTGTGTAACTACCTTCGTAGGCGCTTAGTTTGTAACTATTTTGTGGAAATAGAGTAGAAGCATGATGTAAAGAAACTTATTTGTGTATAATAGCTGTACCAGGTATTTTTGACGTATGGCTTAGATCAGAAGTAACGACGCCGTCTTACGGTTTGGCAGAGGTGCTGCGGGTTGTTCGAAAAAGATACTGCGGCCGCGGCGCAAGGGCTAAGAAGGAACATGGGTGGTTTTTAGTCAGTAGAAGTCTGACACTCCCCTTCCGCTCTGCCCAAGAGCGGGTTTATTTGATGAATTCCCGCCCCCCAAAAAAAAAAAAAAAGGGTTTGGCAGAGGTATACTAATTAGTACACCCCATTTCGCCAGTTATGTTTAATTCCCCTGAAATAGGGGAGAGCCTATTGCCATCAACCGGGCACAAATTCAGACTCCGTGGCTGCTACTCATAAATTTGCTGATGGGTTCAAACGCAATAACACTTTGTCTGACCTGGGTATCGAACCTAGGATCTTATGCATAGCAGTCGCACTTGACCACTAGACCAACGAGGCAGTAAATCTTGAAAATAAATGATAAACATTTAAATAAACCACATAAATGAAGAATTTATTGATTATAAAGAATATTAAAGTAACATGTACATTCATTAAAAACTATTAAATAAACTAACAAGGAACTATAAAAGGGCATCAAAATACTGCTCCTCAACGCTGTCAGCAGGTAATGTGCCCAAAAGACTGGCGGCATTGCCACGTTGTATGGCAACACTAAGCCTCTGGCCAAGATAAAAGCCAGCTCTTGGGTCACGAGAAGCGTCAACTAAGCGTTTTGAAATTTCCCTATGAGCACTCGGACGCCACGTTCGTTCAACTCCACATTAATTGAATCTCACTCACCATTGAAAACTTGCACCTCCCAATAAAATTATCGCTACGTTTTAGATATATCTCAAAACTCAAATTCCAAAATTTAATTACTGCAAAATCTCAACCACAGTATGACCAAGATCCCTGCTAGACCCTGTACTCTGAGGTCGATTCACACACCGCGAATCTCTAAAAGACATCCCTGAAATATCTCCGTCACCCCGTTCGTAGGTAAATTACGACTACATAAATTACGTCAGAAATACGTCCTGTCAAGGTTTCGTGATGTGTGAATCGACCTTCGTCTCGATGGAATGGATGTTCCATGATGCTACGTATCAGATATGGTAATAGCATCAGCCTGTGAAATAGACTTGGTAGTGACAGGGTTTTGGACTGGGTTTGGTTAAGATTTTTTTATATTTTGTAGTGGTAGTATATTTATAGGAGCTCGTGGCTTAATAAGAACTGCCACTCGGGTAATTCTTTAGGTAAAGATGTGCTTGCCTAGGTCGGTCTGTGGATGGGTGACCGCACGACATACCGAGTTTCCTCCGTGCCTCGGAAAGCACGTAAAGCTGTTGGTCCCGGCTGCCATATATAGATCTTTAGCAGTCGTTACAGGTAGTCAGTGACCTGAAATTCTGACATCCAGTCTTACCAAAGAGTTTCGTCTTACCTAGTATTAACTGGGTTGTGGAGGTCAGATAGGCAGTCGCTCCATGTAAAATAGTGGTATTCAGCTGCATCAGGTTAGACTGGAAGCCGACCCCAACATAGTTGGGAAAAGGCTAGGCAGATGATGAGTGGTAGTATATTTTCTGAGGTCTGCTTTGAGTTACAGATGCTTTTTCGTTCCAGGAGTAATAACCTAAAATCACAACCATCAAGCAAATTTTGAATACATATATCATCACGCCTCTATTCCTCGAAAGATTAAGCACTATTGAAATTCTTTCTCTATCAGCAAACGGCAAACAAAATTATTTGTTTTTGATTACTTAACAGTCTAAACATTAAAACACACAATATAAGGGTCTTAAGGAGGCTCTTACACGTCAAATTGAAAATTGTGATTGAAAACATTGTAAGGGCTTACATTTTTCATCTGCAAAGTCCCCACTCAAACAAGAACAAAAAGGAAACAATTTCGCAGCTTCTTTTTAATTAATTCTCTCTGCGGTCGTGTTGCAGCGCCGCGGCTATCCGCCTGACGTACACTCGGGCACACAAGTCGATCGGTATTGAGGGATTTTGATTGCTTATTGACTTGATTCGCATTTTTTTTTTACTTAGATTAGTGGTGTAAATAAATGTGTGTGTTGTTGGCTTGTCCTTTTGTGTGTTATTTTGGATGGAAAATGGTTTTAACCTGCACTGGGCCGTCTTCATGGACTATTTTATTTTATTCTTCTCGGTGAACTTACAGCTTGTACAAACACTGTTCTTAAATAATATGCATTTGAGGTCCCCTTACAGTACCCGGCGATAAATATTGCACATCGACTGTTTGAAATTGGTGTATTTTATACATAGAATAAAAAGAGTTATCAAAAGAAGCAAATCATAATTATTTTAACAGCTCCTAATAGATACCGGACTGTTTGTATTTCGTGCGACAGAGATACCGCTCTACGAAGCCGAAATTAGCCGATTGTCTCTTTCCAAAGGTCGATGTGCAATATTTATCGCCGGGTACTGTACAAGATTCCACTGATAAACACCCGAATCAAAAAAAGTCAACAAATGAAGCTAAATACAAAATACAGACACATGTCCCACTTCCTCTCGTAGAAGCGAAGCTTGTGTCTAAGACGTAGACATGTTATAACCTGGTTCTGTGATCTGTTTATCATTGTGGGAAGTCAATATGAATACTTCTCTTTAGTCAAATTAGTTAGTTAATGGCATACCAAAGTTTTCGGAGAGTTTTTTTCTTGCCCTTAATATTATTTTAACCAATTAACTACCAACTAATTGGTTAATAATATTAATTACCAACTAATTGGTTAATAATATTAATTACCAACTAATTGGTTAATAATATTAATTACCCACTAATTGGTTAATAATATTAAGGGCAAGAAAAAATCTCTCCAAAAACTTTGGTAACCAATAACCTACTTCCGCCTGACTGTACAGCAGGGTGGTAATATACCCCGTAATTAAGAGTTCTGGCACCCCTGCCTTCCGTACATTTGTCAGGGAAGTTCAACCTTCGTACGACCCTCACAATCATCACGGTATTGCTTCAAGCAGGTAATTAGTTTGGGACTTGGCTGTAGTGGTTCATTCTGCTTGTTTACGTACTGTATGCTGTAATTAAAGACGAGGAATATTCATGGAGGGAGGGACAAAAGAGATATACAAGTATAAAGGGATAACTGATTTGAGGTGAGGTGAGCTGAGTGAAAAGTGTTTGTGAATTTGTAAGGCAAACACTCTTTTGGTATTTGATCGGTATTGAATGTGGTCGTTATACATTTGTGAAATTATATTAAACAAACAAGAAGGCAGCTTTAATTAACATGGAAGGGGCCCGCAAGGGACGACGCCCGTCGGGGTTGCGGGTTGTTCGCAAGTTCGCTTAGACATAAAGGGCTAAGAAGGAACATGGGTGGGTTTTAGTCAGTAGAAGTCTGACACTCCCTTTCGCTCTGCCCAAGAGCGGGAGGGGTTATTTGATGATTTTCCACCCGCCAAAAAAAAAGGCAGTGTTAATTCAATTTTTAATTTCATGTTTTCAAAAGATATTTGCATAGGCATATTCAGCAGTTGCTCATCGTACATTTTGGTTGTATTTGTATTGTATTCAAAAATCTTTAGGTACACTTTCACGCTGCTCAGTCACATTAGCGTACAAAATGTGTACCCGACTAAATTCACAATATTCCTCAAAAACAAAAAAAAACCCTTCTAGTTTAATGAAATCCCAAAAAGAACTACCAAGAAGAGCTAAAGCTCCTGTCATGTCCTCGAACACAAACTTGTCCACTCCTCCCAGGGAAGAGACGTGGACAGATGGAAAAACTTGTCCCAACTTAAAATGGCCTCCCTGCAGTCGGATCATATTTCCTTGTGTACTTCAACGAAGATTGCTTTCACGCTGCCATTTCTTTACCGTATTTTTCTCGTGAGTTTGCACGTATTTTTCTTGACAGTCTTTGCTTCAGTTTTCTATTTTCACCATATCATATTTTGGTGGTTTTATAACTTCGCATTGCGCAGCTTAAAAGAAAACAAATTAATCATTCAGTAAATAGGCTTCAACATATCGCCAATACAAAGTTGGGTAAATATTCGTTACTAAATGATTATGAGTATCCGGCTCGAAGGACCCAGTTAATTGATGGGTTTTATGAACCTAAAGTCGCTCCATGTAAAATACTGGTATTCAGCTGCATCCGGTTAGACTGGAAGCCGACCCCAACATAGTTGGGAAAAGGCTAGGCAGATGATGATGAACCTAAAAGATTCTAATCTCTAGGTTGAAATTGGCATCAACTGGCACGTTCTGTTAATATTATGGTCGCATTTGCTACTGGTTAACGTTAGGTCCTGAGTTCGACGCCTAAGTTCGACCAAGTTATTGAGTTTTTCTATCAGGAATTTCAGTAGTAGTTTGCGCCATGGCAATAGACGGCAATTCTTTCGCCCCCTTTTACGTAGGAATTAAATATAACTGGCTTAATATGGATATTGAACATCGCGATGTTAGGATTATGTTATGGTATGATTTTAGATTAATTTGTGTTTATTTTCATCAAACACTTTGAAGAAGATAGTTCTACTCATTCCACTATTATTAAAGTCAATCTATCCGCCGTCGTACAATTTATTTATCAGCCCAGTTTATTCAATTATCGACGTTTTGCTGACGTTTCCGCCGCTCCTTCAAACGTTTACCGAGGAAACTTGAGCTGCCTAGTTGAGATTGCAACAAACTTAACTTTGCAAATTGAAAAACAGTATCTTTTCTAAGGCAATAAGGAAAACACGAACAAGTTTATTTGTTAAACTTGGTCTTATTTAGGCTTGGACTGCTCACTTACTGCCGCACTCGGAGAGCTTTAATGATTACTTAGGCCATCACTTAGGAAAGGTTTTGACAGTTATGTCACACAAAAGTATGTCAAATTATTACTAAGTGACGGGTTAAGTAATCATTAAATATCTCTGAGTACCGCAGTTAGTGGAAGAACTCGTGGAAAAAGTACAACTTCAATAGTTATATACTTTGTGAATTTTCAACAGTTGATAGGTAACGCTACTGCGGGGTAATTACATTACACACAATTATACAATTACATTCTATTCTATTCTATTCTATTGTGTTAATTACTTTGGATTTGTGGATTTTTGAACTTACCTGTAAAAAAATTATTTAGATTGCCATAGAGAAGTGTGCCAGATTAAGGTCCCGATTGGGATATTATAGAACTCAAGACTTCTCTGTAAAAAGTCTTATTTCATTTTTTCGTTGTTATAAATAGAAAATTGTTACGGTCCTTTAGTTAGTACAAATCTTCTTATAACAATGTTCTCGATAGATCCTTTCATTTTCCCAATTATGTATCGGCTTTCAGTCCAACCGGATGAACCTGAATATCAGTATTTTACATGGAGCGACTGCCTATTTGATCTCCACAACCAAGTCACGAAGTAAAACGATACAGTTTGTGTACCGTTATACTTTAAAATAATCCAAAATCTAGAGTATTCCATTATCAAAACTTCTGAACAGAAGTCACCCCATAGATTTCCAAATCAATCAGCTCAGACCCGCCTCAATCCCAAATCTTTCACGACCACTATTTTCAATAAAGGTGCACCCTCATTGCCGCGGCATCCCGTTGACGCGGGTAGCATAGTACCCGGCGGACGCGGGTAGCCCGGTGCCCGGCGGACGCACCGTCACGGCGTAATGAATAGTTCTCGCAAATCACGCACGGACCTCGCACGGTGTAAAGAAAAACAGTAAACCAACTCCCCCCTTTTTGTGGAATTAAAAGGGAGTGTTAGGGTTGTCTATTACACTTTTTGTTACGTTGGACTACACACATACACAATTCCTGTAATCCTCAAAGGGTTAGACTGAGGCGTACCTAATTGTACACCCAGTGCCACATTTCGCCATGTTTAAGTCCCGTGCAAAAGGGGACGAGCCTATTGTTGGTCCTGGGTATTGGTATTGTTAGTCGTAGGGGTTAAACTCCTGCTGACTACAACTACACGGTGCTCTTATACTATAGCTGCCTTTGACCGGGGTGTTGGAGTACTTGCGCAATTCCTCACGCTCCCTTGGCCTCGGCCAGCTCTACTACATAAACATCTCCGACTTACTTACGAATAACCTGTAACCTGAACAATGTTTAGAATAGGGGACCGGAAAAAAAAATTGTCTGTTCCAAAAAATATTGAACTCATATTTTTTCTTTTTTCACTCACTTTGAGGAGCTCGTGGCTTAATAAGAACTGCCATTCGGGTCGATCTTTAGGTAAAGCTGTGCTTGCCTAGGTCGGTCTGTGGATGGGTGATTGCCCGACATACCGAGTTTCCTCCGTGCCTCGGAAAGCACGTTAAGCTGTTGATCCCGGGTGCCATATATATAGATCTTTGGCAGTCGTTACAGGTAGTCAGTGACCTGAAATTCTGACATCCAGTCTTACCAAAGAGTTTCGTATTACCTAGTATTAACTGGGTTGTGGAGGTCAGATAGGCAGTCGCTCTATGTAAAATACTGGTATTCAGCTGCATCCGGTTAGACTGGAAGCTGACCCCAACATAGTTGGGAAACGGCTAGGCAGATGATGATGATTTTTTCTTTTTTCACATAAACAAAAATGATACATTGCTTCGAAAACTCGTGAACTCCTCGAAAACGTCACATGTCAGTACATTTTTTACCTACAAATGACGTCACAACCCCCCACTCATGATATTTGACGCGTTTTGTCTTCGTCAATTTTTATTAATTTGATAAAACAAAAAACACGTATCTAATATTTTTCGATAATCTAACTGAGAAGGACTAATTAGAATCATATTTTTTTGACTCAGTCCGATCCCCTGTTCATGTAAACGCTATGCCTTCGACACACCAAAATACTTTCAACCATTTGTTCCTAGTTGAAATACTGTAGGCCCGTTAATACTAGTATGCCTGCTGCAGTCATATCCAGTATTAGGCGGGATATACGAGGTAGTGAGTGGAAACCGATTTATATTTTCGTGAGAATTTTAGGATTATATGGAAATGTTTTTTTATGTTACGTGTTACGGGGGTGCTGTGGTCTAATAGTGAACAGAGGTCATTTTTTTTAAACAAATTTAATGTAGTCTTTAGGAAAGTGACAGTGAAATTATCGACAGTCATTTTTATACTCATTGACTACAATTTTGTAGTGTAATGATTTTTTTATTTTTTTTTGTTGATGTAAAACACTTGAAAGTTTTTTAACTACAAGAAAAAGTAAACATAAAAAAAACTAGACTAGGTGAAAATTTATCGGCGTTAAGTATAATGGAAAAACCAAAAACCATCAAGCACTGGATACTGGACAACTATGTAGTTGTCCAGTATTTTGCTGAAATGGGCCACTTGACGTAGCCATAACGTAAGTCACCCAAAATCACCGTTTCTTGTATTTATATGTGTGGCACATTCTTCCTTTTCATTTAATAGGGATGTTTACTGACTATAAAAATATGATTCTAATTAGTCCGTCTGTTAGATTATCGAACAATATTGGATACGTATTTATTGTTTTATCAAATCAATAAAAATTGACGAAGATAAAACGCGTCAAAGATTTGAGTGGGGGGTCGTGACGTCACTCACCGGTTTAAAATGTCATACTAATGTCTTAGAATATGACGTCACACGAGTTTTCAAAGCACTGTATCGTCTTCATTGTTGGTTTACGTGAAAAAAGAAAAAAAACGTGTCCAATATTTTTTTAATTTGATTGTTTTTGTTAACTACCCTATTGTATTGAAATTAAAATAATTACTGAAAATGTAATCCCAATCGACATTCGTTGTACAAAAAAAAGGTCCACAGGATTTGCCACTTTCAATACATTGGTATCCCTGTAGAGAGAAGTTTGCGTAAAAAAACATAACGCCTTAAACAAAATACATGCAACATAGCAATGAAAATGAGACATAAACAGTGTACAAGCTGTACACCTAGCCTATATTCCCATGTCCACAACCAAGGGATGACCGCTCATGTTTAATATAATGAACGACCACACCGCCGCCGCCCGCGCCGCCAGGGGGCGCGCTCTGCATTATTAAAAGCAGGCATTACGTAGCTATTATAATAAAGTGCGGAGACCACACCATGATTTAATTAGAGTTAGTACTTAGTAGGGAAGCTTCTTGTCAAAGAGGTGGGATAGGAACTTGCTGACTTACTTTTCAACCCCCGACGCAAAAACGACGGGGTGTCTGTCTGTGGCATTGTAGCTCCCGAACGCATGAACCGATTTTTTTTATTCGGGAGTGTTCTTAGAACTATGTTTGAAGAATATTGATTTAGACGTTTAATAGTTATGGAGGGTGGAAGAGGGGATGAATAAATGATAGTAAATTAATATATCCGAGTAAAAAATAGTAATCCGAGTGAAATAAAAATATCTCTTACCTTTTTCATTTTTTTTGTTACCGTAAAGTAACATTGCAGTGTTTTGAAAGTATAGTAACTGTGACTGTCTCGGTGGTCCAGTAGTTGCAAGCGCGACTGCTGCACATGAGGTTCTGGGTTTGATTTTCGGGTCGGGCAAAGTGTTATTGGGTTTTTCTATCAGGAATTTCTCAGTAGCAGTCACGAAGCCAGGATTTGTGCCACGGAGCTGGATAATAGCAATATACTCGCCCCCTATTACATGTACTTAAACATAACTGGCAAAATGTGGGTGTACAATTAGGTGCCTGCCTAACCTTTCGGGGGATTACTGGCGTGATGTTATGTCATGAGTTATAGTAACTGGTTCCCGTCGGGGTTGCGGGTTGTTCGAAACAGATACCGCGGCCTCGGCATAAGGGCTAAGAAGGAACATGGGTGGTTTTCAGTCAGTAGAACTCTGACACTCCCTACCGCTCTGCCCAGAGCGGGAGGAGTCATTTGATGATTTCTCAAACCCCAAAAAAAAAAGTTATAATAACTGCGAAATGATTTCGATTTGATGACAAACAAGCCCTATAGAATCTCCTTTCCGCAAAAAAGAAAAACTTCTACAGAAACTTTTATTCCTTAAAACCCCTTTAGAAGATGAATGTTTAGATATCAACTGATATATTGGGAAAACTCCAGTAAATTTCTTTCTTCTAGATGTAGCAGTCGAAGCTGCGCGTTATCTGTCAATTTCAATAAATGAATTGAACGTATTTACCTACTAAGAAAATGCTGGCAATCCCTTTGGCTGACTATTACATAGCGTAGCACTCTCAACTTATTCTCTCAACTATTTGAGAGTTAAGCAATGGACCATTTCCTACATAAATATAGGGTGTAAAAGTACCCTTAAAGCAAACGAAGGGCATTTGTTCTCCCCACCACTGCGATCATTTTTTTGTTCTAGCCCATACCTGGGAACCTCCTAGTTACGGAGATATTGGGGGTCAAAGTTCCAAATTTTTCACAGCTGTTTTTGTAAATACTAGTATTTCAGGTTTTAACTTTACTTAAATTACCTCCGTGACCCGTTTACTATTCAAAGCATCCACTAGCACAATGTTTTAAGAGTGCTACTTTGAGTTTTACCGTAAAATGTGATTTTTGACCCAAAAAAAAAAGTCATTTCCCAGCAAAAAATTTTGCGTTAGGGGTACTTAGTTTGATGTACAGAATGCTTGGTTGTCGGATGCGTGAAGGGTTCGTTTACACCCTGTATATGACTTCGGACATTTGTTGGGAATAATTTGTGTAAATTAATAAAGCAGCTTAATAGCCTAGTGGTTTGAATTGAACCATAGACACGCACCTCTGATATTTCGAATTCATATGCGTATTGTTTAATTATAACTTGCATTTCAAATGATCGATGAAGGAAAACATGATGAAACCAGCATGCCTTTTTTTGTCAGACTTCTACTGACTAAAAACCACCCATGTTCCTTCTTAGCCCTTTGTGTCGAGTCGCGGTATCTCTTTCGAACAACCCGCAGCCCCGACGGAGAAATATTTCTAGACGGCATGTAAAGCCGAGTCAGAGGCCCGATGGATGGCCCCGTCGGGGCTGCGGGTCCCGCTCTGCCGTCGCTCTGCCCAAGAGCGGGAGGGGTTATTTGATGATTTTCCACCCGCCAAAAAAAAAAAAAAGACCCATAGATGGCATAAAACTCGGACACCTAGTTAGATACTAAACACACGGTGAAGAAGATTTATTTAATTTTAATAAATTATGTGTGTCTAAAAATAAATACTTACGATAATTAAGTAAAAGATTTTATCTCTCCAAAATAAAACGTGAAATAATAAATTCCACGCTAATCTCTTGAATCTCTTCTTTCTCTTTTAAAAAGGATTATATCCGCCTTTACGTTCACGGCTTTGCAAGCAATTAAAAGTTTCACTTAAGGGTCCTCTCTCGAAAAAGCTTAAAAACAGCGTGCAGATGAAGCGGTTTTTCACCGGCACTTACAGAGAAATTACATCTGAGAATTTTTTTTAGTAATCTACATGATATGACACGTAATTTGGTTTAGCCACAATTTTTGTATCGGTATCACATAATAAGAAAAAAAATCCACAAAATCACCTCCAAATCGTTGAATGGAACCATTTTACTCCTTCGTTTTTTAACAAAATAATATTAAAAAAATATCTACTGCTTTGAAATACAAAGGAAAATAATTTGGTTTTGTTACTTTTTAAAAACATGTATTGTTTTAATTATAATAAATTAAAAACGCGTCCGTTTAGAGTCCGTATCTACGACCGAGAGAGGTAGTTTGTATGCACAAGGTCATTGGCGTGAATACAAGCCTTAAGATAACCGAGTCCCGTAGTCCGGGGTCCGGGACATGTCCGGGACCGAACTGAGTAAGTGCTGGACGCGACTTTTAGCGAGTTTAATCTTTAGACGCTCCGCATAATGTAGAGGTGGGTGTTAAATAGACTTAGAAAAGATGGTGTGGACAACTTTTTAAACGTTTAGTTGCCTGAAAATGTATGTTGTTTGTTGTTTAGTTAATTATATCAAGAAGTTTTTATAATAATTAATTTTCTCTCAAGTTCCCAAAGCACCACACTCAAACTTGACAGTACTTGTGGGGGGGGGGCTCTCTTGTGGGGCATGTGGGGTTGACCTGTAATTATTTTTCACTCTAACCTTAGATCATGTTAGATACTTAGTTTCTTTAAATATTTACAGTAAAAACAATTGTTGGTTAAGTTAAAGGAAAACAATATAAATTAAAAAAACTGTTTTTTTCTATTCACAGCCAATGTTAAGAACATTATCTGTGGACCAGTCAAGTTTATTATTCCCAACAAAGAAACTCCATCATTCCGTCCGTTTGTAGTTCTACAGACTGTCCTGTAATGTCTGTGGGTTTTTAATACATTTAAAACTCGCAAAGCCAAGAAGCAGCTTACTGTACAAATTACTCTACTGATTTAGCCATCTACAGAAAATGTTTTCTCTGGATGACATTGCCTACCTCTTCGAATATTTTATAAGCTAATGGTATCTCATTCAATATCAGTCTACGAAGGAGATGGTGGGACGAACTGGACCAGTTTCATCAGAACTAGAAGGAGGAAGCGCGGTGTCGCGAGGAGTGGAAGGAGAAGAGTGAGGCCTTTGCCGTGGGACAGAACAGGCTATCATGAAAAACTGTTTTCTCTAGGAGCAGTTATGAATCTATTTTAATACCTATCAAATACGCTTTACATTGCCCCGAATATTGATATGCAGTACCCATTGCAAACCTACAATTTACCGTCCTAAATATTCAAAAACTTGCAAGAATAAATTAAAAAACTTCCCCGATACCACGAAACAGAAGCCGTTAGCCAAGAAAAAACTGCAGTGTCCTATTTTAGTTTTTAGTGAAGTGTTGTTGCGTGTCTGAATGCAATAAGGATCACTTATTATTCATAGGATCGATAGTTAGCGTCGCACTGCGCATTATGGTGCAAGTCAGAACACCATGCTGGAATAATTAGTGACGCCATTTACTAAGTGGGCCGTCTCACCATTATTATAGTTACAGCCAAGAATAATATCATGTCTCCAAGGTTGTTCCCCGGAGGGTTAGGCATAGGTGTACCTAATTATAGGGCACCAACATTTCGCCAGTTTTGTTTAAGTCCCATGTTCTAACGGGCTGTCTGGGATGGAATAGAGGGCGATACTATTGCTATCAACCGGAGACAGATACAGGCTCTTTGATGATGATTTTTTTTCAATTACTGATGGAAAAACTAAATAACACTTTGCACGACCCGGGAATTGAACCCAGGATCTCACGCTCAGCGGTCGCGATTGCGACCACTCGACCCACGAGGTAACTTTTGGAACTGACTTTGTGATTCTTTTTTTTTTTCAGTGTTAAAGCATATTCGTAAATCTGACAACTTGTCTTGCCAAGGGGTACTGTATTACCCAGCTGGCTGGTAACTGGGTAATGGAGGTCAGATAGGCAGTTAATCCATATAAAAATACTCGTGCGTCCTGCATCCTGTCAAAATGACGACTAAAATAACTATTTAAGTTAGTATATTGTAGTTCAAAATGTAAATGTGTACATGTGTGTGTATGTGTAGTGTGTATTTGATAGCTGGTACCCAATTCATTATTTTTATAAACTTTTATTTTAAGTTTTAAGTTTTGCATACCAGAAATGGTTAATATGAGGATCTTTTTTGTTGTATTATGTAATGCATTTTGTACCATCTATGTACCCATATTATGCGAATAAATGATTTGATTTGATTTAAAAAGCAACCCACAGTTTTTGTTGGGAAAAAGCTTAAAAGACGTTGATGATTTGGAAGACTTTTTAAATCAATTACAAGGTTTCCACAATTTTAGTCAGGTGAAAAACTAACAGGTAACTATTCAAAAAACACTCATAGCAAAAAAAAACACCCGAACTCCAAATAAAAATGCAGGCACTATAAAAACTTTGCCCACATACTAACCTCTAAAGTAAACACATCACCTAGGTACGTAATCCCGGTTGAATTTCAAATCTTTAGTAAATACTTAATACCACGATTGTGGGACTATCAATGTGATCCTCCCGGGGGCCACTCAAATCTGCCGGGGTCGTGTGTGAGGGGGTCTTAGCCGACTTATGAATAAAAGATGGTAGCGTCCACTCCAATGCTGGACTTTACGCTCTTAGTGCAACTTTCGCTTATTCTGTTGGAGATTCTAGTTTTGAGAAAGGGGTTTGAAAATTGTAGGTTTTATATGGTGTGGCAGTTAGATATGAAGTTGCATTAGATTGCATTGCGTTTCGGGTTGCAAATGACTATAGATTTTGTTTTGTATTGTCAGTTCTCGGTTTGTAAATTGCTGTCTCTGTTTTCCTGGAAACTTTAGACATACTGTAGGTAACTTATTAGTTATACTGACAGCTGTTAGACCACTCAAATGTACTCTAAGCGAAGAGTTTTGAGATACAATGGAGAGACGATCGTAAAAAATATTAGAGAATAAATGTACTCCCATGCCTCGGTGCGGGTTGTTCGAAAGAGATACCGTAGCCTCGGACACAAAAGACTAAAAGGGACAATGGTGGTTTTTAGTCAGTAGAAGTATGACACTCCCTTCCGCTCCGCCCAGAGCGGGAGGAGTCATTTGATGATTTCCCACCCTCAAAAAAAAAACCTTCAGTTATAAAAAAAAATGAAAGAAATAAAAATGTAGATACCTTTAAGTATCTACATTTTTAAAGACTACAAGTAATTTTCTAATTTCATAGGCTAATGGCATAAAAACTCCCCATACAGACAACAAACAACCCCGTCGGGGCTGCGGGTTGTTCGCAAGAGATACCGCGGCCTCGACATGAAGGGCTAAGAAGGAACACGGGTGGTTTTTAGTCAGTAGAAGTCTGATACTCCCTTTCGCTCTGCCCAAGAGCGGCAGGAGTTATTTGATGATTTTCCACCCGCCAAAAAAAAAGGGGTTTATATGGTGTGGCAATGTGACATGGTTTTGCATTAAATATGCTTCAGGTTGCTATGAAATGAGCACGGAATTTTCTTTACTAGGAAAATATTGTCAGTTCGCAGTTTGTAAAGGAAATAATGTTTCAATTTTCCTGGAAAATGTAGACGTATTGTGGGTATATTTTATTAGTTATCCTCACTGCTTATATGGGTTATATTTCATGACCTTTGTGTTACACCACTTTAATGTACTGTAAGCGAAGAGTTTTTAGATACTTACAATAAATAGATCATCATAAGAAATATCAGAGAATACCGTAACTATATTTTTCTACAAGTAATTTTCTCATTTCTAGATAATGGGATAAAAAAGCTCCCCATACAGACAACAAACAACCATCGAAAACAGGCAACTCTTCCCAAAAAAACGAACATCTCCATAATTAAGAGCCCAAATAAAGCATTAAAAGTCAACAACCCCAAACACCCCACTAATACCCCGCCAACACGAGCATCTAATTCTTCTACCCACAAATACACAACAAAGTCGGCAATGGCCATGTGTCTCAATTTGTTACTCTACTCGCTGAATATTCCTACCTCACGTATTACCATATTGTGGAAGCAAGGTGTTCGGGTAAGAAGCAGTTTGTTCTGGATGCAAATCTACTACAGACACTAAAATATAGGGCGAATATACTTTGCACTGCTGTACTGGATTTTTGTGAGGTGCCAGAATGTTACTACTGGATACTTTTGTTTGTTTTCTCTACAAAACTAATTTGTGTAGCAGTTTGTCAGAGAGAATACCTACAACATCATTAACTCGTGATTAAAAAAAACGTAATATTTACCGTGTTTACTACTTTAGCGTTTTCATTATCCCGTTTTTAGTATAAATGATACTGTTAGTCACCATCAGAATCAGCCTAGCCTTTCGGGATGCAGCTGAGTATTCTACATGACATGAACCAACTGCCTATCTGACCTCCACAACCTAGTTAGTACTGGGTATCGTATTACCCTACCCAGTCAGGGTATCCCCTTTGGTAAGGCTGGTTGTCATACTTTTAAGCCACTTACTACCTGTAACGACAGTCATAGATTTATAAGTGACAGCCGGGTCAACGGCTTAACGTGGTTGCCGTGGCACGGAGGAAACTCAGTATGTAACGTGTGTTCAACCCAAAACTCGACCCGAGTGACTGCTATTATTTAGCAACAGGCCCCCCAGATGAATGAATAATAATAAATGGAAGGATAATAAGGCATTAAAGTAATCCCGTCGGGGGTGCGGGTTGTTTGCAAGAGATACCGAAGCCTCGACATAAAGAGCTAAGAAGGAACATGGGTGGTTTTTATTCAGTAGAAGTCTGACACTGCCTTTCGCTCTGCCCAAGAGCGGGAGGGGTTATTTGATGATTTCCCACAACCCAAAAAAAAAGAAAAGTAACCATATTTTCCAGATGTTTATGTTAGTCCTGTTGCAAGTCCAATTGCTATTTATCTCTCTAAAACTTAGTACAGATTCTTAAACGATGTTTTCCTTTAATAAAAGTTGTTACTGTTATAAAAATAAATATTTTATTTGAGCACTCAGTCTCTGCAACGCTTGCGAAGTAGTCTTATTAATTCAAGAGTACTTTACAAAAGTCTATCTTTATTTTTTATCTTAGCGTTTTTTCCAACATGCTCTAGTTCTGTTAGTTTTTTTTATTAAAACTACGATTTTCATTACACCGTGACCGCTCTCCGGAAAGGAACAGTAATTTTATATAAAGCTAGCTGTTGCCCGCGGCTTCATTTGCGTGTGTTTTTAGCCCCTAACAAAAAAAAGGGGAGTTTTAAAGTTTATGTATTTCCTTCCTTAAAAAAAGGAACTCCAAAAGCTAGTAGCTTGTTGTTGCTTATCTTTCCAAGGTAAGTTTAAAGCAGGGATGTTATGGATATGACATTTCGGATAAGGATACGGATATAGATAATAGGAATAACCATTATACCGGTTTCGGATAATTTTCGGAAACCCCGTCCGTAGGGAAGGCGCGGGCGCTAGCGCTCGTATCGGTGTCGCGCGTTTGAATCGATACAGACGCGCCGGTGCCGCGCGTTTGTATCGATACAAACGACAACAAACTGCTCTGCAGGATAAAAACGCGCCGGCGACGCGCGTTCCCAAAACGCGCGTCGACGGCGCGTTTAAAAAACGTGGTGTGCGCAGGCTCTAATGAGGGTCGATCGATTCGTTTCAGTTCGTGTCCGAACTTGTAACCATGTTTCCACATACGTCGATACTAATGTATCACAGACTTGGTTAATTAAGTTTCAGTTAAATCTGGTGTGCTAGTCCGTATTGACACGGTTTAATCATCGAAGTTAAACTTGTTTGCTATTTCTAGTTACAATAAGGAATCAGGGTGACTTCTTCATTTAATTTCAATTAAAATAAAGTGCGTAAAAAGAAGTTCTAGTTAAAAACGTATAGGTACATGGAGCATAGGTATTGGTTTCAATAAAGCAACGCGATTGACTCTTGATGACGTGATACGCGGTCATCATTGGTTGATGATGAAGCGGTGAAAGGTACATACCCACATAAACTTGAACAATTTTTTTTTTTTGGGGGGTGGGAAATCATCAAATAACTCCTCCCGCTCTTGGGAAGAGCGGAAGGGACTGTCAGACTTCTACTGACTAAAAACCACCCATGGTCCTTCTTAGCCCTTGCGCCGGGGCTGCGGTATCTCTTTAGAACAACCCGCAGCCCCGACGGGAACTTGAACAACCTTGAGGTACATTTTTAGTATAATAAAAGCGATCAGATTTTAGACGGTGTTAACGAGTCACATAAATTACCCTGTTATTGTGTTGTGGAAGTCAGATGATATGCATTCGTTTCGACTGGAAGCTGACCTCAACATAGTTAGGAAAAGGCCCTTTTCTCTATTATCATAAGTTCCGTTAAGCATCCAGTTTACGTCTATAATAAAATCACTAGAGAGAGTATTCTATCCTAAATTATTTACAGGCAAAGTCCCACCGGTTTATAATAGACAATTTGTCAAATTCAGCTTGCCCCCAAAATCTTGTTGGTAAGCCTCGTTCCCAACTCAATTTGTCTATGCTCTAGTTAGATTTGGTTTTGGTCAGAACATGGGGCAAAATGTGCTGTAAATTCAAATATCTCTAATACTGGTTTTAGCTTTCCGTCAGTTGCTATTCCGTGTTCCTAGAATGACTTCGAACAGGATACATAAGCTTATCGAACCAGCACTTTTTAGGGTTCCGTAGCCGAATGGCAAAAAACGGAACCCTTTTAGATTCGTTATGTCTGTCTGTCTGACTGTCCGTCCGTATGTCACAGCCACTTTATTCGGAAACTATTAACACTACACAGATTAAACTTGGTACGTAGATGTATTCTGTGAACCGCTTTACGATTTTCGTACAAAAATAAAAAAAATAAAAGAGTAAGGGGTCTCCCCATACATGTAACTGAAACTAAAAAAATATTTTTTCATTAAACCTATACGTGTGGGTATATAGACAGGTCTTAAAAAAATTACAATGAGGTTTCTAAAACTACTTTTTTTCAAAGTCAATCGTTTGTAAGATATACACTGCCAAAGTGGTAAAATGTGTGTCGGGGGTACACACATCACCCTGCATAGTAACAAAAATGAATATACTTCGCACTTCCAAAATAAACGTTGTCACTCTAATCACTATTATATTGAATAACGGGCTTGGTCGCCACAACTCTACATCATCATCACTAAAACCCACTTGATCCGGCAACGGCGGGAAAACCACTGAAGAAATGCTGTTCCTAAATATCAATGGCCTCCGCCATATTGATTCCTCTTCGTGGCAGATGGGAAAATGGGTAGTTGAAATCACACACAATACTTGAATCAAACACCAAACGTTTTACAATAGTACATTTACAGGCACTTATAAACTTTTCAGAGGTTGAGACCCATTCACATAACTCGTTGTTAATAAGGAGAAGAAAGGGTTGAAGAAACTCCTTTTAAATCATGTTACAATTCTCGTTTGTACCAATTAATATTATATTTTCTCCCATATTTTTTACCTGAAAATAAATATATTCTATTCTAAAACAGAATATTATATTGTTGACTCATCTGAACTGTGTGACATTACGTTGTCCTTTTTCACGTGAAGGTCGCACGTGACATCTACACGCTGTCACCGTTTTACAGCGGCTTATAGTTCAGTGTCACGGCGCGACCTAACCTTTGTTTCAATAATTTTATCAGTTTATAAAAAATATAGGTACCTACGCTATACAGGGTGTAAACGAACCCTTCACGCATCTGACAACCAAGCATTCTGTACAACAAACCAAGTACCCCTACGCAAAAATTTTTGCTGGGAAATGACTTTTTTTTTGGGTCAAAAATCACATTTTACGGTAAAACTCAAAGTAGCACTCTTAAAACATTGTGCTAGTGGATGCTTTCAATAGTAAACGGGTCATGGAGGTAATTTAATTAAAGTTAAAACCTGAAAAATTAGTATTTACAAAAACAGCTGTGAAAAATTTTTCACAGCTGTTTTTGTAAATACTAGTAGGGGTACATAGTTTGATGTACAGAATGCTTGGTTGACGGCTGTGTGATGGGTTGATTTACACCCTGTATAGTAGAAGCTGTAATTCTTACACGAACTATATATGTTTTCCGTGAAATAAATATAGATAGTATTTAGATTGTATTTTTGAGAGAAGACTCACTTACCTATTTCATAATAGTACAGTTTGCAACATGACAAAATTGTCTTTAATATTTGTAATTTAGGAGAAAATCTTTTTTGGAACCCTCGAATTGAAACGTCAACGTGACTTAAAATTATGGAAATAACTAACGATACAAATTGAATGACGTCTATTCCTTTGGGCCCTTCGATTCATATCACAATGGTTTGAAAATTGAACTAAGTAAACATTTTTGGTTTGAAGATAATTCAGAAAATTATGCATCATCTTACTGCCCTTGTCCTATGTTATTTTAGGGTTGGCGCAACACGGTTTTTTCTTGCAATATCCTCTGTCAACCGACACACTGGCATTAACTCCTTTTTCTTGCATATCATTACTTATTCTCATA
Source organism: Diarsia brunnea (assembly GCA_949774965.1). Taxonomy (NCBI): domain Eukaryota; kingdom Metazoa; phylum Arthropoda; class Insecta; order Lepidoptera; family Noctuidae; genus Diarsia; species Diarsia brunnea. The sequence goes on from OX459010.1 coordinate 18,601,152, forward strand.
CAGCCCATCCATCGTTTCCTTGGCCTTTCTCTTCTACTCCGTTCATCACATTTAGACACTGCTTTAGTCACATGCGATAAAAAATTAGGATATTAGTATGATTCGAAGCCTGCTCTCTAACTCTACCACAAAAAGGTACGAAAACTCAACTTAAATTTCTTAATTTAAGTAGATCAGTATGCGAAACACAAGCCAAAACTAAAGTTACCTTCAAAATCTGCTTTAAATTCTTATTCCCTGCAAAAGTATCTTGTCCAATTATCTCAAAAGCTCTTGAAAGCCTCAAGACCTATTCGAAGTGATCCTAAAATGTTATTCCGTGTTACTGAGTGTAATATTCAAGGATTGGAATCCGTGTTTTGAATCCAGATAGTTTTATTTTACCTGCGAACTCCAGATTTTGAAAGTGATTTAGAAATTGAGAGTGATGTTGGAATCTGGTTGAGAATTACAGAAATCGTGTACTGTGAGAAATATGTTCTGAGCTAAAAGTTAGGTTACAACATTGATAAGTATGTGAGCGGAATGAAACTAACGACCGTCCGGTATAATATTGGTTTATTACTAACTAGCTGATGCCCGCGGCTTCACCCGCGTGAATGTCGGTCAAATTATATACTAAAACCTTCCTCTTGAATTACTCTATCTATTAAAAAAAACCACATCAAAATCCGTTGCGTAGTTTTAAAGATTTAAGCATACATAGGGATATAGGGACAGAGAAAGCGACTTTGTTATAGACTATGTAGTGATGTAGTGATGAGACAATGATGCGAAGAAGTGCGCGCGCCGACGCAAGGATGCATGTATACACATAATTCCTCCACCTTTACTTTGAACACCTGGACACAATACAATAGATACTCTTTAAAAATAATGAACTTAATTTCTAAACAATAATTAATACAATATTAAAGAAACAATCAAAAATACTTCTTATAATCCACCACCTAACTAGGCCGTTTGGCGCGAGTGGGTGACGGTGCTGGTGGTACATCCACATAGCCGTCCCCCGTAATAGGGGATCGGACTGAGTCAAAAAAGTATGATTCTAATTAGTCCGTCAGTTAGATTATCGAAAAATATTGGATACGTGTTTTTTGTTTTATCAAATTAATAAAGTTTGACGAAGATAAATCGCGTCAAAGATCATGAGTGGGGGGTTGTGACGTCATTTGTAGGTAAAAAATGTACTGACATGTGACGTTTTCGAGGAGTTCACGAGTTTTCGAAGCACTGTATCGTCTTCAGTTTTTGTTTATGTGAAAATAGAAAAATATAAGTGTTCAATATTTTTTGGAAATCTATCTGACGGACTAATTAGTTTTTTTTGTCCGATCCCCTATTAGACACCTTGCCTTCGGTAGCAAGCGTCTGGGGTTGTGGTGCCAGTGGTGGCGATGACGCTATACCATCAGCTGTCCTTCCGTCATTCACAACCGCCTCACAATCGCGCCATTGCTCCTCATCACCGTCTGCGACACATTCCGCATCTACACATAACTTAACGACTGTTATCTCCGAGGTTTCAGGCAGAGGTGTACGTAATAGTACACCCACATTTTGCTAGTTATGATTTAGCCTATTGCCATCAGCCGGGCACAAATGCAGACTCCGTGCATCATCAGCCTATTATGTTCCCACTGCAGGGACTCAGGCCTCCTCTCTAGGAGAGGGATGGGCTATAATCCACCACGCGGGCCCAGTGCGGATTGGCAGATGTCACATGTCTTCGAATTTTTTGCTTAGCAGCCTCGGAGTCCAGATTTGTGCCCAATTGAAGGCAATAGACTTGCCCCCTATTACATGGGACACAAACATAACTATTGATGTGATAAGAAAATATTAAGATGTGAATTATGTCTTGAAAAATATATAAATAAACCCTCAAATTCCGTACCTCAGTCCCCCTGTGCGCTTAGAAAAGAATCTCGCCCAAAAACACAATTTATCTTAAGACTTTGGTCACGTACCAAAAATATTTGTCTCTGCTTATGCAGAGACGTTTAAGACCCCTGACATTCGCCCTATATTTAAATGTTCTTTTGTCTTTCCAGGTAAGTTCGACCTACTGACCTAAGAACCCTAAGTTACTGTTCGTGTCACCTGGGACCCTATCAAACGTGAGCACACTGATATATTTTGTGAATACCCTCGCTGGAATGGCTGTACTCATTGAGAAATCTTCCAATACCAGTGTATTGGAAGATTTCTTTCAATTTAAAATAATTAATAGTCGAAAGTCTACGTTTTTTTGAAATACTAATTAGGTACCTAACACAGTTATACTCTATTCTGATTATCTTAGAGGCTAATCACTACATAGTATAAAACAAAGTCGCTGTCGCTGTCTGTCCGTCTCTATGTATGCTTAAATCTTTAAAACTACGCAACGGATTTTAAAGCGAGATAGAGTGATTCAAGAGGAAGGTTTTAGTATATAATTTGAACGACATTCACGCGGGTGAAGCCGCGGGCATCAGCTAGTTAATCAATAAATTCGTCATGCCTCTAAATGTTTATGGATGGAGAGGGAGAGGAAAGACAAAGAAAAGATGGATGGATTGTGTGAGGAATAATGCCACTGTGACGTCTAACAGGGAAGAATGGAAAAAGAAAACATGTTGCGCCAACGTCAAATAGAATGGGATAAGGGCAGGAAGATGATGATTCGTCATACCTCTAAAATACGGAAATTTTATGTGTTTTTAGATAGAATCTTTTAAAAGGTTTGTGGTTTAAGAAATACCGCACCGAAAAAAGTCATGGACTCATAGCACCGCGGCGAGTCATGACATGAGATGTTCTAGTAACAACATTAGTTGTAATGCTTTTCGCAACTTTTCCTGTATCTGTGCTAAGTACATGACGTTGCTTCGTACCAAATTTGAAGATTCTGAGCTCATGTAAAGTACCCTGTAGGTTTTGATGCCCTTGCGAGTGTCGAAAATTTGCAGCATAAACGTCTGTATCTTTTGATTGCGTTGGTTTAGAAGTTTTTTTTTCACAGCTCTATGTTACAGTAGACTTGAGTATTTAATATTGTTACGAGCTGGGTATGGGATAAATAAAACACTACCAATTAAACAAACGAATTAACTTTATTACTCACAAAACACATAAACACAATTACAAAAACACTACTGAACACTTTATCGCACTAGATATCTCTTCGAACCTTTCGTTGTCTCGCTTTAAAAGTAGACTGCCCCACTCCGACCTTTGTCGGTCCTTTTATACACAAACACACAAAAGAAGTTCGAGAAAATTCCCTATTATTAACTAAAAATGCATAAAGCATTCACAAAGAAATATAACTAAAAAAATAAACTTAAAGATAAAAGAACCAACAAGGTAGAAGTTACTTTACGCCCTCGGCATACGGTCGAAATTACAATGGCAATTATGCCGCCGACGCTCGCCGCGCTGACCAGTAGGTAACTACAAGAATGTACTGGATTCTCGTAGGTACTTCGCAGGAGTCAGCGACGTTTCCTGAAGGTTCTAGATGACGGTCGTAACAATATGAATTTCAGCTTGATACCTAGATTACCTTTGATCTTGACATACAGAGGGACAAAAATAAGCTATACTTAAGTATTTAAGTACGACAAATACTTAAGTTACGATCAATTGAACCTTTATTAAATTGAAGTGTCTGTTCAGAGTCCGTGCCTGCATGTCCACACTTTGTCCTCTCCGGTCAGACCGATCCCTAACTTATCTGATAATTACTAACGAGCTTCCAATGTTGTCTATCCCAACGCAGTTAGAAGTTACCACTAAAACCACTAGTGATGTGACCAGCCCGCCACTATGCATAAATAATGTCGATGCTATATCAAGTGTCGATCGATACGTCGGCGTCGCAGCACACCACTAATTCATGCCGACTGTGACAACTTAATCTATCGGCCATCGGTGGTGATATTTATTGCATAAGGTGGTAGAAAGTTTCGGTATTAGACGTTTATTGATACAGATAAATAATGGTTTTGGTAAATCAAAACTTTGCGTAAAAAACCATTACTCATTTCTTTTTTTTTGGCGGCTGGGAAATCTGGGAAATCTCTGGGCAGAGCGAAAGGGAGTGTCAGACTTCTACTGACTAAAAACCACCCATATTCCTTCTTAGCCCTTTGTGTCGAGGTTTGTCTTTGTGAAAACCTAGATTTGAGTTTTATTATTGTTCTGTAACAATCCATTCCAGAAATGAATTCCGTAATACAAAGAGGATTACTCCTTCATTTCATTCATTTATTATTCAAGGAAGGTCTTGAACTTTTAGTGATTTCACGCATATTTTATTTTAAATGACTAAGTTTCACGAAACAATTCTAATAAATACGTGTTGCGCTGACCCCAAATAACATGGGACAAAAGCAGAAAAATGATGAATGATAATTGCGTAGTTAAATAATAAGGTTCCAGTGGTCCCACCTGAAAGAAGGAGTTATCTGTCCAATATTATTATTACTAAGCATTAACCTAATCTAATAATATCCTCGAAACATTATTAGAAATAGCAAATACTACAGACAGATCTAATAAAACCATCCTCCCAAATACACGCGGAAGTAAGTTATCTCAATAATTCGCGACGTGCCAAAGCCTCCCCATGAACGGTGCAACTCCCCGCGAAGGATTAACACGTCGAATAGTTGGAAATTAAGTTTTGTCGTACAAACCGAGCGAGGGCGGGGCAAACAATTAGTTTCGGTGGCAATGTTCACTTCCTTAAGCCGTGAAATGGCGAGTTTCTGGTTTAGATAGCAATGAGAGGGACTATATCTTTGTTTTGTGAACCGAGATTTCTGTTACATGCTGTTGTTTTTGTTTAGATTTTTACCCTCGGCAAAAAGAGGGGTTTTTAGTTTCACCGTATGTCAGGTGAACTGATTTGAATGCGGTATTTTTATCTTTTCATAAATCAAAATAATTCATGAGTCTGATTTAAATAAAGACGCAACATTTATTGAAAATTGGTTTTAAAGCGTTTCGTTACGTAATACGTATTTAAGGCTTTCGGTAGCTTATGTAGCTTTTTTTTTTATTTTTCCTTTAGAACGTAGACGATTCACTTCGACAGACGTCAGGTAACATACCTAAATGGCATTGTATGTGCTTCTCGTATAAAATAAACCAGGTGACGTAGTTTTTAGGTCTCTCCACCTTTTGTTGGTACCCTTTTTTTTGGTGGTTTTAAATCATCAAATAACCCCTTCCGTTCTTGGGCAGAGCGAAAGGGAGTGTCAGACTTCTACTGGCAAAAAACCACCCATGTTCCTTCTTAGCCCCTTATGTCAAGGCCGCGGTATCTCTTTCGAACGACCCGCAGCCCCGACGGGTTTGTTTGTACCCTGAGGTTAAGAATGAAAACTTTTTGAATGTCAAAAATGACAAAAAACGCTTCTTGGAAGAAAGGGCGCAACAAAGTCAACGTTTGTCTGTTACACCAAAACTACTATCTGTTAAGTGTCTATAACATAGTACTTAGTTACTCGTTCAAATCAAATCAAATCAAATCATTTATTTCTTTGCAAACATGGGTTTGTACATAGATGTAATTTTTTTTATAAAGTTCTCCATATTTTACCGTCACATAGGCATGCAAATATTAGGTTTACATGTAAATTATACCTAGATTCAAAATAAGTGGCCTGGCATTGAAATAATATGTATACACTAAAAATATAAAAAATGTCAACATGGCGAAAGTAATAAAAATTAAAAATATTTTATGTCAAATGGAATAAAAATGTGTAAAATAAAAACTAGAATAATAAATATGTCATGTCAAAACAGTAGCGTAACAGTAAGGGTGGGTTCGTTATGTACATAAATCATGCATACACAATTATGGTAATAATACGACATTATAATAACCGAATATCAGTCAGTTGGTATCTAATACGTAGTGTCAATTCTATAACTCATGTCCGAGATGACAACGCGATAGTATTGACACATTATGATAATATATTGGTAATATATCATTGTGATAATAATTATCTTATGAGAGATGTAGGTTGCTTATGGTAATACTAGCTGTTGCCAGCGGCTTCGCCCGCTACAACTCGTAAATTATCCCACGGGAACATAAAATCGGGATAAAAACTATCCTAGGTACTTACTGTTATGTCTAGTAACTGGCACGCACATACAGTGCATGATTATTTTAGCGCGCAATTTTTTGGCATTCTGACGCAAAGGATTCATGCTTCACTGTAAATAGCAGCACCCAAACCCCAGAAGAGTATTCGGGTTCAATTTAGTACCATACATATTACTGACGTTATCTTGAGAAAGTGGGTAACTTTTCGCCTATGATACGAGTAAAATTAGAGGTCCTAACACGAGTGTACGGACGTAAACACTATGACGATTTTAATATGTAAACTTATTGTAATCTATATAATATATTTTTAGTATTGTTCTCAAGTAAGTGACTTATGTCTTTATTGGGAACAAAGTTTCTTTAAACCGAAAATACTTGTTTCACATCTAATATTTCCAGAATTTTAGGAATTTATTCATATCTATGAATGACACTGATTGTGCTTGTTGCAAACAATTTAACTAAAATGCTATAGAATAGGTGTATTTGCGAATAAAAAATCTACTTAATTACGTTACGTTAACACCGCGCGTTCGTGTTAGGGACTCGGAAAAATAGTCTGTATTCACTTATAGTCTATAGAAAGAAAATGTCGTTCCAGTCTCTTGAATTTTCTTATCTCAAGTCCCGAGGTGCGAAAACAAAGCCATTCAAAAAAGAAAAAACACTTTTCTTCACTAAGTCGAGTGAAGGCGCTGAAAAACTTGTTTTTTTCTACGGTGTCACATAAAAGCCGATTTCAAAACAATTCCTCCTTTGTTCGTTGCTCAGAATTCTTAATGATAGAAAGGAAAATAATGAGATAGATTCATTATTTAAACCACAGTGCTGCCACAAAGTCATCTTGAAACGCTTTGAAAATAGCCCCTGCGCTGTGGTCACGACTCACGAGCAGATTGTATGATTTGCCTTAATGAAGAGGACCTAGGCGACGAACTCTGCATATATAACATCACGCATGTAATCCCCGAAGGGTTAGACAGAGGTGCATCTAATAGTACACCCACATTTCGCCAGTTATGTTGAAATCCCATGTAATAGGGCGAGCTTACGAGTATATATACGAGTACTAGCTGTTGCCAGTGGCTTCGCCCGCTACAACTCGGAAATTATCCCACGGGAAGATAAAATCGGGATAAAAACTAGACTATGTGTTAATCCAGGTTATAAACTATCTGTGTACCAAATTTTATCCAAATCCGTTCAGTAGTTTTTGCGTGAAAGAGTAACAAACATACACACTCACAAACTTTCGCCTTTATAATATTAGTGTGATTGCCATCAAACAGGCACTAATCCAAACTCCATGGCTGCTACTGAGATATTCTTGATGGAATAACGCAATAACACTTTGTTCGACCAGGGAATCGAACTCAGAACCTCATGCTCAGCAGTCTCACCTGCGACCACTAGACCAACGAGGCAGTCGACGAACTATACTCAGGCGAAAATACAGAAAATGCTTTTCCCCAGAACCAGTAGAACTAGTGGGAATTTTTGTTCCCACTAGTTCTACGATTTCGTACCACCTTGAATCGTAGAACTAGTGGGAAAAAATCCCACTGGTCCTATCGTAAGACTGTGCAGTAAAACTAGTGGGAATGATCCAGATATAAGAGGTCTTATAGAGGCACAGCAGCAGCCAGCCAGCTCAGGGAGGTCCCTGAGCTGGCTGGCTGCTGCTGTGCTGACTATTATCTAACAACATTAAGGCTTGTATTCACGCCAATGACCTTGTGCATACAAACTACCCCTCTCGGTCGTAGATACGGACTTTAAATGGAAGCATTTTTCATTTATTATAATTAAAATAATACATGTTTTTAAAAAGTAACAAAACCAAATTATTTTACTTTGTATTTCAAAGCAGTAGATATTTTTATTATATTATTTTGTTAAAAAATGAAGGAGTAAAATGGTTCCATTCAACGATTTGGAGGTGATTTTGTGGATTTTTTTTCTTATTATGTGATACCGATACAAAAGTTATGGCTAAACCAAATTACGTGTCATATCATGTAGATTACTAACAATTTTTCTCAGATGTAATTTCTCTGTAAGTGCCGGTGAAAAACTGCTTCATCTGCACGCTGTTTTTAAGCTTTTTCGAGAGAGGAGGCTTAATCTCAACACGCATTTCGGACGCGAGCTGTAAACTGGTTATAAATCAATTAAAGTTATCATCCACACTCCGACAGCGTTAATTGTAGCTCGATTTATACGAACGCGGTTCTGACGTCTATTGACGCCTGCCTCGGGGATGCTTCGCGTAAATAGGCAGGATATTGTTCGTTTGTGTTTGGTACAAGAAAAAACATTGGTTGATTAAACCGAGCTGGTCTAGGTTGGTTTGAAGATGGGGGACTACCAATAACATACCGAGTTTCTTTCGTGCCTAGGAAAGCATCTTAAACTGGTGTTCCCGGCTGACATCTCGCCCGAAAATGTAACAACCAGTTTTCACATAGTTTTGAAACTAGGCAGATGATGATTTATGACTGATTCTAGCCGCCTGTATCGACATTTATTCATAATTATGAAACTCGTTGGTCTAGTGGTCGCAACCCGCGACTGCTGAGCATGAGGTCCTGGGTTCGATTCCCGGGTCGGGCAGTGTTATTGGCTTTTTCCATCAGGAATTTATCAGTAACAGCCACGGAGTTTGGATTTGTGCCCGGTTGATGGCAATAGGCTCGCCCCCTATTACATGGGACTTAAACATAACTGGCGAAATGTGGGTGTACTATTAGGTACACCTCTGCCTAATCCTTCGGGGATTACAGGCGTGATGTTATGTTATGAAACGGATGACCCGTAACACAGTGAGTGAGCTTAAACAGTGATCAATTCCAAGTTGTCATAGAGATGTCGACTGGGAACGATTTGGACTGGGATGAATATATATCAGTAAAAGCATTAACCCTAAGCTCCATTTTAATTACAGGCCATATACACTTACTTTATGCAATTCAGACTAAAATAATGCATTCCAACTTTAAGCTTCAGCAGACAGCACGTCATCGTTTGAACGCATTAAAGTTATTTAATCTGTGTAATGCGTGCTTAGATTGTAATGGAACAGAGCGGGGCTGCGGTAATGTATATGTAAGGTACACATACATTACCGCAGCCCCGCTGACGACGAGCTGATGGTAGACTTATTGTGAAGTGTAGTGCACGAGTGCTGGTAACTTTAAAATAAAACGTAAGATTTTTGCAAAGTAAGAGGTAAACAGTATAGGAGCATTTTTAAAGTAATATTATACAAGAGTTACGATGGAGTTTTTGTCCATTCTTCTCCTGAGACAACTACCTTTAAGCAGTGATAGTGGAGTGAACCTCAGCGTGTCAATTCATTGGTCCCGACTTCGAACCCAAGAAGCGCACCTCTCTGATTTTTTGGATTCATGTGCGTAATGTTTAATTAACAATTGCTTTGGTGAAGGAAAACATCGAGGAAACAATACCTGAGAGATATTTCTAGAAGACATGTAAAGCCAATTCGGAAGCCCACGGGCGGCATACAAACTGAAAGAAGACTAACCTTTCTTTTATCACATTTGATTACATCTTCAAGGGCTGTTACGGAAAAATACCTGATGAATAAACCTCAAAACAATAAGCCGACAATAGAATCGAAGCCCACTGGCTTCCTCTCCCGTGGCTGCCACTCCTAACACTTAAATAGGGTGTAAAAGTACCCTTTACGCAAACGAAGGGCACTTGATCTCCCCACCACTGCGATCATTTTTTGTTCTAGACCATACCTGGGAACCTTCTAGTTACGGAGATATTGGGGGTCAAAGTTCCAAATTTTTCACAGCTGTTTTTGTAAATATTTTCACAGCTGATTTTGTAAATACAAATTTTTCTGGTTATAACTTTGCTTAAATTACCTCCATGGCCCGTTTACTATTGTTTTAACAGTGCTACATTGTGTTTTACGGTAAAATGTGATTTTTGACTCAAAAAAAAAAACGTTTCCCAGCAAAAATTTTTGCGTAGGGGTACTTAGTTTGATGTACAGAATGCTTGGTTGACGGCTGTGCGATGGTTTGATTTACACCCTGTATATAACACAGATTTTATAAGGTTCGTAAATGATGTAAGTAGTAACTAACATATTTCACCATCGCTTTTCCCAAACAAAACGACAAGAAAACTTGTAATCTATTCAGCGTTAGTTTTTCTGGTCGTGTGTGGGTTGTAGCTCGGGGGCTCTCATTAAGCCACCACCTCAGTAATTAGAGGGACAACTTAATTACAGAGTCTCAGAACTGCCTCGGTTGCGCCCTGCCTGCCTGCGGGGATAGAGAACTGATTTTTTGTCGTAACTAAATGAAAAAATTGGTCATAATAATTTCCTACACTTGATTTGAAAACAGAAGTTCAATATTGTTGTAGTTCATGCTGGGAAATTAATTTAGCCACTTCTTCTCCCTTCTTCACTAAAACACCAGGAAATGTCGAAGAGAGGGCAATTTGGGGGCACGTCTCTTATAAACTTTGTCATTCAAAAAGTGCTGATTATTAGTCTCATTTTGATTCAGAATTCAAACCCAATAGTTTAGCTTATATTCCTAAAGCTTTTTAAACAACGACAAGTGGAAAAACCTATCGAGAAACTTAGGCTACCTTATTTTACTTCTAAATGAAATTTGTTCAAATTGTGTAGGCTCACTGTTTAAGTAACTACATACATTCACGAACACCTATATTGGTAAACATTTAACACTTTTTAGAAGTGTTTTCCCACTTTTTTGGAATTCATATTTTTTTATGAAATAGATCTTGTCTCCAAGTTACAGTCGCCTCGTATTGGGGGTCAATGTTCCAAATTTTTCACAGCTGTTTCTGTTAATACTAGTTTTTCAGGTTATAACTTTACTTAAATTACCTCCTTGACCCGTTTATTATTCAAAGCATCCACTAGCACAATGTTTTAAGAGTGCTACTTTGAGTTTTACAGTAAAATGTGATTTTTGACCACAAAAAAAAGTCCGTCTCCAAGCAAAAATTTTTGCGTTGGGGTACTTAGTTTGATGTACAGAATGCTTGGTTGACGGCTGTGTGATGGGTTGATTTACACCCTGTATGTAGTGGTTCGCGTAACTATACTCCTACATAACTGCTTCTAAACTCCGACCTCAGTCGGGAAAGTCAAATATTCTAGTTTAATACCAGTCTAAATACCTAGTCCTCAAAATGGTTCCTCCACAGATGACTTAAACCCTCTTCATGTAGCCTAAATTCGACTAACAGCGGAACTATTTGGAACTAATTTGAGAGGCTGTCCCCACCCTAAGCCCCAGTGTCCGTGGGCGAATCTGTGTGAGATATGTAGGTATAGCACGACATTACTTAGAAGTTCCATCATCCATCGATGTCCCAAATCACTTGATGGTAACAAAAATCAGAATACCTACATCATGAGGTGTGCTTTTTAAAATAATAATAATAATAAAATCTTTATTGGAACAGAAACCACTTAACAAATTCATTGCGTACGTAAATAGCTGCATTAGTTGAAAACTGTGTCGCAGCTATTAACCCCCACCTCAAAGAGGGAGTCGACACCGTTCCAAATTTAGTTTACAATACATTAGGGGTAAAATGGATAGGCACGTGTTTTAATATAATATAGCCCGTTTGTTTATGACTTCAATACACGTGCAAGATTATTATTATTATAAGCCTTATTATCCCACTGCAGGGTAACGACCTCCTCGTCGGGGCTGCGGGTTGTTCGCAGATACCGCGGCCTCGACATGAAGGGCTAAGAAGGAACATGGGTGGTTTTTAGTCAGTAGAAGTTTGACACTCCCTTTCGCTCTGCCCAAGAGCGGGAGTCATTTGATGATTTTCCACCCACCATAAAAAAAAAAGGGTAACGACCTCTCCCGTCGGGGCTGCAGGTTGTTCGAAAGAGATACCGCGGCCTCGGCGCAAGGGCTAAGAAGGAACATGGGTGGTTTTTAGTCAGTAGAAGTCTTACACTCCCTTCTGATCTGCCCAAGAGCTGAAGGGGTTATTTGATGATTGCCCACCCCCCCAAAAAAAAAGGGTAACGACCTCTTGAGCGATGTAAAGCAACTATGCAACGTATTCATAAGAAATTAGCAATTAGAGGTTATTTTGAAACAATTTAAGCATGTTTCTGGATTTATACTACATTATAGATCCCTTGCCTCCATCAAACGTTCCCGCAGAGGTTCAATGTGTGTTCGTCGAAACATCCCGATGAAACTTCTGAAATATGTCATTCTGTAGGCCCATTCGTTTGTGTTGTGCCGACACCTAGTTGCCACACTTGACCGTAAGCTTTGATTTAAATCTGGTTGTATACCGGTGGGGTGGTGTTTTCATTTTTATGGTAGAATTGTATGAATGTTGCCGACGAAAGTCAGAGGCTTTACGTACAATACCTGAGATTTCGTGGTGTAAATTGTAAAATAGGTTAGGCCATGTTAGTACGTAATTCTTACTTTACAATAAACCATTTAAAAAAAAACCTTAAAATAGGCAATCGGAATCAGATTTTTCACAAAATACATTATTAAAATAAAAGTTACATAACCAAATTATGTTAATCTTTATAACGTCACGCCTTATCGCCGAAGGGTTAAGTAGAGAATGTGTACGAGTACATAAAGTACACCCACATTTCGCCAGTTATGTTTAAGTCCCATGTAATAGGGGGCGAGCCTATTGCCATCAACCGGGCACAAATCTGAGGCTGCTACTGAGAAATGTCAAATCTAATCAAAATACCTACAAACTTTGTATACTTTTTCTAAAAAAATAGCTAGTAACAACCCTCCACTCCATACATATTGAACTACTAAAACCCTTTTCCTAAAACAGACCTACTTACATGAATAAAAACTACACAATATGTACATTACTAACCCTTTTGTTCGCCAGACGCTAGCACCCGTGTCACGAAGACGGCCTTATCTTAACATAGGGCATGAATACTGAGTTATGTGGAGATTCCACTGTATTGCCCAGGTTTAGGGGCTTATTTTGGAATTATGTAGGTTCTTACTTAGGTCAAGGGGGCTATGTACATATGTATTTGAAGACAAAATCCTAAAAGTCTGTGTGATTTAGACATAGACTGGAGGACTTACAGACGCGGCAATTTTTTTGGAGTACCTAAACAATTTTCAACTCAATGCAATCAAACTTAAAACTCAAAGTATTTATTTTAATTAAACCATTACATACATTTTGAATGCCTGTAAAGCTACAGTAACAGTCACAAGTCATTTTACTTGTGAAAAAGCAACTACTATTGTAGTTGCCCATTCCAAAGCGTAGATCTCTATGGAGAAGAACGGTCAAGAAACTCCATGGACTCTTAATACATTAGGTATTGGTTTTTTCATCATTTTTAATGGGTATAGTCTGCTGAGTAAAGCAGAGTTATGGCACTTTTATAATTATTTATTTTATTTAAGAATATGTTATCAGGTTTTCTATTATGTTTTACATTGAATTTATTTATTTATTTAAGGAAAAACAAACAGCAGCACAATAAAAATTGAACATAATATCTTAAATCTAACACTACGTTTTCCACGGATTACAATTTAAGAATTTAAAACTAGCTAGTAACAATACAAAACCTATAACACATAACACCTATAACATATAACTAAAAATAAACTTTATTTTTTCTCTGATAATCTTATGCCAGCGCCCGTCAGTCTTTAAGTTTTCAATTTAACCTGAATCTTTATCTATAATACTTCGCTGTAATTTCACCGACTTTTCCTTTAAAATATCAACCAAAATGAGCTGCGGATCAAAAGTTTTCGTACAAGAAGGCACGTGTCCACGAAAATCATTATCTAAAGTGGTCCGACCACGAAAAGCCACTTAGACATCGTTGAGTACTTGCCAAGCTCTTTCAAGTGCCGTAATAATAAGGCAAATAGAACTTTATATACGTATAGTCTTGGTACGTTTCCGGGTTTAAGGGACGTATAAAAGAAATCAAATCATTGAAATTGACAGCCTCTTTGGTCTAGTAGTCGCAAGCGCTACTGCTGAGCATGAAGTGCGGATTCGATTCCGTAGTCGGACAATTTTTAAGCTATTGCATAGCTTCTATCGCGGGCCTTGAGCGTGGGGACCGAATCCAGAAATTCCGTAACGAAAATAAAAACCTAACACCCCCCACTTGACAAATTGACACTTGACAATTTCTTGAAATCAAAAATTGTGAGTTGCTTGTTTTTAAAACGGCCTGTATTATTCAGTCAAAAACTTCCTCAAAGAATTTCTGTGAGCGTGTTAATTAATTTTATAAGCGTAAGATAAGATACTATTAATAGAAATTATCAATAAATTACATTATTTGAGCTAACATATTAATAAAAATAAATTAAATTATATAAATCAAATGTAACCTTCATAGCTCTAACCACTAAGAAAAACTATGACACAAAATAAAAGAAAAAGTAAATGACATCTTGACAAATGACGTAATGTCAGATGGAAAGTAAACATTGAAAAATTATTAGATTTAATATTTTAAAACGGCAAAATCAAAGTTAATAAATCGAATAAGATCGATTATAAGGCTGCCAACAAAAATAGTTGTCGCCAAGGCGCGACATGAGACGTAAAAGGACATTTTATAAAAGATGAGGATGATTAGTAAACGTGTAAGTATAAATCTGAGGTATAAATACTATATTTAAATACTGCATTCTGCATTAATAAAATAAATAAATAATTATAATTGCATAAGTTGATAAAAAATGCTATGCAATAGCTTTACCGCGGCAGTCTCCGAGTGCCACACGTCTTTTTTTTTATTAAGTTTTTCTGTCAGGAATTTCTCAGTAACAACCACGGTGTCTGGATATGTGCCCGGTTGATTGCTACAGGCTCGCCCTGTATTACATGGCACTCAAACATACATTGCGAGAGGAGCTCGTGGCTTAATAAGAACTGCCACTCGGGTCGAACTTTAGGTAAAGCTGTGCTTGCCTAGGTCGGTCTGTGGATGGGTGACCGCCCGACATACCGAGTTTCCTCCGAGCCTCGGAAAGCACGTTAAGCTGTTGGTCCCGGCTGCCATATATAGAGCTTTGGCAGTCGTTACAGGTAGTGACCTGAAATTCTGACATCCAGTCTCACCAAAGAGTATCGTCTTACCTAGTATTAACTGGATTGTGGAGGTCAGATAGGCAGTCGCTCCATGTAAAATACTGGTACTCAGCTGCATCCGGTTAGACTGGAAGCCGACCCCAATATAGTTGGGAAAAGGCTAGGCAGATGATGATGAGCGTTTAGCGTCAATGTATGTCATTCATTGAATCAACGCAATGATTTGTTGCAAACAGTTTATTGAAGAATAATAAGTCTGTTAAATTATTAGCGGGTTTTTTAAAGTTGACGTTGATGTTGTCAACGGTTTCGAATTTTCGATCAATCACAATTTTATTGCAACTAATTTATTGAAGATTGATTTCATAAGAATATTTAATTTATATGTGAATTTTACGCGACACGACGGTGTTCGCGACGGAATCACCAGTGTTCGGTATCCTTCGGAAGTGTCGTTCCGCATCGAAATTCAGAGTTAAGAAATTAATATTTAACTAATGTGTTGTGTGCGTTGACGCAAATTAACAGCTTACATTTTCCACCTGTTTTTTCATTGGTGAATAACAGTTAACTCGTTGACGAATGAAAAGTCGTAAAAAAAACAGTTTGTTGATTCAGGGCCCACCTCTAGTGGACTATTAGGTACACCTCGGCTTAACTCTTCAGGGATTACAGGGACTTGACGGCAATAGGGTTGCCTACTGTAACATTTATCTAGCTAGTATTGGCACTAAATGTAAACCTCTGCCTAACCTGTGACTGTAAACAAACGTAACGTTATATAAACCTAAGTAAAGTAATTTCCTGCCACGTTCAGTGATAAATAATGACATTATTTAAATACAAATTCAGGCTGTCATATAAACGTCTGATATTACGAGACATTTTCTTTCATATTTCTTCGAGTTTTCGAGGAAAGGAAATAAAGATGATTGAGTAAATAATGTGTGTGCTTATGTTGCTCGTTTGAATTAAATTAATGTTTTTTTTTGCAAATGGCTGTCGTGTTTCGTATTTCGAGAGGATCAAATGTTTTTTCAGTGTGTTATTTCTTTTTTTTTTGACACAATTTCCAATTACCAATGACACATTACTTTTATTTTAAAATCGATTTTATGAAAGCCTGTATGCCCATTTACATGGCTAAGTTACAAGGATCTTTCGGCGCCTCAAAAACGTTGACAGGAGAACGTATTTGGTAGTCACTTGCAAAATTGTCTGTGGATATTATTGTATTTAAATAACCCTCCTTTTTTTTAAGCAAAGACACCAACAACGCGGCAACTATGCTTTACTTTATAAAAGCGGCGATTTCTAAGGAGTAATGACGTCTTAAATCTCAGTTCCACTAGCATCCATTCCGTTCATTCAAATCGGAAAATACCTACTTCTTCTTACCTGCAAAAATAAATCAAAAAATCTTTCTAATCTATTTTTTAATCTGTCAGTTCACACCTCAAACGATGTTTTCTTTAATTTATTTTTACTTTACATTAAGTACAGCGCACCAGCGTACAAGTATAAATTAAACTCCCTTTTTTAAGCATAAAAGCTGAGCTTTTCAATTCACAAGTTTCCTTTTGAAACTTAGTAAATTTTAACTTGTTCATAAACTAGGTACATTTTTAACTTCGCAAGGAAAGTTTCACCGAGAACTTTATACGGCTGTGTAAAACCTCTTTCGTACGTTAAACTGGATTATATCTGGTGTGGACTGGCTGGAACCAGGTTTGGGGCGGTTCGGACTGAAACGGTTGAACGGTTTGGCTTCGAATATTGGATTATTGAATTTTAATTTGCATTTGAAGAGGTGTGTATGTTTTTAGCCATTACGCTCGCGTATTTTTAAGTAGGTACTTTGGTTTTATAATAATGGAAAACATACTTTTTTATTTTATGAATTCATCTCTAAAAGTGGAATTCCTAGAAACAGAAAATACCATTTTTTTTTCTGTGTTGGTTCTGTTTCCAATTTTTACGGTGGAAATTTAAAAATGGAACGGAATATGAGAAAAAAATATGAAAATGAGGTTGGAGTTTTTATTTTATGGGATGAATAGAACTGTAAAACTGTTCATGCGTTTTGTGTACTACCTACCGCACCCGCTGACGATCGACCAGTTTTCACCCTTATGAGTAACAAGATTAAAAAACGCGAGCGCGGGCGTAGTGCGATAGTTGAGTAAGTACCTACCGACCGAGTAGGTACCACACAAATATAGACCAAAGATCTGCGATGCTTTACAAATGACAGCCAGGAATGAATGCTCACCCATCCACGGACCAACCTTGGCAACCGCTGCTTAACCTTGCAGATCAACCCGTGCGGCTGTTACTATTTATTCAGAAGCCAATCACACCACTACATGACAACTCTACCCTACAAATTAAACAGCTACCGTGTTACAAATAGTCACAAAATAATACAAAACAAACAGCTGAGTGGAACGATGCATGTTTGTTCACCTCTTGACGTTTAATATCCGCCGGAAACTGTGCCTCATATGCACACACTTATTGTTAGTCGCTGGCCGGAGTAGGCAGAAGTGCCAGTCATGCTCTTTGGTATAATATAGAGACATGGGCAGAGTTAAATTTGTAATTGTTTTGTAGTTCTACAACAGGGTAGTTAACTAAAAAAATCTAATTAGTCCGTCAGATAGATTTCCAAAAAATATTGGACAAGCATTTTTTCATTTTTCACGTAAACAAACAATGAAGACGATACAGTGCTTTGAAAACTCGTGTGACGTCATATTCTAAGACATTAGTATGACATTCTTTACCGGGGAGTGACGTCACAACCTCAAATCTTTGACGTGTTTTATCTTTGTCAATTTTTAATGATTTGATAAAACAAAAAATACGTATTCAATATTTTTCGATAATCTAACAGACGGACTAATTAGAATCATGTTTTTTTTTTGCCAGTAAACATCCTTATTTTTAGTTCTACAATTGAGAGCAGTGGTGGCCCAGTGGTGGCGGCCCCGACTTACGAACAGTAAGTCGTGGGTTCGAATCCAGTCAGGCGCATTACTTTGTGTAATTTATTTCGTCACCACTGCTCTCAAAACAGTGAAGGAAAACATCGTGAGGAAACCGGCATGTCTTATAGAACCAACAAATTCGAAGACATATTGTGACATCTACCAATCCGCACTGGGCCCGCGTGTTGGATTATAGCCCATCCCTCTCCTAGAGAGGAGGCCTGAGTCCCTGCAGTGGAAACCTTATAGGCTGATGATTATGAATTGTGAGCAAATAACAAATACGACAAAACAGAAAAATATGGAGAAAATTATCAAAAGAAAAACTATGCCAAATCAAATCAAATAATTATAGACTTTACAGTTTATTTTTTCCTATTAACTAGTTATTAGACTGCGTAGTTGCTCTACTGGGTTCGATTCCCGGGTCAAGCAAGTGTTATTGGGTTTTTCCGTCAAGAATTTCAGGAGTCACTGAAACTAGATTTGTGCCAGGTTGTTGGCAATAGGCTCGCCCCCTCAGATCATAGAAACAACAGTCTATGATCTGTGCCCGCCCCCTATACATGGGACTACATAAGTAAGTGTCGAAATGTACGTAAGCTATAGGAGACACCTGTGCCTAACCTTTCAGGGGTTACAGGCTTGATGTTATATTGTTAGAAAAAGTGCAATGCAAGAAACGCAATCATTTTCAAAGTTATTATCTAAAATTTCTTCCAAAGACATAATAATATGGCTGCGGGTTATCCGCAAGAGATACAGCGGCCTCGACATGAAGGGCTAAGAAGGAACATGGGTGGTTTTTAGTCAGTAGAAGTCTGACACTCCCTTTCGCTCTGCCCAAGAGCGGGTTATTTGATGATTTTATACCCGCCAAAAAAAAAAAGACAATAATATACGTGAACGAACTTAAACGAAGCAAGGAGTATCGTAGCAAATTTAAGCAGATAGTGTAATGTTCTATAGTTTCTACGAACCCCTATGGAAACCGGCGTGAGTTGATACATTTATCCTTCACAGTGTTCTTACTGTTACATACCTGCGCTGTGTTTGGCCCACATATTATTTACACAAGCATCATACAAGTGTCGATGTTTGAAGCGCTCTGTTACGGATGTATAAATAAATTTGTACCTACTGAAAAATATAAGCATTCATACCACAGAACAGATAAAAGAGGTAAAACCTCTTTTATCTGTTCAAAATAAAAATAAAAAATACCCGAAATTAGTACCTACCTACTTAATAATGTTTATATTATCTATTGAGATCTATTTGAGAGATTGCATAGGGGATAATCTTTGAATCTTTTGAACCGATTAAAAAAAAATCTTTCACTAATGAGAACCTATGTTATCCCCGAGTGTCTAAAACTATATTTAATTAAATACATTATATCCGAACAATAGGGATGATTTCCGAACAAAATGCGAACGAAGCCACGGCGAAAAGCTAGTTTTAATGATAAAGAAGCAACGCAGATTACTGTAGATAAAGACCAGCTGGTCTTAACACTTCGATTGCAGCTAGAACCCACCTTCTTTCGGAGACACTGACAGATACCTTTTAATAAAGCCACCAAGTTCACAAATTTATAAATTACCTAATTTAAAATTGAAGATGCGACGATAAACTACCATCAAATGAAGCCATAACTCACACTTCAGTCAAACATCGAGTTATCTGTACAAAAACGGCAATATTTCTTGCCTGGAGCAATAAATTAGCTTGGTGAGCAATAACGTGGGTGCCGGCAATCGGCAATTAACTGGGGAGCAACATTAACTTGTCATATTGCCTTCTAAACTGCTGTTTGGGGTAAACTATTCACTGTTTACCTTGAAGAAGTTCAGTATTAATTAACTAATTATGTTGATTAATTTTATTTACCTACGTTCATTAACTCACGCCTTTTTTCAGGGGTGGAGAAAGAAAATATAGGGCGCTACCTGTTACGATCATATTTATTTTGTCACCATTTTTGGGTTTCAATACAGTAAAAGATTTACCTCCTCAACCTTATAGTATGGTCCTTTGTACAAATTTTCAGAAGTGCCTAACAAATATCTGGACTTGGACATGTCATATCTTATGTACCTACACCATCCAAACAACAAGAACCCTGAACTTCAAACTTATAAAAGACAAGACTATCTTAACATCGCAACATTTCTAGCTACAATCAAACAAAAACAGCTCTTATTACAACGTAACGAAACCACAAACAAGTTGGATATGACAAGTCAAGTCTGGGCTGTCATAAGTTAGATATTACGAGACAACGGTGTAGGACACGCTGTATATTAACTCGTGTTCAACAAATATGAGGAAGATATTGTGTTTCAGTGAGTAAAAGAGATAGATTACAATGTTTTTCTACTCTGTAACAATAATTTAATAACCATCTGTAATCCATACACGTACAATTCCTGGATGGTTAGGTAGAGGGGAACATAAACCCGCATTTCGCCAGGTATGTTCAAATCCTTTGAAACATTTATTAACTCCGAAGGTCAGATAGGCAGTCGCTCCAGGTAAAACTCTGGTACTTAGGTCCGGTTATGACTGGAAGCCATCCCGAAAAAGTTTGAGAAAAAAAGCTAGGCAGATCATGATACTTAGTCGACAGAAATGCGAAAGTAACTCTGTCTTCACTGATTATGTCTGAAACTAATTAATTAAAATACACGTAAATAAAGTCACGGGCAACAGCTATTGGAGTTTTAAATAAGAAACTTACAAAAAAAAATACCAATAATTGCTTTTTTCGTTTAAAATAAGTTCCATTATTCTTGAGCTAGATGACAGAAGTCACCATTTTGTACAGGTTTAAGGGAAGTTAATTTTAAAACGGAATTTTAATGTTTGGAGTCATTATTTAAATGTTTTTTGTTAGTTAAGAATAAAATCGTCACGTCTTATGTTGAAAATGGCCGCTCTGAACTTTGAGTAAAAAGATTAATGCCTGTGGCGGCCATGAATCCCTTTATAACAGTAAAACTCCAATATTGCTAATATTTAGGTATTCATTCTGAAATTATAATAAGAAGTGTCGATCCCGTCGGGGCTGCGGGTTGTTCGCAAGAGATACCGCGGCCTCGACATGAAGGGCTAAGAAGGAACATGGTTGGTTTTTAGTCAGTAGAAGTCTGACACTCCTTTTCGCTTTGCCCAAGAGCGAGAGGGGTTATTTGATGATTTTCTACCCGCTAAAAAAAAAAGGGAGTCCCTTTGTATTACTTCTTCTTCGTTTTCGTATCGATGTTACTTTAATATTACACGGTTTGGGCCCAGTTGGTGGTCACGTTTATTGCATTAGTTTTATGATTTATATTACTGAAAGGTGCATTCGTTTTATAATAAAAACAGCCATGCTTACCTCATAGCTAAGTAGACGTACCGTCAACCTTACCTCACTAGAATTCTCAAATATCTACACCACAACACGAAAGTTTTCAACAATAACATTTTTATTAAAAAACATTTTACATTTTCACACATAATAAAAAGCTATGCAACAGCTATCTATCCCAGCAGCTCATAATTATGAGCGACATTTTATTAAAAATTCTTGCAACGAGACGTGGTCGCAACTTTGCGAGTTGCCTTTTGTCATTCAGATGCGGGTAGGTGAATATGTAGGCATTTGGGCGGCGACAGAAGTCTTGGTAAACAAGTTATTTTATGAAAATGAGAAATAGTTTTGTTTCTGCACTTTTGGGTAACGTCAGCGGATGGAATTCATAAAGGTGTATTAAAAGTTTAAACTCATCTTTCTCCTGGACCATAAAATCACTTTTTTTTTTGGATGGTTGGAAATTATCAAATAACTCCTTCCGCTCTGTGCGGAGCAGTAGAGAGTGTCAGACTTCTACTGATTAAAAACCGTCCATGTTCCTTCTACGCCCTTTGTGTTGAGGTCGCGGTATTTCTTTCGAACAACCCGTAGCCCCAACGGGGTAAAAGCACAAATTTAGACAAATATTATGTCAATAGCGTGGGTCGTCGTTGTTAAAATAAAAATGCAAAATAAACAAAACAAAAAACTAATAAAATAAGTTCAGAATTTTAATAAATTGCCGCCACGATTCCCGCCAAAATCATTTTAATCTCTCATAGTAAACCATAAATTGTAGAACCGCGCCTCGTTGACGTGTTACAAAATGTCTACCAATTCCCGCGCATTCCCGCGACGCCATCTTTTTTATTGGAGTTGCCGAGACTTGGCACTTGGGTGAATGGATGTTACCTTTGCTTGTAAAAAAGTTTCGAGAACACTTTTCACCTGGTTTCTTGGGATTACAAAGTAGATGAGTATTTATTTTTATGTTGGTAATAAAATATGCTGTACGAAGCTTGTTGATTGTGCCCATAATTTTGTGGTCAAGTGCTGGTCACATTCTCTTTTCAAGTATAAATAATTAAATAGTGTCTACTATTTAATTATTTTTTGTTGAGTTTCTCGGTCAGTCACTGGGAGCCGATCTCAATTTAACATAATTGAATCAAGACTAGTATGTGTCTGGTTAGAGGGTGGTGCATGAAAAGAGCGCTTTGAAAAGGAATTAGGGTAATCTTTGCCCAGCAGTGGGACAGTACAGGCTAAAAAAAAGGTGATTACTTTGTAAGTGTGTAAAGACGAAAGAAAGAAAGTAGAATGGCTAGAAAAAGGGATTGAAAAAGAGATTATGAATAAAAAGGGGTAAGCACATGTGAACCACTAAAAAGTAAAAAATAAAAACTTTTTAACAAATAATAAAAACGACTTCAACAAAAAATAAAACAGAAAAAAGTGAAAAATAAACTTTAGAAGAAAAATCAGCTTCTGAAGTCGGTAACTTTCGTTTGTTTGATTTCGATTTTTTGCCACCTCGTCCTTTTTAAAGTCGGTTAAAAAGAAAGCAAACTGCGCCGACACCAAATAAAATGGGACAATTCCGAGCAACAGTCAATCAGTTCAATGTTAACTGCCTCCTCGGTCTAGTGGTTGCAATTGCGACTGCTAAGTGTAAGGTCATAGGTTCGATTCCCGGGTCGGGCGAATTTTTAGGTTTTTGCTTCAGGAATTTCTCACAAGCAGCCGCGGAGTTTGGATTTGATCCCGGTTGCTGGTAATAGGCTCACCCAAGATTGCATGGGACTTAATCATAACTGGCGAAATGCGGGTGTACTAGTAGGTACCTACACCCCTGCTTAACCCTTTGGGAGTAACAGGTGTGATCTTATGTATTAACAAAAAATATTTCCACACTAGCTATGAACAATATCACACCGATTAATTGCATACATATTTACTTATCCACGAATTATTTCAACGAAACCCGCATCAAAGGACTCCAGGCTTATTGGGTTGCCATGTTCGGCAAACGAATTCGAATAGCATTCGAATCGATTATTCTAAAATCGACTAATTAGTCGATTGACGTTCAAACCGGTTTCCGTAATGAATAGAGGAACGCTGTTTTCTCTTGTGTTCATAATTCGGGGTTTGTGTTGCATGCTATGAAAGGTTTGGCTGTTCGCTATTTGCAGTAATTAGTTTGTTAATAGTGCTTTTGATTGTAAAATAGGAATAATGAACGATGTTTAGTTAGTTACTATTAATTTGAGAACATGCAAAGATTTATTACTTACTAGCTGATGCCCGCGGCTTCACCCGCGTGGATGTCGAGGATGTCAAATTATATACTAAAACCTTTCTCTTGAATCACTCTATCTATTAAAAAAAACCGCTTCGAAATCCGTTGCGTAGTTTTAAAGATTTAAGCATACATAGGGATATAGGGACAGTGATTTAGTGATAGTGATTTAGCACAACCACAGTAAAGGAAAGGTAAACACGTAAAGCCGCTGGTCATTGCTATCAATTGAAGATCCTTCACAGTCGTTAAGTGTCTTATCAAGGAGTGTCGTATTACTCAGTACAAACTGGGTTGTGTAGATCAGATAGGCAGTCGCTCCATTTAAAATAGCTTCAAAATAGTCGAGCTATTTAATATAGTAGGTATTAAGTATGGTTTAACCTATGTAAAAATGTCAAAAACCAGGCTTTTCAACACCAAAACAAGACGCTTGTTTCATAAAAGATCCACTAAAACAGGAGACAAAATACATCTCATAAAAAAAAACAAATTCCACATATTTAAACAAATTATTTACAACTCCCCTACAACACAAAAACTCCTCAAAAACCAGTCCAAACCAACAAAAAAGTCTGAACAGCGACAAAAGTAAATTACAGCGAGCCTTGTGCTAAAAAAATTCATTCATACACGCGAATAACCCAGTTCGCGAGTTGAGAGCGCAACACATACATACATACACTCGGGCAGGCGCACACTCGACAGAAACAGGGTTTATTTACATTGCAACTTGTTAGTTTAGTCTGTGAGGGCTTTAGATGTTGTGCTGTTTTCGTGCTCAATTGTTCGGGGAGGAGCGGTGAAGAGAGGTAAATTGGTTGTTTGTCGTTGTTTTGATGTAGGTGGCGGTTTTGTACCTAATTACTTAAGCTTGTTATAATATGTAAAGCTTTATTTTCTACTAACCTAACATGTGCATCAATTAATGATAATAGAAGTTGGTCGAGTCGATTACAAGGTTACGTTTCGCGATTCATCGTCTTGTATACTTGGGAAGCAGATCACCGAAGCATAGTTGAAAGTTTTGATTACCTTTTTTTAATTTTACTAGAGGATGTGCAAAAATGATACTATTTACATACCAGTAAGACTACGAGGACATGCACGTATAAATCCTCGTAATCATAATGGTATGGCAAACTAGTATGACCATGAAGAAACAGCGGTTTTATTTGGTCAAGAAAACAAGCTTTGTCTTGGTTTACGCCTAGGCCTTGACTTATCTACCTATTATATTTATTTAACGTTCTAAAATCAGTTTTTCAGTTGTAGACGTGATTCTTTTAGAACTTGAATGATATTACTAGGAGGTTCTGTTGGAACACTGTAGTCGGATATTCATATATTTTTTAAAACACAAATGTAAAAGCTTCAGTACCTACATCTACGTCCGACACACGTCATGTACGGATGTTATACTACAAAACGCGTGCAATACACGCTACACGCGCTCGTTAGTGCACACCTATTGTGCTTACTTCTATTTGAGCGTTCTAGTTAAAATCACTACGTGCTCATTTATAACGGTAGTGTTTTTCAACAGGTATTCGGATTTTTAAACTCGTATGTTTTTTTATAAAACATACACACGTAGGTGTGCCTATAGTGCGTTTTGCAATTTATGTTTAAAATCCCATGTAAAAGCGAGCGCATTGCCGTCAACGTTCCACGAATCCTTACATATTGATCTGGAATGTTACTGCAAGTTCTTGGTGAAAATATTAAATAGTAATTTGCCCGTACTGGGAATGGAATCCAAGACCCGGACTAACGAGGCGAGTATTCGTTTTTATATCTCTTAATAAGAACTGCCACTCGGGTCGATCTTTAGGGAAAGGGGTGCTTGCCTATGTCGGTCTGTGGATGGGTGACCGCCCGACATACCAAGTTTCCTCCGTACCTCGGAAAGCACGTTAAGCTGTTGGTCCCGGCTGCCATATATAGATCTTTGGCAGTCGTTACAGGTAGTCAGTGACCTGAAATTCTGACATCCAGTCTTACCAAAGAGTGTCGTATTACCTAGTATTAACTGGGTTGTGGAGGTCAGATAGGCAGTCGCTCCATGTAAAATACTGGTATTCAGCTGCATCTGGTTAGACTGGAAGCCGACCCCAACATGGTTGGGAAAAGGCTAGGCAGATGATGATCGTTTATTTTATTAATTTCAACATACAATCGATTAAAAAGTTACCATAAATACCGTAGTCTATCGTGTACGTTGTTCACTTGCTCAGTGTTGTCTTTGAATGTAAATTGGCAATATCCTGATTGTTACCACACTTGACTTGCCACGTCGGAAATAACAGAGAGTACGTAATGTACTGCTTCAATTCCTTAAACAGGTACAATATCGTCAATCTACATGAAGGTTCTGAAATGAAATGTAGGCTCCTTGTTATGTCATGTAATCATATAGGAAAAGGGTTAATTGCGATCCACTTTGTGATAATTCACAAGAAATGTAATTATTAACTTAAATAATCGTATGATAATGGTTTTTGAGGTCGGTGTCATATAATAATATCATAGTTTAAGCGGTATATATGTTATTTTCTTTAGATATCAAAATTACACTTAATTATAATAGGAGCCACTCGGGTCGATATTCTGGTTAAGCAGCACTTACCTAGATTGGTCCATGATGGGTGACCACCACTTACATACCGAGTTGACTCCGTGCCTCGGAGAGCACGTAAAGCCGTTGCCGCGTTGGTCCCGGCGGTCAATTGTAAATCTTTGACCTAGAGTTGCTATATTATGTAGTCGGTAGCCCGAAAGCCTGAAAACCAGTCTTAAGGGGTATTGTATCCCCCGTCGGGGCTGCGGGTTGTCCCGTCAGGGCTGCGGGTTGTTCGCAAGAGATACCGCGGCCTCGACATAAAGGGCTAAGAAGGAACATGGGTGGTTTTTAGTCAGTAGAAGTCTGACACTCCCTTCCGTTCTGCCCAAGAGCGGGAGGGGTTATTTGATGATTTCCCACCCCCCATAAAAAATGGGGTATTGTATCACCCAGTACTAACCGGACTGTAGAGGTTAGGAAGTCACTACATGTAAAATACTTCTATTCAACTGCATCTTGTTTTAATTATCAGTTTTATAATCATGTGGAAGGAGACAATGACCTAACTGTTTCGTTCATAACTTTTTTTTTAGCTGGCCAGGCCGAAACTCAGGCAATTGTACGAAGATCCAAATGGTTTCATCACATTGCCTCGCTTGAGAAGAGCACTTGACAAATAAAGTAGTGCAATGTTTGTACTGCTTGACTGGAGTTTTTAAGTTTTGCTGCAAAAATTAAAACATTAGGTTCACTGGCATGACTTTCCACTAAATACAAATGCTTTACAGCATGACAAGGGTTTTCAAGTTTCCGTGAATGTGGAAATTAAAACAAGGCCCGCTTGCGCAAGGAGTATTCGCTGTATGTAAATAGTCTTAATTATTTTGGAACGTTTAATGTGTTAACTATAGAAATATTTGTCAGAAATACGATCATTACATTTTTCAATGTTTTGCATTATTAACATAACATAACATCACGCCTGTAATTCCCGAAAGGTTAGTGGTACAACCACATTTCGCCAGTTATGTTTAAGTCCGAGGCAAGCATATTGCCACCCAAAAAAAAATCCAGACTGTACCTGTGCCTGATGTAAAAACCCAATAACACTTTGCCCGATCCGGGAATCGAACCCACGACCTCATGATCAGCAGCCGCGCTTGCAACCACTAGGCCAACGAGGCAGTATTTTTTAGGTTTTGAACCGGTAATCCAATCCACACGCCTAAGGCCTACTGAATGTCAATTAGTACAATAATATTGTACTGGTACTGTTCGTAATTAATAGTCTTGTCTAAAATTTGTATTGGATATTATTCTAGGTTTTTAGTTATTTATTTAAACTTTATGCACAGTTTGTGCAACAATAGTCTACTGTTAACCGTGGAAGCTTGTAAATGGATGGTCGTTGAACACCAATTTGGTAGGATATAGCGATCGACTAAAATTTATACCATAAGACCTTTAAAGTAACAATTTTTTTTTTGGAACGGTGATACCGTTCTTGGACGCCATTCGGTGACAACCTTAGTCTACACAATTATCACCAACTTGGTTTAAATCACCTTTTCGACTAATCACTATTTTTTTTTGTTAAACGTGCAGAAAATGTATCATAGAAAACAAGTCCTTTTAAACGAACCCGTTGAAAAAACACTTCAGAAATAAAACTATATGATCATAAAAACTTCACAATAAAATAAAACTCCGCTACAATCCAATCAGTGAGGAAACTAATGGCTACGGCGTAGCAAAGCGCTACGCAGTCGTAGCACGCACGCGGAGTTTCGTAGCGAGTTAGTGAGCGTAGAACGAGGCGTAATAGAATTGTTTAGATATTTGTTACTGGAGTTTTGTATACGTGGCCGGGGTTTTAGATTATCGTATATTAATATTTCGTATATTTTGTTAAGGGAAATGTAATCAATTTATGACTTATGAGTTTGTAGGTCGTGTTCGTGGGATATAAGAGTAGAGGAGGACCAAATAAACGATGAATGCACTGCGTAAAGGATGATACGGAGTGAAAAGAGGTCTGATAAGATACCGAGAAATAGAGAAGATGGAAGGACAAGACATGTTGCGCCGACCCCAAATGAATTGGGATAAGGGCAAGAGAATGATGATGATGTGTTTATTGGTCATGGTTTTGATCCCAGGCGCGTTGCTTTGTATAGCATACAAGGTTTCTTCATTAAACCGTCAACCAAGCATTCTGTACATCAAACTAAGTTAATCTACGCCAAAAGCATTACTAAGAAACTTTTTTTTGTGTAAAATCACGTTTACGGTTGAAGTCTGCCTGCGGCGGTTTTCCCGAGTTCATATAACCCAGTCGCGAGTAAATAGGCTTCTTCTGGGTTAGCTCGTTCCATCGTCGACCTAATCTCTGCCCTTAGGACAAGATTGAGGTCAAGAGCAAGCCCATTCCAAAAAAAAAAATTAAGTCAATATGGCGCACTCAAAACATTGTGATGATGAATGCATTGTTTAGACCAGGGGTCATGTAAATTTAAGATGGTTGCGGGTTGTTCGAAAGAGATACCGCGGCTCCGGACACAATGGCTAAGAAGGAACATGGATGGTTTTTAGTCAGTAGCAGTCTGACACTCCCTTGCTCCACCCAGAGCGGGAGGAGCCATTTGATGATATCTCATTCTCCAACAAAAAAAGCAGTCATGTAGATATTTAGAGAAAATATTGGTATATCATTTAAAACTTATATTTAAAGATAGGAAATTTTACCACCAATATCTCTGTAACACAATCCGACCCTAAATAAATGCGACAACTATTATGAAACTTTCTTGGCAGAAAATGATTCTGTTACCGGATGAATTCGTTTAGTCCCGTGTGAACCTCCTCATTATACAATCTTTATAAAATGAATTATTTTTCGATAATTAATGAGGCTACTCTTAATTAATTTCTGCCTCGAATTTAATTAATTAAATCACGGTCCAATTTTATTTTAAGATTTTTCCTTACATTCAGAACCTACGACTACGTATTGATTATATTTCTCTGTGTACAGTACCCGGCGATAAATATTGCACATCGACTGTTTGAAATTGGTGTATTTTATACAAAGAATAAAAATAATTATCAAAAGAAGCAAATCATAATTGTTTTAACACCTCCTAATAGATACCGGACTGTTTGTATTTCGTGCGATAGAGATAACGCTCTACGAAGCCGAAATTAGCCGATTGTCTCTTTCCAAAGGTCGATGTGCAATATTTATCGCCGGGTACTTTAATACATGTATTGACAATCAAAGTTTTGGTAGTTGGTCTAGTTGTAGACGCTACTGGAGTTTCTGGGTTCAATTACCAGGACAGGCAACATGTTATTGGCGTTTCCTATCATGGTGACTCATAAGATGACGAGAAACAGAAATGAGAAGTATGAAAGAGGAACACATGCTGCGCCGACCCCAAATGAGTTGGGATGAGGGCAAGAGAATGATGATGAATGTATCAGTAACAACCCAAAGATTTGTGATGTTTTGGTGGATTTCGGATCAGGTTGAAGGCAATAAGTTTTTCCTTATGTCATGGGATTTAAACTTATGTGGAGAAATGTGGGTGTAATAGTAACACCTCTGCTCGACCCTATAGACATGCGTGATGTACTGTGAAGTTGAGAGGCCAGTGAGTTCGTGTTCGGTTTAAAACTCATTCGCGATACGCTCGTTTCACCTCTATAATTATACGTACTGTTTATTTCTTGTTATGTTTGCCCATTTACAATAAACTTTTTAGTATTTAACGTTACGTGATTTCATTGAAATAGTCCCTATATTCAACACTGCGAGAATCTCTTCTTACAGTTCATCATCTGCCTAGCCTTTTCCCAACTATGTTGGGGTCGGCTTCCAGTCTAACCGGATGCAGCTGAATACCAGTATTTTACATGGAGCGACTGCCTATCTGACCTCCACAACCCAGTTCTCTTCTTACAGTTACAACAATTAATTTCCCTATTTTTTTTTTTTGTGGCGGGTTGAATATCATTAAAAAACCCCTCCCGTTCTTAAGCAGAGCAAAAGGGAGCGTCAGACTTCTACAGACTATAAACCACCCATGTTCCTTCTTAGCCCTTTATGTCGAGGCCGCGGTATCTATCTCTTGCGAACAACCCGCAGCCCCGACGACGGGACAATTAATTTCACTGACTACAGTATTGGAAAGAGCAAAAGTGCAACAACTTTAATCAAAAAACACTTAACAGATTCTCCATAAATTCGATCCAAGATCAAAGATTCTTAATAACTCCTTGTAACTTTAGAACCTTCATTCCGTTGTTGACATTTTCCATTTTATAACTTGTGTTATGAAAGAACAAAATGAATTTCTTGTTTCCACAAACGTATTGATTCTGAGACGTGATTGGCTTGCCTAAGAGAAATTGTATTTCGCTTCGGATCCCTCGAGGATGCTGGCATCTCTTTGACTAGTTTTTAATAACCTTTCTGCAGTTGCTTAGATGTGATTTTATATTTTAAGGAGGAACTTAATTCGAGGTTTTGATGGCAATTGGCCTGTCCGTTATTACATGGAACTTAATTGGAGAAAAGTGGGTGTATGTGTGTGCGGTGTGTAAGTGTGGGTGGGTGTAGGTCCACCCCTTTTGGGGGAGGGGGGGCGGAGAATCATCAAATAACTCCTCCCGCTCTGGGCAGAGCGGTAGGGAGTGTCAGACTACTAACTAAAAATCACCCATATTCCTTCGTAGCCCTTGTGCCGAGGCCGCGGTATCTCCACCTCTCAGTAAAAACAGTTTTTCGTATTTGCGATGTGTGTGTGTGTGTGTGCATACATGTGTGTGTGTGTGTGTGTGTTTCTTTGAGCGCATAAAATTGAATACATGAATTAAACATGGACTCGAGTTGGAAGTTCTAGATAATTGGTTTATCACGGTTTCCTGCTCTAGGGTGCCGACAGGATTTGACAACTTACATCGTAAATCACATGTCTGTAGGCATATCCGTGTGTACTTTACTAACCCAATATTAAATCAGGATTTTGTTTGTGATAGAATGTATCTTTCCATCAAACCATCGATTAAATATCTATCAGCTTTCATTGAATCAGTCATTTAAATTTTGACCATAAATAATATTACCCAAAATAATCTATTTTTTTTTATTCTTGAACTAAACTGCCATAAACAAATTTCGGAGAAGTAATATACCTAGAACGCAGTAGACTATAATTACGAAACAAGCAAATATTTTTCATTCCACGCTAATAAGCCCTGTCATAAGTCTACAATTACCATAAATCACTTTGTAAAAACAAAAAAACTCACGCAAAGTAAAACCAGCATTTCGCAAATATTCAAACCACGGCCACTAAGAAATTTCGGAGAAATTATGAAAACTTTGTTAGCGTACAAATTATGCAAATATTATTCACTTTTCGCTTTCAACCGAAAACTACGATTTAAAAGCATGACTGTTACAGAATTATAAGTATTTAGTTGAATGCAGGATTCTTAAATAGTCTTGTCTGTTGCAGATACGAAAGTTTTGTACTACCTTGTCAAAGCTGGTAATTAAAAACGTTTTTTTTTGCTCCACCGTGCTTAGGACGCTTGTGACGTCACGTAATGCAGTTTAAGCCAAGTGGCGTCGTATGTATATTTTTTATAAGCCATCCAGTATATTTTTAGTTCAGTGTTCAAAAAAAAACAGCCCCCCCTTAGTCGACTGTTGCTAGACATGGATCTATTTGTCATTATTTCGCTATTATTTCAGTCGCAAAAATCTCAACCATCTACTATTTATTTGAAACCGAATTGACTAGCAGGATGCTTAGCGCCAAAGCATGTTCTACTTAAAGTTTATTAATCCTGATATCGTTTTGTAGCAAGTTTCTTATGCTTGTTTCTAAACATCAATAACTGTCTGACTAAAGACGGTATTGAGCAGTTAAGCACAGCCCTAGACGTTAGAAGCATGATAATATTATTCACTTTTAACTTAAAACTACAACCTTTAAGAGTTAAAACTTAGAACTGCTTCGTTTAAAATTCAGTAAAATCTTGAATCTTCTTAAGAAAGTTCAAGTATTTGAATAAGAATATCTATGTATTTTATTCAGAATAGCTAAATCAGCTTTTAATGTGATATTGAAGAAAACTTTGTACCTAGCTAATTGCACAGTTGGTATATTAGTACCTACAGTTATTTTAACAATAAACAAATAGGGTTTTTAACAAAAAAAAATTAATTAGTCCATCAGTTACATTTGCAAAAAAATTTGGGCACATATTTTTTTTCGGGTACGTATTTGAATATCGAAGATTAAAATACCTACGCTTAAAATATCGATGTTCAAAACATCGAAAATTTAAATATCGATTGTATCAAAATGTCGAAAATTGTTATACCTACGCTTAAAACATCGAAAATTAAAATTCCGAATGATTAAAATTTCGAATGATTCAAAATATCGAATGACATTATGCCTAAGTTCATAATATCTACGTTCAAAATACCTACTAGTTAAAATACCGAAAAAAAATTATACAGGGTGTAAATCAACACCCACACACACACATACAGCCGTTAACCAAGCATTCCGTACATCAAACTAAGTACCCCTACGCAAAAATTTTTGCTGGGAAACGTTTTATTTTTTGGGGAAAAATTTGTAACTTTGACCCCCAATATCTCCGTAACTAGGGGGTTCCCAGGTATGGTCTAGAACAAAGAAATGATCGCAGTGGTTATATTGTACATTTGCGTACAAATGTGTTTTATTTTGGGTTTTTATTATGTAAAAATAATTAAAGTACCTACATTACATGAGGTTTTCCTTGTTTTTTTTTTGTAACCCACCTAGTAACTGATTACCATCAAGCAAACAAGCTTGCAGCAATTATGCAACATGCAAGCAAGCATGGTTTCTGTCACGGCTCCGGCGCTGCAGGGCTCCGGCAGTCCCACGCGAGCTTAACGTCGCAGATGATCTAAACGCTCACCACCGCAGCTTCGGCTTGTTGGCCGGCTTTGCCGGCCAGCCTCAGCTGCGGCGGCGGGCGTTAAAACCACCTGCTCCTCAGCTCGCGGGCTGCCGCGCCCCTCCGCGCCTACGCGATTCTAAATTACACTCTAGGGGTAGGGCATACAAGACTACGTAGAGTCGATTTTGCAGCGATAAGTTTCTGTCACTAACTTTAGTAGCATAACATATTGACTTTCAAAAATATATTTTAATTTCAAGACCTAAATAATACCTTCACGATTGACCTATGCTTGTACACTGGACACTGACGTTCATGGATAAAATAGGTCGAAATTGTTCCAAAACCGAATTAGGGTACCCCGAATTTCCGTAGTCTTTTGGCTGTTACCCCTAGAGTATATATAAAAATCCGGAGCCGCGAAGGGAGGGCAACCTCCGCTCGCTGTAACAAAGCATAGGCACCCGTGGGAGCCGTAGCGGCTGAGGCTGGTCGCCGGAGGCGACCAGCAAGCCGAAGCTGCGGAGGTGAACATGGGTGCCTATCCTTTGTTACGCAAGGGCGAAGGGGTTGCACTTCCCGTAGCGCCGGAGACGTTGCAGAAGCAACCTTTTTCCACTCATACTACTTACATCAAAAATTAATTTTCGATGTTCAAATAATATATGTACCCATTGATATTTAGGACGTTCGATAGTTTGTACTTCGATATTTAGGACATTCGATAATCTGTATTTCGATGTAGCTTTTGTAGATATTTTGATTTTAGATGTATTGGACGTAGGTTATTTAACCATTCGATAATATAAACTTTCGATATTTTATGTTTCGGTTTTATGGTCGTTCGATATTTCCATTTTCGATGTTTTGAACATCGATATTTTAAGCGTCGGTATTTTAATCTTCGATATTCAAATACGTACCCTTTTTTTCACGTAAACAAAGAATTATGACAATACATTGCTTCACAAGTCGCCCCCGACCCATGATCTTTAACGAGTTTTATTTTCGTCAATTGTTATTAATTTGATAAAACAAAAAAACGTAACCAATATTTTTCGATAATCTAACTGACGGACTAAACAGAATCATATTATTATTCGAAGCGACATCTATGCTAATTCTAAATTTATAACCTAGTCCCAGTAGTGGAAACATTATAGGCCGATGCTAATTTAAAAGCAGAGTTAATTATTTTTCTAAATAGTGTTTATAATGTATTTGTTTCATGTTTGTGTAATTACGTAATATTGCAAACTAACCCTATTAATTCGCAGCTCAAATACTTATAAGAGTTTACTTGCCAAGATTTTCGCCTTTAATTTCCTCGCCTTTTACATTTCATTGACGAACTGACTTTTAACAAAATGGCCAAACATTTTCAACCAATTTAAAGCTTCACAAATAAAAGTGATTTCGTTTTCAAATTAAATAAGTAAGTAAACTTTATCGCACCACTCAGGTTTTACGAGAAAAACTTAATCGTTCTGGCGTTAAACTGAAATGGCTGTAATTAAAGGTTTTTAATGGAATGTGATTGAAACCGATTTACTGAATGTCCGAGTAAAAAATATAGGAAGGTGCGGTGAGTTTCAGGGTTCCGTGTTGCTAGAGGAAAATCAATACGGGTTCTTTTATATTATTTTCAAAGTGATGTTTAATATTCATGCCTATTTCATGCTACCTTGAGGCTTAACTGCGTTGCTTATATTTTGGTGCAAGTTTTCTTGTACCCCATCATTATATGCATAGCCCATTTCCAACTATTTTGATGAACCGGATGCAGCTGAATACCAATAGTTTACATAGAGCGACTGCCTATCTGCTCTCCAAGACCCAGTTGGAACTGTGAAATACGATGCCCTGTGGAAAGACTGGTTGTCAGATTTTCAGGCCACTGACTACCTGAAGTTTTCTTGTAATTTTAACTTTAAATAATTTCTTTCAAAATCATCATCTGCCCAGCCTTTTCCCAACTATGTTAGGGTCGGCTTCCAGTCTAACCGGATGCAGCTGAATTTTTTACATGGAGCGACTGCCTATCTGACCTCCACAACCCAGTTAATACGAGGTAAACGATGCCCTTTTTTGGTAAGACTGGATGTCAGAATTTCAGGTCACTGACTACCTGTAACGACTGCCAAAGACCTAGGTATATATGGCAGCCGGGACCAACAGCTTAACGTGCTTTCCGAGGCACGGAGGAAACTCGATATGTCGGGCGGTCACCCATCCACAGACCGACCTAGGCAAGCACAGCTTTTACCTAAAGAACGACCCGAGTGGCAGTTCTTATTAAGCCACGTGCTCCTCCATTTCTTTCAAAATCAAAACATTTATTTCAAGTAGGCCAGTTACAGGCAGGAGGTGCTCGTGGCTTAATAATAACTGCCACTCGAGTCGATCTTTAGGTTAAGCCGCGCTTACTTAGGTTGGTCTGTGGATGGGTGACCGCCATTACATACCGAGTTTCCTCCGTGCCTCGGAAACCACGTTAAACTGTTGGTCCCGGCTGCCGTATATAGATCTTTGGCAGTCGTGACAGATAGTCAGTGACCTGAAAGTTTGACAACCAGTCTTACCAAAGGGTATCGTATTACCTAGTATTAACTGGATTGTGGAGGTCTGATAGGCAGTCGCTCCATGTAAAATACTGGCATTCAGCTGCATCCGGTTAGACTGGAAGCCGACCCCAACATAGTTGGGAAAAGGCTAGGCAGATGATGATGCCAGTTACAGGCACTTTTTAATAGTCGAACAAATACTATAAATTAGAAATGGTTACTATTTTATCACTACATAGTATAAAACAAAGTCGCTTTCTCTGTCCCTATATCCCTATGTATGCTTAAATCTTTAAAACTACGCAACGGATTTTGATGCGGTTTTTTTTAATAGATAGAGTGATTCTTGAGGAAGGTTTTAGTATATAATTTGACCGACATCCACGTGGGTGAAGCCGCGGGCATCAGCTAGTTTATTATAAAATAGTAACCACTTGTCATCAAGTGAACCATCAAAATATTTACCAAATAAATACCGAATAGTACCAAAAGAAGTGAGTCAAGCGAAAAAAGAATGGGTACACACATGCCCAAAGCTTATTCTTTCTTTCTTTTATTGTATCATCGGATATCCATTCTCTCCGCATTGGATATTAAATTCCGATCATTCAATACGGAGGGAGATAAAAAATAAATGATATAAAATATTTCTAGATGAGAATCGGCCGGCGTGTTTTATGCCCGAGGCTCCTTGAGGGACTTTAATAAACTGTGAACGAGCTCTGCCCGGGAAATCTATGAAATACCGGTTTTTTATAAACCTTTATAGGTACCTACATTTTGTAGATCGAGAGGTACGTACGCTGACCGTACGTGATCGTTTGTGGCGATCGCCTCTTTGCAGCATTGATAAAATTGAACACATACATACATACATACATACATGTACCTACATAAAATCACCCCTTTTTCCCATAGGGGTAAGTCGAGACCACAGAAGGCCATCTGCTACCATCTTTATTTACTCATACTCCTTTTGCCTCGTCTACGGTCATACACGCACACTGGTTGCCAGTACTACGACCTTTTTTTTTGTATGGTGGGAAATCATTAAATGACTCCTGGGAGTGTCAGACTTCTACTGACTGAAAAACACCTATATTCCTTCTTAGCCCTTTATGTCGAGGCCGCGGTATCTCTTTTGAGCAACCCGCAGCTTCGACGGGTAGTACTACGAGCCTGACCTTTCTGAAGAACCTCACCAATAAGGTCAGTGTATGTCCTTCTAGGGCGTCCCCTCCCAGCGTTCCCACTCACTAAATAAGATTCTAACTTTTTACTCTAGACGTTCTTAACTTGCACGTGTGTCTACATCCTTCTCACATGTAAGTATGTATAATCGCAAATGAATGACGTAACAAAGATTGTTTAAAGAATGTCTATGGAGTTTCTTGACCATTCTTCTTTGGAATGGGCAACTACAACTTTTGGGAGAAACAGCAAATTTTTATTAATTACCGATGAATAAACTGTAAAGGAAGAAAGTGATATTTATGTAAATCAACCCATCACACAGCCGTCAACCAAGCATTCTGTACATCAAACTAAGTACCCCTACGCAAAAATTTATGCTGGGAAACGATAATTATTCTTTTTTGGGTCAAAAATCACATTTTACGTTAAAACTCAATGTAGCACTGTTAAAACATTGTGCTAATGGATGCTTTGAATAGTAAACGGGCCATGGAGGTAATTTAAGGAAAGGTATAACCTAAAAAACTAGTATTTGCAAAAACAGCTGTGAAAATTTTGGAACTTTGAACCCCAATATCTCCGTAACTAGGAGGTTTCCAGGTATGGTCTAGAACAAAAAAAATATAGCATTGGTGGGGAGAACAAGTGCCCTTCGTTTGCGTTAAGGGTAATTTTTCACCCTATTTTGAGTATGATATCTATGGCAACTACAATACTTTCACAAGTTATTACGGCCTGTGACTGTTGCTTCGCTTTCTTTGTTTTTCTGACATTCAAAAAAGCCTGTAATGGTCTAATTAAAATAAATCCGACAAACTCAAAGTAGGTAAACTTTGAGTTTATGTCGGTTCATGAAAGGTGTACCATGTCTTTTGAACAGCAAATAATTAATTTATCTATGTTTTATCTAGGTCGGTCTGTGGATGGGTGACCGCCCGACATACCGAGTTTTCTCCGTGCCTCGGAAAGCACGTTAAGTTGTTGGTCCCGGCTGCTATATATAGATCTTTGGCAGTCGTTACAGGTAGTCAGTGACCTGAAATTCTGACATCCAGTCTTACCAAAGAGTATCGTATTACCTAGTATTAACTGGGTTGTGGAGGTCAGATAGGCAGTCGCTCTATGTAAAATACTGGTATTCAGCTGCATCCGGTTAGACTGGAAGCCGACCCCAACATAGTTGGGAAAAGGCTAGGCAGATGATGATGATGTTTTATTGTGTTCTCGATCCTACATAAGTGTAGTTTATCATACATATACCTAGTACCAAGGCAATCACCAAAATAGATCAGTACCTATGTGGTGAATGCGTGCGGTTCCAATTCGATATCTGTGAAGCGTTCCGCGGCCGCGGCTAGCAATTCGGATTGCGGTTTTTATCAACAACACACAAATAACATATGCCTGTACTATGTATGTCAATTCCTGTGTGTCCGATTTTCTGGATTTATTTTGTTAGACTCGTACATCACGTTGGCAGAAGATATTATAACACAATGGCTGCGATACATATTTTATACCTACTCTTAGGCAAAGTTATTTGGGGTTTACCATCAGGAATTAGTCAGTAACAGCCATTTAAAGCAGGGATTTAAAACAAAACTAGTGAAATGTGAATGTACTATTAGGTACACCTATACCTAACTTTTGGGAATTACAGACGCGATGTTACATGATGTTGTCGAGTAGAATACGGGAAGAATATTTTACTAAAATTGTGTAAGAATATGTTTTATTCAACTGCACACTTGCACAGGCACACAAAAGAATACAGATAAATATAGTATCGCAGAGTACAACCCAAAAGGATCTCGAGAAACTACAAAGATTTGCCTGCGTAGCAATCACCGGCAGCATGAGAACTTCCCCCACTGCTGCCTTACAGGTGATGCTGGGGCTACCTCCCCTACACCTCGTCGTAAGAGAGGAGGCGGCCATAGCAACTTTCAGACTCGAAGTATCCGGCACCCTAAGAAATGATTCCAGAATCAAACACACACGCATCAAAGAAGATGCAATCAAAGAACAGCCGATGATGACATCACCCATCGACAGAATCCTGAAGACCCACTGCTTCCAAAAACACTACAACGTAGAGCTCATTGAAGAGTGGTGTGACTACTCAGGTACAAGAGAGCTAAGGATTTACACTGATGGATCAAAAACCAACGATGGAACAGGCGTCGGGGTGTTCTCCGACGACCTAAACATTAAGATATCCAAACCACTTGGAATGCTCAACTCTGTTTACCAAGCAGAATGTGTAGGTATTATCCAAGCGGCACACGCTATAGAGGCCAGGGAGGTTACGGATACTAACATTCGAATACTCTCCGACAGTGCCTCAGTTCTTCAATCCCTAAAAAATAATCAGATCACGTCGAGACTAATACTAGAATGCCACAAGGCCTTAGAACGAATCACGGTACTGAATCACAACACGGTGACACTACAATGGATTAGAGGTCACAGCGGATCACTCGGAAACGATGCGGCTGACGAACTTGCCAGAAGAGGATCCAGCA
Organism: Diarsia brunnea; assembly: GCA_949774965.1. Classification (NCBI taxonomy): domain Eukaryota; kingdom Metazoa; phylum Arthropoda; class Insecta; order Lepidoptera; family Noctuidae; genus Diarsia; species Diarsia brunnea. Next base: position 18,640,843 of record OX459010.1, read on the forward strand.
CAAAACCCTACGGACCCGAACCCATTGTGCCCATTCCTTTCAAGCAGCTAAGAAGCTGGCTAAAAGACCACACTCTAATACAAGCGGAGAGGTGGTGGACCTCGACACCAGGATGTAGGCAATCCAAGGAAGCTATGCCATCCCTGGATTTAAAGCTGACCAGGCGCCTTCTGCGCCTGGACAGGGATAGCCTGCGTCTGGTGGCGGGGACCATCACTGGACACTGTTCACTGAATAAGCACCTCCACACCCTAGGAATCACAGACAGTCCCCTGTGCAGAGCATGCATGGAGGCGGAGGAGACGGTGGCGCATGTGCTCCTTGAGTGCACAGGCGTTACCAAGATTCGTGAGGAAACCCTAGGAACACCAAGATCCCTTGTGGATGCCCTGAGGAGACCGGGAAGTCTGATCTGCTTCTGGAGGGAAGTAGGCTGGTTAGAGTGATCGGCCAACATGGCTCACGCACAATGGTCCACTTTAAGGACCAAGTGCGGAAACCCAAACCCCCAATAATAGAATAGAAAATAATAGAATAGTATCGCAGTGGGGATCTATCGCGATAACGTGCATCGAAGTCAAGTGGTATACGACATAAAGGGCTAAGAAGGAACACGGGTGGTTTTTAGTCAGTAGATGTCTGACACTCCCTTTCGCTCTGCCCAAGAGCGGGAGCGGTTATTTGATGATTTTCCACCTGCCAAAAAAAAAAAAGTGGTATCGCAGTAAAGATCTTTCGCAGTAACGTGCATCGCAGACTTATAGCATCGTGTAACCATTATCGATATTTTGTGCGTCGAGATTCCGTATTCTACTCGATGTTGTCCTATTATAAAAACGCAGGGTAAAAATAAAACCTTACCTTTTCCAAAAAGGCTAATATAACTTTACATAACAAAAACTTCCACCGTCTTGAGCAACACGTTACTAAAACAAGTTCGTTGCAAACTTTCGAGCAGCTAATAAGTTACTGCGAACAGTGGATCTACCCTCGGGCCTTTTAGCACACGTCTATTGTAAGTTTTTTATATCAGAAAACTTGCTCGAGGGACATTGATAAAGTTTTGCATAGTGAATGGACTGGCCCGTTGTATGGACTGGACGTGTGCTTTTTCAAATAGGGTATTTCGGATAGGTTTTGTTTTTCGGGTTGATATAACTGTAGGACAAGTCTAACCCACACTTCTTCGCTAAATATACCTTAACTGCCTAATTTATCAATTATTTCTTGGTTTTTTACTTAACTAAAAAGTCTTAACTAAGCTATAAATAAGTTTTTCGATTTGCGCATTTTTCGCCATTATCTCGGAAACCACTTTTTGCACTTAACTGTTTTCTAGTGAAAGGACGGCAGTTTGTGAAAACGGGCATAGAAATTGTACGACTTGATTCTATGAATCTTAAAGCCCCAATTACTACCTACATCGCTCATTGGCTTATCGACATTTCACAGAAAACATTATCAACACATCACTTTGCAATATTGTATGGATCGATAGTCTTTGTATATGCTTTCCAGGAAGCTATTTGTATGGCCTTTCACAATAACACAGGTTTCACCCCCAGCAATATTCAGAATTATTGGAACAAAGGATTATTGACTACGTACATGTACCCACGTAGGTATATAAGGCTTAATTTACGAGCTGTTGCCGATTTTGTTTGCGTGAAAATGTTTATTTGTAAATGTAAGAAAAAAAATGTACTTATCCTATATCCTATTCCAGACCATAATCTAACTTTAATTAATTTCGCATTAGCCGTTAACATGAGTTGCCCCTGTTTTGCCATATCGTATTCGTATTACACAATCCAGCCATCGTTCTTTTGATATAACCGTGGATAAGAGTAGCGGGACTCTGTTGATTATTACAAAGTAACTTGCCCAGATGAAATATAGACCATTTTTAGGGTTCCGTAGTCGAATGGTAAAAAAACGGAACCCTTATGGTTCGACATGTCTGTCTGTCTCTCCGTCTGTCCTTCCGTTTGTCACCGCCACTTAATTCTGAAACTATTAGGACTATCCTATTGAAATTAGGTAGGTAGATGTATTCTGTGAATCGCTTCACGATTTTTATGCAAAAATAAAAACATTAAAGGGGCGCCCCACACATGGAACTATTGTTTGAAAGATTACGATGAAGACTTCCAAAGTGGCGAGTCCGACTCGCACTTGGCCAGTTTTTACAAACCATTTTTCCCAAAAGTTCGTTTAAAATTTTAACTGAAAAGTAAACAAGGTTCATTATAAAAGGGTAAAGAGTACCAATCGAACCACATGTCAACGCAACTTGCAGCTTACATACAAAATTTAATAAAGTTCGACACTTTAATGCGTGAGTTACCTACTCGTTACCGTCAAACGTTGTGTTTCACACGTTTTGACGTCATTCAATGTGTTATAATTGCGTCAAATTGCGAGTGCCTGTCGCTGAAATAATTATTGTGGAATTAATTACTTGGCTGCGTCAGTCAACGGCTTTATGAAAAGCAACAGACTACATACATAGTATTATACTGCCGTGCTAAACTTACGTTTGGCAGCGGTATCCCGAGAAAAGCCAGTTTCGAGAAAATTTCAGTTTTGTAAATATAGTTTGGTAAACATACGAATTGTTGCTTATAGTTTTTTTTATGTTTTAAATGCATACTGCTATTTAGCTTAGTTTATGGGTATTTATTTAAGGTATATTTTTTAAGATATTGAATTTGTGCTTACCGCAGCAGTATCTAGAGTAACTCTAGATACTGCAAAGATAACACCTATTTGTGTTTATATCTCCTGTGAACGGCCAACCCAGCCTGTATAGCAATACAGGCTGGGTTGGCCGTTGGCCCACTGCACCAGCTTTCCCTACTCCCTATGTTCTCTATCTAACGTGATTGTAGGCCAATGCATTAATAAGAGTCCAGTTCATTCCGCCGACTCCTGGGCTTGCCGCGTGGTCGTTTTTTGTCAGTTTGTACGTGCGGTAAATATGACCAGCCCACATATAATTTATTCCTTTACTGCTAAATTTAAAATCGATTTTATACCTATGATGATCCGTAATTAGATGAGATTTTGGTTTTAGCAGTTTAAGATTCATTCAAGGCACATTACACAGTGACTTGCAGCGTGCGAAAGTTTGGGAAAAGAAGTATGAAAGAATTCCAGTTCTTTTAGCGAAGCGAATCACGGATTCCAACTAAAAATTTGTCCAACAAACCTAACTTAATAACCTCAAAAAATACTGGGAAGACCCGTAACGTGGTCCAACAAAGGTTTGGTTAATTATAAGGGTGCGTAACAAAAATATCAAATACTTAGACTGTCACAGATGTTAGCCCATCCCACAATATTTCTTTACTTCTTTTAATAAAACAGAAAAGGTTAGAAATAAACTGGACACAGCTACATAACGAAGTTACGGACGAGCGCGCTGGGTGTCCGGATAATTTGATATTCGCGTCCCGGACAGCTGTCCGGTGTCCGCTGTCCGGAAAGTGTGGAGCCCCGTTACATCCTTTTGTTTTTAATTGTGTGTGTTTTTTACTGGAGTTGTATGAAGTAGGTTTTATTTAGTTTTAGATTTCGTGTTGAGTTGTTAGCGGTTTTTTATTTGCAAATTATGTGGGTGTGGGGTTCGTGTTTAGTGGTTTGGAAATGGGATAAACGGATTTACCGAGTCGTCTCTAAAAATAAATCTGCTGTGGTGAATAAAATTCTGCTTTTTTGGTAGCAAGTTTATCCATAGTACGTTTGTAATATGTACTTACATTAAAATTTGCATTTATCTGTAGTTAGACCATTCTATGAGCAAGACTAAGATTCCTAATATGAAGCATTTTTAATGTTTACTTGTGTTAAAATGTTGATAACTCTGAAGAAGTTTCCTTCTACTAAGTAGTTCATAAAGGTTTAATTAAATTCTCTATACAATGCATCGTACAAAAGCAATCTTATACTATCAAAGAAAACAACTCCCTGACATTGTGTTATTTCTCTACACAGCAATGTACAATAAAATGTTACATTCTGCTCTACTTAAACCTAATAACTTTCTAACAATTACATTGCACACACACACACACACCCTCAAATACATACACCCACTACACTTATGAGTGTAGTGGGTCTGTTGCTGACGGTACACATGTGTACCGTCAGCAACAGGAGTAGCTTTACATTTCGAAATTTTAATTATTTGATATACAGTACCTCTGCTATTATTTTCAATGTTTCAGAAGATTATTCCTTTAAATATTCCTTACTATTTAGTAACTTGTTAGTAGCGAGTAATATGTAATAAGCAGTTATTAATTAATTATTTTGTAATTTAAAATTAAATATTAACATGTTTGTTTTGTAAAAGTATTTTGCAGTGATTTGGTTGTCAGTTATGTAGGTATAGGTCAGATTATTTTTATAATTTTAGTATGTTAATGGAAAAGTGAACGTCCATACGATAATATTGAGAGTATTGTGGGAGCTACGTCTGCCAACAAACTGCTCTGTAGTTTGGCAGAAGTAAAATGTACTGAACTTGACTTAATGTTCCAAATAAACACTTTTTCATTTTTTTTTTTTTTTTTAAATAACTGGCCAGATGCAAGTCAGACTTGCACATGAAGGGTACCGTACCATTGTGGTAGATATTGAGAGATTTTCCATGTTATTTTAGCACCATAGTAGGTTTTCCTGTAACATATGTGTTGAACTAATTTCTGTATTTGTTTCAAAATTTTAGCATTTTAGCTCAGTAGTTTTGGAGATAAGGGGGGGGGGTCGGAAAGAAAGACAGACACACGAGTGATCCTATAAGGGTTCCGTTGCTTCCTTTTGAGGTACGGAACCCTAAAACCTGCTTTAAAACTTATTGTAGTTTTAAGCTACTTCTGTTGCTGACCGTACATCCCACCACATAGCCACACGTTGCTCTGTTCTGTTATTACGTGCACTGATTAATTTTCCTTTTTCTTGGACACACTATTTGTCCTGAGTTTACTTTATTGTATTTGTACTCGACAGAGAACATACCTATTGCATTTTAAAGTGCATTTTTACAAAGAGCGAATGTAACAAACATTTAATTAATGCTGCCAGTCTTTTGGGCACATTACCGGCTGACAGCGTTGAGGAGCAGTTTTTGGATGCCTTTTTATAGTTTCTTGTTAGTTTATAATTAATGTACAAGTTAGTTTTCTCTTAATCAATAAATATTGTATAATTAATTATCAAAAAAAAAATATATAAAGGTGTTATTTAAAATATTATTATGCTTTGTTGTGTATGCCTTTTGTTATATGTAGTTGTCATTGTGTGTTGTACTATCAATATTACGATGTTGGACTATCATTAAATAGTTGTGAATTTGGTCCTGACGTTGCACTATTGGTATGACGCATATTAATTTATAAGCAAGTGTGTACCACTGCAGGCAAGGACTAAGCTATTTGAGCATAGCTAGTACAGTAGTATTACAAAAGGTTCTAAAGTTTATTTTTCACTTTATTGTGTTTTATTTTTTGTTAAAGTTGGCTTTATTTTTTATTCAAAAGGACCAATCTAGGCAAGTGCGGAATTTAGAGAATCTAACGACATTATAATTATCACAAATCCATCCACCAAATTGCCAAATTCATTTAATCGATAAGTCGTGAAAAGTTACCAGACATACCGAGTTACTTTCGCGTTTAGGATACGCGAGAGCTCACAGAATCTCCGTATATCTGATCCTCGCTTACGATATCATGCTTTAATTATTTAATATTAATAACGTAATGTAACCCACAGCGCTAAGTATATACATTATATACCCCTGAGTCGTCACACATGGGAATCAGACAGCCTGACATCCGACGATCACATTAAATACTTTAAATTAATTCCGCAAATGATATCGCGTACGACGACAGATATTAATGAATGAATATGAATATTAATTCCTTTACAGATGTCGGAATTTAAATATTTATATATTCCGCGTGTAGGTATAATATTATCGCTATCCGGATGTGGATCACGAACAATCTGGGTATTTTTCAGCAGAAGGCAAATAAAAGGCATGTTTTATAAGCTAGGATTTTTACAATATTATTTCACATAAAGGTATTTTTTTTATTTGTACACGGTAACTGTCTCCGTGGTAGAGTGGTTTAGGCGTTTGCCTATTGACCCGGTGGTCGTGTGTTCTATTCCCACGGGAAGCATACTTTGTAAACTTGTTTTCAGCTTGGCTAGGACATTGCAGGCTTGAATCACCTGATTGTCTGATAAAAAGATGATTCCGTGCTTCGAAAGGCACGTAGAAGCTGGTGGTTCCGGCCGCCAAATGGCGGTCGTCAAACCTTGTTTTTTTTTTTTGGCGGTTTGAAAATCATCAAATAACCCCTCCCGCTCTTGGGCAGAGCGAAAGGGAGTGTCAGACTTCTACTGACTAAAAACCACCCTTGTTCCTTTTTAGCCCTTCATGTCGAGGCCGCGGTATCTCTTGCGAACAACCCGCAGCCCCGACGGGCGTCGGCCCTTGCGGGCCCCTTCCATGTGGGCTGTAATCCACTACGTGGACCCAGTGTGGGTTGGTAAATGTCATGAAAAAAACAATAACGCAGGCTAAATCTTCTCTCCCCATTACGCTTCAATTTACTACCTTAATTACCTACCTTATGTAAGAGCAATATGTGCGCACTTAATATAATAATGCTCTCCTACATTTTGACGCTATCGCGAAAATTAATTAATTAATTAATTAATAAACCTTCCTCATATTTTGAGTTTAGTGTCTAATTAATTTGCAAGCTAGTTAAAGGCAAGCAAATCTTCTGTCGGTGGGAAATCTCTTACTTTGTAAGGAATTCATCTGCTTTGAAATACAGCCTCATTTATTTATTCTTGTGGTAGGATTTGTCGCTGCATATTTTATTTGACTGAGTAATACAAATAATTTTGACTTGGTATAAAATATAGGTAAGTGGAGGAACTCGTGACCTAATAATAACTGCCACAAGTTAAGCCACGCTTGCCTAAGTTTATCAGTGGATGGGTGACCACCCATTACATACCGAGTTTCCTCCGTACCTCGGAAAGCACGTTAAGTTGTTGGTCCCGGCTGCCATATATTTTGGCAGTCGTTACAGGTAGTCAGTGACCTGAAAGTCTGACAACCAGTCTTACTAAAGGGTGTCGTTTAACAGCTCACAACTTAGGACCCCGTAATATTAACGACAATAATATCCGTGGTGATAGGCAACTGCGCTCCATGTAAAATACTGGTATTCAGCTGCATCCGGTCAGACTGGAAGCCAACCCCAAAATAATTGATAAAGCAATCCCAAACTAAAATAAAAACACTTTATACAACAATCACACATTAGCCCACTACATCCTAATCACCTTAATAGTCCGGGAGCTCGCCCAAACCGTTTAAACTTTAATGATGTCATATGTCTCGTATCGCGACCGTTCCGGTACATTGCACACGTTGCCGGAACCGTGTCCGGCCGATTTACGAGCGATAAACCGTAGGGAACTACTTATTGCTAAATATAGGACGATTATGATATGGTGACGTGAAAGAATCGGATTAATTTGATATTGCTTGGCTTCAGGTCCTGAATTCGATTCAAAGGTCGGGCAAAAAGCTGGCGGGGTTTTTGGGGAGTCTGTATATTTAGACTCGCCAGCATCACGTGAAAAAGCAGAATTCTTCAGGGATTTACATGTGTTTAATAAAATGTTGTGATACGGTTTTATCCTATAAAAACCGAGTTATATCTCTGTTATTTCAACGTACGGATTATATGGTTAATATTTTATTTTGGTATTCCTTGATGTTCTAGAGAAGGATTGTAACTTTTATCGCATTGGGCACTGTTGTAATTGCAAAATAGAAATGCACGCTAGCCAATTTTAAAACAGTGTGGAAAAAAAGATAATTTTATGCATGCAGATAAATCTTTGTCTAACTATCTTTCACAATTCTTGCAGAGAATGCTCCGTTTAAGGCTCCTCTCTCGAAAAAGCTTAAAAACAGCGTGCGGATGAAGCAGTTTTTCACCGGCACTTACAGAGCAATTACATCTGAGAAAAATTGTTAGTAATCTACATGATATGACACGTAATTTGGTTTAGCCATAATTTTTGTATCGGTATCACATAATAAGAAAAAAAATCCACAAAATCACCTCCAAATCGTTGAATGGAACCATTTTACTCCTTCATTTTTTAAAAAAATAATATAAAAAAAATATCTACTGCTTTGAAATACAAAGGAAAATAATTTGGTTTTGTTACTTTTTAAAAACATGTATTATTTTAATTATAATAAATGAAAAATGCGTCCGTTTAAAGTCCGTATCTACGACCGAGAGGGGTAGTTTGTATGCACAATGTCATTGGCGTGAATACAAGCCTTAAATGATTTAATCTTATTCAACGACACTATCGTTCCGTAAAACATATAATAGAAAAGAGTGCGATATTTTCCCCTAGATAATACAGGAATTAGATTTCAATACACGTGAATAACGAATTCTTTATTTCTAAGCCCAAAAATAGCACTACGCAACCTACTTCAAAACCATAAATACGGCTTCAACAACACTATATTTCTTCTAAACAGTTTGCTTAAAATGATCACCAGGTCCAGTCAAAAATTCTCCCGGTATAACAAAGCTACCACTATTATTCCAACCACGTTATCCACATAATCTTCGCTTTCAACCGCACACTATTCACTTGTAAATCCTCAAAAAACGTTGGTCCTCCCGCAATCCTTACCAAAACACATCACAATGAGATAAGGTATTTAGGGGCAGAACTTGGCAGTATTACCCTAATATAAAGGTCTTCGGACAGCACGACTATTTATAACGAAGGCATCGCGTGTTAGTCCCATTTGCAACTTGCGACATTATAAGAAAGAAAAGAAGAAAAGAAAAAATATTTATTTGTCGCAGAAACATAACGAGCATACAAAGAGACATACAAAAAAAAATACACATACAACGAATAACAGATATTAAAAAATACAAAAAGCAGGGATAATATAAAGATAGTTGCACGTCGTGACTGCGACAACTAGGTTGCCACTCAGCATGATGCTGTGCTATGGGCACCCACAGCAAAGCCAAGACAGCTTCAATATTAGGTATATATAACATAACATCACGCCTGTAATCCTCGTAGGGTTATGCAGAGCTGGCGACACAATGGTGCACCCACATTTCGCCAGTGCTGCCTAGAATTATGTTCAAGTCCCATGTAATAGGGAGCGAGCCTATTGCCATCAGCCGGGAACAAATCCAGACACCGTAGCTGTTACTGAAATAAACCTGAACAAAAAACCCAATGACAAATTTGCCCGACCCGGGACTCGAACCCAAGACCTCATGCTCAGCAGTCGCGATTGCAACCACTAAACCAACGAGACATATAACTTCTGGCTGTTTCTAACATCATCGGGGGAATGAAGAGAAACAGGCATTTTTATATTGAAACGTGATCGCATCGCGATAGCAGATATACAGAATCGAAAATTCGAAATCGTGGTTACATGGGCAAAACTACGATGCTAGCCAACTAAGAATAGGATCGCGCTTGTTGCCAACTTCACACGGTAGCAGACTTATCTGACAGATAGTACTGCAAGCAAAAAAATAAATGCGAATAAGAAATGTTATGTTTTTTTAATCATTGATTTAATTATTATAATTAAAATAATTAATAAATGTTCATTTTTATAAAATACTAGCTGTTCCCGGCATGCGTTGCAATGCCTTGTTTCCTACCTACTACCTGCCTGTGTACCAACTACCTACCTACTACCTCCTACCCTACCTACCTACTATCCTACCTACCTACTACCCTACCTACCTACTACCCTACCTACCTACTACCCTACCTACCTACTACCCTACCTACCTACTACCCTACCTACCTACTACCCTACCTACCTACTACCCTACCTACCTACTACCCTACCTACCTACTACCCTACCTACCTACTACCCGACCTACCTACTACCCTACCTGCTTACTACCCTACCTACTACTCTACCGACTACCCTACCTACTCTACTATCCTACTTACTACCCTACCTACTACTCTACCTACTACCCTGCCTACCTACCTACCACTTTCTCACCTTTTAAACCTTCCCTGGACTTCCACGAATAATTCAACACTATAATTAGCCAAATCGGTCCAGCTGTTCTCGAGTTTTAGCGAGACTAACGAACAGCTATTCATTTTTATATAATATAGCTGTACCCCGCGTGCGTTGCAATGCCCTTTTACCTGGCTACGTACCAACTATCTACCACCTACCTATTACCTACCTACCTACATACTACTAATTTCTCACCTTCTCTGGACTGCCACAAATGTTTCAAAACCAAAATTAGACAAATCGGTCTAGCCGTTCTCTAGTTTTAGCGCGACTAATTTTTATATTTTACGCAAACACCATTTGAAAAATCGTTTTTCTATTGGGAAAGAAACAGTAATTATTTGTGATTATTGTGATAATGTCGTATGGTCTGTTTGAAGTTGTCATTCGTTGACTGAACAACTGAACGTCACTCAATTGTTTTGCCTTCCCGGAACCTCTCCACTAACACTTGAACTTTATAGGTACGGTATTAAAGCTCAAATTGATTTTACGTTTTAGTTAGAAAACGTTTGTATGGGAAAAAGAAAAGGGCTGTTTTTAGGGCTTTTCCGGCCATTATTCGATTTTTTCTCGCCGTAAGAACCATCCTTGAACTTCAACGAACATTTAAAAAAAAAAATCAGCCAAATCGGTCAAGCCGTTTTCATGCCAAGTCGTGACAACGGAAAACGGGTTTCATTTTTATATATATAGATATAGAATATAGATATAGATAGATTATTTCTTGAATTCCATAAATAAATTTTCAACTCAATATGAGTTTAAAGAGAGGTGCGGCGCTCCATCCCAGAGCACGAGAAATCGTTTTAATGTGCACAAGTACTTTGAAAGTGAAAAAATCGTGTAATATTTTTATTAACATCCTTTTTGTCATATCCTACTTATGTATAACTAATTTGGCGTAAAATTGATTAGAAATACCAAAAAAGTGAACATTATATAATTAAACTCAGTATAATTTCTCCATTGATTTTCCTGCACACCTTACGCTTTGGTAATGAAGTTCGCAGAGTTTTGCTGAACAAAATGGCGTGTTGACAGCGCTATTCTTAGTTCGCTCGCATAGTACACAGATAGCAACAGCAATTAGCAGCATCGTGACGGTATCGCGGCCGTGTTGCGTTTTCATTACCCCTGCTTCGCTGGACGAGGGCCCCAATTCGACAGTATTACTCTACAATAACTTGGCAGCGTTACCCTCAACCCTGCTAAATCCCATTCATATTTATATTTCCAGGCAAATGTGCGCCAAAGTGCTAAAGTAATAACACAGCGTCGTTTAGGGGTGTCTCGTGTGAAGACCAAGTTTAAATTAGGCAATTATGTCATATATTTGAGTTTAGTATTAAAACTAGAGATAATTAGGTACATGTTGGAACTTGTTTGATATGAGTCGTTGTTGTGTTGTAATGAGGAAGATAAGTTCTTGTAGGGACATGTAAATAGTTCACTTCATGCTGCAGCTGGTAGCTTGCATAAGAAGTAAAAAGAGAGGAAAATATAGATCGGTATGAAAATGGGATCGGAACATGATTCATAAAAAATAGACAAAAAAAGCAATGGCAATTTCTCAGAGACTACGTATACTCAACAGAAACAAAAATGTATTCAAAATTCATGTCCCAAATTACTTTAAAGGTTCCGTACCTGGCTGCGGGTTGTTCAAAAGAGATACCGCGGCCTCGGCGCAAGGGCTAAGAAGAAACATGAGTGGTTTTTAGTCAGTAGAAGTCTGACACTCCCTTTCACTCTGCCCAAGAGCGGGAGGGGTTATTTGATGATTTTCCACCCACCAAAAAAAAAAGAAAGAGGTTCCGTACCTCAAAAGAAAAAATTAGAACCCTTATAGGATCACTCGTGTGTCTGTCTGTCCGATCATTCCCCCCCCCCCTTATCTCCGAAATTGCAGAGCCTAAAATTTTGAAAAAAATACTGAAATTAGTTCGACACTTATAGATTACAGGAAAACCTATTAGAAGTCTATGGTGCTAAATTAACATGGAAAATCACTCAATAGAAAATCTCTCAATATCTACTACAATGGTACGGAACCCATCATGTACAAGTCCGACTTCCACTTGACCAGTTTTTTTATACTATTTTGCTTTTTGACTTTTCCTGCATACCAATCTATGGTATCTATATTTTATTGCTATGGCAACCCTAAAAACAATCTCAGCACTACACAAAAGCCCTACGATCTAGCTAATCCCGTATTGTTGTGCAGCCTCTCAAGAGCTCTAAATGTGACCGCAGCCAACCCGTATCGTTCATTTTCACATTCTAATCCCCCCTTTTTGAATGCTGCTAAGTCTCCAAGTCGCATAGCAATGGAGGACCAGTTTAGAGTAATCGTAGTGCTTAAGTCGGCGGTTAGGTCTTTTCTTTGGGCATTTATATGCAAATTGTGGTCTGTTTCAATATGAATTTTTTCGAAGATTTTCTAACGCTCTAGCTCAATGGCTTTTGGGGATTGGCTCTTGTGTCTCTCGTGGTAGCTAGCTACGTATTCAATTAGGTAGGTTTGGAGCCCTAGATTTGAAATAAAATCCAGTTATAGGTTTGCAGACCCCGGATAGGGAGATTGGAATGCAGTTTTCAACAATGGAAAGAATGATTTAAGGCTTGTATTTACGCCCGTCGGGGCTGCGGGTTGTTCGCAAGAGATACCGCGGCCTCGACATGAAGGGCTAAGAAGGAACATGGGTGGTTTTTAGTCAGTAGAAGTCTGACACTCCCTCTCGCTCTGCCCAAGAGCGGGAGGGCTTATTTGATGATTTTCCACCCACCATAAAAAAAGGCTTGTATTTACGCCAATGACGACGGTCGTAGACACAGACTTCAAACGGACGCATTTTTGATTTATTATAATTAAAATTATACATGTTTTTAAAAAGTAACAAAACCAAATTTTAATCATTTTCCTTTGTAATGCAAAGCAGTAGATATTATTTTTAATTGTTTTGATAAAAAATGAAGGAGTAAAATGGTTCAACTCAACGATTTGGAGGTGATTTTGTGGAATTGTTTTCTTATTATGTGATACCGATAGAAAAATGTAATTACTCTGTAAGTGCCGGTGAAAAGCTGCACGCTATTTTTAAGCTTTTTCGAGAGAGCAGCCTAACCAAAGTTAGTGCGAGTTGGTTAGTCATCAATCGTTCATATAAATCAAAAGATTCTTATGCTTTTTCTAATGTCTAAACTGTCTTTTAAAAATACACACAGTATCAAAAAACGATTCCTAAATCTCAAAAAAACGACAATTTACGCAAAATCTTCCTTATCCGCCCCTTCCACGTCTCCCAAATTGTTCTAATCTGATCTAATAGTGCGTCTATTTTCTCTCCTATCGTCAACTGACTGGACCCAGATGAGCACAGTAACCGTCACGTGTGTTTGGGGGGAGCACAATCAGACGTAACTACGTATTCGGTCGGTGATCAGCGTCCGGTCAATTCGTGCTGTACTGGGTCCATGGCTTAGAGAATATTATGAACACGCTCTTCATTCCCGAAGGTTAAGGAGTGTACTTATAGTGCACTCATAGTAGGTACGCTGTTTATGTTCAAGTCCAACATCGCAACTAATATCAAAATTATGAAAGACGCCATTAAAGTTATGCACGATTTAAGACTACAATGAGGATAACCTGACAACACAACACCCATCAGGTCGAAGGATCTTAAGTTTTTCATGAAGGATGTTGGACTTAAAGATGTCAGCAACATGGAAGGGCCGACGCCCGTCGGGGCTGCGGGTTGTTCGCAAGAGAAACCGCGGCCTCGACATGAAGGGCTCAGAAGGAACATGGGTGGTTTTTTGGTCAGTAGAAGTCTGACACTCCCTTTCGCTCTGCCCAAGAGCGGGAGGGGTTATTTGATGATATTCCACCCGCCAAAAAAAAAACTGGACTTTCCACCTTGTTCTTCATAGCTCTAGCATATGTAGTGAGATATTTACTATGTGACTTGCTTTTTCTCATAAAAAGAACTACCAAAACAAGGTACTTCGAACGAAAAGTTTAAAAACCAAGTGTCAGTCCCAACTACAGTTCCATCATGGCTGCCGCACCCATTCGGCCGTACCTGCAATTTGTCTGGTCCCCCTAGCCACCGCCCCCGGGCCGGTTCCGCTGCGGGACGGTTATTAACCGTTTACCACGGCCGCTTGGTGTTAACCGCTTTTTAGATTACTTTGCTTTGTTTGCTTTAAGGCTCAAAGTTAGGTACGGAGTTTTGAATAGGCTTTTTGAAAGTGTTTTTGGATTTTAAATTGTTTAAAGGTGGTCTACAATATTGAGTTAAACTGTCTTTAACTTGCTACATATTTCTATTTATGATCATTTATGTCAATGTTTCTGGAGGGAAAGCAAGGCATTATTAGGACGTACACCAAATTAAAAAATACAACAAAATCCTCTAACCCAAGAGGAGAACAAGTTACAGAGGAATTGGTAATTCGTCTACTTTCTTACTCGCTTCGTAAAAATGAAGCTGGTACGATTATATTCTAGAATAAATGTATCAAAACAGATAGATCGATATGCTTTTAGGTTTTGAAGGAACTTAACATAACATCACGCTTGTAATCCCAGAAGGGTTACAACAGGGTTATATAATAGCACACCCACATTTCACCAGTTATGTTTAAGTCCCATATAACAAGGAGCGAGGATATTACCATCAACCGGACATAAATCCATACTCCGTGGGTGCTACAGCGAAACTCCCGATGGAACATTACAATAGCACTTTGCGCCTGGGAATCAAATCCAAGACCTCAGGGAAATGAAACACAATACAAAACCGATCTTATACGGATGTACCTACTTCAATTAACTGCATTCAACAGGCAATTTGCTCCCTCAAGACACCGGCAATAATGGAATGAACGGCACCGATTTTTCAACTCACTTCTAAGTCTAACATAGGTTTGTCCGTAAATTGCTCGGAGTTGTTCGGGAAATTCCGTATTACTACGCTTTTCATTTAAATTGATGATCGCAGTATAAAGTCGGCCTGGATAGGTGCAGCTGTCTATCTGCTAGATTGAATTACCTTTTACGACAGCTGTAGAATGAAAGGTGTGACCTAGGTAGGAAATGATGGCAGGAATGATTTACGAGTGATATCGTCAACACAGCACAAATAAAAAGTCTTCCTTGTCAATGTGAACTTAAATTCCGGTGAATTTTTACACGACTGCCCCAAAAAAAAGAGTGTTATGTTTTTACCTTATTTCTTACTCAATGTCTAGTAGTCTTAAGCGGCTGTGGAGCATGAGGTCCGTAGATCGCTTCCTAGGTCGGCCAAAGTGTTTTTACATCAGAATTTTTTCAGAAGAGGCACGGAGACTGGATTCAAAAAATTAACCCTAATCCTACGGGGATTACGGGCGTGATGATATTATTAAAAGTTATGCTATGTTGTATCCTAATCCCGAAAAACTGTTTTAATATAGCAAGCCTAGATACCGCAAGAACACACATTTTTGCGGAAGAAAAAATGCCACAACAAGTTATGAGCATCATGATTTTCTCAGGAAATGTTCGCATCAACAAAATGTGCGTTAACCTTTCTAAATAATGAACGTAATGATATAAAAAGTGTATGAGGAACCCTAATGTACATCAGGTGTGTCACAGATCACCGGAAAATATTGTGTAATGGAGAGTTTTGGGAGGAGAAAATGGTCATAGGCGTTCTTGAGGGTTAACAAACTTGAGAGGGAGAGAACCTCTCGTCCCAGCCGCCGCGGGAGGCGCTCTGGGCGTCGGGGGCCACGAGATGGCTTCCGGCCGCCGTAGACGCGGGCCTGTGGACGGTGAGTGATGGGCTAGCTCGCCGTCCGTCTGTCTTATAACGACGACAGGCCGTGCTGATGCGCGACGGCACGTTCGTGTTCCACGCGCGCCTCAAAGAGATGCAAGCAACATGGAAGAAGCCCGCAAGGGCCCACGCCCGTCGGGGCTTCGGGTTGTTCGCAAGAGATACCGCGGCCTTGACATGAAGGGCTAAGAAGGAACATGGGTGGTTTTAGTCAGTGAAAGTCTGACACTCCCTTTCGCTCTGCCCAAGAGCGGGAGGGGTTATTTGATGACGAGTGGAATCACTCGCCAAAAAAAAAGGGTTTCAAATTAGGCTTAGGAATTCAATAAAGTGTTGATTTTCCCATTTTCCCTAATAACATGTCATTTTGTCTAGTATAGGCTCTCGGGTTATTAATAACAAACTTACCTAATGATATTATGTGAATCTGTGTTTAGTATGTAAATTGATTCTATCCAGACCTGTCATTATCAGTATAGCCTATTCAAACTATGTTGGGTTAGCTTCCAGTCTTACCAGATGCATCACCATCATGATAATAGTCATTTTCCCAACTGCTGTTATCTCAATATACCTGAGGTAGGCGCAGCATGTCTTCTTCTTCCATACCTTACCAGGATACTACTTTTACAGCGCCATTCCAAATCTGACCTCCACAATCCAATTACAATGATCCATTTCCAAACCGAGATTTTCACCATGATATCTTCCAAGATGAAAAACTTCGCAAAAACACCCATAACGCCCTAGGGTAATAAATAAATTAGAAAATAAACCAAAATCCCATCCGGTAATATGAAGCACCTAAAGCCAGAGCGTTGGCACAATAATTTGGCCGGTATTACGGCATTACGGCGGTGTCTCGAGTAACGCGTAAACGCGAAATGCGTGCCGTTACGCTAGATTATGTCGCGTAACGTAAATAAAAAAAAAGTTTCGGCGATGTTCTGTAATTGTGGTAAGGGCGAGGTCGCAAAGAAAGCGAGTTATCCCACTTTCTTTCTTCTTTTCGAAACGATGACTCAATTTTTATTTTTTTGACTGCCTCGTTGGTCTAGTAGTTGTAAGCGCGACTGCTGAGCATGAGGTCCTGGATTCGAATCCCGGGTCGGGCATAGTGTTATTGGCTTTTTCCATCAGGAATTTATCAGTAACAGCCACGGAGTCTGGATTTGTGCCCGGTTGATGGCAATAGGCTCGCTCCCCGCATAACTGGCGAAATGTGGATGTACTATTAGGTACACCTCTGCCTAACCCTTCGGGGATTACAGGCGTAATGTTATGTTATGTGTGACTCAATTTTAGTCCAACCAGTACGTAGGTATCTGGACAGCTCTGTCGTTTGCTTCATTCAAGTCTTGGAGGATGCAGTTAGTTGTGCATGACGGGTAAAAGAGGAGGTGTGGCATATCCTGCGTTGGGGCTTCACACTCGCATTTTTAGCCAAATTCTACTTACCTGTAAGAAACGAGTGAATGGAAGTCACTTGAAATTTATCTTCATCGTTCAAGAAGTTAAAGTTTTATCATGTGGTAGGTAAAGTTTAATTTACAGGTTTCAGTGAATTGTAATAAATTCATCCGCATAGATTCAGGTTTTTGAGAACTCCTTTACCTTTACCTCCCTTAATAAAAATGTGCGGAGAGTGTGGATGTCGCAGTGGCTGCTGAGGTGGATGCTACTGCCTTTGCATCACGATATACACCTGCTGTACAATTTTAAGCTATTGTATAGCTTCTATCGCAGGCCTTGAGCGTGGTGACCGAATCCAGAAATTCCGTAACGAAAAAAACCTAACACTCATTTATATAGATAATAAAAGAAAAAAAAATGTTTTATTTATCGGTCACCACGCTCAAAGTGTAACTTGAATTAATATCAAAGAAAAAAAAACAAAGGAAAAAAAATACTGCATTAATAAATTATAATTGCATAAGTTGATAAAAAATGCTATGCCACACGTCTTTTTTTTTTCATAGAGCTAGCGCTATTACACGCAGACAAGCCCGTCGAAGATGCGCACTCTACTCCCTTTTTTTGGAGGGTGGGAAATCATCAAATGACTCCTCCCGCTCTGGGCGGAGCGGAAGGGAGTGTCAGACTTCTTCTGACTAAAAACCACCCATGTTCTTAACCCTTTGTGTCAAACAACCCACAGCCCCACACTCTAATCTCTTCCGTACCGTTTTGTGGGAATAAACTACAATAGATAACAAATCATTATTTTTTCTGTGATTGCTTGTACATCGTATTTAAACGCTGATCGCTGGCACTGTGCCCTCACCCTGACCTCATCAGGCTCGCTACAGGTTGGCGGACGCTTGGGCGTTTTCCTCCAGACCCACATAAATTTTATTACGAATAAACTTTATCTTTATTTTTTGGTAACAAGTTATTTGATCAACGTAATTTTCTATTTTATTTTTACTTGAAAGGAAAGACCCCTTTTTCTTTCAATTTTCTTTTTTTGTGTTTACGTTGAAGAAAAAAGTTAGTTGAACCCTATGTTTTAAATAATTTACCTAGTTGCGAGTTGGATATTCGAGACAAAACCAAAGTTCTCCTTGATCAAAAAAAACATAACAAAACATCACGCCTGTAATCTCTGAAGTTCTAGGCAGAGGTGTATCTACATAATAGCACACCCACATTTCGCCATTTATGTCAAGTTCCATGTAATAAGAAACGAGCCTATTTTTTTTTGGGACAAGCCCGCCATACTATTCCCAAACCACTGTAACTCCTGTTAGCCAGAATCAACAGTGGCGACCACAAGAAAAGCGCCGAGACAATGAAGCTCGACAGAGAAACGATTTAACGGTCTTGGATCCCGCAACGAAATTATTCAGAAAAGAATAGCGGAAGAGTAGGAAAAACAAATTCCACTTCCCTCCATATTAGCAGGAGACAGAACAGAACAAGGCCAATTGGCACACACGGACGTATACAACTGGGATAAACCCAGTTGCCTAGCACCACGGATATTATTGTCATTAATATTACTGGATCCTAAGTTGTGAGCTGTTATATTTGATTCCAATAATAGGTATGACAAAAATGCTTGAACGCACGGAAATTTGTTCTAGTGTCTACAAGGTCCGTATAGTATATAACTCCGGATGTAACCCGTACACTATTTAACATAAGCGAGCCTATTGCCATTAACTGGGATCAAATGCAGAGTCCGTGGCTGCTACTGAGAAAAGTTGATGGAAAAACCCAATAATACTTTGCCCGACCCGGGAATCGACCACAGGACCTCATGCTCGGCTGTCACGCTTGCGACCATTAGGGCAACTCTACTCCCGTCGGGGCTGCGGGTTGTTCGCAAGAGATACCGCGGCCTCGACATAAAGGGCTAACATGGGAACATGGGTGGTTTTTAGTCAGTAGAAATCTAACATTCCCTTTCGCTCTACCCAAGAGAGGGAGGGATTATTTGATGATTTTCCAGCCGCCAAAAAAAAAATTAAGGGGGCAACTCTACTGTACTTAAAACCGATGTGAATGTTAATAAGTTTATCTCACTATAAATCCAGCTTGCTTGAATCTATCTCAGTTGATCGTCTCATCGTTTCACATCAGGCAAGTTGCAAACAAACGCAACCCAATTTAGTGATAAAATAAGGTTAAATGAAGATTTAACAATAATTGATAATTGCTTACCAAGGAGTATCGTATTACCCAGTACTAACTGGTTTGTGGAGGTCAGATAAAATACTGGTATTCGGCTGCATCTGTTAAAACTGGAAGCTGACTTCGACATAGTTGGGAAATAGCTGGGCAGATGATATAATTGCTTCAGTCGATGTCGATTGAATCCACAATGCTTGGCCTCGTTTTCTCGAGTAAATAAACAACAAACTAACTTGGCATTCTTACCTTTTTCATAACTTAGGCCGTTACCGTTTCGTCTAAAGGGTTCATAAGATCAATTCACTATAGTGATATTACTGCAGAAGTTTCAATTATCTATACCAAACACGAAAACAACCAAGTCTCGGGAGATAATAATGATTACGAATGAACGAATCAAACAGACGTTCCCATACATATTTCACTAGTAATATTCCTGGATAAGTAATGAGAAATAAGGTTACAGAAGTTTCAGTCCCACCTTCAATCAAAATTTTGAGGGCTGAAATATACACACGCCACGATATGTGCCTCGCTATCGTTGCGGATATGGCAGAAACTTCTGTTAACAGTTAGTGTATAAAAATCTACCAATACTAACGCTAAAGATATATAAAAGTTATTTATATCTGAAGTAAGTAAGCGGTTGACAATATCCGCAAGTGTTGGTGGTCTGCCTCTGAAAGTATAATTTTAACTATAAATCTTGCATGCCTAATTTGGTACATCACAGTGAACTGCGCATTCACTTGACACCTATGAATGTAATATTATGTACTGTGTTGAGCAATAAATATTTGAATTTGAATGTCTGACAACCAGGCTTATCAAAGGGTAGGTATCGTATTACCCAGTACTAGTTGGGTTGTGGAGATCAGATAGACAGCCGCTCTATACAAAATAGACTAGAAACCAAATCTAGACTGGTTAGTCTAACCGGATGGACCTGAATACCAGTACGACCCCACTTAAGTTGGGAAAAAGCTCGGCAGATGATGATGTTTGCGTCCACCACTTCACTGCAGCGTACCTAAACCTCTCGGCTTGTCATAGCGATGAGCGGCATTTGTTGCAGCGTTTGCGTATCTTTAGAAATTAATGAACCTGTAGATCGACTTTATTGACTCACTATTTTACAATAAACCACCAGGAATCAGAATCTTAGTTACAACTCGCTGCGATCGATGCGGCAATGTGAGGTCGCTGTTTCATTCGTACTATTCATACCTTTCATTCCACATACTGTCGTTAAAAGTCGCCCTTCTGCACCCTTTATTTTATTATCATTACGTAGTAAAAAACAGTACGGCTATGTTTATTTAAGGCTCCCAGGGCATTGTTTCTCCCAACAAAGCGATCGTGGCGCTACTCTTGAACATTTTTCTTGGCTAAATTAAAAAGTAAGATGGATGCCACAGTGACCCCCAGTTTGGTTGTTTTCAGACAATAGGTGTTTATTGCCGTGGCCTACCGAGGTTTGCCCTGTTGCCTATTTGTTTTGTAAAATCATAAATAAAATGTTAAGTAATTTTATGCAGAGGTTGTTCGAGTGCAGAGTGTGTTTGAAAATCAAAGAGTATGGTGAAGTTGTGTCTGATGAGATGACGGGTAACAGAGAAGTATGGATGCTGCGCCGACCCCAAATTAATTGGGATTTGAGCAAGAGCATGATGATAATGATGTATGATTAGGTTGTTATTGTTCTATTTTTCTCTAGCTATGAATAAATTATTTCATAGCCATTCTCGCCCTAGTGAAGAGCAAGAGTGAGCACGTTTATCGGTACTAGCAAATGCATTTAGAGATAAATGAGTTAAGCGATTTGTGGTGCAAATGGGCCTTGGATATTCTAAATATGCCAAATCATGGCTCACAAAACGCAAATATGAAGATAAAACATTTGTCCAGTAAGGTGGCGGTGTTTATTAAATATTATCCCCGTTATTTGCCCATAAAATTATACTCAAATCACGACAAAGTTACTGCCGCACTTGTTTATAAGCATAACGTTTTTACTGCTTTATCTGGTTCATTGTGACGAGTCACAAAGGGTGCGGCGACATAATACTACCTTGAAATACGCCTGATAAGGGTATTTCAGCTGTTTTAGCGTTGGTTTATAAATTGTGGAGGGTGTTTTTTGTTATTGTTTTTTGAACGTCGTTGCGAGATAATTATGCGTGATACAGTGTGGATTTAAAAAGCTTTCATGTATATGTAATTGAAACGGTATTTAGTTGATGGTTGGTTAAAGTTTTTAAGTGTTTGGTAAGTAGGGAAACAACAGTAAGTACAGTAAATGGGGTGAATAGAAACTCACGGGATCACTGAATCGAGACAAAACTTTGAGAAGGATTTTAACATTGAATGAATGTGGTATGTGGCAAAAATGGTTTCTATTTAATAAAATAAAATTAAGTGAATACAATAGAGTACTTGTTGGTAACATATCGTTTTCATTCAATGTTAAAATCCCTTTCAAAATTTTGTTTCGATTCACCCGTGAGTTTCTATTCACCTCATTTTACGGTACCTAAGAAAAGTAACAGAAGGGAAATAAGAAGGATAATTAACATTTGAGATGGGTTTTCCGTTAACAACTAATAATCACAAGGCCTCACAGGCATATCTGAAAGCCATGATGTCAACGTCTGTCGTCAAGATTGAACTTTTTCGATAGCTTTGTAATAAGCACCTTTCTGTGGTCGTTGTTCAAAATACTGGCAACCACCTGATTGAGTGAAAGTGTATAGGTGGCATGGCTTCTGGATATAGTGGAAGCCAAGCTCAACACAGTTGGCTAAACTTGCTTAGGCAGATGATGTTTTCGCTGATAGAACTTCATTATGTCCAAGATCCCTCTCTGTTCTTAAACAAAGTCTTTCTTCGAACACATTGTTTCTGCCATAACATTGTCAGTAAAACTTCCGTAACCCCACTTGGTGGAGCAAGGCCAACTGTTCTGTAGTGAGGAAGTGCAGTCAGGATCCCTGGCAGTCAGCCACACGGATCCTCTCCTCGTTCGTTTGAAATAACCCCTATTTATGCGGCTATAATACTTGCTGGTACGCTCTTTGTACATGATTCACGGTAATTTTATTGTTTGTTGTTTTGTGTTTCTGTGAAATTAGTAGGTTGGACTTTTTGTTAGCAAATTACTTAATTGTAGGGTAAGGTTATGACTTTCTCGATTTTAGGTTGACTGGTATAAAAATGTTTACGGCTATAAATGCTAATGCTTTGGGCATCAGATATTTTTTTAAAGTTTCTGTTTATGAGTGTTGGAAATCAACGAAATCATGCGTCATCTTTCATCTAATACTGCTATCGGTTTTCTATTGGTGATGCTCAGAAGATTTTGAATGGCTACTTTACAGTGCGATTTCCGCATAACCAATACAGTAAAATGGGGTGAATAGAAACTCACGGGTGAATCGAGACAGAACTTTGAGAAGGATTTTAACATTGAATGAATACGATATGTTACCAACAAGTACTCTATTGTATTCACTTAATTTTATTTTATTAAATAGAAACCATTTTTGCCACATACCACATTCATTCAAAGTTAAAATCCTTCTCAAAGTTCTGTCTCGATTCACCCCATTTTACGGTAACAACACGTAATTTTCCTCCAAACTAGATTTTCTTTAATTAATACAGGTACACAGTTTTAATTAAAAGAAGTCGGTTAATAAAACCCTGTCTCCCAAAATAGAACCCCGTCTCCCAAGTCACAGGTGAAAACAACATCCTGTCAACAGACATCTTAAGATACATTTCCAACTAACTGGTATGCCAGTTAGTTGGAAATGTATCTTAAGATGTCTGTTGTTTCCGTCGAGGCTGCGGGTTGTTCGCCCGTCGAGGCTGCGGGTTGTTCGAAAGAGATACCGCGGCCTCGGCCCAAGGGCTAAGACGGAACATGGGTGGTTTTTAGTCAGTAGAAGTCTGACACTCCCTTCTGCTCTGCGGGCTTATTTGATGTCTTTCCACCTGCCAAAAAAAAAAGGATGTCTGTTGTTTTATTGTTATGTTTTTATCCTCCGTGTTGCTATTAATATTTGTTTTACATTATGGTGTGCAATAAACGAATATGAATGAATAAAAGTATTATACTTAGTAAATTACCAAAACTTCTAACAATTTCCTCCAATAACGTTCACCTTTGTTTCGTTGCAGTCACATCACAAGAACAGCTAGCTGGCTGCCTCCTGCAGAGAGCTGGCCCAGTGGCAGGGAAGGCAGCGCCAGTGGCAGCGAGCATGATGAGGAGGAACTGCCCTACGGCTGGGAGCAGGCGCTCGACTGCCATGGAAAACCTTATTATGTCAAGTAAGTGGCTCTTTGCATGAACTATGTTAATAGGAATAGCAGAAATATTATTGGTTAGGCATCCAATTGGTAGACACGCTGTCTGCCCAGAGAGGACGGAAGTATCAACATCTTACCACTTGTGGAATCATCATCAATTTTTATTTTATTGATGTTTAATATTTGTAATGATATTTTAATGTGTTTTGTACTTTTAGAATGTTAGTATGATTTTTATTTATTATTGACATTTTATTGATATTTTGATGAGTTTTTTAACGTGTTTGTAATTTTGGTATGTTATTATGATTTTTATTTATTATTGATTTTTTATGTATTTTTCGAATGGGTTTTACTTGTACTTAGATTTTTTAGTTGTCCTAAAATAAATAAATTTGATTTGATTTACTATGATGGTTTATTGATTTTAATTATTTCTGTGATTTTGTGATTAGTGTGTGTGTGATTAGTACTTATAATTCTCTAATTATGGGTATTTTTGCCTGAAATAAAACACATTTTTTTTTTATTTTATTTATTATTTTATCAGTATCACACTTTAGTGTTGCATACTAAGTAACAGGCACGAGCGCTAAAATGAAAACGCAAAGCAACTTTTATACATTATTTTCTGTTACTTTGTTGATTAACATTTTATTTTTACGTTTTCACGAACATAGCATTTTAGAAGCCATAGTTTCACGAATCTTAAAGTACAAACCGTTATAATAATATCACGAGTTAGTGTGTAATAGGTAGGTACATATTTTTGCCCGTGCCTGGTTTAAGTTTTTAAGACGTAGTGCACTTTATTCAAACAAACGAAACGACAATAAAATACTAGGATATAAACTACTAGGAAAATTCCACTCCATTGCACTCCATTTGGAAATTAGAAGTACTTAGTCAACCGTACAATATTATCCTTTACGTCATAGCAATATGGCCAGTTTTAATTTCAAGTTGACTGCAACAGCGTCTTCGAAGTGGTAACCCAGTTCACCTCTAGCTTTTCACCGTCTGCTTATATTTAAGTAATAATTAACTGCTCATTTATTTCCAGCACTATAACCTAAATAAATGAAACCTTCCACCTTCCAGCCACGTCAACAAGACCACGACGTACGTGGCTCCAGAGGGCTGTTCCTGTGAGTCTCCCCCCGCACCCAGAGACGTGGTCCTGGAGAGGGACTCCGAGCTGGGGTTCGGCTTTGTGGCGGGGTCTGAGAGGCCCGTGCTGGTGCGGTTCGTGACTGATAACTCACCTAGTGTGGGGAAGGTAAGGACATACTATTTTTTTTTTCGGAACATCCCCGCCACTCTATTCCTAAACCACTGCAACATTTGAAAGCCAGAATCAACAGTGGCAACCACCAGAAAAGCGCCGAGACAGTGAAGCTTGACGAAGTTCCAGAGAATCGATTTAGGTAACTGTCTTGGATCCCGCAACGAAATTATTCAGAAAAGAATAGCGGAGGAGTAGGAAAAACATAATTTCCACTTCCTTCCATAGCAGCAGGAGACCGAACAGATCAAAGTCAATAGGCACAAATGGACGTCTACTTTAGGTATATAATACAACTGTGATGCCTGTGGCTTCGCCCGCGTGGATGTCAGTTAAACAATAAAAATGCCGATTTTCCATACAAACTTTGCACCCCGTTTTACACCTTAGGGGGTGAATTTACAAAAATCCTTTCTTAGTGCTCCCCTACGTTATAAAAGTAACCCCAAAAAACCGACAATTTTAAGTTTCTAGCCCTTAGGGTTTGGCCTGTGCGTTGATCCTCAGTCACACAGCTTTGCCTTTTATTATATACACTAGCTGACCCATGCAACTTCGTCTGCGTCACATAATATAGCTTATAACAAAATGTCAACATAAATTGAGTTAAATCGTAACAAACAAAAAATCGTATCTTTCCTCTTTATAATATTAGTTTAGATTATATTAAAGTGTGAATTACTATTGGTATCTCTTACTGTTAAATATACAGTAACACCTTGTAAACATTATGGTGCAGTAAATATTTTGAATATGAATTTCTCCGGAGTCCCCGGAGGCCAGAATCCCCACTAACCTACCGCACCGGACCGAATGACTGCCGCGCGCTTAATTATTTTGTCGCGCGGATATTTTTACATTGCGATATCTTCTAAGATATTTGTTTAAACTGTAAAGAGTAAAGGGCACAAATATTCTATATTAAATTTCTGTGCTAACAAACACATTTATTTAGATATAGATTAATACCATATGGGTTTAATAAGCTTCGCAAAATATCATTCTTTTTAACCTAACATTTTAATAGTAAAAAATGGTTACAGTGAGTCAATCTTAAAAGATAGACATATGCTGTCGCGGACTTTTTTTTAGAACTTTTAAAGAGGAACAATTCTTTCATACATGGTATTTGCGTAACTTAAACCGTTTTCGCAGCGCACGCAACGGAAGCTCTCAAAAAGGAATATCTTTTCCATTTTTCATTTATGCTCCGCTCCTATTGGTCGTAGCGTGATGTTATATAGCCTAAAGCCTTCCTCGATAAATGGACTATCCGACACAAAAAGAGTTTTTCTATTCCAACCAGTAGTCCCAGAGTTTACCGCGTTCAAACAAACAAACAAACAAACAAACAAACAAACTCTTCAGCTTTATAATATTAGTATAGATATGAGTTTCTGAAGATATTAGAACTGCTAGTGACAATCATTCAACGAACCTGGTCTCTATGCACTATGTAAATTAACTAAAACAGCATACTCTAATCGAACTAATCTAAATGTTCACAGTCAGTGTTCCTCCCAACAGGAAAAAAACAGTAAAGGAATACCTATATCAAAGTACTATAAAACCCACAATTTCCAGCTGGAACCCGGAGACCAGATCCTGTGCGTGAACGGCGAGGACGTCAGCCTAGCAGCCAGAGAACATGTCATCACCGCAGTGCGAGCCTGTTCCGAGCGGGTCACCCTTCGTGTCTGCCAGCCAGCCAGGAGCGGCAACCCTGCCAGGAGATCAGCTCTGCTGTCTGCTGCTAAGCGGGCGCGGTTACGGGCCAGGCCGCCGAGGGTTCGGTTTGCTGACTCTGTACAGTTGAATGGTGCTCCTATGTATCCAGTAAGTTTTTTTTTTTCGACTTAAGAAACAAAATGAAATGTTCTGGTTTTCGTCTGCTAGGTTTCGTTTCTTGGGTCAGATGGGCTTATTTACGGTTTTTCTCTATGAGTTCCACCGAAGCAGCCGTGACTTTGGAAGTAGGCGATATGGGTGTAGTCTTCGCTGAGTCAAATGGTCAGGAGAAAAAACCTTTTAACGGGGTTTGAACTTTTTTGTATGGACGCTGACATATCGACCCACCATCATTTTGATTTTTTTTAGAAATCATGGCCTTCGATAAAATTGATATACCTACGCATGGGTAGAGGACACCTAGACGAACAAAAAATGTTATGGAACATGGTACCCCAAAGTGTCACGTTATCGAGATATATGAAGATAAAGATCGACATATGAGTACTGCGGCTGCTACTGAGAAATTCTTGAAAAACCCAATCACACTTTACGCGACCTGGGAATCAAACCCAGGACCTCATGCTCAGCAGTCGCCCTTGCGACCACTAGACTAACGAGGTAGTCACTGCGGACACATGTTTGTCAAATAATTAAAAGAAAATGAAAGCGCTAATATTTACCACATTCGGTTACCTTTTTATTCATTAACGACCACCCATTAGCTAATTGATATGGATATAATGCGACAACAGTTAACATAGCTATTAATAATTCCGTCCCTAATAAGTACATGGTTCATTATTAATTAAGTACTGGAGTAATATTATGAATGTGGTTGCTTCAAATAATACTACAAACTGCTACTACAGTAATACTATAGTATTGCTAATTAAATTGTCAATAGCGGTCATTGCCCTTTCCCTAATATATCGTCGTACGAAAAACAAAACAAACTAACTATGTATCGTTTTTCATCAGAAAAAATGTTGAAGATCACAATAGATGACGATTCAAGGACATAAAATGTTACAATAAAATACCCCCTCACATTCTTCAACTGAATGAGACGAAATTTAAATCTTGTATAAAACGCACACTATGTAGGCAAGCATACTATAAGTTGGGGGATTACATTGATGATAAACATGCTTGGCTCAATGCTGGTCCTGCTCCACAACCATAGGGCAAATAAATCGATAATCATGTGAAGTTATTGTAGTCGCTGCAGTAGATTGTAAAAATAGCACATG
Source organism: Diarsia brunnea (assembly GCA_949774965.1). NCBI lineage: Eukaryota > Metazoa > Arthropoda > Insecta > Lepidoptera > Noctuidae > Diarsia > Diarsia brunnea. The sequence goes on from OX459010.1 coordinate 18,669,047, forward strand.
TGTGAGTACTATGTACCATAAAGCCACTTTTTACATTTCGTTATATATTTATATATTTTTTTTTTTTTTTTTTAGTGACTGACTAGTGGCTGAGAGAATGTCATGCTCACTCAAAAGTCTCGCTGATGGTGGCGCGTGTGTCGGATCATTAAGCTCCCTTCAAAATGGTTGAGCTAAATGGTGCTGATCCATGCGTCATGTTCGTGAACGGGCGCTGTCAGTAGAGACTGGACATCTCTTAGTTGCCATGTTATATATTTTTTATTGGTTTATTGTATCGTTTATTCTGGACACTCTTAACTTGCACGTATTTTTGCATCGTTCTCACATATTTGTAAGATCTCAACATTCAGGCTAGCTAAAGTAGACTCATCTTTCATGGGGTACTCTTTAAAATGTTACAATAAAATACCCCCTCACATTCTTCAACTGAATGAGACGCACTTTAAATCCTGTAGAAAACGCACACTGTAGGCCAGCATATTATAAGTTGGGGGATTACTTTGATGATATAAATGCTTGGCTCACTATGCTGGGTCTGCTCCACAACGACCACAACCATAGGGGTAGATTAATTGATTATCATGTGAAGTTATTGTAGAGGCTGCAGAAGATTGTAAAAATATCTTTGCATTGTATAGATTCAATATTAATATTATATAATTGCATGGCACATGTGTGAGTACTATGTACTATAAAGCCACTTTTTACATTTTCACATTTGGTTACATTTTACTGACGTTGCCCTGGTGGCTGAGAGAATGTCATGCTCACTCAAATGTCTCGCTGATGGTGGCGCGTGTGTCGGATCATTTAGTTCCCTTCAAAATGGTTGAGTTGAATGGTGCTGATCCATGCGTCATGTTCGTGAACGGGCGCTGTCAGTGGAGACTGGTCATCTCTTAGTTGCCATGGTATAATTTTTTTTATTTGTTTATTGTACCCTTTTTACTCCGGACGCTCTTAACTTGCACGTCTTGCTACATAGTTCTCACATAATATACCATCCCAACATGAATGATGTAATGTACCAAGATTTTGTAACAATATTCTGATTTAAAAGAGTGTCCATGGAGTTTCTTGCCCGTTCTTCTCCATAGAGATCTACGCTAGGGAATGGGCAACTACAGTACTTTCACAAGTTATTATGCCTTGTGACTGTGACTGTAGCTTAGGAGTGCAATACGTCATCCTGGGGGTTGCTGCGTCGGGTTGCGCGTCGCCGGATGTCTGCGGCGGCGAGTGCTGTGGGTGCGGGGGTGCGCGGCGGCGCGTGCCGTGGCGGTGGGTGCGCGGGGCTCCGGGTCGCGGGCGGCGGTTGCGCGTTGCGACGTGCATTCGTTGTTTCGTGATTTGGAGTCTCGTGCATTCGTTGTTGCGGTGTGCGTCGCTGCGTGCTTTCGTGCTCGCGGAGTTCGTTGTTGCGGGCATTCGGCGGCGTGTGGCTCGGCGTGGTGGCTTTCGGGATGACGTATTGCACTCGTAGTTTAGTTTTGTTTTATGAATTGTTCTTCTGACATTCAAAAGTGCCTGTAATGGTTTAATTGAAATAAATGCTTTGAGTTTGAGTTTGAGTTTGAAACAGGCTTATTTCTTGATTTCATAGTTAAGAACTTTAATAAATGTAGGTGGGTCAATGACCGCTATTGCTATATCGACTCTTTCCGCTACAAAGGGCGTAAAGACCATTTTGGCCAAATTTACTTTTTGATGCAGTCTTATTTAGTTTTTCACGCTCTTTCTATCTGTATATTTAAAATTGCGCTACGGTGAAAAAAATGGTTTTTACTACCCAATATTTTCTTAACGCTAAACATCTCATTTTCGAAAAACCAAGTCGTAAAACACATTTCTTTTACATTACGACATCAAACTTGGTGTATCTACCAACAAACATATTTTCTTGAATGTAAAACGGGGTAAAACACAATACGAAAACAAATTGTGACTTACGCCCTGCAAAAAAATATTCTGACGACTCTTGTTGTTGGTAAAAATAGATGTATCTCACAAAGATTACGGCAGGTAACATTTACGTCTCTGTCTTAATGTTTAGAAACGTTCAACTTGAGCGTATAATACGGTGATAACCTGAATTGAATTTAAACCTTGTTGGAAATAGGAAACAAGTCACATACTTGCCAGGTATGGGTGGTAAACCCACTTAGTTTCTTTATTGTGAAGTGAAAATGGACGAACCTGTAATTAATCTCGATTCATTGCTTAGATGGAGAAAGCAACTCATTCTCATCAAAAGACAATAAGAAGGTAGGTAATTATGATTATTTTCCTAACTGTTCTTACTTTTGCCTTGATTTAGCTAATATGACATCACAATGATAAGGGACTTTAGTGGAGATTAATAGCGGTTAGGATGATTAGCGAATTTGATTTTCGAAATAACGTGGCGCCAAAACATCTCTAATAGACTAACGAGTGGGCTCAAATCTAATAAAACCAACGACATAAGATAAATGCCATGCTTTGGGATTAAAAACTTTAACTTAATTGCATAGGGTTCAGTTTCTATTGCATCTAAAATTATTTTATGACATCATCGGTAGTTTTTTTCATTCAAAAATGAACTTATATTACTCGACATTAAAGCTGATATTTGTATAAGTTGCAATTTTGTGTATCATTGACCTAAGTCATCAAAATATTGGTGTTACGCCCTAAACACCAATATTTTTGGTTTATACACCCTAAAATTCAGTAAGAACTTGTTGAACAAAATTAAAGTATGGTTTTTACACCCCACGTTTAAATGTCATGAAGACAAATATTGTGTTTTACTACCTACAAGAGGTATGTATTTATTATAATTTAGTTTTAGAAGAAACGTAAACGGTTTTAGAATGGATGTTTGTTTGTGTAGGTGTTCATTTCTTTAATACGCTGTGTTGCCTAAACGGCTTGATGGATTAAGAAATAGTTTCGATAAGGTAGATTCATCTTATGTAAAAGTAACTTATGGCTCTCTGTAGTTTTTTAAATTACTATTTTAACCGTAGGGCTTATTAACGTTACGGGACAAGTCAACCAACAGTACTACCGAGTAAAGAAGAGGATTCAAACGGTATGGAAATTGAAGAAAACATCCAAGCAGAAACCAAGTCTAGTAGGTGAAAAAGACACAGCACTTTATCGAATACATCTATAATAAGTTATACACCAGAGGCTAGTCCAGTGAAACTCCAAAAAACTTGGGCATCAAACAAAAAAAAATAATCTCTCTATATTCCAAACTCAAAGATGCCAAGTCCTTTTTTATGCTCCCGGATACAAATACACCAGTACCGTCACTTCCTTTACTGACACGAATCATAACTTCCTCAATAGTACAAGCAGATTCAAAATTGGATGAGCTGCATGCGCCGGTGAAAACTGATCCACTGCTCAGTTCAGCATCTTGCTTGACGCATAATACTCACAAAGTCACTCACCCACATCCATATGCAGAACTGCTTCTCTCATCTAGGTCTACTGCTCCTCTGCTTAGCTCAACACCCTGCTTAGAAAAAAATGAGAACTATGATACTCACCCATATCCTGCTAAGGACTCGCTGCTTGCGTCTCCCGCGACTACTCCGCTGCTCAGCTCTCCACCATGCTTAGAAAAAAATTACAATGATGGCACTCACCTACATGCCGCTGAAGACCCGCTGCTTGCGTCTCCCCCGACTACACCACTGTTCAGCTCAACACCCTGCTTGAAACAATAGGATAACGATGATAGTCACCCATATCTATATAAAGAACTGCTGGTTGCGACTATGTTGACTGCTCCACTGCTCAGCTCAAGATTCTGTTTGAGATAAAACAACAACAAGAGTATTACGATCAATGAAACTCGCCTACATTCCACCTAAGATCCGCTGCTTGCGTCTACTTCGACTACTGCTCCACTGCTCAGTGTAACACACTGCTTAGAACAAAATGACAACGATGATACTCACCTGCCTCACGTCGAAAATCCGCTTCATGAATCTGTATCTTATAAAACCGACTCTCAGAAACGCAGGGGAAGTCAAGCATTAAAAAAATCATAATAAATATTTCCTCTCCGACACTGAAGAAAATCCTTTTCCGTGGATAGTTCAGATTGTTGGGCTACCAATGATGAAAATGATTAATATAATGATAACGCAAAGAATAAAAACAAACGTAAAAAGAAGACTGTACAAAAAGAAAAGCGAGTAAAACCTGTTAATAAATATAAAATAAACAAGAAGTTACGTGAAGCTGGACTACCTTATAAAAACCGGCGAAATGAAGGAAAGCAAACCTATGCAAACAAATCCTTGCATTCCAGATAAATGTTAAAGAAAGTGTTTTGAAATCAGTGAAGAAAGAAGAAGCAAATTGCATGATTTTTCTGGTCCCTTGATATTCAGCGTACGAAAGATTGGATATTGCGATGCTCACGAGGTGTTCCAATAGAGAGAAAAAGAACTGATTCACCAAACAGTACACGAAATTTGACATATGCTTATTTTATCAATGACGGAGAAGATCATAAGGTGTCAAAAATTCATATTATTTACTCCCCAAAGTATTTACTTTGGGAATAACACAAAAATACTTACTGTATACTCTCACATGCAAAAGGGGGGGATCAGGGATGGCAATACTTGACCGGTGAAACCGACATGCGCCACCAAAGTTTTTTATTTTATGCTTTTCATTGGGTAGAGGCGTGTTATTATGTTGTGTGATTGTTGGGTGATTCAAGGGACCTGTAACTTTCCATTTGTGATTCAATTAAGTGCAAAATGTTCCTATTACAAGTGAAAATAAATATTTGTATTGATTTTTAAAACCCTAACTTCATTTTTACTCAACTAATAATTATTTATATTAAAACTACCTTCAATATATCCTTCCTAATTTAATTATATCCATCCTTATTAATAAAACTGCTCTTATAGTCATTGCATTAGTATTAATAACAGGGTGTATCTACACATTTTGCAAAAAAAAATGGTCTTTACAACTACAAAAATTATCCTTGTGCGTGCTTAACTGGTTTTTACTGCAGACGTTTGTTCTCAGGCTATTTAATTATGGGTTGTATATACACTTTTTTTTCATTTTCAGGGGTGTAACTCCATGCTAACTTCGTCAATAAAGCTCATTGACGATTGTAATTAAATGAGGCAAAGGACGTCCAAAATTTAAGAAATTTCTTCCTGGAACTCAAGTTTATAAGTATAAAAACAAAAGATTTTTTTTTTTTTTTTTTGTTTTTTGCCCATTGCCAAAAGTACGGATTTTGGAGTTACGCCCTTTGTAGCGGAAAGCGTCGATATAATACTGCTGCTGTTACTTTGACTGTTTTACTAGTATAGTAAAACTTTTCCTTAACGTAAGTACGCTGAATTCTAAGAAGGAAGTTACTGCCTTGAAGTTAATGCTACACCTGCGTGCTAGTTTCAAAGTTAGTGTAGCTACCGGTGAAATTATAGAAGACATTTCAACTTTATCTCTAAGTTTGGCAATTCTAGTATGTATGTTTTAATACCAAGTTCCATCTTGCGCTGCATGCCCAGACACCTGCACACTTGACGACCTTATGACTGCATCAGCGAGTGGAGTCCGCATAGGTGATTTTGGGTTAAATTCATTTACCATCGACACGCTAAGAAGAACACCAAGTGGGAATATATCTAACGCTTATTATCCGATGAAACATCAGCCTAGTTGACCATCACAAAAAGGAGCCTTATTTAACATACAATAGGGTGGTTAACTAAAAAAATCTAATTAATCCGTCAGATAGATTTTCAAAAAATATTAGACACGTATTTTTTCTTTTTTCACGTAAACAAACAATGAAGACGATACAGTGCTTTGAAAACTCGTGTGACGTCATTTATTCTAAGACATTAGTATGACATTTTTTACCGGTGAGTGACGTCACGACTCCCCGTCAAATCTTTGACGCGTTTTATCTTCGTCAATTTTTATTGATTTGATAAAACAAAAAAATACCTATCCAATATTTTTCGATAATCTAACAGACGGACTAATTAGAATCATATTTTTTTTAGTCAGTAAACATCCCTATTAGACCTCTTCTCTCATCCACCTAACAAACTTTCTATTTCAGCCATCAGCCTTCTCTCTCGGCGACCTCTGCCTACCCCCCATGGCCAACGTCCTGAAAGTATTCCTGGAGAACGGTCAGACGAAGTCCTTCAAGTACGACACCACCACCACCGTGGCAGATGTGGTGACTAGCCTCAAGGATAAGCTGTGCATCACTGCGGAAGAGCATTTCAGCCTGGTGGTGGAACATGTGAAGAGTCTGAGGAGGAACAAGCTGACACTGCTGGACCCGAAGGAGTCTTTGGCCAGGGTAACTATGAACTGATGGATTTTGTTAGGGTTCAAATCGTAGTGTTGATTTTTCCGTGGAGAAGTGTTACACTAGATTAACAGTGTATTTAAAACCTTTAGGCCGCGTCCTAACCGAAGCGATCGAGTGAATACGCGACTGTCGTGTTCATTTTGCTAACCCGAGACCGTAGCTCGAGCACGTGGTGTAAGCACTACGTAAATACATCGATTTTAAAATTAAAAATACCCAAATTTATAAATATTTTCATAACTTATTCATATTTTTGGATGTTACCGATTATTGTATTTCCGACTCAAAAATCGACGTATTTGAGTACGTTTGAATGTGCTTCGACCTCCGAACAAAAGGGGGCTTCTGGTTTTCATATAAAATCGCCGACCGTGTGTATGTTCGCTTTGGTTAGGACGCAGTTTTGTTATGTCGATTATAGGGAAGACCAAAGTATCAGTTAAGTTGAAACTGTACCTGGGGCGAACCAAACCAACTCTGCTAGGAAACTAATTTTATTTACTTGGGAGCTGAAGTAATTATAGCCATTAGTAACTACCTTATCAAACCCATGCAAATATGTATAACTTAGATGTATTTTCTCATCCTCAGGTAATCAGTTGGGTAAGTCTTGTAGTCGTTCAGATATGTTTATTGGTTACTGGTAAAGGGTTAGCCACTCCTAGGACTGATCAATGGCTAGTAGACAACCTTTAAACCTAAGTTTTTTGGGTGGAATGTTAAATCATCATATTATTGCTTGAATTTTTAATAGAAATAGTTCAAAGGGATGAATGAAAAGCATGTGGCTGAGATGAGAATACTAAGGGGGATGTGTGTTGTAACGCGAATGGATAAAAAATCTTTAGGTTAGGCCGCGCTTGTTTTGGTTTGGTCTGCGGATGGGTGATCACCTATTACATACCGAGTTGCCTCCGTGCCTCGGAAAACACATTAAGCTGTTGGTCCCGGATGTATATAGGGTGTAAAAGTACCCTTAACGCAAACGAAGGGCACTTGTTCTCCCCATCACAGCGATCATTTTTTTGTTCTAGACCATACCTGAGAACCCCCTAGTTACGGAGATATTGGGGGTCAAAGTTCCAAATTTTACACAGCTGTTTTTGTAAATACTAGTTTTTCAGGTTATAACTTTAATTAAATTACCTCCATGACCCGTTTATTATTCAAAGCATCCACTAGCACAATGTTATAACAGTGCTACATTGATTTTTACCGTAAAATGTGATTTTTGACCCAAAAAAAAAAAACGTTTCCCAGCAAAAAATTTTGCGTGGGGGTACTTAGTTTGATGTACAGAATGCTTGGTTGACGGCTGTGTGATGGGTTGATTTACACCCTGTATAGACCTTTGGCAGTCGTTACAGGTAGTCAGTGACCTGAAAGTCTGACAATCAGTCTTACAAAATATACTGCATTACCCAGTATTAACTGGGTTGTGGAGGTCATGTAGGCAGTCGCTCCATGTAAAATACTGATATTCAGCTGCACCCGGTTAGACTAGAAGCCGACCTCAACATAGTTGGGATAAGGCTAGGCAGATGATGACATAAGAGGAAGTCTGAGAGTCTGATGAGGTCACGAGTTATAGAGAAGTATGGAAGAAGAAGACATGCTGCGAAGACTCCAAATAAAATTTGGTTAGGGCAGGAGAATGATATGATGATGAGTCCGCTCAGACTCAAAGGTACCACGCATATGATTTGATTAAGAGCATATACTCAAATAAATTCATCTCACACTCGGAAATGGAGCATCAGGGTTTAGTGTAGATGTAGCAGTCTCTCGTATAGCAGACTAAGAGAGGGACTAAACTTATCGACATGGAATCTGCTTGAGACGGCCAGTAAAAGTTTTATGAAAGCAAAAAAGACGTCATACGCCTTATTTCGATTCAGACGACGAGACTTTATACCGCGCTTAACCAAATGCGAAACATGATTAGGATGTGACGTCTTATAACAAGATTGTTTTGATCTTATCACAGTGTGGAAAAGAGATGGCGCTAGACATCCTATATCCTCATCCTAAAGCTCTGTCGCATTCCCATACTGGGATAAGAATAAAACAATCCTGTTTTAAGACGTTATGGTAACCCCAATATCCAAGCCAATTCCGTGTCGAAAAGTATAGTCACTCCCTAATACAATGCGCTTAACCCTTTGAACGCCACAGTCGGGTATAGCCGACAAATGAAAACGTAAACATGTTGTGTGTGTAAACACGTTACTTTTCGTCTCATTCTTTTTAAATAAAATATTACTCACATCAACATTTTATTTTATTTGACACTAGCTGATGCCCGCGGCTTCGTCCGCGTGGTTGTTGGCTATCGCAACCGATGTCGGTTATTGCTACCAAAAGTAATCCCTTTCAACCTCTTACAACCATTTTTCGCATTAAAAAGTAATGTCCCACGTCCTTTGTCAGACTCTAGACTGTCTGTATATAAAATTTCATTTAAATCGGTTCAGTAGTTTTGGCGTGAAAGCGCGACATACAGACAGAGTTACTTTCTCATTTATAATATTAGTAAGGATTATTTCGTATCAAAACAGCGGTTACTATTGCGTTTTCTTGTCGTCTTCACACGACGCTGGCTCCTTGGGCACGTTATCATTTGTCGACTATACCCGACCATGGCGTTCAATAGGTTGAACCCAAAAGCAAGGTACCACTTTTTACAACGGCCAACACAATGTTTACAGATTGCAGCAAGACCTGGTTCGTACAAGATGCGGTGCCTGTTCCGCGTGGTGTTCATGCCAACATCGGCCGCCGAGCTCGCTCAACGGGACTTGGCTGCGCTCGACTACCTCTACATGCAGTGCTGTAATGATGTAGCTCAGGTACTTTGGCAGTTTTTACCTCTGACAGCAGCAACTGAAATACAACCTTGTAGTAACGAGGATAGAGATCATTGTACTTAGTTTGATAGATGTGTTACGAGCAACAAACCAGCAGGAAGCTTTTTGTAACTTTGATAAAGATCACTGGAATTCTGACAGTGTTGCAAAATCAGAGGAAGAAAAACTATTTTCTTGAACCAACTTATCTCTGTGTGTGTGAAACACACAGAAATAAACTAACTTCTAACAAGTATACTAAGGTCGACGACAGCAGGTAAATATGATGTACCCAGAGTTATTAATTACTATCGCGACAGAACATTAAAAAAACGCGTTCCCTATTCATTGAACACTCTGCCTGCTGACATCAGACAAGAAGTAATTAAAGTAAAATTCGCACGCAAACTAAACAAAATATTTATTAGATATTATGTAAGTGTAGGTATTAAGAACATGTGTACGTACATGATATTATTAAGTATATTATAAGAGACTTAGCGAGCTCACAGTTAAACTGCGTAAGCAGTTTTGTGGGGGCTATGTACTTAGTTTAAGATTTTTTTTAAAGTAAATAAATCATTCATTCATTCATTCAAATGTTTCCTCGTGGTCATACTATTTTGTTCTAGGTTCGATTCTATTAAATTAAAATTTTACCACTGAGTTGTTACTCTTTCCCAAAAATATTATAGTTACCGGGTAAAATGGGGTAATTAGCAATGCAGGGGTGAATAGAGACAAAACTTTGAAAGAGATTTTAACATTAAATCAATTTGATATGTTACCAACAAGTAGTCTATTTTATTTGCTTAATTTAAACTTAATAATTTAGATACCTTTTCGGCAACATACCATATTAATGTAACGTTAAATTCTACTCAAAGTGTTGTCTATGCTAAGTGTGCCGCTGCGTTTCTATACACCCGGTTTTACGGTACTTTACTCTTTGGTGTGACGTCCCCCAGGAGCGGTTCGCGCCGGAGCTGCAGCCGGACGTGGCGCTGCGTCTGGCGGCGCTGCACATGCACCAGCACGCGCTCGCCAACAACATGGCGCCCGCCAAGCTCACGGTCAAGGCTGTCGAGTAAGTACCACGGGCTGTTTAAATATAACTTAAGGAGTTTCCTCGTGGTATGATCCCCCCGGAACAGAAGGTCGACACGTTATGAAATGTTAGAGGTCAACAGCATGACAACATGTGCCTCTAACATGTGTCGACTTTTTTTCAAAACTCTTGTATCTCTGTTCGCATTGCTGTAAACAATTTAATTAAACATTATTCATCCATTTCAGGAGAGAATTCGGTCTAGAACGGTTCGTCCCCAGCGGTCTACTGGAGAGTATGAAGCGCAAGGAGCTCCGCAGACTGATCGCACACTTCCTTAAGTTAAACTCGCAGATGACGGGCAGTCAACGACAGCTCACGCAGTTACAGGTAAGTTAACCTACACCAGTAGGGAAACTAAGGACAAACTGCGGTACTCAGAGACGTTTAATGATACTTAAGCCATCACTTAGTAAATATTTTGACTGTTTAGTGATGGTTTTGTAAGTCAAACCTTTACTAAGGGACGGCTTAAGTAATCATTAAATATCTCTGAGTACGGCAGAAAACCAACGTTCTATAAAGTCAGAAGTACAAAAAAAGTCTATTCTTACATATATCTGAGAGAGTATGCCGCTTAGAACCTTACCCGAAAAACAATTACTAAAGAAACTGTACAAAAAGTTCGGCAACGCCATCTATGACCAAAATAAAGAACTAACATCAAAATCCTTAATCGAGCAAAGCAAAATTCTGCGACTCAAGAATATAAAAGAACCCGACAACAACCGTGGGATTATTCTATATAATATGGCCCACCAGACGTACCTAGCACTCGTCTGGTCGGAGGATTCTGCCTTTTCTATGGAGAATTAAAGATATTACACCATGTTCTTCATAACCCTAAAAGATCGCGATATTTTTCTTGAATTTTAAAATGCTCATTAATAAAATTACGAAAGTTATGATAATAAAAATTAAATGATCATTGGAAACCTCAAACTAAACCAAAAGCAAGTTTTGAAATAACCCATTATTTTGCACTCACTTTTAAACTGTGAAGAAGTCAGTCAGCACTAGGTTCCACACCCAACTTACTTCGATCTTTATTACATTCCAGGCTAAACTCCACTACCTGGACATAGTGGCTGGTCTGCCCAGCTACGGAGCCAAGTGCTTCAGCAGCAGCAGACCTGAGCGAGTGCTGCTCGTCTCTCCGCGGTTTGGGCTCAGTCAGATTGTGGGCAGGAGTAACTCTGTGGTAAGTAAAAACTAGTAACCTTCATTAGTAATCTGATTATGTTTGGATCTCAAAAGAGACCTCTGAGTTTGTTTCTGTCAGGTACGAAACACCCCAATCTAGAACATTAACGAAACCTCCAAGATTAATTTATCCTTGAGGTTCCGATTTCATTTTTACCTCGAAAGCCCGGTCAAAATTAAAAAACAAATCAGACATCCACCTTACCAGATAACATTTTTTTATTGCGAAATGGGCCTTCTCTTTACATCTTTACTTTTTCTTGGCCCTGTAGTCATCTCTTCGAACACTAAATCACAGTTACACTAAATCAAGTGTTTATATGCAGACAACCTCTCATCCCGTATCTTTTACCATTCCAGCCTCAACCCATCGCCTCTCTAGAAGAAGTGGAAGGCATCAGAGTGAAGCGAGACTGGTCCAGCGGCGGTGCAGACGTTGCCATCTTCTTACAACGAGATCGCGTGCTAGCGCTGCTGATGGAAGAGCGGGATGCTGCTGAGATGCCGCTCATCATTGCTGGGTATGTTAGAAAATATCTGTATTAAATTTTTTAGATAGCTTCTTAGCCTATATTGTCCCACTGCTGGCCAAAGCCTCTCCCATAGCATTCCACTCTTCCCTCTGTGCGGTTTTATCCGTCCAATTTGTCACAAACACTTCTAAGTCGGCGCGCCAGCGTTTTCGAGGCCTCCCTCGGTGACGATGTCCGTATTCTGGTACATAGTGCGTGACGATTCTGGTCCATTGGTCCTGATCCATCCTACTAAAAAACTGTTTTGATAATAATATAATCATAACATTGTATTAAAAAAAACTGCAACGAATTTGGAAAAAGTTTATCTCATGTCTTGGTATAATCGATCATCGGTTGATGGCATTCCTTTCCCATTCCTTATGAGAATTATAAAGTAAAAGTGAATAGTTAAGATCGTTTATATTAAGACACGGCCTCAAACGGTCGTATTTCGTAAAGCTATACGATTAATCTAACTAAGCTTTTGTGCTTAGAAATATGTTATGAATGTCAGATCAAAAAAATACTCATTGTTGTACGTTCACAGGTACTACCGCCTTGTAACTGGTCAAGACTTGAATGTCGAGCAAGAAAGAGAGCCCATGACAGAAGATATAGGTAAGTAGTCGAACAACTCATGTTGCTTCTCACTCTATGAGCTGTATTCTCAAATCAGACATTGCTAAATGAGCATCTCTCTCTGTTCCAGCTCCACCATACTTGTCTCAACACAACGTGGTGCCAGCTAAGTGGAGCTACCTCCACTACGATGACCCCAACACGCTCTCTAAGAAGCACTACGCCATCTTCAGCATGCCTCCGCCCTACCACTCCACACCCGACCAAAACAAGTCCCTCGACACCAACATGAACACCAACATCAACAACAGGAACCACAGCAACAACTCCAGTCCTCTAATAGGCTATGACTCCAAATCTGGTCTCCTAGGACATGATGTCCACTTCGAGAAATGCAAGAGAAACGACGACTTCAGACTCTTCGATCCCAACGATGCTTGCTACCTCGACGACGGCATGGGCTTCGACCTTCAAAGCGTTCTATCCATGGAACTCTTAGAGAATGCGTCGAACAACCCAAGGCTAGTAGAAGCCAAGAACGAAGAAGTCCTTAGAAGAGTAGCAGAAATGCAAAAGCTAGTAGAAAACTCCGAGCAATATTTGACTGAGAATTGTGATTACGATGCTTATCATGAGAATTTAAGAGATGAGCTAGTTGGTAAAGAAACTTGTGTAGATAATGTAGAGAGTGATACAGAGTCTAATACTAGTAGGATGACGGACGACGCGCCTGGTATATTGAGACATAGTGATTCCTTGCTTTTGCTGACTGAAACTATAAACCAAGGGCTAAATGGTTTAGGTGTACCGGAGAGTGAAAAAGACAATAATAGCTTAACCACGCGACAATCACAAGGTCTCAGTGCTATACTGAATAACTGTGGCCTGACTGATGCACTCATAGCTCTGAACAATGATATATGCCACTCGGAAAGTGATAATGATTCGCTATACACACCCACAAGTAGTCCGATACGTAAACATCAAAACAAAACTACCACGACAACAAAAGGGGTCCGTACTAGTTTTGGTCTAGTCAGCCCCGACGCAACGCAAGACAATAAGGAACCGAATCTAAAAGAATATTTGAAGCAACTTAGAGAGAAGAGTAGTAAAGAAGAAACGAGAGCGGCCGAGTACCCGTACTTGTACCAGGAGACCGTAGTTGATAATGATGCTGAGCTTATAGATTTAACTTTGATACCTCCCCCACAAACGCCCGATGAATTAGACTGTGCAACGCAAGTGCCTCAAATTTTACCCGTAGTACCGCCATCTTTTGCTGATGATAAAGTAAATTCGCAAGAAAATTTATCGAATACACCAAAAAAAACTGCACTAGAAGAATTTTTAGCTAATGTTACGATACAACCACCGACTGTGAAGGTCACGCCAGCGATAGAGTTAACTCCTGAAGAAATAATGTCATACATCATTCCACCTCCACCGGCTTCTAACTCATCAACCTTAGATAGAGAACAAGTAAGTTATGCCAATCATAGTCAAATACTTCAAGCAAAAAACGAACAAGCAAATGCCGAGGCAGCAAAAACTGCCAACGGTGATGTCGTGAAGGGAACATTAAGCGTCAGTGAGATTAGAAATATGTTTGCAGCAAAAAGCCTTAGCGACGCCAGAAATAGCCTTCTGCTTAAAGATAAAAACAAAGTTTCAAATCAAACGAAATCAGATTCGCCTAAAGGGAAAAGAAAAAGTGTATCAGGTGACAAACAGGCGAATGGAACAGCGCATGTCATAGAATATCCAACAGTTGAGAGAAAAGGAATGTTCTCTTGCTGTAGTAAGGACAAAAATAAGTCAGAAGAAAATTCAGACGAAAATGAACCAGTTGAATCGAAAATTCAGAACTCAGATTCCATTCCCGACGTTTGTGAAATTAGACCTCCGCCGAGGAGAAAAAACTCAGACTGTAGGAAAGCTCCGGAAAGACCACCGAAGATACCACCCGTACCTGCACCAAGACCACGCTCGAACTCATTTACGTGTATCAACAACGAGCTTTCAGCTGTGGAGATAACTAACAATCACTTTAGCACTCTGAACAATAGGAAGCTGAACTACAAAGTCATCTGTGATATAAACGAGCAACATAATTTGCAAAATCCTCCACAGTTACCTCCACGATTAGAAAACAGAGTTCTTTCACCACCACCGCCAATACTTCTACCTCCCAAAAAGCCACCACTACCTCCCGTTCCGAGCATCGAAGTGCTTCGACTTAAGAATGCGCAAAAGCAATCACCAATCAGGAACCCAGAACAACGGTTAGCCAGCATCGGCTCACCTCACTTCCAACGGAACCTAAACACTTATAGAAACCTTGAAATTGAGAACAGATTGACCGACGAAGAGACGCAAAACATCCGAGCAACACCGAATTACAGTTCAATGACTTTGCAGACTCGTCATGTGAGATCGAACTCAGAAACGAAGAGTACTATTTTGAAGAACAATACGGCCCTTTCCTTATGTTCTCCGCAGATGAACAGACGGTTTAGCAACCGTCCGGACTTGCTAAACGGTGCGCCAGGCGAGAGGGTCTTCAGTCCTCCTCTATCAGAGCGACAGTCATTCCGTAGAGACAGTGCCAGTCCAACTCCTAAAGTCCAAAACCACGTGAGGTTCAAAGATGATGTAGTACATGATATCCCGACGCCCCCTTCGCCCCCCACGGTGAAGTTCCCGGACTTCCCGGGGAACAACGGGCACGTGTCGATAGAGAACCTGCTGTGCAAGACCGAAGTGGCAGTAGAAGGGCTGCTGCAGCGCCTGCACCAGGTCGCGCAGAGGTGCTCGCACCAGCACGCGCATGGAGGCGGGGAGGATATTGATGAGGCTAAGTTTCAGGTGAGTTTTTAATTAAGATTTCATTGTTTATGTAAAATAAACCAGACAGTATGTAGTTTGAAAACTTATTGTTATTACTTATTGTTAAATCAGAAGCTTCATAGGAGAGAATGGTGCACTATAGTATTCATTTTGTTTCATTTCACATTTGCACACAATAGACAAAACTATGGAATGAAGGTCATCTGCTCTACTCAATGAATGAATTGTCATCTACATTCATGATTCCTTTTGATGTTTCACTTCAATTCATCGAAAAGATTATAGGGAATTTGTGGTCTTAGAGTGTTTGTATGTTTATAGCGAGCTCGCAGCGAGCTGACAGCATGCGCGGTGACGCTGGTGACGGCATCGCGAGCACTTGTGGGAGCGCTCGGTGGAGCGGCGGGAGGTGCGGCTGCCACTGCACTTGCCGACTGCCTCACACCCTTGAGAAGACTGTCTGACTTGGCACAGGTACGTGTAGGTTGATAGTCGACATGCAATTGATTGTAGGGACTTGAGAACCAGTAGGTATAGTGTGGTTAAAACCAATAATTGTTACAACATCAGCTTTATTTCTGATGATTTTAGCTCGTACAAAATTCAGTACTTTTAAGAAAGCCTGCAGAGTGACATTGTATCAGTGATCTGATAACGATGCTAAAAAATAAATACAAGGTCAAAAGGAACGATGGTACAAAATACATTAATTTGACCTACAAGGTCGAAAGGCAAGGAAACAAGAAAACTTTGACTGCGATTGCCATTTGTCTGGGACCTAAGGCAGAGGTCGCGGTACTAGCTAAATTCAATGAGGCTTTCAAACGTATGTAGGTAGTTGAAGTATGTAGTTGTATTATTTTTTATTTAAATTGAGTAGTTAAAGAAAGTGTTATGTAAGAAGTAGATGCCTACTCCTTACTTCTTAACAATACACAATAATGGGCGGTTCAAAGTTCAACTTTCCGAGGTCCGGACTCGGACCGCGGTCCGCCTGCTGCTGACCGCCGCCGACCTAAAGTCTTAATAGGATCCCAAGAACATTTCACTGTTCTAACAAATGCTATGAATCAGATTAGGAAATCATTGTTTAACTTATTCTTCTCAGGCCCTCGGCAGACATACATCAGCGCCACTCCAAACACGAAACCTGGTCCTTCGCGTCCACGACGTGACAGCAGCCTTCAAAGAACTGGCCGGCGCAGAAATGGCACAAATCATCCACGAGCACAACGCCAAGAAGTCCCAAGGTCAAGGGCAGGAGAACAACTCGACCTTGGAAGGTCAACTGGCACTAAGGGCTGAATGTTTAGCAAATGTCCTCGCTACCTTACTGAGAAGCCTTAGGGTATTTTCTCCATAGGACAAAGGACCAAATTCAGTCTTTTGAGTCGAATATAATTTGTTAATGAAAGCATAATATTAATGAGAATGGAATGATAAATGAGTACTTTTAAGTACAAGATAATGTGAGTGGGTGTATGGAATTAGATAGGAATGATACTAATATTTGTATAGCGCAAATCATGACGTACAATCAGAAGACGCACGCGTCGTTCAGCGATTTATAATAAAATCGATTTAGATTTATTTGAATCGAATTAATCGACTCACGGTTCGGTTTTTTAAAACATGACAGACAAATGACAAGATTTCTCTCAATTTAACGTGAGTTGAAAGTAATTGGAGGATAAAATCTGAAAAAAGCGAATAATATGACGTTCAATAAGAACTGTTCCGATAAAGGAAATCAAATGAGCAGCTAAAAATACGAAATATAACCTGTAAATCCATTATATGTATAGATTTAATTTGTTAATCGATTTCTGTTGATAAATAAATAACCGTTACTAAAATGAGACCAAATAAATTTAGGTACGTTTTTTAAATAAATCAAAAGTTTTTTTCGTAGTTGGCAACATTTGTGTTTTTATGGCTCCTGTATACAATGACCCATGTTTACAGATTGATGAATGATTTATAAAACTTTGCAAAATAAAGAGAAAATAAACTTTGAAAGTTATGTCATTGTATATTGGAGCCGTTTATTTGTAGATTGTAAATTAAAACGTTAATGTTCACATTTGTTGTTAATATAATTTTCGTGAAGTAATTTTAATTGTAGCTGTCGTTTATTTAACTTGATGCATAGTCTCGAACTTGCGGTTGATACTCGATCAATCTTTGTTGAATCTGTACTGATTGAGATTCTTTAAAAAAAATATCATATCACGACTAGGTAAAACTCTTCCTAGAAATTGTTTAAACCATATCAAAGATACTCGAACATTTTATAAAACCCTATGTCTTATTCCTATTTTATGAATAGCGATAATCTGATACAAACACCTATGCTTCACGTTAAAAAAATGTAAAGCGGAAAAACGAATCCACAGAGTAGGTATATCAGTTTTTCTGTCTTCTATTATCTATGATTCCGTAGACAAAGTGTTACCATAGTTTAATTAATTTTACCTTAATACATATCTATTTATACAAGAATATAATGTATATTTTCTATTTTAAGATGTGTGATTGGTATCTAATAAGGTGCGAACTCTGTAATCCGTATGTGTCTAACTTACCATATCTTAATACTTTAGGCATCTGTAATCAAAGATACCTACTAATACGTATACTGTTATTCAGTGCATATTTTCTCTTCGTTATTTTACACCTAAATGTACTAAAATACTTAAGAAATACTCCAGTAAGGGTTGTAATGATATTATCGCGCGAATTTGCATAAAGTTTGGTGTTGCTAGCTATTAATTTGTTCAACAATGTTGCCAGCAATCGTTTTTTGGTACACGCGATGTGCTGATATTAAAATATTGGTGCTATTTTGAAAAAAGTGTACGTTTTTGGTATTGTGATCGGTTGAGCAGTAACGATTATTTGCGAGTACATAAATAATAATTATGTAATGCACCAGTGATTTGAATTTTTTATGTAAATATCAAGTAAGGTTGTTTTTGCAACGCAATAAACTAAACTAAGGCAAAGTGACGCAAGATGTATTAACAATGATCTGTTTCTATTTACTCGCCTGTTTAGTACAATTTTGTGTTATTTTTCTCTGCTGGTATCCCAAAGCTTTTACAGGAACCAAAGACGAGAGTTTTCATATATTTTATGTTGTTTCTTGAATTTTTTTACGAGTATCGTTAACTTTCAGCTTGATAACAATTTCTTCATGTATTGAACAGACTATATAGCTGTGAAATGTTGGATAGATTCTCATATTTGTTAAATTGATACACATGTACCTAGAGGTCAGCATTGTTGTTAATTTTTATTTAAATTATAGTTCATTGGGTTATTCTATATTTCAATTCTCAATTTATGATCATTTTAAAAGCAAAATCATTTAATTTTTCTTGGATTATTATTCGTTTTCTAATTTGATAATGAATGGCGGTACCTAATCCGCGTTTTTAGTTTTTTGATCCTTTCTATATTTTTTATTAGGGTCAGTTTCATGCTGGACATTTTTAGGCAATAAATATCTACATGTGTATCAAATTGAACAGCAGTTTACGTGTATACAAATGGTTGCAAACATAGTTTATCGTTATACAAGATAATAACACACCAGTTTATTTATTGTTCCCAAGTAACAATGCAATGCATTTGATGTAATAAACAATATAAATAATTATGCAATTTTAATTTATTTACCTTTATAGTCTAAACCACGGATATAGATATATACCTAGATAACAACGCAAGTATCACGATCTGTATGAAAACCAAGCGTGCCATTTTTTGACTACCTAGACGTCACAAACACTATTTAGTGTGGGAAAATCAAATCAATCCAAAGACGCCGCCGCGTACGGCGCCCCCTTCGCCCCACCCACCTTGCACCAGCGCTGACGTCCGACTAGCGCTATACACCGATGCAGACTGAGCGCGAAAGTGGCCAGTTACGATTTTTGTACGTAAGCTATAGGCACGCGAAGTGGCACGCGAAGTAATTGCTCGTGCGTTATCTAGGTCTATCTATATAAACACTCTAAACTAGAGGTTCAGTACATGTTTTTTGGGCGAGACTATTTTCATCAACCAGACAAATACAGACTCCGTGGCTGCTACCAATAATTTCTCGATGGAAAACTCCTTAGCGCTTTGACCGACCCGAACCAAAAACCTCAGCACTCGCGCTTGAAACCTCTAGAAGTCTAGACCAACGCAGGAACGATGCAAGATTTTTAAATAACCTACGAAAAATTTGGAACTTAAAACCCAAAGTATTAAAAGTAGGTATTGGTTAATTAAAAGCAATGTTTGACTTCTTGAAAGTCCAAGATCTGCTTACTCATTAACATAAAATAGTACATAGGTACCTACGGAAAAAAGTAAGTACCAGTACCTACTTTAAAAACGCCATCATCAATTACTACCACACTCAATTCTCACTTGAGAAAATTCTCTTTAAACCCCAACAGACACGATCTTAGGTCTTTAACGATAGAAGGCCCAGCCTTTTGTCCATCGCTCGACTTATGTTAAAAGTTCCATTAAAGAAGATAGTGGACAGGCAATGGACGTGCTTCAACGGCACTAAACAGCCAACGTGTTTGTGTAGATCTAAATTTGCGAGAGCGATACGCAAGTGATATCTATTTAATTTCTCATTCTGATAAAAGTCGATGTATGTGGTACCTTGACCACTTTATTATGTTCTGAATGTTTGCTGAAATAGATATTGGAAACAAAATGCTAATAATGCATAAGAATTGAAAGACTGAGTAAACTTAACATAACATCACGCCTGTAATTCTCGAGGGGTTAGGCAGAGGTGTACTCGTAACACACACATTTTATCAGTTATGTTTAAGTACCATGTGATGATGATGATGCCATCTAGCTGATTTCGGCCACAGCGACTGCATTCGATGGCTTGATTGTCAAGAGCTTTGTTGTGCTGCTCTTCCGTGTGCTTTTAAGTGGCTAGCATATCCAGCTTTGGCCGAAAAACTACGAGTAAGTACCATGTAATAGGGGGCGAGCCTATTAACATCAACTGGGCACAAATTCGCTTCGTGGCTGCTGCTGAAAACCCTAATCTGGGGGCACGGCAGTGCCCCCGCCAAATCGAGCAATAAAGCGGCACGGCCGTACCATCCTTTTCTCGAAACAGTTCAGACCATTTTCGACCTCCTATAACTTCGTTGTGGATAGAACTAGAGTCCTGAATTTTTAGTAACCAATTTAACATTCTACTCGACCTAGGAATCAGACCTCTTGCATAGCAGTCACGCTTGCGACCACCAGACAAACGACGCAGCCAAGCTAGAATATAAAATAAATAAAGTGCACCGGTTACTCAATTAATATTTACCTTTAACGCATTACCTGCTGAAATTCTCGCAAATAATTCAGCAGGTAATGCGTTAACCTGATTTCATATCGTGAAGTTCCCTACTTTATTATCAAAAACATAAATAAATTCGCACAGAAAGACCAAACACTAATTGGTGGTCCTAATGTAACGAGTAAAAGTTCTATACCGCAGTAGATACTGTATCATCCGATACTTGATTGTAGTTATCCCACAATTGGGTATTTGTGTATGTGACTTTATATGTTTGTGAACGCACCCACGATACAGGACAAATTCCTAGTGTGGGGAACGTTTTTTTAAAAAAAAAGAAAAAGAAAAAAAGAAAATAATTAGTTTGTCTTTTAACTACAAATTAATCGGCAAAATAAACATACTTATATTCATTCTTAAGCCAATTAGCAACTAGCAACTTTACCATTCGCCGACAGACACTCGTGTCCTAGATACAGAATAAATAAAAGCTGTTTAAGAAAAGAAAGATGTTTTCATTAATTCAAAATGATACGGTAAAGTAATTGCTCTCGGTAATTTAATGGTACCGATAATACTACACAATGTGGATACGGACACGAGCGCTAATATGTTGCTGTAAAAGCGTGCATAATGGGAAGTTTTTGTTTTTGGAGACTTTATAAAAAAGAAACGATAGTTTGGGCTCTTACTATTAAAGTTCGGGACATGGGCTAGGATTTTATGTGATCAAAGTGCTTGCATCGTCGCCGAAATATCGGTAACTCAAAACAAACGGTAAGCAAGCATAATGTTACCACTGCTGGGACTCTGGCCTCCTCTCTCATCATCTGCCTTTTCCCAACTATGTTGGGGTCGGCTTCCAGTCTAACCGAATGCAGCTGAATACCAGTATTTAACATGGAGCGACTGCCTATCTGACCTCCACAACCCAGTTAATACTGAGTAATACGATACCCTTTGGTGTCAGACTTTTAAAGCTTGGCTTCTTGTTTATGGGAGCCGGGACTAACAGCTTAACGTTCTTTCCGAGGCACGGAGGAAACTCGGTATGTAATGGCCGGTCACCCATCGACAGACCAACCTAGACAAGCACGGCTTAACCTAAAGATCAACCCGAGTGGCAGTTATTATTAAACCGCGAGCTTCTCAGGCCTCCTCTTTAAGAGAGGGAATGGACCGTCGCTCCATTGGTCACATTTCACATTTGATGTCACATTTTTACGAATTTCACCGTTTTGAGATCAGTGGTGATGAAATAAATTGACACAACAAAGAAATTGAATTTGATTTATTTTAATTAAATTTAATCAACAAAGTACTTAATGCGCCTGCTTGGGTTCGACCCCACCACTTACTGTTCGTAAGTCAGGGCCGCCAGTACAGTAAACATGGTAAATACCCCGTTTTCAGTGTGGATAATGTTAGTGACCAAACAAACTGCCAGTGTGGAGCCCCTCTGCAGGATATGCGCCACCTCCTATCCTGTCCATCCTGCACAACCACTTGCACCTTTCAGGACTTACTAAAAGCAAATGATAGAGCTGTGCAGGTGGCTAAATACTGGTCTAATACGATTTCAGCTAATCGACACGTAAAGAAGAAGAAGTGACCATGTCAGTTTAAAAACTTATAATATGCTATGATTTACCAATGTTGAACTTGGGAAACACACTGACTATTTATTGAATATCTGACAACTGGCGACCAAATGAGGTGGTTAAGAACCATGACCAATAATGTGCAGGTGAGATGGTCGCAGTAACAACCTGGGGAACCCCGACATAATTAAAAATCTATTTCATAACATAGTATAGGTTCAAAATACTGTCTTATCTTTATCTTCCTGCCCTATCCTATTCTATTTGGGATTAACAACATAACATTGCAATCAGTACAATAGGTCACTTTTGAAAATTACTAAGTACCTATTTCTCGATGTCCAAATAGCAAATTCTTACCGAATAAATTAAAAAATGGAACAAAAATCCAGGGTCTTTTATTGCCGTCAGTCATATTGCACTGCTGCACTCAGAGAGCTTTAATGATTACTTAGGCCATCACTAAGTAAAGGTTTTGACAGTTTTGTCATACAAAAGTATGTCAAATCTTTACTAAGTGACGGCTTAAGTAATCATTAAATATCTCTGAGTACCGCAGTTAGGCAGAGAGCTTTAATGATTACTTTAACTGTCAATACCTTTACTAAGTGATGGCCATCACTTAGTAAATGTTTTGACAGTTTTGTCATACAAAAGTATGTCAAATCTTTACTAAGTGACGGCTTAAGTAATCATTAAATATCTCTGAGTACCGCAGTTAGGCAGAGAGCTTTAATGATTACTTTAACTGTCAATACCTTTACTAAGTGATGGCCATCACTTAGTAATTAATGTTTTGACAGTTTTGTCACACAAAAGTATGTCAAATCTTTACTTACCGGTTTAAGGAATCTTTAAAACTACCGCAGTTTAGTTATAGGTGCACGTATGAGTATTCCTTCTCCATTCTCAGTCAGTCATTGATGTTTTGTTGTTCACAATGGTATTTAAACGGTGGCTCCACCCACGAGGAGCCCGCTAATGAATCCACGGCAACGTACTACCGCAGTAAAGGAACAAATTCTTTGCTGTAACCTATGCCAAGTTTTATCTGAAACCGTTCATTCGTTAAACGGCGACAGACAGACCGAGTTACTTTCGCATTTATAGGAAGAAAGAAAAAGTATTTGTTGGTCTCACACAGGATAAAACAAAATGATAAGATAATTACAATAAACCAAAAAAGTAAACGTAAGAAAAGCTCAAAAACAAGACATCGTACATTAAACTAAAATTGGTCCAGCAGGGCTATTTCGTATCTTTTTAAATGTCAGTGGCTATCATAGTGTCCATCGAATAACTGTCACACATTTAAAAAGATACGCAATAGCCCTGCTGTACGAGGTTTATAATTGCCGCATGGATGGATATTTGAGTTGCTCTTGCAGTAAGTACCGGATCTTTTCATTTTACCAACCTGCCACCAGTCGAAAACAATCAATCCTTTTTTGCTCCCAGTTAACACCTTGTTCGTTTAACTTGAATAAAATTACAATCAATGAAATCGCAAATCGATATCCAGATGATAACTACATTCCTTTGAAAAAGGGACCAATTCAAGTGTTGAATGGCCATGCATTACTTTCGCACCTTTAATTGAAAAATATGGGGTATCATTCATACTGCTCGCGTTAGCCAAACAGGGGTAACTCAAAGAACCTATTTTTTTGCGAAATCAAAGGAAACATGTTCAGTTCGAAAATTAGATACTGTACAATATATTATTATCATCATGGTCGTCATGACTCTTCTGCCCTTATCCCAATTTTTTTACCTTACTTTGTCTCGAGAGTGAGTGCTTCAAGCCTTCAAGTCACTGAAATTTTTTCTCTCTCTCTTTTTGTGTTCCCTCCTACATTTAACCAGTCTGCGTTCAGAGCAAGAGTGAACTGACATCTTCTTGGTTCGCTCGTTTCATTATAGACCTCGTCCATCGCTTTCCATCAGGTGTCATCGAGGCCAAGAGCAGGGGCAGCAATGGGCCTGCAATTTCAGAAAAAGACTAATTAAACGTGCTGTTTTGAAGTATTTTTTTACGGTACAGAATAAAGAGTTTTTATTGCTCGTCTTTTAAATGATTCATCATATAGGTACGGTTATTTTAACGACTCCATCCTGATGTAGACATGCATCAAACTGTCAAACGCAAAGGACATCATCATATAGGTAATGAAGTCGGTAATTCTGTGAAGCCTTGTCTCAACTATGTTGGAATCCAGATTTTGGATATTTCTGAGATACTGCTTTTCGTCTTAAGAGGGCTGCATAGGTGGTTGACCAGTTAGGAACATACTAGGTGCACATAACCTACGCGGCGTACGGCCGTCGAAGGCGTTTGTCACGGGCACTCGTACCCAGCCAGTATTATTTTCACACGATTGCTTACGACCGGTTATAACACATATAGAAAAATAAATTCAATAGAATAGATGCTAGATCGATGGGAAGGTTCTGTAGGGAGGGATAGATTTGTAGGGCTTAAGTGATTGAAAGGAATGATAAGATTTATTTTCGTACTATGCTTTCTTCTGTACTTAGGCAATCGAACCGAACGTTGGAAAGGTGGTAACAGTATTAATCGGTCATCAACTCTTTAATCAAAGACAAAGCATTATAATATTATTGTTTGTATTTATAGAATTCGAATTACAAATATGGAAAGAATTAAGCGAAATCCATATAATTCTACTACTAGAAATCTCTTCCTTCCAACCATTAGAAATATGGTTTTTCTTATTATTTATTTGTGTTTGTCCTTACTCCTGCGTTTTCGTAATGAAAACAATAAACGTATAACGTAGTCTCATTTTATGCACAAATAGAAGATAACTGTATCAATACCATTTAATGTTTAATACCTGTAAATACTTAAACAGAATTAACGATTCAACACTTATTAAATCAACCGTTATCCGATCATAAACAGTGTAGGTACCAACATTAAGTAATGAAAAACAATGTTGCCAGCTAGAAAAATAATCGTCTTACGGATCTCCGATCAGCCTGCGACTAGGCTTGCTAGCAAAAAGATGTCCACGAGTGTTGACCAAAGAAACTATCGCACACTAAAAGCTATGTTTTATGACTTAAAGAAAACTATCTTTTTGTTATTGTCTTTTGAAATATGGCAGCGAACGTCGGCTTTTGAAAGTGTGGATCGGAAAATACCCATAAAATGGAATATTTTTAAAGATAGTATTAATTTAAGAGTAAGGCCGCACTCACGTGTATGGGACTACCTGATTACGAAGTAAACTGAAGCTGTTCTCATGGTCTGCTTTGAATAGACTTATGAAAAACTTATATTTACACATTGCTTCTTTGTAAATAAGTACAATATTTAGGTGCTTAAGTCTTGCAATTATTTTAAGTGACTTAAAAACAATATGGTTGAAATCCTCTTCGGGTTAGGCAAAGTGTACCAAAGACACCTTCATTTCGACAGTCATGTTAATTGCCATGTCATAGGCGTGCTTAAAGCCATCAACCAGACAGATATCGAGACTCCATGACTGCTATTGAGAAGTTCCTGATGATGATGATGATGAACAGTTTTAAAGACCGTGACCTCATCATCATCTTCCGAACCTTGTCATATGTTACTTGGGCGCAACACATTTTTTTTCCATTTATCTCTGTCAACCGTTATATTATTTACTTCATTTCTTTTTCTTTCACGTCATTCCTCACACAATAAATCCATCGTTTCCTTGATCTTCCTCTCCCTGTCTATCCATTACTCGTCACATGCCCGACAACGACCTGGGATTTGCACATTTATTTATTCATTCGGTCGCAAAATTCAGTTGCGACCTACGATAGCATCGCACACAGTGTAACCCAAGCTTTAAATATCGGGTGCTACCAATGTTTACAAATAAGGAGCGTTCGCCCGGCGTTTGTTCAACCCTATGTTTTATATCTTATTTCTCTGGCTACAGGGCTGAACCATAAATGACTGGACAGATGGAGAAAAACAACGCCCTTTACATAACGTATCTAATGGCGGTTCTCAGGAGACTAAAAGAAGCAGAAATTGTACGGTTTTTTTTTGTATAAAAGTTGTTTGTGTTATTGTTGGATCCTGTACGTCTGCTGGCTAGATGTTTGCTTTTAGAGCTTCAATAAGAAAGCTAATATTGCCACGTAACCATCTTGGGTTAGGTTAGAAGAGAAACGAATTGAAAGGTACAGGCACCAGTTTTGGTAATAAAAATACTGACCAAAGAAACGATGAATGGACTGTGTGAAGAATGATAATTATACAGGTTGGTGCCGACAATACGACAATAAATGAAACCGCTGGTAGTTCTAGTCCTGAACATTATTAAACTATCAAAAAAGTTTTAACACCAAAATAAAAAAATTGAAAAAAAACTATAAAACTGTTAACGAAATACATTACAATTTACAAACAAATTTTTTATTTTTTTTTTAAACATTTATTTAAAGAAAAATTAATACAGAGGTGTTACTTATTTCTAAACTCGCCAAACTTTTACGTTTGATGGCGAGAGGCGCTCTTTTACAAAAACAATGAACCTTACTTACTACTAGGTACTAATAATTATTTAATCAATTAACAACAAAACCACCGACATACACAACATACTTAAAATTCTAGAATGTTAGTTTACTAAGTAAATATTGGTTTACTAACCTTAGGAATAATTTGCACCGATTAACGAGTGGAAATAAAATGTAACAAAAGAATTTGGCAAAGACATTTAGGTAGGTTGTTGTCGTATCGTCGGCACCACGAAGGTGTTAGGATTTATTTGATAGTTTAAAAATGTTCCTATGAACTAGAACTACCAGTGGTTTCATTTATTGTCGTATTGTCAGAACCACCCTGTATAGCTAGAAAGGAAGAGACTGCTAAAATGACGAGTAATAGAGAAGTATGGAAGAAGAAGAGATGCTGCACGGACCACAAATAAATTAGGATGAGGGCAGGAGAATGATGACTGCAATATAATGAATAGTGTTATTAGCCAAGGTAATGGCTGCTACACACGTTACGAAAAATCAGATCGGACGGTACAGTTTAAACTGCACAGTTGGTGCTAAAAATCGGACAAACCGTACAGTTTTCCCATACACACATGTAGATTTTTCGTTGCAGTTTGAACTGTACCATCCAATCGTAACGATTTTTGTAACGTGTGTAGCGTCCTTAAGGTAAGTGGCCAATAATAAACAAGGTTTTAGCAGTAGCAACGTGTGTAACAAAACCGATGTTTCTGAAAAGCCAAAAGCCGGGACGATTACAATAGACGGAAGAACGCGAACAAAATTGTAATCTTGGTTGTCTGTCGGTAGAAGTGCACTTGGCAGTTAATTCATCATGATCTCATGATATGAGATGGAGATGGGATCACATTGCTTCTGACATTTTTGCCAATGTAATGCTAATCTCTTTTTCTCTCTCTCTCTTTATGTTGCTACCATCTTGGATGTATAGTCTTTATAACTATATTATAATACAGGAAACAAACAACGAAATCTTATTATAAATAAATTACATTAGACCAATACTGCTTTCTTTCCACGCTATTAGTGTCACCTCAGACAACATCCAAAGATCGCTTTCAAGCTGTCCATTCTATTCCGATCACATGACAATATAAAGGGATGCCTACACTGCAACCCTAATTGGCCGATTAAATAGTCATCCCTGATGGATTACTCGAATTATTATAATGACAGTAATTCCAAGGGATGTAACATTATTATGATATAGCTGTTAGTATGTGAACATGTCGGTTTTAAATAATTATTGGCAGTTTGACTTGTCAAGTTGTTAAACAAGCTGCAAATTAAAAGTTAAGGTTATGATCTTTTACTTTGGCATCATAAGTACCTAATTCTACTGAGTTATTGATACGAGTTGGACCCAGTCTGGTGTGCTTCAAGCTGTAATCCTCATATTTGAAATCTTAATGAAAACGAATTTTGACAACGCAAAAAAATAGTCCTGAAATAGTCATAAATAGTCATACATATCAGATAAATAGTCGCATTATAGTTTCGGCGTTATAGCTATAGGTCAATGAGGATTATGGCTTGAACATCAAGCTGTAATCCTCATCTCTAGTGCAAGCAAACGGTAAAGTCTATCGAACTGGTTTAGGTTCCAAAAAATAGTCATGAAATAGTCATAACGATATGCCAAATCTCAAAAATAGTCAATAAAAGAATCCAGAGATATAAAGGTACCCTGATGAGGATTATGGCTTGAACATTTGAAAACTTCAAATTTCTCCGGAACGCCTGCGATTTTTGGTTTGAAGTTGGTGCCAAAAAATAGTCATGAAATAGTCCTATGAAGTGAAAATAAATTTGAGCTGATTTATTTTAAAAATAAAAAGTTTTTATTTTCCCTACATTTCTATGGATGTACAGTCGTGTACAACATTTATAAAGCTTGTATGGAGTACTACACACAAATATATTTATTGGTGAAAAAAGTTCTATAGATGTTACAGGTTTAGTTACAGATGCTAGCACAACAAGCTACTACAATCTGTTAAAGTTCTTTAATAGATTTTCAACTTTATTTTTAATGCTTTAAAGTTAAAAACGTTTTAAAGAAATTTGATAGATTGATAAAAAAAATAGATTGAAAGATAGTTTGATGTGGGGCGCCTGAACAAGTTTCTCTGTATTCTACCTACCACAATAGTGGTATACCAATATTAAGGTTATGAAACAAAGTTCAAATAAGAAATTATTACATTATGAAATAATTACGAACTAACAACTAATACTATTTTTGTCACACAAACACTAAGTATTACCTAATAATAAACATATATTTATCAATTATAAACTCTTTGTTAAATAACTAACTTGAAATCGATGGATGAGATGATGGATTACAAAATTTGATATTTTTCGAAATTCATGATACTAGTCCATGTAACATTAATGACATACCCAAAGACTTGAAAATTAAAGGTTTTTCTTACAAAATACTTTCTGTCATTGACTATACAGGAACCGCTGGCAGTATAGGACACTACACGTGTAAAGGCTATCGCGCAACTACAAAAGTATGGAACTGTTTTGATGATTTAAAATCCAAAAATACTAGTTTTAATTCCTCTAATATTTTACCTCATTGCCTTATTTACACAAAGATATAGTTGGACTAGCTGCTGTTACCCGTGATCCGCGTACCCGTAATTACCCGTAACCCGCGTAATTTTTGGATCGGGATAAAAAGTAGCCCATGTCCTTCTTCAGGGTTCCATCTATCTATATACCAAAATTCATTAAAATCGATTGAGCAGTTTAGGAGTGAAACATAACAGACAGATAGTTAGTTTCGCATTTATAATATTAGTAAGCATTAGAGATCTTAACAATAATACAAAATTTGTTTTTTTTTGTACTTTAGGATAAGTTTATTACTTTTGGAGTACATTGTACAGACCTATTAGGAAGGCGCCAATAATTGTTAGATATATTTTTTTTTATTTAGGGTAATCTGCATCTGTATAGAATATGACAGTACTAGTCCATAAGAGTTTCTAACAATGACAATATTGTATTTATTACCAATAATTGTTACTTGCTCATTATCTAAAAAGTGCTATTTTTATACCTATATAATAATAGAACATTGCTGTGATTATACCAATGAAACAACTGTGATTATTATGATTAAAACTTGTTTTAGTAGTAGTAAGTTTTTAAGACTGACAGATATTATGATTGTTTACACTTTAATTAGTATTTGCTTTTATTCGATGTAAGTAATTAAAAGTTGTTGATATTCTAGGTGTCTGATTAGTTTATTGAATTTGTGATTTTAGAAAATGCACTCAATCTACCAGCGCCATCTATTGAAATTTTCTAGAAACAAACTGAATGGACTAATCCAACACCAATAGATATTGAACTGTGATAATTGTGATTAAAACAAATTGCTGTGATACATGTACTGAGATTTAAACAGTTTTGTACATATTTGCAAGCCTTCGATTGTAATAAATAATATATACAAATTGTAATGTTTGTTTTTTTTTTAATTATAACAGCTGGCATGTAAAACACTAATTGGAAGTAATTTATAATATATAAAGCGGAATATTTCAGAATAATATTATATGAAGTTACAAATTTTGTACACGACTGTACATCCATAGAAATGTAGGGAAAATAAAAACTTTTTATTTTTAAAATAAATCAGCTCAAATTTATTTTCACTTCATAGGACTATTTCATGACTATTTTTTGGCACCAACTTCAAACCAAAAATCGCAGGCGTTCCGGAGAAATTTGAAGTTTTCAAATGTTCAAGCCATAATCCTCATCAGGGTACCTTTATATCTCTGGATTCTTTTATTGACTATTTTTGAGATTTGGCATATCGTTATGACTATTTCATGACTATTTTTTGGAACCTAAACCAGTTCGATAGACTTTACCGTTTGCTTGCACTAGAGATGAGGATTACAGCTTGATGTTCAAGCCATAATCCTCATTGACCTATAGCTATAACGCCGAAACTATAATGCGACTATTTATCTGATATGTATGACTATTTATGACTATTTCAGGACTATTTTTTTGCGTTGTCAAAATTCGTTTTCATTAAGATTTCAAATATGAGGATTACAGCTTGAAGCACACCCAGTCTGTTCGGTTTTGTTCAGCTTTTCAAGGTATCCGAAGGTTTAAAAGGGAGATGTTCAGACCATTCTGCAAATATATGGCTTTTTCTCAGGACTTCGAATTTCCAAATCATGATACGACTTCCAGCGGCCACGCAACGATGTTCTCACTCTCATAGCTTAGATTGTTCTAAAAATCTATCTTATCTTCTAAAGTGACTAGAGTAATGTAACAAAGTACCTACCTGTTTCTCTTCTCGAAAAGTTTACACATCTTGGACTTGGAAAACCTGACTTGTATCAAAATTCATGTAGACTTTACACGATATTAACAAAACTTTCTTTACTCCTAATGCTGGTTTTAAGTCAGCAAAAATTTAACTTGAAGCAGCTATTTTTGCACCTGACATACCTAGTAATAGGTACCTATGTACCGTTTTCTCACCAACAGAAATAAGATAGCGTGCAAACACTAAAAAGAGGCGCCTAATGGCATTTTAAAGATCATAATTATGACGGTAATAACTTCTTATATAAGTAAGCTTACTGGTAATTAATTAATTTCATCAATTATAAGGATTTAATTACTATTTCCTTTTAGTTTGTAATACTATCGTGGTTCATAGAAATTAAACAATTTAATTATAAATTTATATTTTCAGCTATGACACAGCAAATCCATAGTTCAGAAGGTTCACACACGACAGAGCTCCAAAAGCAAATGACAACCTAACAAGGGCTATACTCATACTATCACGCTTGTAATCCCCGAAGGGTTATTAGAGGAGTAGCCAATAAAACACCCACATTTCGTGAGCCAATAACCTTCAACAGGGCATAAATCTACACTCCGTGGTTGCTACTGAGAATTTCTGATCGGAAAAAAACAATAACAATTTGCTCGACCTGTGAATCGAAGCCAGGACCTCATGCTCAGACCACTAGGCCAACGAGGCAGTAAGACTCTCTAATTTGCAGTCTCGATAAAATGCATTTCACTCAGAAGGCTGAACCACTTGCTCTGCCTGAGGGCTTTTACAAAAGTAAATTCGATCAGTGACGAGCTGTTGCCAGGGGCTTCGCCCACTACAACTCAAAAAAATATCCCACGGGAAGATAAAATTCGGATAAAAACTATCCTATGTGTTAATCCAGGTTATAAACTATCTGTGTACCAAATTTTATCCAAATCCGTTCAGTTGTTTTTGCGTGAAAGAGTAACAAACATACACACTCACAAACTTTCGCCTTTATAATATTAAGTAGTGTGATAACAATGATGCTAGTCAATAATTTTTGGGACTGACGTAGAATACCGAAAAATATGTCAATTCTGTTTTAAAATCGATTGCTACCTACTTGGAGAAACCCTTTTTTTTTTTGGAGCGTAGGAAATTATCAAGTGACTCCTCCCGCTCCGGGCGGAGTGGAAGGGAGTGTCAGACTTCTAATGACTAAAAACCACCCATGTTCCTTCTTAGCCCTTTGTGTCCGGGACCGCGGTATCTCTTTCGATCAACCCGTAGCGTCATAACTATACTTGCTCTACACACATATACATTCATGAATCTGGGAGATTTCGTTAACTTATCTACGTATTTCTTCTCTTACATAAACGAGATTTTTTTTAAAGTCAACAATATGACAACGAAAAACTTATGTTACTTCTGCACTCTATCCTGCCATACACATTTCAAGGTATTTAAAAGTCAGCATGTCAGTTATTTGGTTAGTTTTTGCATCGGACTACCCCTCGTTATAAAGGTCACGTTGACTAATTAAACACAGGGGATATTATTATCTAAATGTCAGTGGCATGAACTTTGCTTACTGACCTAACACATAGGCTATTAATTTACTTTTTGAGTTTTAACGGAAAAATACGTCAATGGGGGAAAAAAGAGCAAAATTAAAAGCACTCACAGTTTTATTGCAAGTCCTGGTAAGTTTACACAGAAATGTACAAATACCATATAGGTTTTTCGGGTTCCGTAGCCGAAAGGCAAAAAACGGAACATTTATAGATTCGTCATGTCTGTCCGTCTGTCCGTCCGTCCGTCTGTCCGTCTGTCCGTCTGTCCGTCTGTCCGTCTGTCCGTCTGTCCGTCTGTCCGTCTGTCCATCTGTCCGTCTGTCCGTCTGTCCGTCTGTCCGTCTGTCCGTCTGTCCGTCTGTCCGTCTGTCCGTCTGTCCGTCTGTCCGTCTGTCCGTCTGTCCGTCTGTCCGTCTGTCCGTCTGTCCGTCTGTCCGTCTGTCCGTCTGTCCGTCTGTCCGTCTGTCCGTCTGTCCGTCTGTCCGTCTGTCCGTCTGTCCGTCTGTCCGTCTGTCCGTCTGTCCGTCTGTCCGTCTGTCCGTCTGTCCGTCTGTCCGTCTGTCCGTCTGTCCGTCTGTCCGTCTGTCCGTCTGTCCGTCTGTCCGTCTGTCCGTCTGTCCGTCTGTCCGTCTGTCCGTCTGTCCGTCTGTCCGTCTGTCCGTCTGTCCGTCTGTCCGTCTGTCCGTCTGTCCGTCTGTCCGTCTGTCCGTCTGTCCGTCTGTCCGTCTGTCCGTCTGTCCGTCTGTCCGTCTGTCCGTCTGTCCGTCTGTCCGTCTGTCTGTCCGTCTAGGCTGTATGTCACAGCCATATTATTCAGAAACTATTAAGACTACACGCTAAAACTTGGTAGGAAGATGTATTCTGTAAACCGTTATTATTATTAAAAAAAAATATTATTATTCTGTAAACCGCTTTACGATTTTTCTATAAAAATAGAAAAAATAAAGGATCAAGGGGAATGGAACAGAAACTAAAAAAAACTTTTTTGGTGTCTTTAGACAGGTCTAAATGACATTGAGGTTCCTAAAATCATGTTTTCTTAAAGCCAATCATTTGAAAAACAGACACTTTAAAAATGGAAAAATGAGTGCCCCCCTCTAACTTTTAAACTGAGAGAGTGAAAAATTTAAAAAAAAATGTGCTGTAGATCGCAGTGTAAACATTCATCAAAATGCGATATGGGAGACTCTAATGGGTACACCTCTGTCTAACCCTTTGGGATTACTGGCGTGATGTTATGTATAAACTATATTTAATTCAAAGATGAGATGGGATTTCCCGTCGACAAAATTGTGAAAAACCATACAAACTTTCATTCTATTTAACAGATAGGTACCTACTTTAAGAGATAACTTTTCATGATTATTTCGCAGTGCTCGCACTTTCATTATATTTATGACTCTTGTGCAACATTTCAAGATTCTAGACTCAACAGTTTTGGCTGTACATTATGAGCCATTGTTTGAAGAGTCCCATACAGTATGTAGAATTACCCGTAAACGATGTAATTATCTACAGAAAGCAATGAGTTTAAAAATCATTTTATGAAGTAGCCAAGTTCGGATTGCGAGTTGTTCGAAAGAGATACCGCGGCCCCGGACACAAAGGGGTAAGAAGGAACATGGGTACGTTTTTAGTAAGTAGAAGTCTGACATTCCCTTCCGCTCCGCCCAGAGCAAGAGGAATTATTTGGTGATGTAAAGTCCTCCAAAAAAAAAATTGCAAAGTTTTTATTGCTTCTCGGTTAATACATATAGAGATTTTACGTCACATTTTATGTTTGTACTTACATAATCATAAGTAAAATTAGTAAATTTAACCATAACTTAAGAATATTCAAAGTCTTAAATCTTCTAGTTTCATAGCTTCACTTGCTTTCATAGCTTAATATTTAAAAAGTTAAAAATTAAATCGGGCATTAATAACACTTAATAAATATTGATAATATATAAAATATGGTTATGTTCTTGCGTGTGGTCTAAAGATAATAATACATTTAGTTTTAATATTATTAAATTTTAAGAAAGTATTTCATGGTTCTACTCGGCAAGCACGATACTTGTGATAGCGTAAAGTTTTGCCAACACCGATTTACTGAATCCCTTACATTTATAAAAAGACAAAAAAAAGCGAATTGAATTCCATAGAGTTTCATTAAATAAATGCGTGCCTTTTTCTCTAGCTTTAATTAATTTGCAAATCCACGAAGAAAATTCTAAATGACCGGTTTATAAAAAATGGACCTAGAAATCCTTTGAAACCATTTGGAACGTACTTAACCAAGCTGAGAGTAATTATCACCTCCACTTGTCTCCAAGCAAACGAACATTAACAAAAACTAATTCAGTTGTATCCAATGGTGTTGAATTACCATATTAGCCTTCCCTCTAAAAAGCGCTACAGCCATGTTTTTCAGTATAAAACCTAGACTTTTAAAAAGGCATCTAGCCTCACCTAATCCAGTCTAAGCAGCATATCTGAGCCTCATGACCGATGTCAATGAATCCCACTTATTTTATCGCTAACCCCCTAGTCTGCAACGAACATTCCAACAAAACCACACGTTAGCTACTAAGAACTATATTAGAAACTATTGCAAAACCTTAGGGAACCACGTTTTGCTGACTTGCAGACTTGAATAGAATTCTAAAGTCTTTAAGTGAAGTTGATGATTACTTACGCGTTTGCGTTTAGTTCGTCAGGGTTTGTGGTAAGGGTTGAGTCGGGAACGCATTCTGGAACCGAGTTTAGGAGTTAGCGAGTGCAATGCGCCGCTCATGCAGTTCCCTAACCGGTTTCTAATCGTTGTATTTCGCCGCCGCCGATCGGGCTTTGTGTGTCTCGGAGAAAAAGTTAAAATAACTTCAATGAAAATGTTTCTGCTCGTTCTTTGTAAAACCGAAATTCTTACAACTTTCAATGACATATAAAATATGATGGATTTTAATGGGCGTCTTCAATCTTTCAGCAGCACAAATATTTGTCTTGAACCATCTTTCTAATAAAAGAGTCTTGCGGTATAACGAGGTATGTCTCAACCGTGCAGTCATAACTGTTGTTCAAAAATCACAATAACAGCTAGGCAGAAACAGAGGCCTGCCTAGCAACACTCGGAGACCATTCTATAGCATTCCTTAAACTCGAGAATGCACCTGACTACTAACACAGCTATTGTACAAGTTCCAAGTGTTGCCATGACCGCCGCACTCATAGACATCGATCAAATGTAATGTCGTGGTTAGCCGGATGAACAAATTTGAAAATGTATTTGCAAAATTCGAAACTTTGGACTTTGCAATAATAAGTCAGTACTTGCTTTGATTAAACTTAGGACATTGTTGTTTTTTCGAGTTGCTGTCGAATTAAGTAATTACTTAGTTACTACCCAACTTAGGACCAGAAGATATACTTCTTTTTCTTATCGTGTGGGCAGTAAGGTCTAACGACCCCACACACCCTAGTGATGTCAGAGTTTCTAAACCGCCTCAAGGGCCTCTGACATGGTTTGACGACAGCCATTTGGCGGCCGGGACCACCGGCTTATGCGTGCCTTCCGTGATTCAAGCCTGCAATGTCCGAGCCAAACTGGAAATAACTTTACAAAGTATGCTTCCCGTGGGAATCGAACCCACGACACCGGGTCACAAGGCAAACGCCTAAACAACTCGACCACGGAGGCAGTTAAGAAGATATGTATCTAGCCAATGAGTGAATAGCCAGATTTGTGCCTAGATTATAAATTTCTCTCATACTGCTTCATTTATTAAAATTATCCATCATGACACTCTAAAGTTGTATTGAAGTAACTAACTACTGGCTGCGGGTTGTTCGCAAGAGATACCGCGGCCTCGACATGAAGGGCTTAGAAGGAACATGGGCGGTTTTTAGTCAGTAGATGTCTGACACTCCCTTTCGCTCTGTCCAAGAGCGGGAGATTATTATGATTTTCCACCCGCCAAAAAAAAGAAAAAAAGTAACTAACTACTCATACAAAATTCAAGTCCTCTCTGCTTAAAATAGTTGAAGTCATTTGAACACACGAATGAATCGTACCCTCATACTCCTCATATCTCATCTTTCAGGCTAATTTAAAGTAGGTACCGTGGATAATTTTTATAAGATCGTCGACGTGGAACTATCTTTACATTTGCTTGTTGTATTTTTTTATATCTGTTATATTGTCAACGGTTCTGCAACCATTTTGGTGCACAATATTGTATACTTTCTAAATCTGTCTATCTTTCTAACATTATTCACAAAACTGTAGATCATAAAATTCTAACAGCCAATCAAATCGCATCAGTTATTATAAGTTAATCTCCACTGCGCGGACGCAGGCAGCGCGCACTTTCGCCCGCTCCGTGCGCAGGCGCCGCATTTCTCCCCAAGGACAACGGAACCTGTCTCTACTGCCGACATATCAGATTGTCCGAGGAGTATATGGGAGCCATAAATTGTTTAGCTAAGTTTTGATTTTAAAATGGTTGACTTTTGTGTTTTAAACACGACTAGTGGGTTGTTCAATTCTATAAACTTCTCTAACTTGCTAACCACTTGCCTATGTATGCTCTCCAAAGACAGTTCTAATTTGTTTGAAACACTAATCGCCTGAATGTAAATGTCATCAAATGACACATCCGGCTCTGGGCAGAGCGGTAGGGAGTGTCAGACTTCTACTGACTAAAAACCACCCATGTTCCTTTTGTGCCGAGGCCGCTGTTTCTCTTTCGAACAACCCGCAGCCCCGACGGGCGAACACTAATCGCCTTCAGTAACAATAAGTAAATGAGGGTCTGGATAAAATATTGCCACTTGCCTAGACCTATGCAATTCCAATTTCAGAGTGCTTACCTCTGAGGACAATAGGTAAATCCTCTGTGTCTACGTCGCCATAATTCTTCAAATACAGGGTGTAAACGAACCCTTCACGCATCCGTCAACCAAGCATTCTGTACATCAAACTAAGTACCCCTACGCAAAAATTTTTGCTGGGAAATGCCTTTTTTTTTGGGGTCAAAAATCACATTTTACGGTATAACTCAAAGTAGCACTCTTAAAACATTGTGCTAGTGGATGCTTTGAATAGTAAACGGGTCATGGAGGTAATTTAAGTAAAGTTAAAACCTGAAATATTAGTACCTATTTACAAAAACAGCTGTGAAAAATTTGGAACTTTGACCCCCAATATCTCCGTAACTAGGAGGTTCCCAGGTATGGTCTAGAACAAAAAAATGATCGCAGTGGTGGGGAGAACAAATGCCCTTCGTTTACGTTAAGGGTACTTTTACTATCGAGAGTATATGGCAGCCATAAATTATTTTGTTAAGTTGTAATTTTTTTTTGAGCTTTTGAAGTATGACCAGTCAACATCTACGTAACCTTTTCCCAACTATGTTGGAATCGGTTTCCTGTCTAACCTGATGCAGCTGAATACATAGAACGACTGCCTATCTGACCTCCTGAACCCTGGTACAATAGGGATGTTTACTGACTAAAAAAAATATGATTCTAATTAGTCCGGCTGTTAGATTATCGAAAAATATTGGATAC
The DNA here is from genome assembly GCA_949774965.1 of Diarsia brunnea. Classification (NCBI taxonomy): domain Eukaryota; kingdom Metazoa; phylum Arthropoda; class Insecta; order Lepidoptera; family Noctuidae; genus Diarsia; species Diarsia brunnea. The sequence continues at coordinate 18,707,426 of OX459010.1, forward strand.
GTATTTTTTGTTTTATCAAATCAATAAACATTGTCGAAGATAAAACGCGTCAAAGATTTGAGTTTGGGGTTGTGACGTCACTCATCGGTAAAAAATGTCATACTAATGTCTTAGAATATGACGTCTCACGAGTTTTCAAAGCACTGTATCGTCTTCATTGTCTGTTTACGTGAAAAAAGAAAAATGCGTGTCCAATATTTTTTGGAAATCTATCTGACGGACTAATTAGATTTTTATTAACTACCCTATTGTGTAATACGATACTCTTTGGTAAGACTGTCTGTCAGACTTTCGGGCTGCTTTTGAAAAAAGATTGTCTTCGTGGAACGCTCGGCAGATGAGAAACATTAAAATTGAAATGGTAGTATAGAATAATCTCCTTTGCACTGAAAGTAGGTACAAATTACAGATGTTACGTTTAAAATTATCCTTAGAAATACTACCTTCACTAAGGCATGCAAACAAGATGACGACCGGACGTATGTACCTAATTATCTATGCATAAATACTCGCTACACACTCACTAGGAAGAAGAGAGCGCCGAGTTGAGAGGGTGATGGAAGAAAAGAGTGTCATGCCGTTTGCCGTCACGGCATACGAGTCGATCTTATACCTAATTAGCTAATGCCCGCAGCTTCGCGTGCGTGGATTATATACTAAAACCTTCCTCGAGAACCACTCTACCCATTGGTAAAAATAGCATGAAAATCGGTGCAGTAGTTTTTGAGTTTATCGCGAACAGACAGCCAGACGCGGTTGAGGTCTTTATTTTCAACCGACTTCCAAAAAAGAGGAGGTTTGGTCTGTATGTTTTTTCTTATTTTTTTATAATATTATGTAGTGATGTGCAGCAAGACGTTTCACATGAAAACGTAATAATATAAAATACCAACGCAGTTCTGTTGTAGGAAAAATGCATCACTTGCAGTGATTAGAGAACTGACTTACCCGTATTAATAGATTGTTAGTTTGATTATTTGATACACCATAGAAAGGTAATAACAATCCGTGGGGAAGTTATAAAACTTAGATTAAATTATTGGTCCGGTCGGCAACTATATATAACCATTTCCAATCATTCCGATCGTTATCGCAATTTAACGGTGCCTAAGCAGCCTAGAGGATGTAGCTGTAACTACTGCTCAGACAGGCTAGTTTTGTTAGATTAATGTTATTCTGAAACTCCTTCGTTTAAGAATTAAGAAAGCAAGAAAAACAAAAAATATATATTTGTCGCAGAAACATAACGAGCATACAAACAGACGTACAGGAAAAAAAACAATACACATTGTATGTGTATTGTTTTTTTTCCTGTACGTCCGTACGCCGTTTCCTGTCCGCATAACAAATATTAAAAAAACATAACACTCTTTTTTTGGGGCAGTCGTGTAAAAATACAACAAACCATAAGTAGGTTGCCACTCAGCATGGTGCTGTGCTATGGGGACCCACAGCACAGCGCTAGTTTTCAGTTAAACATTACTATTCTTGTTTGTAAGAAAAAAGTGTCATTCCACTAGAAGCTAGGTCATTATCATATTTCTCCAGCACTTGTCGCAATTTATTTGGGATCGGTCCAGCATGTCTTCTTCTTCCATACTTCTCCATTGCTCGTAATCTCAGCAGTCACCTGCAGCCAGCAAGCATATCATCCTTCACACAGTCCATTCATGCTTACATTCAAAACTTTCAACACCATATTAAATTGAAACCACAGAATCCATAATAGTACTTACTACGTATGAAACTAGATATTTCAAAGTGTATAGTTATCATTCAAAGAAATTAAGTCATTAAATAAGGCATTACATCATCATTTTATCACGTAATTACTGATATTCAACAAATTAAACTTCATCATTATCTGCCTAGCCTTTTCCCTAACACGTTGAGGACAGCTAACCAGTGTTTGTATGCGGATGCAGCTGAATACAGACAGGACCGGATGCTGCATATTTAAAATTAATTAATGATTTTTTGAGAGCAGTGGTGGCCCGGTGGTTGCGGCCCCGACTTACGAACGGTAAGTCGTGGGTTCGAACCCAGACAGGCGCATTACTTTGTGTAATTTATTTCATCACCATTGCTCTCAAAACGGTGAAGGAAAACATCGCGAGGAAACCGGTATGTCTTAGAACCAAAAATTCGAAGATATGTGACATCTACCAACCCGCACTGGGCCCGCGTGGTGGATAATAGCCCATCCCTCTCCTAGAGAGGAGGCCTGAGTCCCTGCAGTGGGAACATTAAAGGCTGATGATGATTTTTTTTTTATTTCTGACCTCCATCTTTGGTAAGAACTGATCAGACTTTTGGGCGAAATCCGTAACAACTGTCAAACATTTTAGTACAAATGACAGCCGGGAAAATCGACATGTGCTTTCCGAGGCGAGAGAAGTCTCGGTGTATGGTCACCAATCCACAAACTGGCCCCAGCAACCGTAGCTTAACCACGATAAACCCGTCTAACTGTTATTATTTAATTTAGCCACAAGCCTCTCAATAAATGAAGCTTATTTGAATAACATTACAAGCAAACAGCCCCGAGACACAACAGTTGACAAATTCTTATGCAGATCATGAAATATATTGCCCACAAATTCTAGCCCGCGGGTAGAACGAGAAACATAGTCTCGATTGTAGACACATCAATATCTTTCCAATTACAGACGATTTGTAAGACTTAAGAAGACGTTAGATAGAATACGATATAAAGTATTCTTTAGAAGAAAGGAATTATTTTGTAGGGGTTTATAGCATCGTCTAAATCCTTTCAACTATGGATACCTACAAGTTATATTTGAAGTTAAAACTCAAAATGAAAGCTTTATTACTATGCTTTATCCGATAATGTGACCAATTCCTATACATATTATAGGAATTGGTCACATTATCGGATAAAGCATAGTAATAAAGCTTTCTTCTTGATACTTCTGAAAAGAAAAAAAAACACATTAACACGTCTTCACTAATTTCGCAACGAAAAATTGGAATGAAGACTACGGTTTGGTAACAAACCATGCAGTGGGAATCCACAGTTACAGAATCTGTACTTTCAGAAGATAAAAAATAGAATATAAAAAATAAATAAGTACCCAAAGAACTTTCGAGGCTCAAAAATAAATCGTATATATCTTACGATGTATTTTGAGCCTTGTTAATTAACTTCAAGACCAACTTTATTATTGCCTCCATTCAGCCCCTTCCTAAAAACAAATAAAAACTAAAATTAATTACTAATTACCATAAAAATGCCAGCACTCCCTTCTCGAACTACAAAACAATGCGAAAATCATTACAAATCAAAACGACGAACAATAATCACGTTCAGCAAACTACCTGACGGTCAGCGTCACAAACACAAGAACTTGCGGCCTCTGAGTACCAAACCACCACACCACACCATCATCCACCCCAAGAGCCAACCACCCCAGCGAATACCAGACCTTCCTACGTCGAGTTTAAGTAAGGTCTTGCTTGACAGGTGATTGGTGGTTACGGTGTCCAAGTTGATGAGCCTTGCTGGTCAATAAATGTATGTAAAAACGTCCGCAGACTCCGGCGACATTCTTGTGAAGAGTCTGTAAGACGTTAGGGCCATCTAAATGGTTAGGACGCCGGCCCATAGTTGTTTGTGCAGTATATGAACATTTTTATATCAATTGCTTGTGATTGGCCATCGTGGAAGATAGTTTCTCATGTTAGGTGAGATGTCTTCACGTTCTAATTGTATTTTACATTAGGATGGCTATTTTGCCCTTTTATGAACCTGGAATAGGTCTGTAATTGGATCTGTTCAACATTCCCTGTAATTGATATAGTTGGCAATTCATTATGTGTCTGTGATTATCCCTCAATTGCTTGGGAAGAACCTTAGATTACTGGGAGAAAATAGCAGTAAAAACATTTCATTATTAACTCCTATGTTGCCTAGACAGACGAATTCATTCAACTAAATCGTAAAATGCTCTAAAACTCGAAAGTATCAAGTACTCGTAAAATAGCAGAAACACCGAACTACTTAACTCAACATGCATTAGAAACATTTAACTCAACGCCAACTAACTATAACAATATCCCCATAAATGTTAGTCGCTTACTCTTTAGCTATCCAGCCTCACAGCACAGGCCCAATTTAACACGGCATCTAACTCGTAGCTAAGGTCTAAGACCTACAACAAGACGAATGGGACGCTATAGGACCTTATAAGGCATATGTCAATTTATTGAACGCACCCGATCGCTCGTTCCCGCGCATTCGATTCAAGATGGCGATGGCCGCCATCTTTTTTACGCTTTTTATCATGTTTTAATATATTTCTGTTTATTATTAGATGCGTGTGGCGTTTGGTTGGTAATTGGTAGCTGTTAATGCAATTAGTTGCGATGTTTTATGTAATAAAAATATGAAGGAGATATTTAATAGTGCTTTATGACATTTTATTGTTTTTTTTTCTGTGCTGCTTGCTATCCAAACATAGAAGATTTAGACATGGACTTGCTGGAAATGGTATATTTAGACATCCTAAAAAAATAGAATTGCAATCTGCTCTTCATAAATTGCCTGTCCCTATTACTAGAGCATTTAAAAGCTCCAACAAAACGTATTGAAATAAACACTCCATTCAAAGACCTTTTGGTTGCAATTTACAAAGACCACAATTTTCACGCGTGGAACAATAATACAAAGTTCCAGAACGATGTTTAAACTCCCATATATCGGCATTCTTCTGAACCTTCTAGGGTCCTAGGATCACAATAGTTAAAATGCTAAAGAGAAATCAAAAGTGTCAATTGCCTATCTTCCTACGCGGATCGTTAAAACTGCCGCGGGCAATGGCAAAATCGTAAAAAAGGTTCAAGATATGAGTGCTGGCACTTCTCTATTTAAGGCTTTATCGCGTTTTAACCACACATAACATAATATCACGCCTGTAATCCCCGAAGGGTTAGGCAGAGGGTGTAGCTTATAGTACACCCACATTTCGCCAGTTATGTTTAAGTCCCATGTAATAGGGGGCGATCCGATCAGCCTATTGCCATCAACCGGGCACAAATCCAGACTCCGTAGCTGTTACTGATAAATTCCTGATGGAAAAAGCCAATAACACTTTGCCCGACCCGGGAATCGAACCCAGGACCTCATGCTCAGCAGTCGCGCTTGCGACCACTAAACCAACGAGGCAGTCAACCAACGCGTTTTAACCATTGATTTATAAAGGTGAAGATAGCGTACATATTGCACAGTACTAAAAGAAAGCTAACAGAATTTCTATCCGTTATTTTTCGCCTTTGATTGAATGCCAAAATATAATTGTCTCAATAAACAAAAATAGAGGGACTTAACTAACGATTTGTTAACTGTTCATTTAAACAACGTGGACCCCCATTTTTTTATTTTTTTTATGGTGAGTGGAAAATCATCAAATAACCCCTCCCGCTCTTGGGCAGAGCGAAAGGGAGTATCAGACTTCTACTGACTAAAAACCACCCATGTTCCTTCTTAGCCCTTCATGTCGAGGCCGCGGTATCTAGTAGAGGTAGGCGAGGTCCTCATGAAAAAAGCAAAAACCGTGTCATTTCAAGCCGACACAGATCTTAAAGACTTCTGTCTACCATCTTGCTCATCCTTTTTGCCCTTACACCAAAGCCCACAGTTAGCACAAATACTTACATAACTAGCAGTGTATCAAACTGCGCAAAGACAAGTATAATTTGTAGCTACGTCTATAATTCATGGGCAATGCGACTTGCGATTGCGACTGCTGCGCGCGCTAGTTGTCGCGACATCGGACAAACGTATGTGGTTCACGCTCCGGGCATGTTTATTTTGTTTATTACATAAAAATATCTTTTTATTTTCTTCTGCTGGAATCCTGCTAAAGAAGAATAACGCGAAGAAATTACATGTTATTAGCGATAATAATAATGGGAAAATCAACACTTTATTGAATTCCTACGCCTAATTTTAACCCCTTTTTTTCTGGCGGGTGGAAAACCATCGAATAACCCCTCCTACTCTTGGGCAGAGCGAAAGGGAGTGTCATACTTCTACTGACTAAAAACCACCCATGTTCCTTCTTAACCCTTTATGTCGAGGCCGCGGTATCCTTGCGAACAACCCGCAGCCCCGACGGGTAATTTTAACCCCATAGGTCAATTCTATCAACATTAGAGCAGCTGTAAATCTACAAAAGATTTAAATAACGAAAGCGACTAGGTTGTCTGATAATTAATTACTCGGCACCGCAATTTTTCTAAACTGAGGTTTATTTTGCCTAATTTCACTAAACAGAAAAAAGCTTTTGAGCCCAATTGATGGTTGGAATAGGTTCGCCTCCTATTACTCCGAAACCATAGGTACCTCCGCCTCTAACCTAACATTTTCCATTTTCACTTTACCAGCTATTGTTTAGGAGGTAAAATATTCCGTTCGTTTCCATTTGCCTTATTCAGTGCCCTTTTGTAAGATTCAAGATTTGAGACGATTACAGATATAAGCTAAACTACGTTACGAATAAAGGCGAAACTTAAATAGTTGAATGCTACTATAATATAGTATATTCTACCCAAACTGCAACGTCTCCTACAAATCGAACAAAAACCAAAGTCGCCACCCATACATTACTTCACACTTGCACAAAATCATAAACAACAACACGCCGTTTCTATTTTTTCTACCAACGAGAAAAATAAAAAGCCCAGCAGGTTGATAGAATATTTGCAATCGAGTCGAGATCGGTAGCCGGCCTGCGGTCCGCTCGAGCTAGACTAGACCTTAGCTCAATGCTCGCCACCATGCATTAATCTAGGATACTTATAAACAGCTATAACTTGAAACTTATCTATGGATAAGCTCCTGTTAGGGATACTACAGGTTTGCGGAAAAAAACGCTGCGTTTTTTGCCTCCGTCAATATTAGATACTGGTTTTGCTGTTTTTGTATAGACTAAAGATAAGGTTTCATGTTCATTACTATACAATTAACAAATACAACTGCCTCCGTCCATAAGGACTTGAGTTCGATACCCAGTTTGAGCAGTGTTATCTGGATTTTTCTATCAGGAAGGAATTTGGATTCAGCCGGTTGTTGGCAATAGGCTTGCCATATGGAATTTACACATCTGGCGTTACGTGGGTGAACTATTAGTTACAATGCGTGCATGACTAGATGTATGGACGAATACCTTATCTATCTGTGAAAGTTGCTAATTTATCTCATAAAATAAGCCAATGAAATGCAAGTAGGCGTCGATCTGCAAAGGTCCACGTTTATTGTTTAGTGTTTGTGCATAATGATGTTATTAAATTTTTAATAGTTTAGCTCACACATTAACATACACGATAATCAAACACAAGTTTATCATTCACCTGCGGTCGGAGCAGCATGTTTCTCCATATTTGTCGTCAGCTAAGTAGTCACCAGCTTTTTGTTTTGATTTTTATTTACTCGTATAGCTAGCCACTATATTTATACACTTAAAACTTTCCTCACGACATTTTCCTCATGTAACTTAGAGTCACGGCGAAACTCTTTTCTTCAATTTTCTACTGTCACATATTATTCTTTATTATTGAAACGGAATTCTTTATCACACGTTATCGTTCGGATTTGTTTGCGGGTTGAGGGGCTAGACGAACATGTCTTACAATGAAAAATGACACCAAAACGCTATAAATCTCTTTAGTGATTTTTGAGGCACTTCCCGATCACCCAGGAAACTAAAAGTAAATCCAGTCAGCTTGCCGTTAATTTTGAGAATATGTAAAATATTTTGTAATTGAAGGTTTGAATTAGAATTCCGTTCGACCCCGGGTCGGGACCTCTCTATATTGTCTTACTTAATTTTCGACTGTAAGGGGCCTACTACACGCTCAAGTTTCACTACACTTTTGGCTGCGCGATTACACGGTGCACACAGCACATCGCGCGTGTGCTTGGTAAAACTGTATTACCATTACCATTATCCAAGACTGTGGTGAAGCCTGTGCGCGTGGTAGGCCCATAAAACGCGACGTTTCCGCGACGAGTGTATTCTCTCCGCTAGTTCCCGGGAACGTGGTCAAGCCGCCTTAGAACCTGTCCCCTGGCAGTTATTAGAAGTTATTAAAGAGCGCACTTTTTGCGCGCTGTCGCAGCGCCCTCGCCACCAGATTGCGCGTCTAATTGCACGCTGCGTGAGAATAACGAGACCAAGTGGTCCGGGATTGGTTTCAGGAGTTCTAGTGACTTGTACAGGCTTGCGAATTATGTAGTTACCTATGTGATTCTATTGATAGAATACCAAAGGAACTCTTTTTGGAAGTAGCCTTTTTTAGAACAGATTTTTTTTTGATAAAATCACAATGCAGGCCTATTTCACCCAAAGGTTGACTGGTAGAGAATGCTTTGTGGCATTAAGTCCGCCTATGGATCGCTCTTGTACATCATCTTCCTGCCCTTATCCCATTATATTTGGGGTCGGCGCAACACGTTTTCTTCTTCCATTCTTCCCTAATGGATCGCTCTTGTATATAAAGTTAAATAAATAATAAGTGTTTTTGTATGTTTTCAGAAATAATGGACAGAGAGATGAAGAAACTGAACACAGCAGAGAATGGTATTTTGAAGTAAAAGCCTTTGTCCACATGAGGTGACTTATCCTGTCAGACGGCCATATCAATCATCAGATACTTACTAATGATTATTTCCATGTCTTCCACTTTGCGGTGTTGAATTATTTATAATAGGAGCAGGAAGTGTAGGTAATAGATTTTAAGATCTTGCTTTTTTTTTTTTTTTTAAATGTTGCCCCACACTAAGAATTTCTCCTGTATCGTGGGTACGTTAACAAACATTTAAACTCACATACACAAACACCCAGACCCGGAACAACTATCTGTAAGTCATACAAATGTTTGTTCCGTGCGGGGATCGAACTCGCGACACTCAGCGCAGCAGTCTAATTGCTCAGCCACTGCGCCAAACGTCTCGTATCTATTGCTTCAATGTGCTTACGAAGTGCACACAAACATTATAAAGGATCAGTCCTTTGAACAAGTTATTGTATGCATACGTATAGAACATCACGCAAGTATTTTTTGAAGACTTAGGCAGGGTGAAATCTAAACCTACCTGTAGTACACACCCACTTTTTGCTTGTTATGCTCCTGTATTGTAAGCTGATTAGGAGGAGAGCCTTTTCCCATCAACTGGACACAAATCCAGATTATGGACCGCCACTGAAAAACATAACATCACGCCTGTAATCCGCGAAGGATAGGGCAGAGGTGTACTATTGTACAAACTCATATTTCGCCAGTCATGTTTAAGTTCATATTATAGGATGCTACCCTATTGGTATCAACCGGACACTAATCCAGACACCGTGGCTGCTACTGAGAAATTCCTGATGGAAGATTTAACGACCCGACCCGGAAATCAAACCCAGGAACTCAATGCTCTGCAATCGTGATTGCGATCACCAAGACACTCAACTGCACTGAATTGACAAAAATATCTTTGAATTATTCTGCAACGAAACAAAAATTACAATAATCCTTTTGAACAGAAAATTAAACATGTTTATAACATATCTTCATGTTGCATGAAGATATGTTACGAACAAACAAAACACTAAGTTTAATTATGCACTTACTGCGGTACTCAGAGATATTTAATGATTACTTAAGCCGTCACTTAGTAAAGGTTTGACATACTTTTGTATGACAAAACTGTCAAAACCTTTACTAAGTGATTGCCTAAGTAATCATTAAAGCTCTCTGAGTGCGGCAGTTAGTCTTACAAGTAAACGCTGTACTTGAGAAAAACTGAATGTTATGCGGTACAGGGGACACCCTGTTGAGACCTGTCCTGCTGATACCTGTTGTGGCGTTATCAGCGCCTGTTCTCGTCATTAGCAGATAAGTAGAAGCTCACGCAATCTATGCTGTGTTTGTAATATTGTATGACGCGCGGATTTGTCTGTCGGGTATTAATTTGCAAAAGATTAGACAATAAAGAGTCTGGATTTGTGCCGGGTTGATGTTAACAGCCTCGCCCCTATTACCTCGGACATGGGACTTAAACATTAGCAGTAGTGACCCAATGGAGGTGGCCCCGACTTACGAACAGTGAGTCGTGAGTTCGAACCCAGTCAGGCGCATTACTTTGTGCTATTGTTTCTAGCACATTGTTTGTGTTTTTTTGATAGTGTGTCATCGTCTGCCTAGCCTTTTCCAAACTATGTTGGGGTCGGCTTCCAGTCTAACCGAATGCAGCTGAATACCAGTATTTTACATCCACAACCCAGTTAATACTAGATAATACGATACCCTTTGGTAAGACTGGTTGTCAGACTTTCAGGTCACTGACTACCTGTAACAACTGCCAAAGATCTATATATGGCAGCCGGGACCAACAGCTTAACGTGCTTTCCGAGGCACGGAGGAAACTCGGTATGAAATGGGTGGTCACCCATCCACAGACCAACCTAGGTAAGCGCGGCTTAACCTACAAATCGACCCGAGTGGCAGTTATTATTAAGCCACGAGCTTGATAGTATGTGTGTGTGTGTGTTTAAATAAATAAATTTATTTCATCACCACCGCTCTCAAAACGGTAAAGGAAAACATTGTGAGGATACCAGCATGTCTTAAAACCAAAAAATTGGATGAAATGTGACATCTACCAACCCGCACTGGGCCCGCTTGGTGGAATATAGCCCATCCCTCTCCTAGGGAGGAGGCCTGAGTCACTGCAGTGGGAACATTATAGGCTGATGATGATGGTGATCATTGTCACCATCACAGATTTCACCATGTCAGATTTTTTAGTCACCGTCCAAATTATTTCTAGGCATTAGGTATCATTCACCAACACCACTAAAAAAAACTAAAAAAAATCTATAAGTAGGTACGTAAAATTTTCATATTAAATCATTTTCTCGAAAGATGTATTCGTTCTCCGTGAAACGTTAAAACTTTATGATGTGATATCTCAATATTTTTGTATTGAGTGATACTAAAAGAAAAAAACATGTATTCAATGATTTTCGCCAAAGAATAATATATCAGAATTTTGACGGTGACTAAAAAATCATCTTGTTTATTGTGAATTTTATTGTCATGTTAGACAATACTCGCGGAGAGCAGTAGTTGCAGCAGCACAACGAAAAAAAATTCACCAACTTGCAGTGGTGAAGTATGCATAGGTACACCTCTTACAGAGAACAAGGCCCAGCTGTGGGAACGTTATAAACTTATTGTGTATGTGTGGGACAAGAGACACCCTGTTGGGAATTGTCCTGCTGGTATCTGTTGTGGTCTTATCAGCGCTTGTTTTCTTCATTAGCAGACACAAGCTCACGCAATAAATTTTGTGTGTTCAGGACACCGTATGACACACGGATATGCCCGTGATTTTGGTGCAAATGATAAGAAAATAATTTCCATTCATTTTTGCCCGTCTGTTTGTTTTTAGAAAACGATTAGAGTTCAGTACAAAAAATGAAACCCTTGAAATTTTAACATAATCGATTCAAATGGGGAAGTAACAGTTTTATAATAATTCCTCGTGGACGAAGGTCGCGGGCATCAGGTAATAAATTAGTTTCTTGTACAACTAAACTACAGGTTTTTATTTATTATTTAGTGACAGACGGACGGTACGATATACTTTATAAGATCTAGATTAAATATTAGAAATATACGGCACGACGCGCCTCTCGTAATATTAATGACATGACCAGCGATGCTCAAACTTTTATACAATACACAGCTTGTTTTCACCCGAATGTCTCTGAAGGAGGGTATAACGTTTTACAAGCTTAATGTCTATTTTAGGACACACTCAGGGACTTGATGAATAGAGTAGTTTACAAAAAAATCAAATTAGTCCGTCAGATAGATTTCCAAAAAATATTGGACACGTGTTTTTCCTTTTTTCATGTAAGTAAACAATGAAGACGATACAGTGCTTTGAAAACTCGTGTGACGTCATATTCTAAGACATTACTATGACATTTTTTACCGGTGAGTGACGTCACAAACCCCCACTAAAATTTTTAACGCGTTTAATTTCGTCAATTCTTATTGATTTGATAAATCAAAAAATACGTGTCCAATATTTTTCGATAATCTAACAGACGGACTAATTAGAATCATATTTTTTTAGTCAGAAAACATCCCTATTGTAAGATGGATGAAATTGGTGGACTTAAAAATACTGCGACAAACTGGATGAGACTGCTTTGCATCTTGTTGTCATTTTGGGCCAATAAAAGCGCTATTGACGAAATACTAATTAGTTTTCCACGATACCCAACTACGAGCAACCCACAGTAAACGATTTTCGTGCACTGGCTACCCATTATTTGGTAAGAGCAAAAATGCATTTCAAAAATATATTTTACTAAGAGTATCCATGGGTGATTAAAAGTTTATTCCGCCTACTTATAAGGATGCCGATGGTTACAAACCTTGCACCCCTCTTATGCCGTTAAGTCAAAGGCATGACGAACATATAATTAAGATTATAATTTTATGTTTAGCGCAAGTACACATAAACTGAAATTAATTAGAGGATAATTTATGAACCTTTTTATACTTTTGACCTGTTTTGAAAAGAAAGTTGTTCTCACGCCAACTAGGTACATATTTTACGAGTAAAGAAAAGTAACCCTTAGACTTTTGAAATTCTGGAAAAACGTAAGGTACAATCAGTTTTTTATGACATTGATATAAAAGTCATATATGCATAGATAAATAAGAAAGCCAACAATTCAAAGACTTTTGGAAATAAAATCTGTCAATTTAATATAGACAAAATGGATACGACAGGTAGAATATCTAAAGCTGTGACCGCGTGGCGTCATAAGAATGGAATGAGAAGTGTAGGTCGTGGCGGCGAGATGAGCAGATTAAATGGTTGCCATTGCAGGAATTCCTGGATTAGGCTGGCACAAGATTGTGAAGCTTGGCACAAGCAAAGAGAGGCATTCCCAGCAGAGGGTGAAGTCGGCCTGTGGATAATGATGAGATGACTGGATACTGATAAAGCATTCTCATCACTTACCTTCATCATTATCATTCTCCTCCCCTTATCCCAATTTATTAGTGGTCGGCGCACCATGTCTTCTTCTTCCATACTTCTCTATTACTCGTCATCTCAGCACCAGCAATCACTTCCTCTCTAGCCATATCATTCTTCACACAATCCATCCATCGTTTCTTTGGTCTTCCGCTACTCTTATTATACCCATCTATCTAAATTCACACTCAACATTTTCGTCACAACATTTACCTCATTCATTCTCATCACTTACTCGTACCTTAAAAAATCCACTCGCAACACTTTGACAACCGCTGTCAGATTATTTCCGTTGATTAACCTGTTGAGTAACTCCCCGGTTGACTAGCGACCGGTGAACCAGTGTCCGCAGTCCGGTAGGGCCACACCGCCTATGCTAAGGGTTATGTTGTCAACACTAATTGTACCTATTAACAGAGGTACATACACGTCTCGTCGGGGCTGCGGGTTGTTCTCAAGAGATACCGCGGCCTCGACATAAAGAGCTAAGAAGGAACATGGGTGGTTTTTAGTCAGTCGAAGTGTTACACTCCCTTCCGCTCTGCCCAAGAGCGGGAGAAGTTATTTGATGATTTCCCACCCTCAAAAAAAGAATTAAAGGTACCTACATACATGTAGGGAATAGGCTTTAACTTAACATCACGCTTGTAATCCCCGAAGGGTTAAGCAGAGGTGAACCTAATATGTAGTGCACCAAGATTTCGGTAATAGGGGGCGAGCCTCAGTGCAATACTTCATTCCGAAAGATGCTACGTCGAATTACACGGCGCCGAATGTTTGCAACAACGAATACTGTGAGTACGAAAGCACGCAGCGACGCATACCGTAACAACGAATGCACGAGACTTCGAATCGAATGTAATCATTACACCGAATCACGTGACCCCGAAACCTTCCATTCTTCTCTACTACTCGTCAGTTCATGAGACACCTCCTTTCTTACCATATCATTCTTAACACAGTCCATCCATCGTTTCTTTGGTCTACCTCCACAATTTACTCTTATACCCATCCACATTCATATTCAAAACCTTCCTTACAACATTTTCCTCATTCCTCCGCATTACATGCCAATATCACGACAACTGATTTCCACACAACTTTTCAGTCTGGTGTCTGTACATAAGCACGTAAATAAAGTCGATTTGGCAAACCTTCTTTCTTCCTGCAGGAGTAACGGATACATCTGGCTAGCAATCTTTTACAAGGAGCGACCGTCTTAGGGGTTCCTCTGGGTAACACGATATCCTTCTTTAGCTAGCTGTCAGATTTTTGGACATCTAACTTTACGCGTTCGGCAATTAATAATTTGTTTGTCAATTATTGTAACTATTACTATTCTCTTACATCATCATATTATTTCACATCCTCAATACAATTATTGGGCAATCCCTATATGGTAAAATGGGTACAATAGGTCAGATCTTCGCTGTGCTAACATCCTGTCACAATTATTGTGTGACCTTTTGTATCCCCTTAGGTCTACAACCTGCTTTATTGTGTACCGTGACCTTTGCGTCTAGGCAACTTACATAAGTAGGTTTAGCATTAGAGATGCCTCATTCTAGGGTAAGACAGGCTGCGCCGACCCGGGACCCCAAATGAATTGGGATAAGGGCAAGGAAATGATGATGATGTGTACATCATCATCATTTTTTGCTTATGTCTACAGACATAAGCACGTCAATCAACCCGAAATAGGAAAATCTTCCGAATCAACCTAGAAGCTTCAGCGATAAAGTTGAAAATATATAAAAGGAATTTGACAGATTGCATAACTTGACATGCTAGCGTCAGCACACATTTTAACATTCTGGGAGATAACCACGTCTTGGTAATTGGAAAAGACCTTGAAGACAAATTTGTCAACCCTACTACTAAGGATCGAATGTCTTGTGCTATAAAAAGCTATAATATTGGCGATGATGCGAGTTTTAGTTAACCAATAACCACTGAAAGACAATAATTCATTATGTATTAGACACAAAGGTATATCGCCGAAGTGTAGGTAGCATTTAATAATTAGCAAAACACAGGCTGGTTGTAAAGGTAAAATATCTTCCACTTCTTATATGTATTTTAAATGCTAAAGTAACTTTGCCGAGTTGTGGTGTCTGTCTGTCTGTTACGTTTTCACGACTATAGGGGAATAGAACGCGATGAATATTTGATTCTTTCAAAAAAAAGGTAACTGCACTACTATTAGATAAATGTTATTACTCCGTATCGGATTTTCTAGCCGATAAATTGTAGTTGTGTATGATGATGAACAGCATCAATATTTGTATGCCAAAATGGTAGAATGTACAAGGATTCTTAAAATAATTGTTACCACCTTGTTGTAATTGGTATGACCCTACATTGTGAGCAAATAAACGAATATTCTATTGTACTCTATGGAATTAGGTACGCTCACAAGAAGACCATGACCTGTAGAACATAGACTAGTCTTTATCCCGAAGTAACAGGGTTAATTTTCAACTATCAAGCGGCCAAAACCACGTACATAAGCTAGTCCATAATAAAGTAACTTAGTTATATCATCATAACTCTTCAAAACACACCTCTCGAAAGGTAGAACTAAAGAGTTTGAACGTAAATTAAAGCCAACTCTAACGAAAACCAGTACAGCATACCTTTGCCACTTCCTGGCAAGGAAGGCAGGGATCCATCAAACGTTTTCTCATAACCTATGCGATTTACGTTGCGACTCGGTAAACGTAATTACGATTTGTCATTTACATAGAAGTCTTGAACTAGCGGAGTTCGATGCGAACACTACACGGCGAGGGCGTGGGTTACACCGTTGTGTAATGTTTAGTTGGCTTTTGTTCGGGGTTCTTCTTCTATTTTTCAAATAGATAATAGGTAGGTACATTCGTCTAGTTAACTTGATTATTTTGGTGTAGGTGGCGATGGTGGCTCAGTGGTGGCGACCCCGACTTACGAACAGTGAGTCGTGGCTTCGAACAGAGCCAGGCGCAAAACTCTGTGTAATTTATTTCATCACCACTGCTCTCAAAACATCCTGATAAAATCGGCATGTCATAGAACCAAAAAATCCACCAACTCGTACTGGGCCCGCATGGTGGATTATAGCCTATGCCTCTCTTAGAGTAGAGGCCTGAGTCCCTGCAGTGGGGACAATATAGGCTGATGATGATGAGGTGGCCATACTGATTGCAGCCTCATGAAATGTTCTTAACATCCTCATATTTTCGCTTCGCTGTATAAAGATTGACAAGAATTGACCAGCTATTCAGCAGGTATCTTGTCGAAATAATGTTTCGTTATTTTTAATGCACTGCAGCCTTATGAGAGAACGCCTGTGGCCTAGCTTTAGGGGTATAACTTTTGACCAGATTCTGTGTCTCCTTAAATGATGAGACTTTGGCCTGTAGGAACCACTATCAAGAACAGATAGTACATTCTGCCTTCTCTGGTTATGATAATGATAACGTCTACAAGAGCCCTACCAACACCTCATAGGTTATTACTTTCTACGAGTAGACAGATACCAAGAAAAATGTTGTTTAATGTGGTTATGGAGGTGAGAATTTGCAATCCACTGAATGCGAGAAGCGTAAATGACAATAATGAATAACCAGATATTAACTTGACCATGTTGATATTCATTTGTAATACCCAAAATGATTGTAGAATTTATCAATATTACCTCATACCAATCACCATCAGATTTCAATTGGGAGGTTTTCTAGAAGTGCCGCCCTAATTTCGGCAATATCGTGTTGAATAACACGGACCAGCTTTCAGGAGATTTGTGTCCAGCAGTGAACTGCGACCAGCTGAATTGTGGATTGATACTGTGATAGACTCGAATACCTACCGAAATTATTGTCGACATTTTTGTTTTTTTTTCTGGCAACCAATTTCTTCGACCAACAAAAAACTGACTGCCACACTTCGGTGTAACACACATCACCGCATCTGTGTGCGGTGTGTACTTAGGCCGCGCACACACCGGCGCGGTTACGTGAGCGAACATAATAAAGGCGCACACACACAGACGCGTACCGGGCAACGTCCCTAACTCGCTATGTGTACCTACCTACCCGATAGTTGTGTTTTATTTATACTTTCTTAGCTTAGGGGATACGGGCAAGCGGCGGTGACTGAGAATTTCTTAGTGCCAATGTCCATTTAATGGAGTTTGAATTGTGCTGCGATAAAATCGTTGGTGGTTTTATTTTTTGTGAAAATTGAATTTTTGATGGTTTAGCTTTAGTTTTAGCAGCAAAGGAATTTCTCTTCATATTTTTTCAATTATTATTTCATAGCACAAAACTTCATAAAAATATGTCATAAAACAATTTAACAATTTAATTTTTTCGTCTGAATTATATATTTTTTTTTTTGTTTTTATTATAGAGGCAGTTTTTTAATAATTCTTTAAAGTTATGGAAACCTCTTGAGAATACAAGAATTTGATTTCATTAAGGTAAAAAAATATCAATAACTTCATGTTGTTTTTTTTACAATTAAGTAATTTGTTAATTGAAAAAAAACGACATGAAGTTTATTATTATTATATTATTTATTTTATTTACATCTACCACGCCTATTGGAAATTTTAAAATAAAGTAAAATATTTGAACCATTGAACAGTGTTTCTAATACACACTATAAAACTGAACGAAGCAGCGATGTGCTACTTAGTTTTACAAAAATACAAGAATCCAACAAGAAAAACATTCCTTTAAAAAAAAAACCCCCAAACAAAAAATTCAAATTTCACTTACGCCATTTTCTCCTGACATTCACATAGGCATTAGGAGCGGGCGTCTGTGTCACGTCTCGCGTCACTTGCGTGTGTGCGCGTGCGCATCTGTGTGTGTGAGCGACTCTTGCGCAGGTAACCGGGATCGTCTGCGGTGCGCCCGGGTAGGCCGCGTTCATACTCCGTACAAAATCGTTAGATTTTTTTCTTTTAGTCTTAGAAGAATCTTAGTGGGTTGGTTATTCGGAGCTAGGTGGTTATTTGTGCTAGAATGCCTAGTATTCTGGAGGGAGAGGAGATTAAATAAAGCAACGTCACAAGTAAATAAGTAAATTAATAGAACTATAAGCGTAGAATGCGCTGTGGAGTACCTGTCAATGAAACTGTATAGGTTCCCAGTTTTATTACATGAGATAGGTGGTCGATATTCCTGTATTAAAGTAAATTATTATGTTTTTAATTACATCAGTAAAAATTAAGTTTACTTCTCCATGCAGTTTCCGTTAAAAATACTTTATTCTCATAAAATTAAATCATTATAAAATACTTCCAACGCAAACGCACTCGAAAACGGCTACCCATTATCGCACCGGAGATCATTTATTTAAAAAAATCGCATCGCCAAAAATCTTACAAGAAATTAATTACAAAAAAAAAAGAAAGGGGTGTGCTCGACCAGTGTGTGCGCTGACGTAATTTCACTGACGGCGGGAGCGCGCCGGCGCAGTGCCATCCGAGCCCTCGCGCGTCCCGGTCGACGCTTGCGCATCTAGCACACCCAACCTAACCTTACAACATTGAAAAAATATCGTAACATCAAATAAGCTGTTCAAAAAATCATTGACAACACACCCATTTTTTTTTATTTAAAAAAAAAATTGACGTTTGTCTGATGTGTCGATATTTTGTTCAGTCCCACACAGTGTTGCACATCGCCCGTGCACGTGTGTTGTCGTCAGCAGCGGCCTACCCGGAGGGAACGATGTAAGTTTTTTTTTTCTATTTATTATTTCCATAAGACCCTTTCTAATAAGTTTCTAGACGGTTGTTTTGTCTGGTTTCTTGGGAGACAAGAGGAAAACTTTTTTCTAAAGCATCTCTCATTTCATCTTTATTGTACTTACCTATGCAGTTTTTTTTTCAAGATTGTATCGATATGCATGTAAACCACTATTCTTAAAAAGAATATCTCCCTAATAATCTTTGCTATTTGCTAAAACATCGGAAATTTTCTATGCAAATGATAAACAGTTAATTACGTACTTAGGTACCTATCTACCCACCTAAGTGAGAAATAAAACCACATTATTTTCACGTAACCTATTTCTAGATTATCTCAATAAACATTGGTGCATAACCTTTTAAATGGGTATTTAGTGTAGGTAGGTTCCTTCACCAGAAAGCAATTTTTAATATTTTAGATCTCAACTGTCTGACAACTAATTAAAATATATTGCACTGTAAAATTCTCACTGCTTTTAGCGCCCGCACATCTTATTTTTTTCTAAACATCGTCATATTACAACAAAGAAATTATTCCCTCTCAAACTTAATTTAAAAATCAGAACCTACCATAAACAATACCATCCAAACTTAAAACCTAACTCCACGAAAAAAAAACAATGAGGAGCAAGCATTTTTCCCGGCATTTTAACATTAGAAAGAAAATGGCGGCAAGACCACGTCACCGCTGCAGTGGTGACGCGCGGCCTAACCTAGGCCAACATAGTCGATAGGAAGCACAGGTCAATACACCCGGTCATGGTCATGCGCTTTCCCGGGAATAGAATTATTCTTGTTTAGTTTTATGTAGGAATTCTAATTAGAAGTTGGACGTGGCAGACGGCGTACGGGTTTTATTGTAAGTAAGTACTAACTGTTTTGAGTATTGGAATTCACTGAGAATATTTTTTAGAATTTTCAGTTGGAAGCGTGGGATTTTAAACTTAGGAATTAGGAATATAAAGTTAAAAATCAATTACCTATCGTTCGGAAGTTAAGGAACATGAAGACAGCATAATACATAATAACAAAATGCATAATTACAGGATCAATGAAAGTAACACTTTAAATAAAAAATTTTCGTCGCCATCTAACAAAATTAAAGTAAAAAAACTTTACAATCTAAAAAAATAATTTTACATACTACTAAATATGGGCTTATTGCAACCACCAGCTTTCTATTAATTACTAAGCCTAACGGTGATTTTTGACAATCAATAGAAAACAAGCATTTTACTCGGCATTTTATCACCATAGCTTATTTTATAAAAAAAATAAAACCTACATAATAGTTCATTTTGAAATCAACCTAAGTACTCAAGCCACCAGAGCAAAAATAAAATGAACCCAGCATTCCAATTCACAAAAATCGAAAAGCAAGTCCACGCTGGCAACCCTAGGCTGTGTTAAAAACGGTTTCTAAGCCGACTCGAGCGCACTCATAGTTGCATGTTATCCTAGGTCACTGGCACGAGCTTTCACGATCATTGACGAAGGCGCCCGACGACACCCGAACGCAGACGGCTGTGTCAAACGATAGACGTGCGATAGTGTTTCGTAGTAAGGTGACTAATTCATTCAATAACTTGTTGGAGATATTCGGAATGGTTATTACGTTTTGGTAAGCAGTCGTTTAGATACGAGGATGCGATTTAGACATTCCTCTAGTGATACAGCCTCTTTATCAGCACATGCTAGTCCAATTACTCCAGGTCACGTTGGTTCACACCTACTTACGCTTCTATCATACTTCTGCAGATTTGACTACCATGTCTTCTGAGAGTCAGATGTGTCAATCGTGGCCTTTGTGGTTCATTGAATGAGTCTTCTGAATTTAGTTCTTTGAAAGGAAAATACCGCATCTTCCTCACTTGTAGCTTCCGTAAAGACAAACTAGACGAAGTATTTCACCCAAAAAATCAGCAGTTTTCCCAGCGGATGATTCTTCCTCTCTGCTATAATACAACAAACCACGATCAAGCCGTATTATATCAAACATGGTGCCTTTGGCAACGTCCAAGGCCCACTTAAACGTCTTCTAAAAGGCTTTAGTTTTTAAAAATCTTTCCAAAACCAGTCCATGAAGTACTCAGACATTGTCTGCCGAAATTAAAATTCCATCACCACGTTGAACACTTTAAGCGCCTTTATCATTATAATAACCATGTTCAGCAAGAGACTTCTAGCTATTATTTGAAAGACTGTTTCAACTTCCCCAATTCTTCGAAGCAGAAACAGGTCGGACTAGTTAAAATAATATAAACTACACAAATAATAAAGAGAACAGTGTCATCTCCGTATCCTGCAATCAACCAGCACTTGGCTTTGTAACAACCAGTTTCTCTGGCTGACGATTTCTGGGAAATAATCACCTGTTTCACCAAGAGTTCCTACGAGTGTCAACGTTCTAACTGAGCCTGTATTACTGCTAATCTTTCTGTTTAAATACGACGAGTCATATATTTTCTGCGGACTAAAAAGAATGGCTACTTTTAAGTTATCAATTCAGTAAGGATATTTGAAGCTTTTAGAAAAAATTGGCACAGGAAGTCAGGTTTTCGGAAATAGTTTAATTATGAGATAGTCGCCAATACTAATTAGGAACTGCCACGATCCTTATTAGAATTAGAATATAAATAAATCCAAAAGGTGAGAATGTTCGCAAACAGTATGAAACTTTGAGAAAGATTTACTTTTATCCAGAACAGAGAGACCCATCAAACCGAGACTAGTAAACGAGTCTGTTGAATGAAAAAAGCCGTTTTTGAAGAATATATAATTAATTAAACATATCACAGGACATACTCGTAATTATCACAAAGATGCATTGACAACTTTAATAAATTGGAAAAAAAAACTTAAACAACACTCTTTTTTAGGCAATCATGTAATAAAAGACTTCGTTAATCTTACTAAAATTACAAAACTTTAGCTTTTTGTTGTAATGAAAATTTACGACCAATGAATACTTACTAAACCTAAAAGGAAACCTAACCTAATTAGTAAAATTATCGAATTCAAATTCCAACGTTTCACATTCGCCACTTGTTACGCCATCTTGGATTCAAGTAACCTAAAAAACTGACATAATTATGAAGGCCAGTCAAGGGTTACATGTGACCTTAAACTATAACAATTTGTCCCTGCGAGGGGCGAGGTTGGCCGGAGGGAGGAAGGGACCCTACCTGGTGAGGTCATGAGTGACCAGCAGACAGGTTTTTTGTTTCCGATTATAGGGATGGGAGAGGTTGTCAGCTGTTAGTTCGGGTATCGATATTTCGATAAAAAGTTAGGAATTGTGGGTGCACTATGGGTACACTTCTGAGCAGCCCTTCATAGAAATACAAGCACGATGTTATTTGATGGGTAATTTAAGAATTAATGAAACTTTTAAAAAGTGACGTAATATAGGTTTATTTGCAATAATTTGAAGCTATGAAATCAATCATAGGCATTTTTCATTACAGAAACGTTAAAAGTAGGTACGCAACGTAACGATAAAAGGTTAATTTTATTGACCCCGTAGCAATAATAATGATTTAGACATTCTGCATTGCGCATACTTACTAAGCTAGTTTCTTCATCATTTCGATGAAGAGATGATAATTGATTATTTAAGCTAAATTAGTTTTTATATGTCTATTTATATTACTTCCAAAACTGTGGTATTGAGGGGTAGGTTTTTGTTTACAAATTAATGACGATCAATTATTGATAAAGAATTTTAAAACAAAAGTAGGTATCCTTCCCCAGTGACCAGACCACATCGTTTAATCAAAAAAATTCACCGACTATCGACACGATCCCATCCCTACGTACGCATGCCGCGGCCGACATTTCACTGCCAAGGTCCCGCCACCCCATGGTCTATAGAACGCAAACATAAATCGTACAGCTTTTTATTATGGCCGTTGATGCCCATAGCCTATTGAAACACGAAGGTCGGCCACAGTTTTGATGGTGACACGTTTTGAATTGAAGTTAAAAGATTAAAGGATTATTTTTGGATTGGCAACAGACATCTAAAAGCTGTTCTACATCTTAAAACGTATGGTCTCGTTATTCAGACTGTGGCTGACCTGAAAGCGAAGTGATTTATAATATTAATTGATGCTTCGTAAATGATATGACATTGGTACGCAAAATGTCCTGAATTGTTCTCCTTCTTTTCATTTTATTTGTATGTCTGGCATGACATTGCGTGTAGTAGGTAACAGTTTATGTCCTTTAATATTGGTATTGGTAAATACATCATCATCTTCCTGCCCTTATCCCATTCTATTTGGGGTCGGCGCAACACATTTTCTTCTTCTATTCTTCCCTGTTACACGTCAAGGTGGCATTTACTCCTTTCTCATTCATATCATTACTCACACAATCCATCCATCAATATTTATATCCATCACTTTTTAGTCACATTCGTTTCATTCCTCCTCATTACATGACCATACCAAGATAAACGACTTCCTTTCAATTTTTCTGTAACAGGTGCCACTTTCAAACTGCCTCTAATATATGTACTCATTCCTTACTTTATCCATTCTTGTCACTCCGCACATCCATCTCAACATTCTCATCTCCGCTACATGCAATCGTTTTTCATCCATCTTTTTCTGCACTGATAGTTACAAGTAATACCTAAAATTAATTATCATCATCATTCTCCTGCCCTTATTCAATTTCATTTGGGGTAGGCGCAGTATTGAATAGGTACTAAATGATTTCTAAGTTTTGAGCTGTCAGACTCCCAGCTTTATCTATGTTCTTTGGCATATCCCTCGCAAGGCAAGCATACGTTCAAGACGCATAGACGTATATCGAAACCTCATTTACCCATGAGCATATTAGCCAAGATTCTACGTTTATGATCGCTCATTTTCTCTGAAATGTAATCTATCTGCTGATAAACCAATTAATTTAATTGCTTCTTCCATAAATCTCTTTCAATCCATTCATTTTGTGTCTTTTAATCCTTAGGTCCTACTACGGTTATTAGGATCCAGGTTGCTATTCTTCTATACTAAACTTCGCTACTCCCAAATAACTTCGCTACTTCCTAATTTTGACACAAGATGATCGTTCCCTTACCGTTAAAACCACCCCACACCCCAAGACGTTCCATAAACAGTGTTTGTTGTATGTTGTGACTGGAACACGTGGCGGAAGCAGATGTCAGTTTATTAGTAGATACTGAAGATACAACGCGTTATTGCTTTAATTTCGGTAGCTTCATTGTTCTATAAAATGTTTCGGATATGGTGATGCGGGCTGATGGGTGATGATCCTTAGCAATAGCAGCCCTCTTTCCTGTTTCTGTATGATGTTTTGTTTGTCTTTAAAACTTGGCCAGGATTTGAGACCTAATATATTTTACATTGCAGGACAGTTTCTGAGCTAGGTTCTTGCTTGAAACTCAATTAATTATCTGATTCACCATTTCCCTTGATGGGTTGAATAATAATGTCCATATTTGAAAACTAAAAATTACACTATGTATTAAATAAACAGGATCATAATATCCTAAAGCCGAAATAAAAAGTTTTGACTTTGAGTCCCCAGTTTTATTCTGGTTTTTGAAATCAGTTAAAATAACAACAATCTTTATTTGTTAGAACCACCATCGATAAAAACGAGAGATTAGAACTTTGACCAAAAATGGTTCCTATTACCCCATTTAATAACCGCCAGGAGTTCCATTTATTTAAACTATACAAACTAATACCATACCCAACTAAACATTACATTTTTATATCCAAGTTTCAACAAAGAGCACAGTCAGGGCTCTCGGTGTGATAATACCAACACGATAGGGATGGGATGTAACTCAAACCGGTATCACTCGATACCAAAAAAATAGACCGCTGTAAACGAGTCTAGGGGGTCAAAAAAGTTGGATACTTGAGAATAAATGGACGTTTGTTATTGTTCGTACTATGAACGCTTTTGTATTGACGAGAACTTGTCTTTACTGAGCGGTATACAGGATCTAGCTTAATAATCTGAATATGTTCTACTAAATGTTTTGAGACCGAGTCTTAATCCTCAAAATCAACCGTCTTTGAACTTATGTATTTAGAAACACACTGTGCGGCACTGGAAGTGATGGCAAAGTTCTCTTAGCTAAGCTCTGTGCCTGATGGATGACACCTGTCATCGTAAAAAAAATGACTAACTTCCATGTAATACAAACGTTCATTCCCTATTAAACCACTTCAGGTAATGAGGTTTCAAAAAATATTTTTGTACAAAATGTTATGTGAGACCCAGAAGCTTCGGTTGTTTGTTGTCTGTCAATTAATGAATTACAGATTCTTTCCTACTAAGTAGCTTGAAATAATGGAAATCACATAGATAAAATTAGTGGTTTGAACAAAATACCGTTTTTTTTTGGCGGGTGGGAAATCATCTAATAACCCCTCCCGCTCTTGGGCAGAGCGAAAGGGAGTGTCAGACGTCTACTGACTAAAAACCACCCATGTTCCTTCTTAGCCCTTCATGTCGAGGCCGCGGTATCTCTTGCGAACAACCCGCAGCCCCGGAACAAAATACCCTTAAAACTTTGTGGTCCTCTAGACCACAACGGTGCAGTGAAGAGTAACTGCAACCACGAGTACTTACCCTTTTACTTATATTTTATGTTTAAGCACTTAGACACCATAATTATAAAATAATTAATATCTACGTCTGTATATTCTTAGTCACACATTACATGAAACGTTAATTTTAAACATGCGTGCAAAAGTAACATAAAATTAATTGTGAAATAAAAATTAATTAGAAGAGTAAAAATTCTTTAACCGATGTAAAATTATGAATGCTAGTTAGTGACCACACCGAACTGGTATCGGTATAAAGATACCAAGTTTATGGCACTAAGTATTATCTTAACAGTTTGGATATAAATAAAAGGGGGACAGAATATTAATAGGTACTCGTTTAACATCATTGAAAGTTATTTTTACAATAGTATCAATTCATTAGTTGGTTTGCCATGATCGTATTTGATGATAAGCTAAATGTGTTTATGGGATAAATGTAACAATAGGGTAGTTGACTGACTTAAAAAAAATATGATACTGTCCGTCTGTTAGATTATCGAAAAATATTGGATACGTGTTTTATCAAATTAATAAATATTTACTGAAATAAAACGTGTCAAAGATCGTGAGTGGGGGCTGGTGACGTCACATTCTGGTAAATAATGTACCAAACTGTGACGTCGCGCGACTTTTCGAAATACTGTATCGTCTTCATATTGTTTACGTGAACAAAGAAAAAATACGTGTCCAATATTTTTTGGAAATCTGGAAATGGACTAATTACATTGTTTGTCAACTACGCTCTTGTTGTGCCTAATAAAAATTGTTTCATAGCCAGAGAACATATTTCAGTTATAAGTATTCTTGTACAAAACGTTGGGCAATTCACACAGACATTTAAAATAAACTAAGTATTATTTTGGGTGACCTTAAGTATTTTTCTAGCTACCATTTACGACTCAACTTGCGAGATGTTCCGTAGGTTATACAGGCCGAGGATTGAAATTTTAAGTTTAATAATGTGTCACATACCTATGTGACATATTATTATTATCTTTACCTACATTTTGTACGTTTCAATTCTTTTGCAGTTACCTCATCTAAGGTAATATAATATACACCCAAATATTGAAACCAAAATCTGTACCTGAAATATTATGACATTTTGGATAAATTCCGATACCAAACTGGGGCTTTAGTTACATCACTATTTGTATAATTTACTCCTCATTTTGAGAACATTATTTGGAATGAATTGTTGTAGTGTATTTGTCCCCATTTGGGAGCATTGAGCTTGTTGACCCTTATAGCATGGGATCTGGCGAAATGTGGGTTACTGCCTAAGTCTTCAGGCATTACAGGCGTGATGTTAAGTTGAAAACATGTTTTGTATGAGATATCCCTATCGTACCTTCATCAGGTTATTCTCTCTTAGTTAAGAATTATGAAACTATTCTGTATTTTATTGAAGAACCTATCTATGAACGTTTTACCTTAATTTTTTAGCATAATTTAACTTTCTTGCTAGTAATGTGAAATAAAAAAAAATTGTAACATCCGCAACCATATTAATAATTATGGTTCCTTCCTACAGAACTCAGACCTACTAAAACCAGTCTCAACAAAAAATCCTTCAATATTAAAAATATTATTCTCAATCGAAACGCAGACAGCACTCAGGACCGGCCCTATTATCGTTAGCATGTCAAATTTTATTTCGGCGTTTACCGTTTCACTACGCTTTAAACTCTTCCCTAGCGATAAACGTTTGAAATTCGAACGCAGCGTAGTGAATGGGAATTCCTAATCGATTTCCCAGATTTAAAAAATGTTTTTGAGGGCGCGTGAACATTTTTAACGCATGGCAATGATGCTATTGGCCAGTCAGTGTGTATAGGAATTGGTTTGTTTTCAATGCGTAATTACTAGGTATTGTGAATTGTGTGGTGAGAGTGTGTTGGTGGTCCATTGCATCCAAAAGCTGTTTTTTAAAGTATATTAACAAAAATATTAATAAATAACTTTTGAATAAAATGCAGGCAGCTCGGTTTTGTTTGTAATGGTTGATTTAATTTACCATTTCCTCAACTAGAAAAAATAAATGAAATTTAATGCCTTCTTCCTCAAAACTCGAAAGATCTGTCAACATAAAACATTTCATTGACTTTTCAATTCACTTGAAATTCTCAGCAGATGTTTAATTTGTTTGGATTTATTACAATCTCAAAGGGTATGGACAATTTCAATAACGACTTTGAACTAGCTCTCTTAGAAATAGGAAATAAGACAAGTTATACTTATTCCTAATTATTTCTGTATCCAATGAATTTTTATCAGACGTATGTATAAAACTCATATTCGTAACTTAAAGATCCACAGAAGATATACCAATTTAAAAAGATAATACAATTAAGCTTGTTAGCATTAAAATGACGATAAATAAATAAAAACTTATATACCTGCAGCCTATTAAAATATTCATTCATACTCATTTTATTACAGACTTTTAAAACACTTCATTTATTGTGCATACATCAGTTTTAATAGTAGTTTTACATCGAGTCTCCTTATAGAGCAGAGATGCCATCTTAAATTGACGTGAATCAAATTCCGCGTTCCCAATGGGAAAAGTAAAACAATAGTGGGACCTGTCCCGTCCCTATGCTAATATACATTGTAATTAGAATTCAGTCTAGTATAACAGCTGTTTTCCATTCCAAATTCAACCTTAGATTCTCGCTTCTAGAGCTGGTTTTTAAATGGATGAAAGTGTATGAAAAAATTATAAAAATCTTATCATCTATCTTTTTGAAAGTGATTGTAAATTTTCTGAATAAATTCTCTTGCTTTTTATTAATGATTTTAATTAAGTAATTCTACGCTATTATAAGTATTTTTACACGATATAAATTAGTTAACAATGAGTTTATGTGGCGTATCGATTGGGAAGTCGTTTAATTATGTTATTCGTTAATTTATAGCCAAAGATGGTCTATCGTTTTATCTTGTTTCAATATTAATTTGAAATCGTTTTCGTCGATTTTATCCTTTTCTACTGAGCCTGTATGAATCTGTGAGTTAATATTTGAGTACAGTTCAAGTTTCACTTCAACTTCAACATTAAGTTGGTAGCTTTTAGAGTCACGTTCAGCAAACACAATTCTTAATACTGCGTGTAGAATGACCGGGACATACACAGGTCCTTGAAAATTTCCCTAGAACTCGAGTCTGCTACCAGTTTTTTCAGCCAGTTTCTATTTTTTATACTTTGCATGTGTTATGTGAAGGATGATTTGGCAAGAAAGGAAGTGTCTGTCGAGTACCTAATATTTATTATGGAAGAAGATGACATACTGCGCCGATTACAATGAATTGGGCAAGCGAATAATGTTCAATGCTGATGTGTTTTGTGAAGTAATGTCTGGAAAATAGCAGTTCTTCAATCTGTTGCAAGTTTTGTTCGGCATTTTAGAATTGATGATCCATTTTGTTTTGATTAATTCTGATAATTAAGTGGAGAAACATTCTTACAATGTTTGCTTAGGAATATTTTCTAAGCACCCACAAGTAGGTATTTGCATTGACACATCATCGGATTACAAACAGATAAAAAAATTCAAAAACAAAATTGAAAACGCTAACAATATCATGACATTTCGACAACTTTCGTGTCACTCTCATGTCAGTCATCACCGTTAGTGTAAAATTAGTCCAAAATAATTATACTACGACCCTTTTCACACTGTGTCGGCGCTGTCAACATGTAGTTAGTACAAGTGTCTTCAGTTCTTGACACAGTAGGACTTTTTTGTGACAACATGTTCCTACATCTGTGAAGTGCGATGTGACATATTTTAAACATTTAGCTAGTCTGCATAATATTATATTTTGTGCTGAACCCATCCGCGTCACTCTGTCTGTATTTTATTTATTGGTGTTACTAATATTGTATGATTCGGTAACGAAGATTTTTTTTAAACTACGACTTTAATTTTACTGATACAACGAGACTCGTAAAGTCATGACTAACTATAAGCTATTTGATCAAGAAAGCCCACTCTAGGCAGTTGTTTTCGTAGATTCAGTGCAAAGCCTAAAATCGTATTAGTTTTCAACATCTTCAGATTCTTCATCATTAGGAATACAGTTTACCCATCATCTAATTATGGAGAATCCGTCATCAACACTTTAATCATGTCAATTTGGCCAGCAGTTCGTTCAACTGTTTACTAACCGTGTGTTTTCCGTGATTCCTGGGAACTTGGCTATTTGCTAGTCAATAGGTGTCTATCAAGGTGCCAACGTTTCCTCATTCCTCATTGGAACGAGCTGTTAAATCTTTAGGACACTCTTGATCGATCGATTGATTTGTTACTACGATTGGGTTTCTGCTCGACAATTTTACTTAGATTTGTAATTCTGTTTTCTTCTTCTTCGTTGTTGTATTTGTGAGTCTTAAAGTTGAGGTAGTGAGTATTAAAGTTACATACATGCATTTCTGTTTCTTTAGAACTTTCATGCGCATTATGAATGTTTTTTGTCGATTTTGTTTCATATTCAGGAAAATTATTTCGGTTAAAATGTTTAAAATCTGCGTTTGTTGCGATTGGTTTGTCTTGTAGATTCAACACGCTTTAAAGTAAGTTCCCTGTACCTTATTTAACGAAAGATTGCCTCTCAATTGGTCCATAATACACTGGATCTTCAACCGTATTGTAGCCACCTACATATTATACCGGTCACTTTCAAATCGTCATCGTTTTCATTCTTTACCTCGGTCAACCTGCCGCCTAGCAACACGATCCCGCTGGTTATTGGTTCAAATCTCGTCGAAAAACAGTCAAACACAAGATCTTTCAAACAAGTTTTACCAAAAACGGGTAGCCGGCACTACACAGACATGCCTCCCATATTTGTTCCACCATTCCACTTGAACAGCAAATATCTATACAAAGAGACTGGAAATTGGAAAAAAAGATGATGAAAGAAAAACAAAAGGGAGTGTGGTGTGGAATAAGAATAGGATACTGTGTGTTAGTGAGTTTTATAAAATAAATCATTATGTATTCGAGCCTCGTGGCTCAGCAATAATAATAGTGCAACACGGGGTGGACACAGGGCTGTCCTGTGTCCGGATGGAACTCTTTTGTAAAAAAATAAAATGTTTTTATGATGAAAGAGTTTTTAATGATGAATAAATTAGAATCGTTGTTTTTGTAAATTCGACAAGGACCTGCAATGGTGTCCATCAGATCAGAACTAGTCTAACTGAATGAGGTGATACTGATGGAAAACAACTGACATGAAATGTATGGGATCGAACCATGATAGAATTGGAATTTGAAGTGTCGTGATAGTTGAAGCATGGAAGCAGCTTATTGATTTTTACTATCGGTCAATATACATAGGTAGTAAATGGAAGTGTGATTAATATGAAGCAGTATAGACTTGTTCACAACTTATTCCATCAAAAAATAATTAATTAGTGTTATGTTCCATTTAAATTATGATACTATAAAGGTCGTATATAAATATTTAAGTACCAATAACTTTCAAGTCATGCAAGCAGCGGCAGCCCTACTTAGAACTATATTTGTAGAACTTAGAAAACGTGTAATGAAATATTAAAATTCCATCCGACATTAATGCAAGCTAGTTCCTTCAATTAAGAACAAAAAGCTCGCATGAGAGCTTTAGAAAAAGCTGACACCCCTAACGATCCAGTTGAACAAACGACGCGCGCCGCTGCGCTTGCGCCTCCCTCTCATTGGCCGATGCAAGTCGCTGCGGCGGGCGAACGAAAGAGATGGCAATTCGTTTTAGCTGCAGTAAGAGTGGGATGGAGGAGTGCAGTCGACGGATGCGAGGGTTTCCGATCATTGACTCCTTTCAAGGCCACTGGCAAGTTACTTTTTTGTTGTATGTCATCGTAACGCCTGTAATACTGGCTAAAGTGACCTTCACTACTTTCTTTTGAGGTCGTTTTGGGGACGGACTGCTTTATATTTAAAGGTGTTATTAATAAACTGATAGCAGGAGAAAGTATAGCGATCAAAACTGTGTCACTGTATTTGGTGTAATGAATGATAATAATAAATATTCTGATCCACTTCTTTCTTCTTGAAGAGGAGGAAGATAGGTCAAAGTATGGTTTTAAGGAGTCCAATAGTTGTTATTGGTCTAGCTTCTGTCACTAAGCTCCATTACACCTTAGATAGGAAGAAAATTATAGGTAGGTACATCATTGAGAATATAAAACCGAATGACTGTGAATTTAAACCCGAATGACTGTGAATATAAACCCGAATGACTGTACAACTTTAGTTGCTATGCGTCCAAAAAAATGATATCACTAGGAGAGTCCCAAGTAACGCTCCTTACGACACACTTTCGTTTCACACGTATCCACAACCTATCCCAATTCCGGTTCCCCATCATAAAAATAGATAAGTAACGTAAACAGGGGTAGGCAGATGCCATGGTCCTCAACTGAGGTCAATGGATTCTTATCTGAGTGAGTTTTGTGAAGTTTTAGAGAGATTGATTCATCATTTTCATTGTGGTAGGTTGCTGTGCGATGCAGTTAGATACCTACTAGATTTTGTTCGTTGTGTTTTAAATAACTAAGAGTGTTAACGAGAAGGGGATAGTACAAGAAATATTTGGAGTTACTCGTATGCTAACCGAAGGCTCTGTCAGTAGAATATTCGAGGTAACTAGAAAGATGAGAGAACGAATTGTTAACTCATGATTTGCTGACACTATGCATGGAGATTTTGATATTATTATTTAACGTGGATGGTGACTGTCTATTCAGATTCCAATAATTATACACAGTGATCCGAAAGGCGAAAGAAACATAGAGAGTTTAATATAAAACATTCGGTACAGTGTGAGTAACGTTCTTATATATTTCGTGTCATCACACCTTATCACATCACAAGTGACAAATTAGGTAATACCATAGATATTTATATTATACATTAGTTCCTACTATAACCATGAGTACAAGTTACTTAGGAATTACAGTAGAATCCGTTTATTATGACTCCGCCTATATTGACCAACCGGTTATTATGACGTAATTGCACTACAAAGTTTGGTTTTCATATAAAATTCTTTATAAAAAAGTCGGATATAATGACTTCCCTTACAGTGACATGTCGCTTATTATGACCCATTTTTAATAAATTTTGTCCGGTAATGACCGACATGATTCTTTACACCTTCGGTATTGTTAGAAGAGGCATTAAAAGCTGCAGAATTATTATCACGATTTGTTCACAGCAATATTGAAAATGGTATTTTTGACCATAGCTATGTCTTCTATACACAATAGTAATAAAGACTGTTTTTACAATAAAATGAAAAAACAAAAGCAGACAAAAATTACAGATTACAAACTTACAGTAAAAAATACACTTGTATGTGTTATTATAATAATGTGCTGATTACGTGCAATTTTGATTTTGATTTAATATGTACGTATACATATGTAATTACTATGTTACTGTATTAAAATACTTAAGTACATACATATTTACATAAAAAAGGTTTTTCATTTCACATAACGCTTTGTATGACGTCCGCTTATTATGACGTGTTTGTCAATTCCTTTCGATGTCATTATAAACGGACTCTACTGTATATCATCACGTGTAAGTAAATCCTTCAAAGACCTTCCTACATCATTTAATTTTAGTTTATAATAACTTTCTCCATTTTATAGGAAAAGCCTTTGTTTCCTACACTCAACATAAATGTAGGCAAGTTGATTCCGTCATTGCGAAAGAATTCGATCTATTATCCTTTGATTCAGACCTTGTTGATTAAACAAACTGTTCGTGTAGTGTGTGTTTATATTGAAATTGATTATTATAATTATAATACAGTCTCGGAAACACGTGTCTTCCTTCTATATAGTCATTCTTGGGTAATGCTTATTATACTTACCCATGCTTAGGTTCCTTTTAGTCATTCATCATTGGGTACCTTCA
Organism: Diarsia brunnea; assembly: GCA_949774965.1. Taxonomy (NCBI): domain Eukaryota; kingdom Metazoa; phylum Arthropoda; class Insecta; order Lepidoptera; family Noctuidae; genus Diarsia; species Diarsia brunnea. The sequence goes on from OX459010.1 coordinate 18,740,771, forward strand.
CAGGTAGGTTGGTAACAAGTGTACTAATAATAAGTTCTTACTAGTCAGCTTGCCAAGAAAATATAATGGCATTACGACTATAACCTTTATAATTTCATTGTTCGTTGTATTCCAGCGAGGGGGAGCCGTCTCCTTTCTTTTTTTTTAGGTCACGGTATCATAAACTTGTACTCAGAAATGGGGTTAATTAAAAAATGGAGCTAATTTAAATTTAGTATCAAAAGAATATTTTTTGTTCGTTATTTTATAAAGGCAACCTCTTCTTTTTTATTTATCATATATGCCTTTTTACCCTGTGGCTTCTGATTCCTTTAATTGATCATAACTTTAATTTATTTACAATAATTTACAAATAAAGACTAACTTGATCGAAACTTCAACTCAATTCCATCAGAAATAATAGTTGCTGAACATAACTTAGACAACAAGAATTTAATCAGCTTACAATCCCAGTCAACCAGTTAAACGATTTCAAACCTTATTGCTATAGCAGTGAGTATCAAATAATTGTCAATTTATAACAATTCAATGGCCGTTAATGCGCCCACGCTAAAAAACTGTTGACTCACAATGTGAAATGAATTTAGTCGCACAAGCATTTCAATTTTATCTCATTGTCATTTAATATTACTAACCTACTGTTAGCATTCAAGTACGTGAGACGTTTAATGTTCTACGTCAATAACTTGCAATTTGAGAGTATCTAGGTACTCGTAAGCTAAAAAAATAGGTATAATAAGCCTGGGAACAAGGAAACAGAATCAAAATTTAAATCTTCAGAACAAACATCATTTGGATATTAGAGGGATGGAAACCTCCGAGGCATTCGATACGTTTTACTATCTACTTCGTAGTACTAATTTCACCCTAAATAAACTTATGAAATTCAGGAAAAAGCAAGATTTTCCTGAATTTCATAAGTTTATTTAGGGTATATTTAGGGGATATCTTGTTCTTAATATTATTTCGCCTAAATGTTACTTTATTGGACATAAATTCAATGTCCTAAATATTAGAGATCTTTATTTAAAATGGACGTGACCCAAGGCTCAATTCTTGGCCCTTTCGTGTTTACCCTTTAGAAAGTGCTTTTTTTAAAAAGCATTGTATTAAAATAATGCACTATATTCTTATAGATAATGGTTTAATGTGCTGCATTAACTGTATCATCATTTTCTCAGCTTGTAACTGGTATTCTACGTTAGCTCAGAAATTCTGTTTCCTACATTATTATAATGTAATATCACCTAAGAATCTTATGGGAAAAGAATGTGTGAATGAGTATCTAATTTACTTGGCTATCCAGAGCCTAGCTTGAGAGATAATACGGCACATATTATTTCAGTAAGTAGTGCTTGTTAGAATTTTACCTCGGTGTGGGAAGCAGTGTAAATGTTTCTAGGAAAAGTTAGGCCTCACATCTTGTTGCCTAGGTAGTCTAATTATAGTAATTGCAGAATAACTTCTTCATCTCTGTGGAGAAGTTCTATTTGCTTAACAAAAGGACTAAGAGACGAGTAAGTACTCTTATTAGCTGCTGCAGTGAACTTGTTAAGTCTGTGCGAATCGTTATTTTGTGTTTAAATTGGTTTTTAGAAATGGTAATATGCTGATGATAGTTTTTAAACAGCTTACGTAAGCATATAGCTATCTAAATGGTTTTCTGATATCGATGTATCACTTAAATTACGGCAGTGTTAGCTAGTGGTAGTGGTTACGAAGACTCGTATATTTTATTCTCTATTTGATCGATACTAATAAAACTTCTTAATCTACCAAATATTTTAGAATAACTTGTTTTATTTTTATTTTCAGAAAGCACACGCTCCAGAATAGCCATGCCTATGAAAACAGCAGGACATCTACAATTTGAAGACAGACGATCACAATCAAATTTAAGTATCCCCTTTCAATATTTTCTTCGAGTGGTAAGCACAACGGACTATCGTCTCCTCTTGTCCTTGACCGCGGTTCCACCATCTTGAAAGTCAAGCTCTTCTCTTTATCCCTTCACCACAAAGGAAACGAACGTCAAAACAACTACTAACCTAGTTACTGCAGCTCTATAATTAAATCGCCCCCAGCATTCCACCCTTCATACCAGCATGCCAATAAACCATAATTAAACACCCTCGCTATAAAGTTCACATAATCAATTTAGATCGACACCCGGCAATTTATTTACGTGCCATCTTTATAACTCGACATGAATTAGCTAATATAATTCCACAAAAGCTGCATAGAATTATTCAGGCATTATTTTATACCCTTTAGAAACCAAATAGGCCCATGAATTAAACAAACGAACCCGATCCAAGATGGCGTACGGCGCGAGCGCAGCTTTTTCGTTCCTTTTTTGAATTTCGAATAGGCGGTCGTTGTAAAGGGGTGAGTGAGAGAGCGGATCGTATTCCAGTTAGTTAGAAATATTACACAGTGTCTAAATGGACGTAAGTTTCTTTTACTTGTGAATAACGAGATTCTTTGTGTAGGTCCTCCGTAAAACTTGGTGGATTTTGTTGGCAAATGACTCAGTTTACGTACATATTGATTTGTCATTTTTGGGCAGATACGGGTAGATCTCTTGACTTATTGTTCTCGCAAGGTATAGTCCATAGTGTGTTGATCAAAAACACATTCCGTGTATAACAAATTCTAAGCATTGACCTTCGGACTACTCTTCCGTTATTCTTTTCTAAATAATTTCGTTGCGGGATCTAAGACAGTTACATTGCCTCTCTTGGACTTCGTCGAACTTCAATGTCTCGACGCTATTCTGGTGGGGTCCACACCAGGCTTTCAGAAGTGGTTTGGGAATAGTGTGGCGAGCTTTGCCTTCCTAATAGCTTGAGGTTTCATCTTTAAGTGCATGAAATAAATATGTATAACCTGCAGAACTGTGTCCCTCGTCTGGGTGTCCCCAAAACGTAGGTACCCACGGCTTGTCACTGCAGTTGAAATTATGGCGTACCTACACGGCCGGAGGGCCTATTAGCCGACAAGGCCACACCACACCCCATTATTGCGTTACGCTCACTTGCCTCTTCCCCAAATTACGCGAAATAAACGTTATAACCATTACTGTTTCCGGTGGTTAAAAGTTTACCCCTGTCTTCCCATAAGTGTCATAAAGGGTGAATAATGAACTAAATGAATTTATTGCACTTGTTCAGCCATTAAATAAGAAGTGGCAAGGTTTTGAGGGGTTAGCCAGACTACTTTATGATAAGCCTCTTTTTATCCGACTGCAAGGAAAGGGCCATGTATTCCATTATCAACCGTTTGTTGTTGAATATTTTAAGAGGTACTTATCAGAAAGCAATTGCCTATCTGATCTTCGAAACTATTTAAATCAGTAAATTGGTTGCCAGGCATGTGTCGTGCTTATGGTAAAACCTATTTGCCTCGATTAGATTCTGGTTGTCCTATTTAGATCGGTACCTACCTACCTACCAATATAACTGAAAATAATTTATGAGTAGAAGGGTATGGTAAACTAAAATAAGCAAAGTTGAATTTAAGTTTAAAGTAAAAAAAAAATCCAAATAAATGCAAACACATGCATATCAATGAAACACTGAATTGTTCGAAATAGGTGTGATGTTCAAAAACCAAACTCAGTGTTTGCTGCAAACTTCTACAAAGAAAAACAAAATGAACTCTCCCCATAAAACATTACTACAATCATTCAGACATTTACATCGTTCAGACTACCTGTGTTAAAGTAAGTGATATCTGCGGCAGTTATCAAGAGCGATAGTAAGGCCAACCAACCGTGCCGTGCTGTAGTGCTGTACCCACTGAACAGAAACCACCGTCCGATCGCACAGAGAAAATTGTTGCAAGCCAAATGCGGGTTCCGGCGTTCTATGAAATATTGAATGTTGAATAGGGAGTCGAAATGTTTGAAGAATAAAATGTTTTGTTTGAATATTTAAACCGTTGGCAAAGCCTTTTTTTGCATCCATTTTATGTTACGGCCCACGCACACGGGCCTTCTCTTAGACCGTACCAACCTACCCAAGACGCCCTTCCTCTATTGGAGTAGGCAGAAACCTCAGAACGCCACCTGCAACGATCCTTTAGAAACAATTTTATATTATTACAGTATTCAGTAAATTCACAGCGGATGCCAATTATATAATATTAATGAGAGATACTATAATACAATAAAATAATACAATACAACAGGAATAACAATAGTAGAATAGACCTGCCTGTGTAGTAAGGAGATAAACGAAATTCTATCAATAAAAATAATAATAATAATTTATTTAAACTCGGACAACAATGATCCATAATTTTGTTCAATATTCTATTCAAAAATATTTACTTATAAGTATGTTTTATTCATTCAGGGTGATTGCCTCTGAACCCGCCATAGCGGAGGTAAATTCGCATATAAATAATCGTTTATCTATACCTACATATAATAAATCTGTAGAAAAAATTTTTTTGTACATCGAAAATATTTAAAAAAAAAATTGTCAGGGTATTAAAGTATAACCAACAGAACACATTTTCAGCATTTTTGGAATTTTTGTCTGTTTGTCTGTTTCGATGACTAAGCATCACGTCAAATTTACGAAACGAATGTAGGTAACTTTTATACATAAATATTGTGCGTAACTTGGGCTATTACTTAGTCTTTGTTTCATCGTAATCGGTGCTCTCTATCAAAAGATATATGCATTTATAGTTTTCAAGATGAACTTATCATTATGGTCAAGAATGAGACAAGCAACGAGATCTATTGAACGAATATGGTACTTATTAATAAATGCCTTCACAAGATAACTTTAAATAAGTAATGATAGCAAAAGGTACGTAGATATTAGTCTAAATGACGCTGCTTTCAAAATCTACATAGCCTAAACCCTATAGTGTGTTTGATCGCTCTTTTTTAGCAGTTAATCTTCGTCTTCGACAGATGGCGTTATTCAATTGATGTCATTTTCTGAACCGCGGTGTTATTAAATAAACATATATAATGGTATGTTTCATGAATAGTCAACAAATAAAGATTTACCAATTACACAGTATAAAAATACTATTTTTTTTAAACTAAATTAAAATTAGGTAAAACCCACGACATATTTTGTTTGTACTGTGTGGGAATCGAACCTGCGACACGCAGTGCTACTGTTAATCGTCCAGCCACTGCACCAAACATGTCTTTATATAGATGTGGTGTGTTGTTAGCCCTATGTGTCGAGGCCGCGGTATTTCTTTCGAACAACTCGCAGCCCCGACGGGCGTCGGTCCTTGGGGGCCCCTTCAATGTTGCTGACATCCCTTTGAGACGCCCGTGGAACACGAACGCTCCTCCATCGTCATAGGACTGACGAACGATTAACTAGCCCGTTACTCACCGTTTACAGGCCCGCGCCTACAGTGGCCGGAAGCCATCACGTGGCCCCCGATGCCTGGAGCGTCTCCCACGGCGGCTGGGAAGAGGGGTTGTGTCCCTCTTACGTTCACCTCTTTCGCTAGCATTACTGCTTCGCAGAAGGAGGTGACGGCGTTCCATTTCAGATTCGATGTCCCAGATTCGGTACAGGTACCTCTCGAAACAGCCTCTAATCCCCCCTTTTTTGTGGTTCGTAAATTATCAAATGACTCATCCCGCTCTGGGCGGAGCGGAAGAAAGTGTCAGACTTCTACTGACTAAAAACCACCCACGTTTCTTCTTAGCTCTTTGTGTTTCGGGGCCGTGGTATCTCTTGCGGACAACCGTCAGCCCCGGCAGACGACGGCAGCAACAATTAAGGGGCCCCAAAGGACCCCTTAATTGTTGCTGACATATCTTTGAGGCGCGCGTGGAACACGAACGCGCCAACGACAGTACCAGCCTGTCGACTATAATGTACCCGTTTCAAATTTCTTAAAGATCCGTTCGGCCGTTCTGACGTGGTTGATTAACAAACACCCATCTATCTAAACTTTAGTATTAGACATAGTCAGTACTTTGCATTACCCTGTTCTTATTTTCTACAGCGGCAGTAAGTTAACGCAGGGCAATGATTTAATGTACTTTTATCTAAGCGACGCATTTTAGTTTCCGACAAGCACGCGAACGAAGTCGCGGGCACAGCTAGTTAATAATAAAAAAGGGACACAGTTACATAATAAAAGTTACAATAGAGCGCAGTGGCTTTCTTGCCTGAACTAGGTTGAACCTGTGTTTCAGGCTACAAGGTGCATAAATATCTACTTAAAAACAAATAAATTACCATTTAGGGGTCTATTAAGATACTAAAATTAAAACTTATAAGTATACCTATAGGGTGTAAAAGTACCCTTAACGCAAACGAAGGGCACTTGTTCTCCCCACCACTGCGATCATTTTTTTGTTCTACTAGACCATACCTGGGAACCTCCTAGTTACGGAGATATTGTGGTCAAAGTTCCAAATTTCTTTCAGCTGTTTTTGTAAATACTAGTTTTTCAAGTTATAACTAACTTACTTTAATTACCTCCATGACCCGTTTACTATTCCAAGTATCCACTAGTACAATGTTTTAAGAGTGGTACATTAAGTTGTACCGTAAAATGGATTTTTGACCGCAAAAAAAAAAGTCTTGCAATTTTTTTTGCGTAGGGCTACTTAGTTTGATGTACAGAATGCTTGGTTGACGGCTGTGTGATGTTTTGAGTAATGCTGATAATTCTCAAATCTTATTTATTTTCTATTTTCAGAGTTCTCTGTGCTGCCACAGCTCTTCCAGCAAGTTCCTCAAATGATCAAACCATCAGTCAAGATCGCTACTCATGGAGTTCTTCCTCATCACATTCTGGAGTGGAATCTTGAAATTCTCCAGACGTACCTGGGCCTGGTAACTCCACCACCGTTGGCTGTGCTCATTCGCCAACGGGGGCGAAGTTCCTATTCCTAGTTGCGAGTGTCTTCATGAGAAGAATTACAATTATCAAGAAGATTACCCACATAAGAAAACAGAAGATTTTGAAAAGAAGAATTTGAATTTCTATGTAATTTATAACCTAAGTACGTACAGATGCGCACATCAAGTTAATAAAATCTGTCTTTTTTTTTACCAACTTCCCAAAAAGAACCCCGGTTCTCAATACGATTGTTTTTTTTTAATTTAGATTTTCTATTTTATCGTTAAAGCATTAGGTTCAAAGTTGATTGAGAAAATTTGAAAGTTTCAGATAGCTGTGTTGGCGTCTGTACAATGTTTTTGTTGTTTAACTGTCGTAATTTATTTAAGATTTTAAACTAAAACTTATAGACATAAGCGGAGCCGCTAATTTATACTAAATCATAAGTTGGCAAAACCTAATCGTTGTTGAAGTCCTATCCGTACAAAGTCAAATCAGAGCCAAGTTAAAAATAGCAGCTATTAAGAGATTGAAAAAACTACAATACCATTTTATAATTTGTATGCATGCTTGTTTGTGCGATTGGTTGAAACAACGCGACTTCCATTTCTCTAGCAAACGGCATCAACTATCGAAACTACCACAAATCGACTTACGTGGAGTTGAAACTTCAACGTAATGGCACTGTAAGGCCCCTAGCACACGGCATATTTTAAATAAGCCGACGACGCGCAGATGACGCGCTTCAAACGAAATTACGCAGCCTTGTAACCTAAGTACACAGAGCGATCTACGCGCTTGCAATTGCCAACTACTTGCAACCCTTTGTACGCGCTTCAAACGAGTTTCGAACGCGCTTCAGACGCGCGTTTGTACGGCGCACGCTCCTGAAACGCGCGTCGTCTGCGCGTTTAAAATACGCCGTGTGCTAGGAGCCTAAGGGCCTAAGATGTACGAAATTATTTACACAGGTGTAACCGTAGATGAAAATTGATTTATTCCTATATCTTGTATTTAATAATGATCATAAAAAGATAGGAATTATCTAATTAATCATGAACACCGCTATCTAACTCTTCGGAGAAATATAGCCGTGATGTTATGTCACTCTACTGTGTACAAAAATATGATCTTCCCTTATCTGTTATGCTGGTCTTCATTATTTCTAGGAGCTAACAAGGTGATAGCGATTGTATTAACTTGATACCATTTGCAGGCGGTCCTTGACAGGGGGTCTAAAGTGGCCACTTTAGCAGATCCTATTATGATCGCGTTAAAATTCGTAAAATGGACCTTCCATAATAGTAACTCCGTCTGTGACCATTTAGTAATAATTATACAGGGTGTAAATCAACCCAACACACAGCCGTCAACTAAGCATTCTGTACATCAAACTAAGTACCCCCTAAAAGTTTTTTGTCAACTGAACGTGTAGAATGGGGAGGGCCTTTCTACACGTTCAGTTGACATACTTCACAGGCTCCATAAACTTGACGTTACGCTGGCTTAGGATAGTTTGAGTAGAATAAGCCAGCTTGCTGCACTCGGCAGCACTGCCGGGCCAAGGCCTCCCCCCATTCCTCCCACAAACTCCTTTCTTGTGCCACTTCAAACCAGCCCTTGCAACCATTATAACACGGTGTGAGAGGGACATCGACGCGAAAACAGATAGGATAGGTGTTCAATAGGCTAGGATTCTAATTCATCATCATCTGCCTAGCCTTTTCCCAACTATGTTGGGGTCGGCTTCCAGTCTAACCGGATTCAGCTGAATACCAGTATTTTGCATGGAGTGACTGCCTATCTGACCTCCACAACCCAGTTAACACTAGGTAATACGATACCCTTTGGTAAGACTGGATGTCAGACTTTCAGGTTTCTGACTACCTGTCCCATCACCATCCACAGACACACATGTACCCATCCACAGACACACATGTACCCATCCACAGACACACATGTACCCATCCACAGACACACATGTACCCATCCACAGACACACATGTACCCATCCACAGACACACAATACATGTACCCATCCACAGACCAACCTAGGCAAGCGCAGCTTAACCTAAAGATCGATCCGAGTGGCAGTTCTTGTAAAGCCACGAGCTCCTTATTCTAATTGTTTTCAGAAAATATTTACATAATAAATTTTACTGGTCTAAAACCCATCGATGCCGTCGTATAACGTATTTAAATTGGCTATGTTGTCCGTACTAAAACGAGGCGAACGACGGCTTTTCGCTTTAATTGCACGGACATAGAGCTCGCTTCCTGAGGAAACCGGCATGGTAGAACCAAAAAATTCGAAGACGTGAACATCTTCCAACCGGCACTGGGCCCGCGTGGTGGATTATAGCCCATCCCTCTCCTAGAGAGGAGGCCTGAGTCCCTGCAGTGGGAAGATTATAGGCTGATGATGATGATGAGAGCTCGTTGTCTGACTCAAATCCGATTCCACGTTCCAGTTTGGTCCGTACTCCAAGAAATTCGGGGTTTTAGTGTTTCAACTTACCGACATTCACAACACAATAAGTAGAATAAAAACACAATCAGGTTTAATGACTTCATTTTATTAAAAGTATACTTCTATTTTATTCTCACTACCATAGACAGCCCTCATTGTCCGCTACATTATCCATCCTTAGTCAGTTTCTTACTTTCTTAGTGAGTGTTCCTACCGTGTCATGACTCCAAATCAAAATAGTCTTTATTTCCATAAGCATAAAGTACAATTCAACGTGGTTCATCGCTCGCACCTAGTGGCGCCCGCGATAATTACGGTGAGTGCGTTTTTACCCGACTACGGCGGAGCAAAAAAGAAGGTTATTTGTTTCTGTCGTCACGACACAGTGGAAGGAGTATTTACTATGATACAGCAGATTATAATTATGGCTATGACTCATGATTATATATCAGTTCTTGTAACTAAATCTATGTCAAATATATTATATATTAATAAATATGTTTTATATTCCAATATAATTTCACTAGTGTACCTCCTTAGTGAACATCTATCTACCTGCCCCTCCGCCAACAAGTTATTTAGAAACATAAGAACTAAACATTTCTAAACAATTTGTATTATTTAAACTCTAAATGGACTTCATACAAGCTTAGAAAAGGGATATAAAAACAAAACAAACTTTGCACCACATCTACACTTCCCACACAAAAACAGAAATAAATTAACATCCTTGTATTACGTACTAGACACGGATTGAGCAAAACTAAATTATAAAGGTCAACGCACACGCAGCACTACATGGGATCAGCATCGTATCAACTCGACCCGTTCGGAAGTTTTCTATAAAACTCCATATAGAACATCATACATCACTGGACATCACATAACATCACGCCAGTAATGCATGAAAGGTTAGGGACATGTGTACCTTATAGTACACCCACATTTCACAAATATCTAATCTAACAGATGATCGCACACTGGAACGAAAATCGTTGTTTCGAAGACAGAACTTTTAAGTATTTCGTTTTTGGGTTTGAAATGGCTTCTATTTAGTGGTACTCAAATATGGCACACGAAGTTGGTTGGAAATCTGAGGACACGGTTTTTTTTTACGAATAAAAACACTTTTTTGCAAAAAAGAAAAGCAGACTACAAAAACACAAAAAAGTGAAAAAAAAATGACAAAAAAGTGAAAAATAAACTTCAAAAAAAATCTTCATCTTCTGAAGTCGGTGACATTTGTTCGTTTGATTTCGTTTTTTTTTGCCACCGACTTCAGAAGCTCACCCTAACTGATCTATAGAACATAATATCAGAAATGTAGAACTAGATCATGCTTTGCGATTTTAAAGTTAATTTCCACTGGACTACAGGGGGGTTTTCAATTATTTATTATATTTATAATTTTGCCCGCGGCTTCGCCCGCGTGGATGTCGGAAATATCAAGAATTACGATTTTCCATACAAACTTTCAAAAATCCTTTCTTAGTGCTTCCCTACGTTATAAAAGGTATAGTTTGGCCCTGCGATGATATGTCAGTCAGTCAGTCAGCTTCTTCTTTTATATATATAGATTTTGTCACACCCTTCATATACACACTTCATATTCTTTTTCAGTTATTTTTGACGATGTTTTTAGTTCCAGTGTGCAACATCTAACCGCAAACGTGCCACCAACCGGTGATGCTAAGCCTATCCGGTAACGTAGGCAACGATAGGCGTGTTGACGAGTGGGTGAGCAGAGATGCTGGCCCCGTGTAGTACTTATGGACACCGTATAACCTTAAGGTGTGCGCTAGTGTATTCTGCAAAATTCTAATTTCCTTACGTTTTTTGCATTCTGCGGGTCAGGGTGAGCGTTGAAAATGCCGAAAGTCACAATTTACTTTTTTGCGGAAAAAACAAATTGTGGTATTTTTTCATTTTTTTTACATGTAGCTTTCGAAAGATTCAAAACATTGGTCATTTCATGTATTTTTCCAATAAAACGGAATAAAACGAAAAAAAAAGGGCATGTGGCATTAAGACCGTCTATGTACCATTCTTGTACATGAAGATTAAACAACACATAACAAAACATCACGCCTTTAATCCCCTAAGGGTTAGGCAGAGCCCGTCGGGGCTGCGGGTTGTTCGCAAGAGATACCGTGGCCTCGACATGAAGGGCTAAGAAGGAACATGGGTGGTTTTTAGTCAGTAGAAGTCTGACACTCCCTTTCGCTCTGCCCAAGAGCGGGAGGGGTAATTTGAAGATTTTCCACCCGCCAAAAAAAATAAAGGGTTAGGTGTACCTAATAGTACACGGACATTTTGCTAGTTATATTTAAGTTAAAATTAGAATTTGGCGGGCTACCCTAGCGCTTCCCACTTTAATGGGGACACTCATAGCACACAGTTTTCTTACAAATGAGACATTATAAGTATAGTTTTACACTAGTAAACTTGTAACTTACAGCATACATACCGTAAAAAGGGGTGAACAGAAACGCAGGGGAGTATCGAAACCCGTCCGGGCTGCGGGTTGTTCGAAAGAGATACCGTTGCCTCGACACAAAGGGCTAAGAAGGAACATGGGTGGTTTTTAGCCAGTAAAAGTCTGACACTCCCTTCCGCTCGGTCCAGAGCAGGAAGAGTCATTTGATGATTTCCCACCTCCAAAAAAAAGGGTGTATCGAAATAACATCTTGAGAGGGATTTTATCGTTGAATTAATATGGTATGTGGCCAAAAACGAAAATCTTAATTATAAAGTAAAATTAAGCACATAGAATAGACTACCCTAAAAAATAAATTCAATGTTAAAATCCATTTCAAACTTTGTCTTTATTTCAACACTACATTTCTATTCACCACGTTTTACCCAATACTCAAAACAACATAACCGACTAAATAATAATTTAAAGACCGATGGATGGTTTATATTTAACCATGATATGGCTAGGGGGTGAACACTGAGACAGACAGAAAATATAAAATTATGGAAGAAGACGTGCAGCAATAGCTTCGAATAAAATAAGGGTACGGAGAGGATTTATACATTCTCATTGCTTATGGTGAATGCGACAAGGTCGCCCGCGAACTTCCAATTTTCTTACGTTTTTTGCAATTTACCGATCAGTGTTAGTGTAGAGGGTAGACCAGTAAAAAGAGTGCTCAAGCTTAATTTCGTGCAAGCGGGGTGAAGGAGGCGCAATAAAACAACCGTCTCAGTTCAAATAAGTCTCAAGAATGCCTTTTTCATCAAATACTCGTACTCACTCAAGAGACTTATATCAACTGAGACGGATGTATTGGTGATTTCAATCATTATTACTCAGTAAAGTCACATTTGTTACGGTCGTGCATCCTATTTTATTTAACACACAACCTGACACTGATCGGTAAATTGCAAAAAAACTTAAGAAAATTCAAATTTCGCGGGCTGCCTTGTCGCATCAACCTTAATAACGGATGACGAGTTCGTCGAGGGTATGGCATATGGGAGTAACCAAACTCATCGACTCGTAACCCGCTCGAGAGAATCATACGGTTCATTCCCACTAGTTCTACTGCATCCGTGAATGGTATCGGTCGATTGGTGCTGGTTTTGCGCACCATGTGAACGATCACTGTATCATTCCACCATTTTGAATGTGCGGCCTGCCAAAACGTAGTACTATGAGAACAAAAACTTAATTCCTTTAATAGTTAAATTTTGTAATTAGACCGGTAGAATTATTGGGATTTTTGTTCCTAATAGTTCTTTGTTTTGTACTACCTTAAATCGTAGGACTAGTGGGAGAAAAAATCCACTAATTCTAGCAAATGTCCTAGGACTATTTCTTGAGAGCATACACATGAGTGTGACCACTCACTAAATCTGGATTAGGGGTTAACAACTTTTCAGGGAATCTATTCTCCGGGTACTTTCGAGGTCGGAATGAACTTTGCATAGCAACTTTCCGTAACAACATGTGGGTCTTACAACTATTATTTTATTTTACGGCAGTCGAACCAGCGACTTGACAAAACGACAACATAATCTAGTTTTGTAATGACTACAAAAAGATCTATAGATAAATGGAGCCCGCCTTCTTTTATTAAATCTTTTAATTACATGCTTTTTTCCATGGGCGTAGGCAGAACCTACAGAAAATTAATTATACCTAAATCCTAAATAAGTGGAATATACAATTCGTATAACACGTCCCTAGTACGTAGCACAGAAACATCGTTGAGTATAACTTAGAGAAAAGGTGGAAAATAATGAGAACGCTGAATTAATAGTAATTTATTTAATAGTAACTATTTACAAATGACTCGAAGTGATGATTACAATGTTGCTTATCGACCGCGTTTCTATAACGCCTATAAATATTGTTTCATAATTTATATGTGGTTACCTGAAATGAGAAATGGGTAGTTTAATTTATATGTCGAACTTCATTCTATGCGAGGCTAAAATAATATAAATAGGGTGGTTGATAAAAAAAATCTAATTAGTCCGTCAGATAGATTTCCAAAAAATATTGAACACATATTTTTTTTAATTTCACGTAAACAAAAAATAAAGACGATAAAGTCTTTCGAAAACTCGTGTGACGTCACATTGCAGTACATTTTTTACCACATAGTGACGTCACAAGCCCCCACTCATGATCTTTGACGCGTTTTATCTTCGTCAATTTTTATTAATTTGATATAACAAAAAACTTCTTCAATATTTTTCAATAATCTAACTGACGGACGACACAGATTATAATTTTTATTGTCAGGAAACATCCCTATTCCAATATTTAGAAAACCTTACAACTGTGAAAAGATGCGGAACAAGTATGAAGTAACTCAGGTACTACACTGACACACGGAATGAGATTGTTTTGCCCACCGTGTGGGTTCGGCCTCTAGTCATTTGTCAGATTTGGTCTGGCGAGTCACCAACAAACGTAAGACAGAATCCTCTAAGAATGTTTGTAACAACAATCACCGAAATGGAATGAATCACCCTTCAATACCAACCCTCCACCCATCGTTATCAGCTGGATGAGAGTGGCCGAGGCACAAATTCATTCAATTTGTGCTTCGGCGTGCAAATAACTTCTAAGAACTTGCCTTGCAGGAACTGGTGGACGCTACTGTGTCAAACTTGCCGCCATGTTTGGGCTGAATCAATATAAATTGTCGCCCACACGCTAAAAAGGACTGATGATTGTAGTAATATTTGTAGTTCTAGATCATCATCTGCCTAGCCTTTTCCCAACTATGTTGGGGTCGACTTCCATTCTAACCAGATGCAGTTGAATGCCAGTATTTTGCACGGAGCGACTGCTTATCTGACCTCCACAACCCAGTTAATACTAGGTAATACGATACCGATTGGTAATACTGGTTGTCAGACTTTCAGGTCACTGACTACCTGTAACGACTGCCAAAGATCTATATGGCAGCCGGGACCAACAGCTTAACGTGCTTTCCGAGGCACGGAGGAAACTCGGTATGTAATGAGTGGTCACCCATCCACAGAGCAACCTAGGCAGGCGCGACTTAAGTTTGTATTATATCGTGGTATATTCACCTAAGTAGGTCTGCAGGCTGGCGAGTGCAGGTCTCTGTCGGATCCGCCAGCGAAGCTAATGTTGAGAAGCATTGCTTCGAACGGGTCGCTGCGCATGCGCTGCTGGTTGGCTTGCGCTGCGGAACCTGCGTCGCGGATTATGCGGGTTTCTTCTTTGCCGTCCTAAAAGCAGAAAAAAGAAAATAAGAAAAAAAAATCTTGATTGATGCTCATAAAATTCGATCTTCGTTAACAAAAACACAGCAACTTAAGGTGGATGTGTCAAGCGACCCTCCATACATTTTTGAAATACACCTTTACACGACACACAGAGACTTTTTCTTTAAAATTTATCATTTTATCACTTCTCAACAATGGAAAGTGTCCGCAATCGACCTTTTTGGGCATTATCTTACATTATTTAGCGAGAAAAACAATAGTGAAATCCCGGCAAAATTTGACACTTCTTTAGTAGTGTGCGTGACTTTTGACAAATAATGACAAGTAAACTTGTTTAGACTATGGCACGCTAGATGGCGTGCAGGTGCAGACGATCTTATAATAATTCTGTTAAATCAATAATTAGTTTTAATTATTTCCTTTCCAACCGTTCAAAAAAATAACAATATAAAATAACATAAAACTGATGACATCAATGTTATGTTTTTTTTTTTAATGTAAACAATTTTATTGTTGTATGGCAACATAAATACCAGTAGTCGTAGGAAGGTTTTATGCAACGATGCCGTTCTTCGTAACCTTGACCTACATGCAATATGTGGACGAAAAAAAGGCGTTGCCAAACTTCGTTCACTTGTTTGACTGTTAGAAACTTAGAAAATACATTCCTAGCTCGGTTGTCCCGCGCTATATGATTTGCGCGCGGAAGTTCTTGCGTACTTATTATTTTGTATGCTATGCATTTTCATTGATTTAATTGCAATATTTCTTCAGTATACATTTGATTCATATTATCTATTATACTGTATTATTGTAATTCTAATTTATCGTAGGTATAATAGTTAAATATTCTAAAAACACAATTCTATTTTCGGTGGTATTAGAAACATCAAGTTGGCCCGTGATTTTTATGAAATCTCGTCACAATACTAATTACCTACGTCATACGTGTCAGTGATGAGTACAAAGTCAGTGTTTCTTAGTATTATTTGAATAATATGTTTTTGGTCAACAATAAATAAAATTATTTTAAATCGGTAAACTACCAAAGTAGGTAATCACAAAATTAAACTTGCAAACATTTGCAAAATATGGTTTTGCCGGATTACGTCACCTTTTACGCATTTTGCAAACAGTTTCAAACAGACACACATATTTAAATATTTATAGTTTGTTTTATTTTGTAGTAGATACCTACCAAGCTTTTTCACGTCGAAATTTGTTATGGTGCGTTCAGAAACAAATATAATTCAGTTACAATCTGTTTTTTTTCTGTTCCGTGCTTTATTTTGAACAAGTTATTATAATCTGTTTTTTTTTTCTTATTCGTTGACCAGTTCTACGAGGAATCTAAAGGTAACATTGAAATATAAAGATAAGTAAAATTTTATTACGTACTATAGCGGAAAACGTTTCCGAACGCTCCCATTTCTCTGGCCGTAAGAGGGCCAATAGAGGACAGCCGCCTCAAAGATATTCACCAACGCGCTAGCATGTTTGCTCCCGCGCCTCGCGCCGACCAATCACTGATCTGTCGTCGCGCCGCTACTCGGCCGCTGATTGGCTTTCGTAGCGTTATAGTTTTAAGTTCTTATGATAATGTTGTTTTGAATGTTATAACCTAAAATGTTGGCACTGGGTAAGAGAGATACTTTTGAGATGGCAGAGTTTTAATTTGTGTAATGTGTTTATTCCTGAGTTTTAATTAAAGTTTAAACCGTGAACAAGGCTTTATTTTAAGAACTGACCCACCCCGACTATAGTACATCTTTTGAACGCAACCCAATTGACATTGAGAGTTGAAGGAAAATCCGTCTGCACTTCTCCTGCACTTGCGATCATTTTCAATTGATTGTGGAAGCTGGTCCAAATAAAGGCTTGTCTGAGATATCTGGGTATCGCATAGTGGACTTGAAGCATGTAATAGAGTGGGCATTTCTTCTGGAAAGACATTGAAATATGTGTGAATCTTCACAAATTGAATTTGTTAGTGAAAGACATGATGGATTTCGAAGTGAATTAATTTTCAAGTGCTGTGATCGAGCGTGGAAACATTGGTAGCAGTAATAAAATAAAAACTGCATTTGTGTGGGCAACTGTGACTTCTGGTAGCTTTTACACTCAAGCAGCTCACATAACAAGTCTTATGGATATTCCAACAATGTCAGCCAATAAATTTCGTCGAGTTGAAAGAAAATAAGGCAGTGTGTGGTTAGAACATTTGACAGAGGAAATTAAAATTGCTGGTGAACAAGAAAGATCAATTGCTATTCAAAAAGGTCATACGGGCATAACTTTGACTCGTCATCTGGTATGGTAAGTTAATATTTTACTAAAAACAAATTTGGTTCTTTATGACTTTTTTATTATGTGAGTGGTAATGCCGGGAGGGGACGCCCTAGAAAGACATACACTGATCATATTGGTGCCGTTCTTCTGAAAGGACAGGTGCGTAGTACTCGTAACCGGCGTGCGTGTATGACCAGATGTATGAATGTGGACGAGGCAAAAGGAGTATGTAAGGATCGTAGCAAGTGGCGTTCTGTGGTTTCTGCCTACCCCCATGGGAAAAGGGCGTGAGTTTATGTATGTATGTTATTATGTGCATTATTTACAAGTGTTGCTTTTCATTTCCAGGCCTGCTTCTTGGTGTTAGAAACAAATATTGTTATACATGTCAATATTATGGGAGGAGAAACATGGATATGAAAGCACATAATTGCTGCAAAAATTTTACTGGACCATCTACAGCAATGGAATCGGAAATTATTGTGGAAGGCTTTCAAAAGAGTGAAGAAATACATCAACTTCGCTATTTGAGTTTTATTGGTGACGGAGACTCCTCTGTGTTTGCAAAATTGATAGAGAAAGTGTCATATGGGAACAAAATAAAAAAAAATTAATGCAAGAATGACGTAATCAAAAACTATACCAGTGCACTCTACAAGGTAAATGAATAAATCAAATTTGTAAGTCATCCCAGGATCAGTGAAGCATATTATTCTGTATTTATATTTTGTTCTTTTTAGATCTTGGCCAACACTAAGCTCCTTCTTTCTGGGCGAAATATTTTGAAGCCAAAGATTATTACTGCAATGTAAATAAAACATAGACAGATGGAACTGAAAAGAAGGAAGAAGATCTCGTAGAAAGTTTGAAAAATACTGCTCCAGAAGTGTGGGCTCTCATTTATGCAGCCAATGAAAAAATTGCTTTGAAGGCTTCAAATCCTTCTGCAACATCAACATCAGTTAGAAATTCAAGCAAATAAGAGAAGTAAAGTTTTATTTCAGAGCAGCTTTGGAGATTGACGGTAAATAATATTTTGAAGTGAATGGTAAATAATATTGGTCAAAAAGTAAGAATTATATGCTAAGTATGTTTTCTTTGTTGCAGCAGCAGTGTAGCAGTTGGTTCAAAGAAAGTTTCAAGGCAGTGGGCGAAATCAACAAATCAAATGATTTTTGTTCTAATTGTATTATGGTAGTAGTTTGTTTAGAATCTACATTATCATTGTATATTTCTTTTTATTTTGTATCAAAAGGTGAAATAATACTTCTTAGGTATACTTACTTCATATAAAGAGCTTTATATTTTCGTTTTATTATATGCTTTTGTTGAGTGCTTCCAAATTAGGAAATATTTTTTTCACCTTCCTTGTTATTATCTCATAATAAATCGTTTTAGATTTGTAGCTCTTGTCTAGGAATTATAGTTTCTTACGTGTTATGAAATGTATAATTATTGTAATAATTGGTACTGTTACTAATCATAAGTGTTATTAGTTTTGAGTGATTATGCATGTATCAGCATTTAATTATGTTACTTCAAATTCTTCTGGTTTGATAAAAAAATCAATAGTGTACCTAATGTAGTTTGTTCAAAAGCTTACTATTCCATTAACAACTACTAAAATGATAAGAATAGCTGGTCGTTGAGTTGAACACAAGACAATGTTTGTAATTTATGTTCTTTCTCCTAAATTAGTTTACTGATAATATGTTATGTCTTTTTTATGTTTTATTTTTATATACCTTTTATTATTGATTGTAGTCAATCGTAATATTAACTTACACCATAGTATTGTATCGAGTCTGGTTCTTCTAACCAAACAGACAGATGTGTTGCTGGAGAGTTTGTTCCGCCACTTCTTCTTTCCAGCAAAAACACTAGGAAGTGTCGAAGGGTGGGCGTTTTGGGGGACTGTCACTTGTAAATAAGTAAAGTAAAGTAAATTTTGACGTTCGAAAAGTGCTGATTATCAGCCTAGTTTGAATAAATGAGTTTTGATTTAGATTTTTTTGAGTAAAATAAAACTGCGTTTTATTGTCATTATTGTTGACATAATTTATTTCCCAAAATTAAATAGTTTACACCAACAAATATACCTTTTATTTTTAACAATCGTACATAATAAAATATACCGACTCACGAACAGTAAGTCTTGGGTTCAAATCCAGACAGGCGCATTACTTTGTGGAATGTATTGCATCACCACATGCTCTCAATAAATATGAAGCAAATCATGGTGAAATGTCCTAGAACCAAAAATTTGAAGACGTGACATCTACCCCACTGGGCCCGCGTGGTGGCCGTGTCCCAGCAGTGGGAACATTATAGGCTGATGATGATATACCGTAGCAGGTGGCGTTCTGTAGTTCTGCCAACCCAATCTACCCATAAAGAAAAATGAAAAACATTTTTTTTCATTCACGCCATCTAGTGTTCAATCTTCGTAAATGTACTCGCTCACGTCTACGTCTGTATGTGTAAACGACGCTATATTCAATGGCAGATTTTAAATTACACCTTTGTGTCGAATTAGGTGGATATTATGACAATGATGTGACCCAGTTCGATAAAACGTAATGTCCGATAACCGCAATTGCTACTCCTACGACTTAATAGTTTTCCAATTACACAAAAACACAAATAAACTAAAAATGTTGACTTCAACGCCATCTAGCGGGAAAATGGCTGGGAGCAGCCTGTATCTTTCACCTTAAGTTACCTGTTGACTTTCAAATTCAGTTACTGTGCTTGCAGTTACAATTTTAGATTCAGATATATTTATGTACTTAGTTAAAACGATACACCGAACTTTAGGATGTTTTTTTTACAAACTATTTAAGTTGTCCGCCACGGCAATCATCGCAGATCTATAGAAAAGGGCACGAAGATTTCTGAAACCACCGTATGCTCGGTTACCTCAGGCCTAGGGCTCCAAAGCCGCACGACGGTCTCGATGCCGCTGGTGGCGAGTAGGAACATGGAGGGATGCATCTGGATGCAGTTCAGGATGGAGTCGTCTCCACGAAGGCAGCGGATGATGTTGCCGGATTTGCGGCACCAGATGAACAAACTGCCGTCGTCGGAACTGGAATAATAATGTTAGTATATACGTCATCAAAGGAAACTCATTAAAAACACTGTTGGCACAACCCTTCAAATAACCTTCAAGTAACCATAGATCTTCTTCTTCTTATTGTGTGGGCAGTAAGGTCTAACGACCCCACACACTGACACACCCTAGTGTCAGAGTTTCTAAACCGCCTCAAGGGCCTCTGACATGGTTTGCAACCACCAGAAAAGCGCCGAGACAATGAAGCTCGACGAAGTCCCAGAGAAACGATTTAACTGTCTTGGCTCTCGCAACGAAATTAATCAGAAAAGAACAGCAGAGTAAGAAAAAATATATTTTTCACTTCCCTCCATATCAGCGTACGCAAGTAATCTACGTACCCAGCAGCAATATAGTTAGCATCAGGCCCCAGAAAGCTGGCCTCCTTGATGTCAGTGGTGGTGTTGCAGTGTCCCAGGAACCGCTGCGTGTAGTCCAGTGCTGCAGTGCGCAGCTGGCGCTCCAGGACACTGGTGGGCTGACTGTCCTCCGCCTGCTCAGCAGCTGGAGTCGGAACCAGGAGTTACAATACAGTTCTAGAGTTGTGAGATGGGTCGCTAGGCATGGCGGCAGTGGCAGGAAACTAGGAACCATCTTCAATACCTAGGCTTTTCCAAACTATGTTGGGGACGGCTTCCAGTCCTAGGTAGCTTAATACCAGTTTTTTACATGGAGCGACTGCTTATTTGATCTCTACAATAGGGATGTTTACTGACTAAAACAAATACGATTCTAATTAGTCCGTCTGTTAGATTATCGAAAAATATTGGATACGTATTTTTTGTTTTATCAAATCAATACAAATTAACGAAGATAAAACGCGTCAAAGATTTGAGTGGGGGGGTTGTGACGTCACTCACCAGTAAAAAATGTCATAGTAATGTCTCAGAATATGACGTCACACGAGTTTTCAAAGCACTGTATCGTCTTCATAGTTTGTTTACATAAAAAAAGAAAAAATAAATGTCCAATATTTTTTGGAAATCTATCTGACGGACTAATTCGATTTTTTTAGTTAACTACCCTATTCAGTTAGTTCAGTGAAAGGAACCGTATGGTTTGAGTTGGTAGGAGCTCCACAAAACCATCCTTTCTCCCAAAACGGAGGGTATAGACGGGGATGGTTCCACAGAAAAAGGGTTTTTGTTTAACGCTAAGGGCGAGTAATGTTGCTAGTAAGGTGTCCTAAATCTTTCTTGATCACTATATCAAAGCACAATTAATTTTATTATATTTTCTATTTACGTGTTTTTCCAAACAATTATTATTTGTAAAGGATTTCATCATCATCATTTCTGCCTAAAGATGTCCACAGTAGGACATGGGCCTCGCCTAAGTGTCACCACATTGACCGGTCCCGTGCGTCTCGCATCCAGCAATCTCCGCAACCTTCACCAAGTGCACGGTCCACCTAGTGGGAGACCACGCAACGCCACATGTACCGATTCGCGGTCGCCACTCCGTACCTTCATTCTGTCACTTGACTTCACCCAACTAAGGTCCTAACTACGTCCACTAGCAAACCTATCATGAATAAACAATAACATCTAAATCAACCCATCACACAGCCGTCAACCAGTACCCCTACGCAAAAATTTTAGATGGGAAACGACTTTTTTTTTAGTCAAAAATTACATTTTACGGTAAAACTCAATGTAGCACTGTTAAAACATTGTGCTAGTGGATGCTTTGAATAGTAAACGGATCATGGAGGTAATTTAAGTAAAGTTATAACTTGAAAAACTAGTATTCATAAAAACAGCTGTGAAAATTTTGGACCTTTGACCCCCAATATCTCCGTAACTAGGAGGTTCCCAGGTATAGTCTAGAACTCTAGAACAAAAAAATGATCGCAGTAGTAGGGAGAACAAGTGCCCTTCGTTTCCGTTAAGGGTACTTTTACACCCTATATTTACCTTCATCAGGCGTGGTCTCCATACTCTCCAACGCCACATTGATATCCTTCTGCAGCAGAAACACGGCATGGCTGGTGGCATGCCTGGGGAACTTGTCCTTGAAGTAGAGGAGACACTCGTGGGCCTCCCGGGCCCTCTTGAGGTCCATGAGACCCTTGGCCAGCCGGAAATGGGACTTCACATGGGAAGAGTCCAGCTTTATTGCCTTGTAGCAGTCTTTTATTGCGGCGTAGGTGTCGCCTGACCTGGGAAAAAGAAAATAAGGAAACTTAGAACAGATTATTTACATCTTATATATATACAACAAAGACGGGTTTGTTACAACACTTAAAACTCGAGATCTGCTGAACCGATTTGGCTGAAAATTGATAGGGAGGTAGCTAAGAACCAGGAAAAGCACATAGGATTTTTATCCCGTTCCCGTCGTTCCCGGGACGTGACATAAAACGTGGTATAACAAAACGCAACTGACAGAATAACAAAACACAACTCAGTACGTAGGATAGTAGAGTAGTAGGTAGGGTGGTAGGTAGGTAGGGTAGTAGGTAGGTAGGGTAGTAGGTAGGTAGGGTAGTAGGTACGTAGGTAGGGTAGTAGGTACGTAGGTAGGGTAGTAGGTACGTAGGTAGGGTAGTAGGTAGGTAGGGTAGTAGGTAGGTAGGTAGGGTAGTAGGTAGGTAGGTAGGTAGGGTAGTAAGTAGGTAGGTAGGGTAGTAGGTAGGTAGGATAGGAGGTAGTAGGTAGGTAAGTAGTAGGTATGTAGCAGGAAAAAGGGCATAGCAATGCATGCGGGTACAGCTAGTATTTAATAATTACAAGTTTCTTATATTTAAACAAAGCACACACAAATAGACCTCTGAGGTCTATCTTAGCATCCCATGGCCTGAGATTTGATGAACGCGCTATTAACAGTTAGGTTACAATAGAGTTAATGTAACATTCTTTCAGCTTACGCTTTACGCTCTTATTATTTATTGAGTCTCTGATATCTACAGGTATTTGGTTTAGTAAGTTCGGTATTGTAAAGGAAGCGGTACGCCTGCCATAAAAGTTATTTTTGCGTGGCACTTGAAATGACTTCGATTTAGCTTGTCGCGTATTCACGTCATACCTGACTGGAATCTGAATATTGTGTTATCAAAATGTAGATAAAACTCACAATATTTTTTCTTCATTATCATGTGGTTAGTGGCTAACCTAGTCTCAGAGTATCTATGCCATCTATTGGCCTCTGACTTGGCTATACATGCCGTCGAGAAATCTCAAGCTTGTTGGTTTTCTCACGAAGTTTTATTTCGCCGAAGCAAGTAATAAAAAGTGTGTTCCGTATGGTGTCGGACGTAAAAAATAGCACCATCCCATATCTTCCCGTGGGTGTCGTAAGAAGCGACTAAGGGACTTACCAGAGAATGGGCAGCAGCGTTCTCTGTGCCTTCGTTACAACCATACTGCGATCGCCAACCCGCCTGCGAAGCGTGGCGATTATGGCAAATCCCCCCTTTCTGGGGGAAGCCTATGTCCAGCAGTGGACGTCTTTTGGCTGAGATGATGATGAAGTAATAAATACAATACGCACATGAATCCGAAAAATCACCTATGAGTTGGCAGTCTAACCGGTACGGTCACACCACAAGGCTATATCTGCTCGCTGCGTCTAATAAAGATGTATGGCAGAAAAAGACATACTGCGCCTGCGTATAAATTGGGATAAGGGTAGGGGAATGATGATCATGATGATGATTCTGATGCGCAGTCGGGGCACGCGGCTATGGCCTCGTTGTAGAACTTACCATCCACGTCGCATGAGCGCGGCGGCCCTGTTGGAGTAGAGGATGGCTGTGTCGGGGCACGCGGCTATAGCCTCGTTGTAGAACTTACCATCCACGTCGCATGAGCGCGGCGGCCCTGTTGGAGTAGAGGATGGCTGTGTCGGGGCACGCGGCTATAGCCTCGTTGTAGAACTTACCATCCACGTCGCATGAGCGCGGCGGCCCTGTTGGAGTAGAGGATGGCGCAGTCGGGGCACGCGGCTATAGCCTCGTTGTAGAACTTACCATCCACGTCGCATGAGCGCGGCGGCCCTGTTGGAGTAGAGGATGGCTGTGTCGGGGCACGCGGCTATAGCCTCGTTGTAGAACTTACCATCAACGTCGCATGAGCGCGGCGGCCCTGTTGGAGTAGAGGATGGCTGTGTCGGGGCACGCGGCTATAGCCTCGTTGTAGAACTTACCATCCGCGTCGCATGAGCGCGGCGGCCCTGTTGGAGTAGAGGATGGCGCAGTCGGGGCACGCGGCTATAGCCTCGTTGTAGAACTTACCATCCACGTCGCATGAGCGCAGCGGCCCTGTTGGAGTAGAGGATGGCGCAGTCGGGGCACGCGGCTATAGCCTCGTTGTAGAACTTACCATCCACGTCGCATGAGCGCGGCGGCCCTGTTGGAGTAGAGGATGGCGCAGTCGGGGCACGCGGCTATAGCCTCGTTGTAGAACTTACCATCCACGTCGCATGAGCGCGGCGGCCCTGTTGGAGTAGAGGATGGCGCAGTCGGGGCACGCGGCTATAGCCTCGTTGTAGAACTTACCATCCACGTCGCACGAGCGCGGCGGCCCTGTTGGAGTAGAGGATGGCTGTGTCGGGGCACGCGGCTATAGCCTCGTTGTAGAACTTACCATCAACGTCGCATGAGCGCGGCGGCCCTGTTGGAGTAGAGGATGGCTGTGTCGGGGCACGCGGCTATAGCCTCGTTGTAGAACTTACCATCCGCGTCGCATGAGCGCGGCGGCCCTGTTGGAGTAGAGGATGGCGCAGTCGGGGCACGCGGCTATAGCCTCGTTGTAGAACTTACCATCCACGTCGCATGAGCGCAGCGGCCCTGTTGGAGTAGAGGATGGCGCAGTCGGGGCACGCGGCTATAGCCTCGTTGTAGAACTTACCATCCACGTCGCATGAGCGCGGCGGCCCTGTTGGAGTAGAGGATGGCGCAGTCGGGGCACGCGGCTATAGCCTCGTTGTAGAACTTACCATCCACGTCGCATGAGCGCGGCGGCCCTGTTGGAGTAGAGGATGGCGCAGTCGGGGCACGCGGCTATAGCCTCGTTGTAGAACTTACCATCCACGTCGCATGAGCGCGGCGGCCCTGTTGGAGTAGAGGATGGCGCAGTCGGGGCACGCGGCTATAGCCTCGTTGTAGAACTCCACGGCGGTAGAGTAGTTGCCTTTGTTTACGAAGTCATTCGCCTGGAACATGAAAACAAACTTGAGTATAGAAGCTCTGGTATTATTGAAACTTTCCCACTTCTAGGCACCGATTCATTATAATGAATGTTTTTTGAGTTCATGTACCGTCAGGGATTTGTCACAGTATAACCTGATTCCATAACTTAGAGAGCCTTCTTTAATTACAGGAGGCAATTTTGGCGATTTTACTTCCCACCCCCCTCCTCCCTGGGCAAGATATCATAAGATTTAACTTAACCCCCTCCTAATCTCATTTGAGATTTATAAAAATGCGAAGTTAAGTGTAAATACGTTAATCAAAAAATGACTGCGTTGGATTCATTTAAAATCTGAAATTTATATTATTACCCATATATTTGTTGTCGAGCATATGTTAACTTTACTAAATCCAGTTTTTAGGTAATTTTCCACTGTTGCTTGCATGAAAAAAAATTGTGATATTTGCCGAAATTTCCTCTCCCTTGCCTCGTGAGATTGGGTGAGAATAACCTCACGCAATTAAAGCCTTACGAAACAAAAATGTTGTAGGTCGTAGTATCAGAACATGGACACGGCGAAAGGAGTATGTACGGATAGAAAAGGCGTGAGTTTAATATGTATTACGGAAATATCAAAAGGAAGATTTCCAAACTCCCTTGGGAGTTTAATTTTGAAAAATCCTTTATTAGCGGATGTCTACACCAAAAAAAGAATACATGTGTGTGAAATTTTAAGTTCCTAACCACAAGAGTTTGGCGTGTGCGTTGATCCTCAGTCAATCAGCTTTGCCTTTTATATAGATAGTCAGATGAGGCTGGCACAAGCATGTGGAGCTTGGCACAAACAAAGCGAGGCCTATGCCCAGCGAGTGAAGTCGGGCTGTAGATGCTGTATATCTGACCTGCTCCTTAAGCTGGCGCACCCGGTCGGGCAGCTGTGGCGGCGGGTCCAGCGCGGTGGTACCGTTGGCGCCGCCAGTGGTACCGGTGGTACCATTAGTGCCGTTGCGCGGCGACTGCTTGCTGTCACCGCGGTTGCCGTGGTTGTGCTGGATTATGAAGCTTTCCACCAGCACTGGACGTCGCCCTGAGTTTATGTCGAACAGGTACACCTGGGAACGGAAAACAACATGAAAATATTGTAAAAATAAACCATATAAAAAGAGTAACCGAGGTTCCTGCCGGTTCTTCTCCATAGGATACGCCTAACCCGAACCGTACACATTTTGACGACGTCTTATTATAAGTGAGTGAGTAAAGGCGAAATTTGACGAAGTTTTCCGTTTGGTAACCTGTTGAAATATCGCGAAACAGTTTCTTTTTTATTTAGACCTGTTCATTCCGTTTCAGAAAGCATTACAATAGTGTATACGGATGACATATTTTAAATAAAAAATGATGCTTTGAGCTGAATTGAAACTGAGAAACGCTAGGGTAGCCTGGGAAATTCAAATGTTCTTACGTTTTTTTCAACATACAGCCTGACCATGCAAAAAACGTAAGGAATTTCGCTGATCGTTCTAATTGCTTTCTCCTTAATGTCACTTAATATTTCAAAAAATCTTGACCTGATTGGCCATACTAGTGAATTTGCTATAATAATAATAATAATTGTTCTATTGCAGGCATCAAAGGCCCATAGGTAAAATACACAAATAATATAAAATAATAATAACAAACTAATAAATATTAAAAAACCTTATAAACTATAACTATACACGTAACGTTGTCGGCGTCGTGTTTCGCTGCGAGGTGTCACGTAATCGTCCACGGAAACGTCGATATAAGACACCTTTCGGCCAAAAGTCCTCTTTCATGCAGGTCTGTAGATGCTGGGTTGGAACTCGTACCACGAACGACTTAAAGTTGTTCTATAATACAATGACTTTTAACAGGTCCCCATTCAATAACTTATAATATAGATAAAAAAGTCTATTTCAACAAGCCAAGACAATCTGTACGCACAAAAATATTACTGGAAATATTGTTTACCTGTTCAGAGCCCAAGTTGACCAACAGCTCATTGCCATCGTTGCTGAAGTCGATGTATGTCACCGCCTTCTTTGGGAACTGATGCTCATTAGGCTCCATTGAGAGGTGACCTGCAAAACAAGCAAGAGTTAGTCCAGTTTACTAATCACTACATATTATAAAACAAAGTCCTTCGCTGCGTCTGTCTGTCAGTTCGTGATAAACTCAAAAACTTCTGCACCGATTTCCAGGCTGTTTTCTCCAATGGATTGAGTGGTTCTCGAGGAAGGTTTTAGTAGATATTATTTTCCGGAATTCAACCCCTAAGGGAGTTAAATATTTTTCGACATCCACGCGGGCGAAGCCGCGGGCAAAAGCTAGTTTTTTAAATAATATTTAAAATGCTCTGGCCTGCCGTCTCCAGTTATTGTCGTTATGATAAAGTCTCTATTAAGTTGCTGCTGTCAGACGTGAAATACTTGTGTACTAGTCGTTACAGTTAGTCAGTGGTCCAAAAGTTTGACAACAAGTCTTACAAAGGGGTATCGAATTACCCAGTACCAACTGGATTGTGGAGGTTAGATAGGCAGTCGCTCCATATACAAAACTGGTATGTGTTATGTCTTTTTTATGTTTTATCATTCTATATACACCTTACTATTGTATCGAGTCTGGTTCTTCTAACCAAACAGACAGATGTGTTGCTGGGGATTTTGTTCCGCCACTTCTTCTTTCCAGCAAAAACACTAGGAAGTGTCGAAGGGTGGGCGTTTTGGTAGACTGTCACTTGTAAATAAGTAAAGTAAATTTTGATGTTCGAAAAGTGCTGATAATCAGCCTAGTTTGAATAAATGATTTTTATATTCAGCTGTTTCGGATTAGACTGGAAACCGACCCCAATATAGTTGGGAAACGGCTAGGCAGATAATGATGATGATGATGGTGGAGTGTAGGTAACTCACCGGGTGCGAAGTAATGCACAGCGGCGCGCGGTATGTTGTTGTCGGGGTCCCCGTGGCCGGCGCGCGAGCACCGCATGTTCTGTCGCTCCCACATCTGACGAGATGCCGGCGCGTTTACCTACAGCATATACGATACATCCTTCAGCAACTATTTCATACTGGGGATATTAAAACTAACAAAGATATGCAAGTGATATTGAACTAAAGATTACACAGGCACAAATGCATGACGGCACGGTTGGCGCAGTAGCTGAGCGAATGGACTGCTGCGCTGCGTATCGCGGGTTCGATCCCCGCACGAAACAAATATTTGTATGGCCTACAGATAGTTGTTTCGGGTTTGGGTGTTCTGTGTATGTGAGTTTAAATGTTTGTAAACGCACCCGCGATACAGGAGAAATTCCTAGTGTGGGGCAGTTTTTTTTTATTAATTAAAAAGAAAGGCCAGACTGCTACTCAGAAATCCTAGGTGACCTAGGTTAACAAAATCCATTAACACTTCGTCGTTGTGAGAGCAGCGGTGGCGGCCCCGACTTACGGTTAGTAAGTTGTGGACTCGAACCCAGGTAGGCGCATTACTTTATGTAATTAATTTCAACACGAGTGCTCTCAAAACGGTGAAGGAAAACATCGTGAAGAAACCGGTATGTCCTAGAACCAAACATTCGAAGACGTCTACCAACCCGCACTGGGCCCGCGTGGTTCCCTCTCATAGAGTGGAAGCCTGTCTTCCAGCATTTTGATTTAACATTTCCACTTTGTCAGACTTAGGAATTGAACCCAAAACTTCATTGGGTAGCCCACCTGACGATTAGGCATTTAGTTCCGTGATTCAAATCAAAGATACTTTTGGAGAATTCATACTAAAATCAGAATCTCACAGGTATGAGCAATTGTTTTAAACCTATTATTAGAGAATTCCTCAGCCGAAAGGGCAAAAATACCGCATGTTCGTGGTGACGCAGCGAGTGGAGGGGGCGATGTCTTTAACCCAGCGCACGCTCAGAGCGCACTCACTTTTGCTCGGGCGCTCGGATGCGACAGACGTCTATTGGGACTTGTAGTTATAGTTATGTCGGTTTCTTAATGTTTTTATAACTGTGTATGTGCTATTTAAAAATAAATAGTTCGACGTTACATTGTCGTTTCTTTTGAAAAAATTAAATACGCTTCTGATCCATAAGAATTATCATCAGCGCTTAACTATTGTGTGAGGAATAATGATATGAAAGATAAATGATTAAATGACGCCGTGACGTCTAAAAGGAGAGAATAGAAGAAGAAAATGTGTTGTGCTAACCTGTAACCTCGCCAACTTGATCATCCTGGTATCATACAACCGCACATAGAAGTCGTTGGCGCCCACCGCCAGCTGGTAGGGCCGGCGGGGGTTCACGGCCACGCACTTGGCCTCGGCGTAGCGCCCCAGGTGGTTCAGTAGGTTCACCAGCACGTTGGTGGAGTCAGGGCTGCAGTTGTGGGAAGTGCGCAGGTCGTGTTGTCTGGGGAAGACGATGAAAGTTTAGTGTTATTCTTAGAGCTACAAAATAGATTTAGTTCTATATTTTCTTTCAAATTTGTATTGCACGGCAGAACACGTACAAGATTGGAACCACCACAGAAGAGATGTGGAGTTCAACCAACTATGCTATTGGTCGACTCCCGCTCGTCTGCTTAGGTGGAACCTAGTCCCAACTCCTTCCAAGAATCCATGTCTTTATCTTACAGTATGAGCCCGTCCTCCCCCGCCGACCACAGTAGATTAGGGTTGTCGGGCGCGGTGGCGAGACGCTTTACTCTTGCGCAGTGGCACGCACACTCCAGCAGCGGCGCGTTGGAGCGGATGGTGCGCACGCGCACCGACCCGTCTGCCGCGCATGTTGCTAGCATGTCTGGAGCCAGGAACTGGAGAAAATGGACATGTTTGAGATATTTTATTGCGGCAAGGTAGCCACTGTTCCTCTCCCAAAAGCCAGAACTAACAGTGGACAGCACATGGAGTAGTTGACAAAAAAAATCTAATTAGTCCGTCAGACAGATTTCCAATAAATATTGGACACATATTTTTTCTTTTTTCACGTAAACAAACAATGAAGACGATACATTGCTTTGAAAACTCGTGCGACGTCATGCTGCATGACAATTTTTAACAGAAAGTGACGTCACAAGCCATCTTTGACGCGTTTTATCTGCGTATTTTTTTATTAATTTGATAAAACAAAAAACAGGTATTCAATTTTTTTTTTTCGATAATCTACCTGACGGACTAAACAGAATCATTTTTTTTGTCACGAAACATCCCTATTAAGCTTCGAGAAGTCCCGGAGAAAAAATTTAACTGTCTTGTATAAAAACAGTGGTATAGAGGAATATTCTGTACTTCTTCAGCTTAGATTTACGACGCGGAAAAACTAAATTAGATAAAATATGTAACTTTTGGACCAAACCTAACTCTTTACACATGATAAAGTTAATGACACCTGAGCAAGCGAATTAACATTTTCTTTTTATTTATTTAAAACCACTCTTGTGAGATCCAAACGTGTTTTTCATCTTTGACGAAAAGACAGAGAAATAATTTAATATGCTGATGTCAGGATTATGACAGTAAAGTCAAAGCATTTATTTTCAATTACCATTACTGGTACTTTGAATGTCAGAAGAACAATTCATAAAACTAACAGTAATTATTGGAATTGGCACAGATACAGTGTTATTCTCATGTTTTCAATCACCGACACTCGGATGTAGGTAAAATTATTACCATATCCTATAAGTACCGTGTCATACAATTTTCTAAACAACATTTGGAATTTCCAACTAGATTCACACTGGCTTTCACAATATAAATATGTAAGGTACTAGCTATACCCGACATGCAAAGCAAGGCCCTTTTTCCTACCTACTACCTAACTACCCACCTACTACCACCCTACCTCTACATCCTACCTACCTACTATTTTTTCACAGTTGAAACCTTCCCTGGACTGCCACATATATTTCAAAACAAAAATTAGCCAAATCGGTCCAGCCGTCCTCGAATTTTACCGTGACTAACGAACAGCAATTTATTTTTACAATTTTTATTTATTTAAACTTCATGCACAAACGTCGTACATCGCCGAAAAAAACTATACACGGTGAAGCCGAACATGACGATCGCTTACATTAGGACGCGGCTGAAACAACATGTAATCCTTCCGAGTACTGAATTGCATCTTATTTGTTGCTTTGGTAACATAATGTTTATCAAAGCTGTTTATCAGATTATAAATATTATCACTTAATAGTGAAGATAATGTTTTTTTTGCAATTCATTTATTGGTTTTTGGAGTTTCTAGTTCAAACTCTTCTTGATATCGTTGGCACAACAGTATTTTGAATTTTGCAAGTCTTAAAGCTTCCACAGTGTTGTCGATGGCGGTGCAGGAGACATTTTGACAGCATGTTTCACATATGGGTTCAGAAAAGTGCAGGATAGAATTTCTAAAAGCCTATTTTAATTGAAAACAACTCATATGCCTCCCAAAATATCTCAATAAGTAAATATTATGTGAAGGATGACTAGATGAATCATAAACGTCATATAGATATAATATGGATCCAAGTACAGTCACAAACACTAATTTCTATTCACTTGGCGAAGTTCGTACGGAAATTTCTTTGGGAATAACGGTCGCATTTTAAATTAATAACTATTTTCCACGCCTGTAATCCCAGCAGGGTTACTCAGAGTTGTACTCTTTATCTGTTAGCACACCCACATTTCGCGAGCGGCAAGCCTATTGCCATCAACCAAGCACAAATCCAGACCACATTTGGCTTAATTTCGGCTGCTACTGACAAATTCCTGTTAGAAAACTCAATAACACTTACCTCGACTTAGGAATCGAACCCAGGACCACATGCTCAACAGCCGCACTTGCGACCACTAAACCCACAAGGCAGTCTAGTACCTATTTTACAATAGTTCCAAGATAATATTTTCGTAATAACATAAAATTACAATAAATGAGACGGAGAGGAAGGCCAAAGAAAAGATGGATGGGTGTGTGAGGAATGATATGAAGGATTAATTAATGATGCCAAGACGACTGTCAGAGGAGAATGGAAGAAGAACGTGTTGCGCCGACCCCAAATAGAATGGGACAATGGCAGGATTATACAAGTGAAACAACAAACAGCTGTAATATAAAACATGGATGATGAAATTACAATAAATACAATGCTGATAAGAGACAGTCACTAAGTTGCTAATAAGCCGCGTTGCTGTTAAGTTGTTAATATTAGTGTGTGTGAATGTACAACCATTTTATATCACATGCAGTGTGATGACTACAATTGCTATTGAGAGACCAATTGCTTTTGAATAGATGTGACTCTGAACTATATTATAATTGACATGTTATTGTTAGCACATTCAGTCTGAAATATCCTGTCTCTATATTGATAGAGAATACTGCATTTTGATTTTATATTAAGCCTTATAACTAATGTAATTTAGGTTGAATGATGATAGCTTTACTACAGCTTTTAAGGTTGCAAAATCAAGAAAACTCGTGGTTTGTCTAACAGCAGAATTTGATAAAAAAAACAATGATAAAACAATGGGTTTTTAGTTTTAATACCTTTCATGGCTATCGAGTCATTGTCTGCTTAGTATTATCGTAACTATATTATTTTGGCCTGCTCACAATCAAACCGGATGCAGATGAATAGCAGTATTTTACATGGAGCAACTGCTTATCTGACTTCCACAGCCCAGTTAGTACTTAGTAATCCGAAGACGCACAAAAGTTTTCGATATTGGGAATCGCGTTACGGAACTCAAATGGAGTTGGGCAGGACACCTAGCAAGACGCAGTGATGACAGGTGGACTAGGGCTGTCACCGAATGGCGTCCAAGAACTGGCAAAAGAAGTGTGGGTCGTCCGGCGGCAAGATGGGCAGACGACATAGTTGCAATCGGGGGCAAAACCTGGATGAAGATTGCACAGGACCGTGGAGATTGGCACAAGAAAAGAGAGGCCTATACCCAGCAGTGGGTGAGTTCGGGCTGTGGATGATGATGATGATGAATACCATACCACTTCGTAAGACATGTTTATGGAGTATTAAATTAGATTAAACTTTATTTCAGACTACAGTCGATAGTTTTGTTAGTATTTTAGTGTTAGTAAAAATGGTGCTTAATTATTTAGATTAGTATTGTTAGTGCCTACAAGTTATTTATTTATTTAGCCCTATAACTGTCCCCACCCAGGAGGAGCTCGTGGCTTAATGGAGGAGCTCGTGGCTTAATAAGAACTGCCACTCGGGTCGATCTTTAGGTAAAGCTGTGCTGGCCTAGGTCGGTCTGCGGATGGGTGACCGCCCGACATGCAGAGTTTCCTCCGTGCCTCGGAAAGCACGTTAAGCTGTTGGTCCCGGCTGCCATATATAGATCTTTGGCAGTCGTTACAGGTAGTCAGTGACCTGAAATTCTGACATCCAGTCTTACCAAAGAGTATCGTATAACCTAGTATTAACTGGGTTGTGGAGGTCAGATAGGCAGTCGCTCCATGTAAAATACTGGTATTCAGCTGCATCCGGTTAGACTGGAAGCCGACCCTAACATAGTTGGGAAAAGGCTAGGCAGATGATGATGATGAACTGTCCCCACCCAGTGTCTCTGGAAGGTATAAAGTATTGCTAGCTAATTAGATTTGACCCTGTACAATATTTTGACTTTTCTTTACAACATAGCCCTAAACGAAAACAAAAAGCAATTTATTCTATGAGTAATCCTCTACTAATAGGGTGTCAAGAAACAAACCACACATCATGAACACAATTCAAAAAATCAAGGCGAAGTAGGTCACTATGAATCATTGTGGGTTATCAACACTTAAGTAAACAAAACATTCTCTGTACCACAGTTGTATGTAGGTTATGAGAACATTCAGTAAAAACTAATGAATACCTTATCAATGGAAATGGGAAAAACAAAAACCCAGATGTAGCGGCAGATGTGTAAAGATCAACACATAGAGTTTTGTAGTTCTATATAAATATGTAAAAGTTGTGAATTTATGTATGTATCATCGTCATCATCCACTGCTGGACATAGGCCTCCCCAGGAGGCGGATTTGCCATAATCGCCACGCTTGGCAGCCGGGTTGGCGATCGCAGTATGGTTGTTACGAAGGCACAGAGAACGCTGCTGCCCATTCTCTGGTAAGTCCCTTAGTCGCCTCTTACGACACCCACGGGAAGATATGGGATGATGCTATTCTTTACGTCCGACACCATACGGAACCATATGTATGTATGTAATACTACAAATAGCCAAGTTGTGTCTAGGAGCTTGTGGCTTATTAAAAACTGCCACTCGGGTCGATATTTAGTTAAAGCTGTGCTTGCCTAGGTCGGTCTGTGGACGGGTGACCGTCCGACATACCGAGTTTCCTCCGTGCCGCGGAAACCACGTTAAGCTGTTGGTCCCGGCTGTCATATAAAGATCTTTGGCAGTTGTTACAGGTATTCAGTGACCTGAAATTCTAACATCCAGTCTTACCAAAGAGGTATCGTATTAGTATTAACTGGGTTGTGGAGATCAGATAGGCAGTCGCTCCATGTAAAATACTGGTATTCAGCTGCATCCCGTTAGACTGGAAGCCGACCCTAACATAGTTGGAAAAAGGCTAGGCAGATGATGATGATGAGCCAAGTTGTGCCTAGAATTTTATTATAATCTGTAGCATTCTTAATTGCAATTTTTTTGTAAAAACTTGGGGTTGGACTTGACTCTGTTTCAAGAAAATAGGCTTATCGCTTGTCACATGGGACTTGGACATTACTGGTTTAATGTAGCTGTCCTACACATACATTTCTACTCCTATCCATCCTATACACAAACCTTTGGGAATTACAGTTGTGACATCATATTATGATTCATAATGATTTGTTGGTTTCTACCAACAATATTGTTGGATACGATAATAGATGAAGGATCAATAATGGACATTTTGACACTGTGGTAGACACATGAAATGTGCTGTGGTGACTACATGATCTAGTTATTGTTTAAGACTGATCTCAGAATAAGTTGTCAGTAAAAACTAGATGAAAAATAATATTGTGGATAAGCCATGTAGGTGTAGCAAATGCTAGGGGCTTTAAGGTTAATTAAAGATATTAGTATTGTATGTGTGAAGCTAAAAACCTTTTCCTGCTTGCCTTTACCTGGCTTTAAAATCTAAAACTAACCTTCAATATACTATGGAGGGAACATCATAATGCAAACTGGTAGAAAATGCATATGTTCACCATTGGACATATAAAGTTTTAGTAAATAAAATATACAATTTAAATACACTGTTCAATATTACTTCATTATTAAAGGAAAAAATTGAACAGTCATTGTTATGTTATATGCAGGTGTATTTAAATGCCTTGTCATATTTTTCAATTGATTATCTTTAATTGATTCTAATTGGCATTGAATATTATAATAAAAAGAAATGTAACAGTCGTGTTACATTTTCAATAAAATTACATACATTAAAATTATGCCATGATGATGATTGATTTAAAAATTGAATCATTTCAATAAATAACAATAACAAACAATCTTTCTGCATTTAACAAATTTTAAGGTAAGTATTTAGTATACTGACTAACCTTCACAGAGAATATGTTTCCAGTGTGTCCTGTAGATATGTTCATTATCTCTTTATAGCGGTACGGATCCCACAGCATTACGTGGAGATCATCAGATGCTGATGCCAGTATTCTATAATTATATTTATAATTTTTGTACCAATTGACAAATGTAAGGTTTAAGAGCGATGATTTTTCAATACTTACGATCCATCGTGGTTCCATTCTAGGCAATTAACGCATCCCATATGCCCGTGAAGTTCCTTCTCTAGACCCAATCTGTCGATCATAGGTCGGGTCACTGTGAGCCGAGTCTGGAACTTCCTGTTCAAATCGCCGCGCTCCCTCGCCGCTACCAACCCTAAAGTGCCGTTGGCCCAAGCGGGCTCCTCTCTTCTGCCCATTTTCGCTAAATAACTAGTCAATATGTCTGATCAACCATCACAATCAGACGATTCATCAAACTAACTGCGAGTCAATCTATTAATAGTGTTACACATCGTACTTAACATTACTAAGTGGTGCTGGCGAATATATCCACGAAAATATTGAATAGTTCAATGCGAAATACACAATGAACAAACAAATACAATCAACAAAAAGCTTTATTCTCGAAAGAAGGTATTTCTCTTACGAAAATAAAAGTGGAGCTGTCAAACAGCTGTCACTGAGTTGCCAGCATTTTCTTTTCTTTTAGTCTGTGATGAAATGAAAGTCGTTCTGCCTCATTCACTCGTATTTATTTTTATTGTAAAATAAATTAATGTATGATCTAAAACAAAATTGAAATTATACTGTTCATCAGGCATTCATGTCAAAAAAAATAATGAGTACTTATTGAGAACCAACAGAAATTATTGTAGTTTCCCCATTACCATGTGTGTCTTTGTATTTTACAGCTGACAGCATTGGATATTTGGATTTTTGACATTCTATGACAAGTTGGTTTGACGTCTCGTCAAAGCACGTATTTTGCTTTGCATTGCCGATTATTCCTTCGTGAAACTATCAATGAATTTGCTCACAAAACAACAGTATTGTTAAAACTACAACTCAAGGAGTGTTTCAAAGGTATATTAAAAAAACTATGCTTTCTTATTTACACGAATTACACCTTTTAATTTGATAACTCTGCAGAGCAGCTTAGTTAGAAGAGGCCTTTGTCCATTAAAACTAAAATTAACCTTATGAGACTGCGTAATTTACTAACCTACTTTAGTCTTACCTTCTCAGGCTAGAAGATGGGTGAACGCAAAGGCCAGAACCTTTATTACCCCCCCGACTACGACCCTAAGGTCGGGGGGTTGAACAAATTCATGGGCACCCATGCATTACGAGAAAGAGCCAGGAAGCTCCACATGGGGATCCTGATCATCCGTTTCGAGATGCCGTATAATATCTGGTGTGATGGCTGCAACAACCATATTGGAATGGGAGTCAGGTACAATGCTGAGAAGACAAAGATTGGAATGTATTATACTACACCGGTTTACCAGTTTAGGATGAAGTGCCACTTGTGTGATAATCATTTTGAAATCAAAACAGATCCAGGTGTAAGTACTATTCCTTGTGTACCTTCTATCTCTTTGTTTTAACCATAATTATGCTCACCCATTCTTTAAAAAAGATGCATGCTTTGCTATAAAATACTCAGGCTACTGAACTTTTATATTAACTTTGTTTAAAATTGAATATTTCTAATGGAACAAATAGTCAAATCCACTTCCCAGATAATTATGTTAGACTTTCTCATAATGAATTCTGTATTATATTTTCAGAACCTAGACTATGTCATTGTATCTGGTGCTAGGCGTCAGGAGAACCGCTGGGACCCCACAGAGAATGGACAGATTGTGGCGGACACTAAAGAGACCCAGAAGAAACTGTTTGATGATGCCATGTTTAGGCTGGAACACAAGACAGGAGATGAGGATTCTGCTAAACTTGATAAACCAAGGTTGGGTAGACTAGTGGGAAGGAACGAGTCGGTCTGGAAAGATGATTATGAAGCCAATTGTTCTTTGAGGAGGAATTTTAGGGTGAGTATTTATTATCTACACTAATATTATAAAGAGGAAAGATTTGTTTGTTTGTTTGTAACAAATAGGCTCCGAAACTACTGGACCGATTTCAAAAATTCTTTCACTGTTGGGAAGCTACACTATCCGCGGGTGACATAGGCTACTTTTTATCCCTGTATTCCCATGGGAACGGGAACTACGCGGGTGAAACCGCGTGACGTTCACTAGTAGTAAATAAAACTTTAACTTCAATGTGTAGGTATTTCTTTTTTTTATGAATTCTGTCAACTAAATAAACATTTTATATTCTATATTAAATTAACATAAAATAAAGGTTGTTTGCACAACCAAACCTTTAAATATGAACATGATAATTATGAAAGCCATTGACCATTGTAACAATGATGTTTTATTTACATTACAGAAAAGAAGAAAAGAATTAGAAGAAGCATCTGTAAATGACGGCCTACTCCTCACCAAATCATCACTTAGCATAAGTCTGCTACCAGAGAGTGAGGATGACAGGAACATGGCCTCCCTTCTCTCTCTCAGACCTTCAAAGAGTATAGAAGAGTCCCAGAATCATACAAGAAGTAAGATCCTCAATATGCCAGCTCTACCCAGCTCTAGTGGACTGCTCACCAGCTTTGGAGGATTAAAGAAAGAAGAATCATTAGGTAAGAGCACTTTACTAACTAGACAAACTTTAGGCATCACTTTTAAAAGAAAAAAGAATGAGAATAATAGTAGTTTGAGTAAGACAAAGGAAGATATTTGTGATGTTGACGAAGATAAGAGTGTTAATGAAAAAACTGAAGTAATAGAAGATTTGACTATTGAGAATGGTATACAAAATCATGATCATAATATAACACCTCCATTATCCAATGAGCAGGACAGTGTAACTAATGATAAAGAACAAGCTAGTGAAAATATCGAAAATGATGAAGATCACACAAAAACAGAACCTGTACTAAAAAAAGTGATCACAGATACAAAAGAAATAGCCAGTTTGACTGCTGTAAAAGAAACAAACATCATAACAAAAGATATGAACACTGTCAAAGAAAAAGAACCTAAAAAGATATCATTGGTATGTGACTACAGTTCCAGTGGAGAAAGCTCAGATGGCTAACACAAAATGATATCAAGTGAACTTATTTCAATGTAAATTGGAAGCTGAGTTATGAAAAAACTTAATACCTATGGAGTTTTGCCATGATTTGTCTATTGCGAATAGTTACCGCTTTGCCATAAGAAAATACGCTTACCATGACAAGAGATATTGATCCATATGAAGAAATGCGATATCAACCTACAAAAAATGCGCTTGTGACCCATTAGGCCTACTGACGGTACTCCTGAATAAATGAATGAAGATAAGGAGAAGTTACTATTAATTTATATTATGATGTAGTGAATTATAGGAATATATTGGTTATTGGTATAGTTCTTTATAAAATAGCAGCATTTAAGCTTTAAAAAAATGTATATTTATACCGAATGCAGTATGTTTGTAAAATTGATACAAGTTTGGCTTGGCAGAGAGTCTCTTAAACAATTATTGGCATGGATATGATTCTTTACATATCTAAGGGTGTAAGCTGAAACCCCAGTGGTGTAGCTACTGAGATATGAAAGTGATTTTGAAAAATCCCATTCTACAATAAACTTTAGAAATACCTAGGTACCCAATCAGAAACTGTAACACTAGCGATTTATTTGTGTCTTCGTAGCCTTGGTATCTCCAAAAGTAATTCTCGCTTGCTTGTTTTTGGGGAAATTCCCGAGCTGAGTTAGCCCCTTCGCACATGGCGTCGTATCGTAAGCGTATCGTAGAACGCGCGTAGTACGAGAGCAATACGAGCAGGAACATGTTCAAACAAGTCCGCACACGAGGCGGTGTTGCAGCGTATCGTATGAGGTGTTCATTCGTACGCGCGTTCTACGATACGCTTACGATACGACGCCATGTGCGAAGGGGCTTAGTGCTGGTCGAGGAATCCCCGAAAAATACAGCTGTGCTAGTGATTTTTTTCTGAACATATCTTGTCATTGAAGTTGCGTCACTTGGTTTGATCTTGATTCACAACCTATCTTAGTATCTTTACTGCCCCCAATATCCAAATGTGCTGCAATTCAGTTTAGCTGCTTATACTGTACTCTTAATTTATTGTTACTAACTATGATTTGTATGAACAGAGCACCTGATAAAATTATATGAGTATAAAATTGTACACAAAAATAAATATATTTGTTTACTGAAATAAAAATGCCAAACGTCAGAATCACATTTTATTTTCCCATTTAAAAAACATTCAATTTCATGATTTACCTTTCGATGTAAGCAAATGTACCTTTAACTCACGTTGGATGCAGATTCTTTACTTATGGCCTGCCTGTCGGGGAGCTACGCACAAGTTCGAATCGGCATTCGGCCGGCTAAATTGAATAAGTGTGGATATATGTTTCGGGAAAACCCCTTATTAGCCGGCTAGCTTAGTGTCGAGCCAACCCCAACATGATTCAGCAATATTAGACGCCGAACGGAGTTTACCGATCGGCAAGAGCCTAATGAAACCCGAATAGTTGTAGTATCAGGTTTTTTGTTCAACAATACTGCCGAATCGAAATTGCCGACCCGAACAAGCATGTAGGACCCCTAAATTAAAAGGGAATATCTACACTCCGCCAAGCATTCTCAAATAGTTCTAAAGAAAGTGGTTCTACAATATTGCAGCTAACTTAACTTACAGAGGAAAGTGGGCTTTATAGCATATAAGAATAAGAATCATCTACGTAAATATAGAAAGAAATGGCAACGCCCCTATTCCTGCACTTGTTTATCTCGCTCGCACGTTTTATTTTTAAGCGAGAGGTAACTATCCAAACCTTTAATCAAAAATGTTAACTTCAAACCAGAGAACAGCATATTACATTTTTTATTACCTACACAAAATCAAGCCCAGACCAAGAATTAAAGAAAACTACGTTTGCATTTTTTTCTACTTAACGTGCACTTAGAAGGTTTAAAAATATTTTAATTTAAATTAGTTCTACTCCAAGAAAAATTAGGGTCTGCCCAAACAGAGGCGATACCCGCGTAGGTACTTCATACAAGTGGCGCCAGCGAATTCCGTTCGGGACGGGATACGCCTCAGTTTGACCAGAGCTTTACACAACAAACTTGCTCTAAAGTAGGGTAAGATCAGAAAGTGCAACCTAATATAATAAATTCAATTATGTCAGTGCCCTACAAGTGAAAACTAGATGAGAAATGCTTGATGAAGTTAAACTAAAACATATTTTGTGCATAAAGACAACACTTCTGTCTACTTTGAAACACTCAGGACACAAACATATATCTATAGATTGACACCGAAGAATCGAGAGACATCCAATTACTTGTCACCCTATTGGCTAACAGAGTACAATAGGTACCTAGACGTTAATATGGCCCATCGAGTTTGAGGAAAAGACGAGTCTTCAGCGAATTTACACTTAGCTCCGTGGAGCTTCATGCGAAAATGAACCTTAGTTGATCAAGTTTTTCTTATTCGTATGATACACTTGATCACAGTTGCTTGTAGGAATATTCACATTAACATACACTATTAAGGTTTATTTTCGGATGAAGAGCGACTAAGCTAAATCTAAGTCTGCTCTTTAGATCGCCTTAGAGTGGGTTGCAAACCGGCGCAAATGTAGTATAACGCCCCTAGCTATACCTAGCAATAATGTTGTGACGTTGTACCAAAAACTCACAAATATAACAATAGCTATCGATACCCATATTATAACTGCCGCTATATTTTATGTCGCACGTACTTATATCTTAAATTCATAGTACACAGGTCCTGACTATGATACGCATGACATGTGATGCTTAGCGGCAGTTAGTGACGGATAGCGATAAATATCCATCACTACTAATGAACGAAACTATATTATATTATTTCAAAGAACTAACAGAAATAACACAATGTGTGAAAAAAGTTATAAAATTGATCAGAAAATGGCTTAGTTTTAACTGATTTTAAATGACGTGCTAGACAAAGACAGCGCTACAAATATGTGACGTCATGTTTCATACCGCTATAGTTACGTAGTACAAATGGCCGTTTCACGCGATAAGGATAGAAAGTACCCCCCCACTAAAAACTTCTAAAGCATGTAACTACATTTTTTTAGCGATTATATTTCACACACGTGTTGTTTCTGTTAGTTCTTTAAAATAACATAACATTTTCATGAATTTTTAGCAGTAGTCAAATAGCCAATTACAAGTTCACATTCAGTTGTTTTGCCAGCTTAGAACGATGGACGACTTTCAAAGATGACTGGGACTTACTGAATCCAGAAGGCGGATGACAGTTTGTTGTGGCCCAGCGCGGGAGAAGGCCACGCCCAGCAGTGGACCGCGATAGGCTCAGTTGATTGCAAAACGTTGTTTCACCGGAATAGCAGTCTCTTTCTCAATCTCGTGTTGCCATATTAATGGCCAGATAGCAATAGTTGAAATACTGGTAGGTAACTTATAAATACCTACTCTAACGGCAAATGATTACATGTATTTATTCGTTAACAGATAACAAGCTTACTTACTA
This sequence comes from Diarsia brunnea, assembly GCA_949774965.1. Lineage (NCBI taxonomy): Eukaryota > Metazoa > Arthropoda > Insecta > Lepidoptera > Noctuidae > Diarsia > Diarsia brunnea. The sequence goes on from OX459010.1 coordinate 18,783,534, forward strand.
AAGCTTACATATCGAATACATAAAACAATATAAATATTTATGTAATTTATTATGAAAATACTTTTAATTTAACATTTAATACAATATCAGTGAGTTAATTACTAAATTAATTAGGCAATGAAATTGCACAGTTTTAATATAATTTGCGCTAGATGGCGACACTTTGTTCGCCGATATTTTCTACAAATTCGTTTTTACAACATCCAAGTTACAGTTCACGACAAATATTAGTTAATTTTTATTTATTTGAAGGATGTTATTTATTCCGATATTTAAGTTAGGTACATGTCTTGACAGCAAATATTCACAGTTGCTATATATAATAGATAAGCTGACAGCAATATCTAAACATAAGTGTTTACCTACTTTTGGCTGCAGCGAAAAGTATTATTTGGCGTGATCGTTGCAAAAATATAATTATTTAAAATACATAATTAATCAAAATAAATGTAGGTACCTACGCAAAAGTTGACTAGAATCTGAGATCAAAAAAATATTAGTTAGGTACAAATATAGTTCAAATTATTGTCGTTATAAAACAGACGTAGGCTCAGGATGTTGATATGTCCCCTGCATTATTCCAAACGAAAAACGATGAATAATATAACAAATTAATACATTTCCAACAACATATTAAAGATGAGATGATTTTTATATAATGTAGAAATATCCCTGTTACATTATTCTATGCGTTAAACAATTTATATAAACTCCTATTTCAATTTGGCAGAGGGAATGTTCGCCTGACTTTGTTTTATTTCTGTTTATAAACAATTTATGGTGGGGGCGAAGTATAGACGTCACCACATCAAGCTACTACAAAATCATGTCAAATAAATAGATTGTCAATCGATCGATCAATAAATAGATTGTAATTGGGTGTCATGTTTAATAGATATTAGGTATAACTAGCGACCCGCCTTGGCTCCGCACGTGTACAATGTAGATACTGAATTTCCCGGGTTTTTTTTTACTATAATATGCATGTATACTAGGTAGGTAGGTACCTACATATAAACCTTCCTCTTAAACTCACTCTATCGATTGCTAAAAACTGCATTAAAATCCGTTGCGTAGTTAGTGTACCTAGGTACAAACCGCGGAGATGACTTTGTTTTACACTATGCTCAAAGAGGATAAGATTACGAAGTGAAAGGTTTATGGTTGATTAGGAAAATTGTCAATTTCGGTTGCTTGATGTGCTTGGCGTCTGTACCTCTAAGAAGTGATCAAACTTAGCGACACGGAATTGGCTTGAGCCGAAAAAGCTATATATCCACGCAATAAAAGCGAGAAATCCTACATAGATCATAAAATTTGGTAGTCATGGGGGGAAGCCTTTGTCCAGCTGTGGGACACAGGCTAACAGTAACACTCCTACAAGATGTTAAGTCGCGTACTCTATTCCGAATTTCCGAAACGCTTCGCTTCTCTTAGTCACCGGCTCAGGCCGAATCTTTGTCAATAACTGAAATCACTTCTTTAAACCTCACTAGTAGGCGATATTAACACTCCAGGTTTTGCTATAAATCATTTGATTATTCATTCTAATATTCGGCAGTGCTTCCTATTCTTCATCAAAGTTTTTTTCGTACCATCAAAACGCTCCTAGTGATGTTTCAGCCCCCAATACCAAATACAATGTCAATATTAAAAATTTATTCTTAAACCTTATAAAAGTACAGTTAAACTGGTACGGACATATTGCGAATACTGTATTATACTGGCAGAAACTTCGGTATCCGTGAGTGTCCGGATATGCGTCCGCAGTTTATCCTCACCGGTTTCACTGAATCTTTTGGTAGGTAGTACAAATCGTTTATGGAATAGTAAGTACCATCAGTGTAAAGTGTAGTTATAATCAGTGTAAGTAGTTTAGTGTTTGTCTGTTTATTCGCTTGAAACGCATCTCTTGTCTTCTAAAGCCAGGATGAGAGCGCACTCGATCTTGGAGTGTAGCCAGGTGAGAACCTCAGGGTCTGATACTTCCACCGCCTTTTCGTCCGTTGAGAAGTAGTTTACAAGCTCGTCCTGGAAACATTAAGATAGTAAAATTCTTCTTTTGGACAACACTTAAACAAAAACTGCTCTTTAGCTTAAGAGACAACTGCTAAGTGATGGTTCATAGGGGATGTGGTTCAAAGAGCACATGTGCCATCTCCTCTTCTTCGCTCCTGTGTTATCTAAACCCAGAGCTTCATGTTTATCTGCCGTGCTTGCTACAGCTAGCCTGCACCATACAAACCTGTTTAATGTTAAGCAGCAGCTTATCGTCGCGTACGATGGGTGACCCGATGACGTCATCCAGCTTGACAGCCCACTCCACGTGCCAGGAGCCGCTCGTGCCGCTCGCTCGCACCATGAATATGTGTCTGAAGAATTAAAATAATTATGTTACTATCTTAATCTATCAGTCAGCATCGTCTTTGACATCGTAAGACAGGTCATGTATCGGTGAATTTTGTGAACTTCTTTGTTTGGTCTTTTGAAGTCTACTTCTCCCAAAAAAACTTGGTCTTTTGAAGCCTACTCTCCCAAAAAAGACTTGATCTTTTGAAGCCCGTTTCTCCCAAAAAGACTTAGTCTTTTGAATCCTACTTCTACCAAAAACCTTGGTCTTTTGAAACCTACTTCTCCCAAAAAGACTTGGTCTTTTAAAGTCTACTTCTCCCAAAAAGACTTGGTCCTTTTAAATGTACCTACTTCTCCCAACAAGACTGGCTCTATTAATCTTCAATACTCACTGTGTAGAAACAAGCAGCGTGCAGTTGGAGGTGGGTCCCAGATGTGCGTGCGCGATGTAGGCGTCCGTGTCGGCGTAGTGGCCGCGACCCAACAGCGACAGCAGCTGCAGCCCCAGCGCCGCGTGCTGCGAGTATGGACGCACGCCCTGCGGGGGGACAATGGCGTGAGAACAAGGTCTGGTTGGGAAGGAATTTGAGGACTAGTCATAGAACCAACGTTGAACAAGGTTGAAGAGATACCGACGCTGACAGTTACCACGTACTCAGTACATCATTTTGAACCCCCAATACAGAAATTTCAAAAAAACAAACTACTGTTCCATACATTTTGACCATACGGTCGCAGTTTTGTAGGTAGGGACAGCTGTTAGTGTCGCTGTCCCTGCCATCATGTTTACGAACGTTGTTGGGGGCAGCTTGTATCAATACGGTCCACACTGAAGTTTGGAACCGCGTCGTGTGTGGTTGCGATCAGCATTGAAGGAATAACGAAAAAGAAGACCAACAACAGGCTGGACTGATCAAAAAGCAGGCAGCATACACCTAGTTTCGGACCAGTCACGAATAATTTCGTACTTTTCAGAATCACCGCACTAGTAAGTGATCAGTAGTTTGGCCTATTTCAGAGTACCAGTATATTTATTATGTGGTGGTTTATGTTGCAATATCGACAACTTCGCGTTACGATGTGTGCTCAATCTAGACATGAATTTCGGTATCGCTCATTATTACTAAAATCGGGCATTAACATAACAGCAATAATCAATTCTAGAACCTTACCTCAATAGGAGCGCAGTGCCTAGGCAGCCGTCGCCGGGCCAGCAGTCGGCCGCCGCTCCGTTCCACGCAGGCCTTCAGCGCACTCTCCGCGCTGCTCACGTTGAGCTGACGAGACAGAGACGCGCGGGCTGCTTCGCGACAAACGTCTGAGGAATGGCAGAAGATAGTCAGAAGGTGATCATCAAACTGAAGTTACTTTAGTTGCGCGTATTGTCAAGACGACATCAGCGGAGCACTGGCCGTTGTTTCAACAGTATTTTAGACAGCGTATTCTATCTCTCTCACTCGTCGGAAGGTGGAGTGTTCCTCATACAATGGGGCACTTAATATCGTGTCCCGTGTCCTGTTATTTGTTTACTGCAGGAACTGATGGACGCTACCGAAAGCTCCAAACTTTCAGCTCAGTTCTGGACCGACGCAATTTAGATTGCTATCGACACGCTTAGATGAAGATTAGAAGGTCAGTCTTTACATTTCTAGTGAGTGAGAGAGATAGAAAGCTATCTATAAAACTTTCGCACCTTTTTGTCGATGTTTTACGAGTGCCCATGTAGGATTGTAGGCCTATGTGAAATAAAATATTTTGATTGATTGATTGATTTGAAGATACCCCCAGTGCTCCACCGTTGTTCGCTACAGCCATTGTTGCCACATTGGCCCTACAGCTACGAAGCAGATTAGCCTGCCGGAATCTGTGTTACCAAGACTAGAACCTTGTTATGTCAGTTCGATAGTGAACCTTATTGGTACTACAATGAATAGCTTATTTTTTTTTTGGCGGGTGAAAAATCATCAAATAACCCCTCCCGCTCTTGGGCAGAGCGAAAGGGAGTGTCAGACTTCTACCGACTAAAAACCACCCATGTTCCTTCTTAGCCCTTCATGTCGAGGCCGCGGTATCTCTTGCAAACAACCCGCAGCCCCGACGGGTGCTATGAATAGCTGTCTATGTGATCTCCAACGCGTTTAAATGTGTGGAACCCCTGTGTCGTGTCGGTTGCGGTTAGGGTTGTGTGTTATGGTTTTACTATTGGACCTAAACACGGTTGCATGCCCTAGCTGGGGTGGACAAACTAGAAAGAAGATAGAAACTTGTTGCACTAAATATTCTCACTAAAGGTTTGACCGATTTTCAAGGAGGAGGCACAATTTCACGCAGCTCTCTGCCTGTCTCGGCAAAGTAGTAGGTATTTACGATAAACATAACATAACACATCACACCTGTAATCCCCTAAAAATAGGGTAGTTAACTAAAAAAATCTAATTAGTCCGTCAGATAGATTTCCGAAAAATATTGGACACGTATTTTTTCTTTTTTCACGTAAACAAACAATGAAGACGATACAGTGCTTTTAAAACTCGTGTAACGTCATATTCTAAGACATTAGTACTCGTATGACATTTTTTACCGGTGAGTGACGTCACAACCCCCACTCAAATCTTTGACGCGTTTTATCTTCGTAAATTTTTATTGATTTGATGAAATAAAAAATACGTATCCAATAATTTTCGATAATCTAACAGACGGACTAATTAGAATCATATTTTTTTTGTCAGGAAACATGGCTATTAGGTGGAGGTGTACCTACACACAGATCCAGACTCGGTGGCTGAGAAATTTAGAATGGAGGAAACGAATTAAAAAAAATCCCGTCCTGGGGAATCGAACCCGGAACCTCATACAGCAGTCGCTATGGAATATAGAAGTTTGTCATGCAATAAAATAAAGCGTATATGCATGCACTACGATACTCACTCCTCACAACAATACAGTCGTCATCTGTTCGCATCGCAGACGAAAACAAACGAGAAACACAGTTAATTTACAATAAATAACTACATACAATGTAATGTAATTATATAAATAGGAGACACTTAAAACATAGTATAATAAAATAATCGTGAGATATAAGAGGAAGAAATCACAATCATGCTATTACATTTAGTTTGTATATAGTCAGTACCATGCATTTTTTATTTAACCCCGTTCCCTCTTTTTTACCCGACTTTGGCGAAAGGGGATTATTCTACGTATGAAGGAGCAGGTAATGCAGGGTACTGACTGTACATGTTTAAAGTACCAATTTGATTCTGTAAAAAAAACCCGTTAGTTCCCGAAAAATGGCATGCATTTAATATTTGAATTAAAACGAAATTAATATTTACTCTGGCCCGTATCACAATAAGGTTAAAATAATTCAGATGAAGTGATATTTTCTTTTACGAAATAATCAGAAAGAATCTTCTAAACATCATATAGAAACACTCATAGAAAGGTATAAAAATAATCACAGAACAATTAAAATAGTTCTAGACTCACCAAACGTAGGTCTTGCGACGAGAGCGGTGAGTGCTAGCGCGATGCTAGTTTGGTTACTGCTGTCCCCCTCGATCACACTTTCAGGGATGTCGTTGCTTAGTTGGGGGACTTCACCTGACACAAATAAATGAGATGAGTTACTTCAAACATAAGAGCAGCACTCTGCTGTCAACAGAGCCAACTTCGGCTGTCGACAAAAGCAACTGCTGCAATATTCGGCACGCCGATTGCTGCACACAATGCCATTGTTGAAGCGCGCCGCGAACGTTACTATATAGTAAAGCGTCAAATAGACGAGCAGTACTTTGCTGTCAACAGTAACAGCTTCAGCTGTCGACAGGGCCAACTTGAGCTGTCGACAGAGGCAACTGCGTTTGCCGTCGACACGTGGACAACAAACGCCGACCAAGTTCCCTCTGAAAACGGCTCAGTCGATACTCGTACGAGGCCTATAATCTTCAGAACGATTGTGAAGGTTCAGCAAAGTATTTCGTATTTCCACAAGGCCTTTCGACATTTTTCTTTTTGACCTCCTGCTGTTCAATACCTTAGGGTATCTCCAGTACACTTAAAGGTGGGGATGATTTTATAAATGTTCATAAAATGTACTAGGCTATCATCAGGTCCAAAGAGGTTACTGACTGGTACCTCTTGTCAATTCAATACGTTGTATGAGTTTTCTATCCTCAACAGTGTAACTTTTGTCTAATCTTGTCAGTTGGAACAATTCTGAAAAAGTTTTCGCAAAGTCTAGTGTTACCTGGTTTCCTCCTCGGAGTCTGTGGTTTAGGCAAGTCGTCAAACATGGCGCTGGTCCTAGTGCTAGGGCTCGCTCGCAGTCCCAGCAAGGCTGCAGCTCCGTCTTCCAGGCGAGAAGCCACATCCATGACCTTGCGGCCTAGTGCTGTGCCCTGGGAAAGAAAAACGATTGTTAAGGCATTTCATGTGTGTGACTGCCGGGGCTGCGGGTTGTTCGAAAGAGATACCGCGGCCTCGGAACACAAAGGGCTAAGAAGGAACATGGGTGGTTTTTAGTCAGTAGAAGTGTGACACTCCCAGCCGCTCCGCCCAGAGCAGGAAGAGTCATTTGATGATTTCCCACCCCCCAAAAAAAAAGAGAAAAAAAGAGGCTTGTCAAGTACTGCTGCGCTTTGAAAAACATCAAAACGCTACTAATACCGCGAATAACTTGGTCAGCTTCTAGGCCCCAGTCATTTGACAATTCACTACTGATACGAAAGAAGACGTGATGTTAGGGTATCGTAATAAACCTTTAATTTAAATTCTCTAACTGTACTACGTCCTCAGCTTTTTACTTGCTAAAATGTTGGGTTCGAGTCTCGTGAAACCCTCATGAAAAAAATACTTCAAGTTATTGAACTAGCTCTTAAGTTTTAGTTGTTATCTCACCAGGCAAGGCTCATAATACTGCTTGAGTCCCCTGGAGAAGTCTCCGATGGTGCTGTAGGGGTTCCCGAGGATGTTGAGGCCGAGCACCAGCACGTAGAACTGCTGCACCAGCTGCGTCCAGTAGTGGCGCGAGGCCTGCCCCACCAGCGTGCCCGCGGACATCGGCGCGTTGCGGAATTCCAGGTACGACATTCTGGAATTATTTATGTTACCGTCATTTTAGCATGGACTCATTGTAATTACGCAGGACTAGATTCAAAACCCCTGGTTATATGGATATGCACATGGAATCTCATAAATTTAAAATTAACTTTAAAATGCAGGTTAATTGTGTAACACATTTATAATGGCATAGTTTTGAACATTCAACAAGATAACTTTGGTAAAATTAACGAGCAGACAAGCACACGAATTTTTCAAATATACGAAGCACTTTTTCTACAATTTCTTCCAAATTCCTGCGGATTGTTATTAATAGTACATTATGGTATAAGTGTAACGTTGGTGATTACCGCTGAGGCGCCATTGAGACCCGAGCCGTTAGGTGAGGGTCTTAAGAGAGCCGAGGACGGTAATCATCAATACACACGTGTATCATACGACGTTTTTCAACACACTTGTGAAGAAAATAACACAAAAAAAAACATTTTCAACAGTTAAAGTGAGTTGTGAAAAAAATTTCGCCATGGCGGGAAAAATTAATCAGTTTTCCTGCGCGCGCATCTAACAATGGCGATCGGCCATAGAGTGAATGAGGTTTCTTTTTTTTTGCTTTTTGTGGATAGCGTTTTAGACACGTACAAAATGAGGAATTCAAAGTTTTTTTTATTATAGAGAAAACAAAAGTTTTATTTATTGAAAACGTATATACAAGTTGAAATTATCTATTTAAATTAATACGTTTACCTGTGTGCGCATCTAACAATGGCGATCGGCTATAGACTAAAAGATTAAGTTTTTTTTTTGGCTTTTCGCGGATAGTGTTGCAGCCACGTACAAAATGGGGAATTCAAAGTTTTTTTATTACAGAGAAAACAAAAGTTTTATAATACAAGTTGAAATTATCTATTTAAATTCGAAGTTACATGAAATGAGCAAGGAATAGGTACATTAATTTATTTGTAGCATTGAACACAATCTTTATCTTTTTTTTTCTCAGTATCGAAACTTTTTTAAGAACAAAGCAACTCAACCAAAAAAATTTAAAAAAAAACCTATAACTCACTTGTGAATAAAGGTAATGAAAAATTCACAGTTTGATTACAGGTGTCATTATATGCCTAATTGCGGTGAAAGAGCCACTTTATGAGCAAGTGTGTTGAAAAATTATGTTACGCAACTGGGATTCATATTCAGAAAACATTTACCGCACAGAACAGAAAGAACAGGTAGAAGTGCTAAGTAGCCATGGCACGGCTGTCATAAGTGCTCTCTGTGTCGCCTACTCTCAGATTTTCAATACCAGTCGTGTTTTGTTCTTTTTTGTTCTCGAAAGTTCCATGCTACTCAATTAGTGATGTGGTTAAGATCAGTTGCAGATTTGATCGATAGATGTCGATAAAATAAAACAATGTTATACTTACCGTTTAACATTTCAATACAAAGATCCTAACATTCATACACAAAATTTATTTTGAAACGTGTACCTGTGTAACATTAAAGTTACATTACAGATGTTTTGTAGCTAATATAGAATCAAACTTTTACATAATAATTTTCACAGAGCGGAAAGAACAGTAGAAGTGCAAAGTAAGCGTGGCACGCCTGCGATAACTGCGCAGTGTGTCGCGTACTCTCAGATTTTCGATACCAGACAATACCAGTCGTGTGTTGACATTGCTTCGAGTCGCTAGTCTCCCGAAAATTATTTTTTGAAATAATATGCCGTATTGTTACATTGCCCGAATATTAATTAAGAAAATAAACTAAATAAACTGTGTTGAAAATGATGTGTCACTAATGCAGTGACACATCATTTTCAGCCCTTCCACAAGTTTATAATAGCAAGAGATCGAGGTGGCTTATTGTATCCTTCGCCAGATGTGGTGAAGATATGTCAAACGGCTGAAACATTTAAAAAAAATGTTGATATTGGAATTTTTAGAAAAGAAGTGGCCCTAACCATTGTAGGGACCCTTTTGTTCAACAATAATTCAGCTCTCGGATTCCATACACCTCAGATCCCTTTCCTCATCCGAAAGCTATAAATATTTGGGTATGTCGGAAGCGTTAAGCATTAACGTAGCTGACATGAAGCAATCGTTGAAGGAGCGCTTCTTCGGACGCCTGAAGAAGGTTTTAAGTAGCCTTCTTTCAGGTGGGAACAAGGTGCGCGCCTTTAACGGTTGGGTCATGCCGTTTTAATGTACTCTTTCGGCATACTCAAATGGACTCAGACCGAACTTGACGCCTTGGATAGGAGAGTCCGTACATTGCTGACCGTAAATCGGATGCATCACCCACGCTCATCGGTGATGAAGCTGTACATCCCGCGGAAGTGCGGGGGTCGAGGCTTTTTAAACGCGAAGACCTTCCACAACCGCGAGGTGTGCAGTCTCAGGGAATATTTTTTAAAAGCCGATGTGGGTATGCACCGAGATATGGTCGCAGTGGACAAGGGACTCACCCCGCTGTCCATGGCTAACGAGAACTGGCGCAAACCTGTGGTACTTACTACTGATGACCGCAAGGAAGTATGGCAAAGCAAGGAGCTTCACGGGCGCTTCTACCGGGCTCTTCACGGGCCCGATGTAGATTTTCTAGCGTCCGTGTCCTGGCTACGTTTCGGCAACCTCTTTGGGGAAACTGAAGGTTTTGTCTGTGCGATTATGGACGAAGTTATGTTGACGAACAACTACCGGAAATATATTATGAAGGATGGGACGGTTGACGTGTGTCGGGCATGCCACCGTCCGGGTGAGTCCATCAGACATATTATTTCTGGTTGTTCTCGTCTGGCTAACGGCGAGTACTTGCACAGGCACAATCAAGTAGCCAGGATTATTCACCAGCAACTTGCCTTGAAGTATAAATTTGTGGAGTCAGAGGTACCGTACTACAAGTATGTGCCCGACCCAGTTCTCGAAAAAGACCATGTAACGTTGTACTGGGATCAGTCTATCATCACTGACAGGACTATTGTTGCCAATAAGCCTGATATAGTGGTGATAGACCGATCAGCGCGCCGCGCAATGATAATCGATGTTACCATTCCGCATGACGAGAACCTCGTGAAAGCTGAAAAAGAGAAACAAATAAAATATCTAGACTTAGCACACGAGGTTGTCGATATGTGGCATGTGAGCTCGGCTATCATTGTGCCGATTGTCGTTACGGCCAATGGCCTTATAGCTAAGAGCATGGACGGTCATCTTTCAAAGCTCTCGCTTGGCAGTTGGATCAAGGGCCTGATTCAGAAGGCAGTACTCCTTGATACGGCCCGCATCGTGAGGAGGTTCCTCTCTCTGCAGCCCTAACCACCGGTAGCTTGGACCCTGCTCCCGTCACCGGTGGACGACTATTTTTTATATTTTTAAATGTTTTTTTATAAGTTTTGTATAAAATATTTAAAAATGTAAATTATATGTAAAAAAGTAAATAAAGGACATAATAATAATATTAGCATTTATTTCGGGCAGCGCCCATAGTGTTAGTAACAATGATCTTAAAAGCTAGTGTTAGTAGACATAATACACAAATTAAACAGTATGGAGTTTCATCCAATGACGCAGCATTGGAGACTCCCATCTATCTGCGAATAAACTCAAGATAGTGTTGGTACTGCCACGGAGACGAGCAAGCAGGGAAGCGCTTCTTTTACGTATGATGGCCGCAAAACCATCAATATGCCTTTCCGCAAACATCCCTGACGCACTACATCGCCATGGCAGCCCCAACAATATCCTGAACGCGTTATTATACTGGACACGTAGATCGCTGTAAGCACGCAAACTATAACTAGTCCACAGGCTGCACGTGTAAAAAGACGAACAAAATGATCTAAACAGAGTCATCTTGACCGCCTCCGTACATCGCGCAAACCTGCGGGCCAGCATGTTACAGCGTACCGACAGCGATCTACGTTCCCTGTCAATATCCTTATTATCCCTCAAGTCCTCGGTAACCCAATGGCCCAAGTACTTAAAGCTTGTCACCCTATTTAAGGGAGCTCCGCAGAGAGATATCTCTGGTATGGTTGGGTAACCTAGGGCACCTGCCTTAAAAACCATTATCTCACTCTTACCAGTGTTATACTTGAGTCCTTGGGCCACCGCGTATGCTTCACATATTGAGACCAGTTGCCTCAAGGCACCGATCGATGGGCTCAGCAACACCATGTCGTCAGCATAGCTAATGTTATTTACGCATACTCCATCAATATGACAACCGACATTAGTGTTGCTGAGCTCAACGATCAGCCGGTTCATGTACAGATTAAAAAGGCGAGGTGAGCTTAACCCCCCCTACCTCACCCCGCACTCCAACCTATACGCATCAGAGAACGATCCCTCCCACTTCACACTGTTTTGTTGATTACTGTACCAATACTTATATAACCCTATAACGTCACTAGGCAAGGTAGTTTCCTCTCGTAACTTACGCCACAGTGCGTTATAATTTACGAGATCAAATGCCTTTGACAAATCCAGAAAACAGGCAAACACCGGCGTTTTTCTGTCAGTGTAGTACTGTACAGTCTGCTTGAGGCATAAAATGGCACTCTCAGTGGAGAGCCCTGGTCTGAAGCCGAACTGACTATCTTCTAATGATATATGCTTCGATAACTGTTTGTCAAGCAGACTGTCCAACACCTTAGCGATGACAGTCGCCAAAGATATCGGCCTGTAATTGGAAATGTCAGAGGCATCCCCAGTTTTATTTTTAACAATAGGCACTACAGTAGTGTATATAAGGTCGTCCGGTAAATAAGAGTGACTAAGACAAAGGTTAAAAAACTTGGCCTACACTCGCGGTAGGTGTACACCGGCGTGCTTCAGATGTTCGATGCTAAGACTGTCGTGACCGGGCGACTTACCTCTCCTCATTCCCGCCACCACCGACGCAACATCTTTTGCCGTGAAGTGGATGTCATGTGGTGAATATTGCCTCCCATCAATTAGGCGAATTTCCTGCATCCAATCACGTCACTGATTTGATGAAGTCCATTGTTGAAAAATATATAAATGTTCGTATACATCATTAATTATTGAAATTAAAAGTACGACTTTCAAAACGTCAGTTTTTAAGCAAGTACTTACGTTTTATTTCAAGGTCAATAAATAAAAAGTCAATATAACTTCTCTTTTATTTTAACTCCTTAGAATTTTCTAATATAAAAACTCTGGTAGTATTTATTTTTATTTATTCTAACCTGATTTTTATTGTTTAAAAACTGACGTTTCGAAAGGCGTACTTTTAATTTCAATAAATGATGTGCAACAAGTTTTATTTAAGGTGAATGCTCCAACTAGCCCGCGAAATTCAATTTTTTTTACGTTTTTTGCAATTTGCAGGTCAGTGTTAGTTTGTATGTTGATTAGAATATTAATTGCGGCTGTAAGACGTATGTAGTTACAGAAATATAATCATCAAAATCATCAATACAAGCCTCCAAGTTCATAAAGGTGCAGGAACTTGAAAAAGTCATTTTTGCACCTTTATGAACTTGGACAAACTAACACTGACCTGCAAATTACAAAAAACGTAAGAAAATTTGAATTTCGCGGGGTGGTTGGAGCATTCACCTTAACTTCAAATGTGCTTGTTACTTTAGTAGTATTTATTTATTTGGGTTTGTTTAATAGTTTTATTTATGCAATAAAATATTGTATTTTATTTTGTTGTATTATTGTCTATTTACATTTATTATTAGGTATAATATTTGTTCATAATACTACAAACTTTTTTTTCAAAATAAATTTGGTATCTATCGATATCGATGATATAGATAAAAGCTCATTGTGTCACTTCCTTGACCGAGTAGCAAAAAATATAGACCAAGGACGCGAAGATAATCCTTATCGCTGTAGTCATTAAGTTCATAATTGCTTCCATTGAAAATACTGCCATCTATGGGTGAGTAGCGGAATTTACTTGGCATTTGTTTCTAGTTTGATTGCCGATTACAAAACGATGTATATTATTTTTGCCTAAAGCAAAAAGAAACCTATACTAAGAGCGGGAAGGTATATTTTAAAATGTAGAATCTGTGAGTTATGCTAGTTGTGATTGGAATTTAAACGACCAATCAAACGAATTGTTTATATGTAGTGCAGTGTATGATTGATGGTTTGATTGTGTTAGTTTGGCGACACTGGTTCCGATACAGATTTCGTCGCTTAGCATTTCTACCTGTTTTTTCTGTTCTGTGATTTATCGTGCCATAAGCATTTTGAAGTTGAGAATCATTAAATTTTAACTACAGTCCCTTCACTCAAAAAACAATAAAAAATAATTACTTTTTAAGAATGTTATTACAAGACATAATGAAAGGGATCGGATTACGACGCCCGTAGGATAATAAAGATTATCATTGATGGTGAAAGCAATCTTGGACGAAACAGGAACAGTAATGGCAAATAAAGTGTTGTAGGTCAGTCAGTTATTAAAAAAACCACTTACTTTATAACCACATCCTTCATATCACACAGTGACGATCCCCAAGAGTTAAACAGATATTCCAGCAAGTCACTGTTGAACAGCTTCGGTCTATTCTCCTTCTTGTTGCCAAACTTCGTCTTACTGGGACTGTTGGCACTCTCCGCAGAGTACCCTCGAGATGATAGACTCAACACCAGTTTTATAGGAGATAGATGGACATACTCGAAAAGGACGTTCCTCTGAGCAGTAATCTGGCTTTTGATAGCAATCATTGGTAAAGGCATGTGGACCAACGCAAGATCTGCCCTCAACCTCACAGCAGGTTTCTCCTGTATCTTCCAGTGGTTCAAGATATCGAAGACGTAGTTCACAAAACCACGGTCTAAGTTGACACAGTACTCTTGAACTAAGATCTTTACGTATTTGTAAACGTCCTGGTTTAAACTTGGACGATGTTGCTTTAAAGCGACAATCTCTATGCACGGTTTCAGGCCCTTGCTTGATCTGATGTCATTAGGTATCGGTGCGGGGTATAGAACACTTGGGAACACAGCCTCGTGCAGCTGGTTGTCGATTTGTAACCTCTGGCATTTCAAATGGCAATAGGTGTAAGTGTCAGATTTGCGTAACTGCATCCAAACACCAGGGTTGTACGTCCTGCGTAATTCAGAGAAGAACGGTTTCGTCATCTGCATTTTCTCCAAGTCCAAATGAATGTACTCTTTCAACTGGCACTTCTTCTGCTCCGTTTGGTACTTATCCTCAATCCAGGATGTTAGGTCTGGAGATAACTGCTTCCATTTATGATTGACGTTGACTTCCCACCTGGGTAGAGAATCAGTCATGCTCACATATGCCAGTTCCTTGACTCCTGTGTGAGTTGGCACGCAGACGGACAGACTGACCCCTGAAAGCGACATGTAGACCTCATAGTTACTCCTCTCTGCATTAATCCTCGTTCTGTACTGGTGTGCTATTCGCTCGTCCTGGGCTAATGCGAAGACTCTCTGGTACCCGTCCATATAAGATATCCAGTACACGATGACCTTATCCTTCCGCATCTTCTTGGTCTTGGCGTGTGCTTCGGGAAGGTCTGAGCTGTCGGAGTCATCACTGCTTGAGGAGCAGGGTTCAGGGGACTTGGGGGTTAGTCTCTTGAGGGTAGAGGATAATTTGGATGTGACACTGCTGGTCGCCACCAAGGTTGAGTGCTTCACTGAGTGGAAGCTTACTTTTTCTTCTCCATATCTGTAAAGAAATAAGATTCAAGTTAAGACGCCTTTTCAAGTGTGCATACTTTTTTTATTTTTTTTCTTTTAGTATCTTGATTATTCCGAAACTCCGAAAGTTTCGGGACAATTTAATTTATTCCGATTTTTTTCTTAACAAATTCCTAGTTCCTTCCTTAACCACAGAAACGTAGGTTTACATAAGAAATAAAACTTTTCTCACCCGTCTTGTCCAAAAGGAGCATCAAAACCTTTGCCCTTATTGTTATAAATATTCCACATCAGCCTCCTATCCTTAGCTGGGTCATCCCACGTGTAGAGCAAGGACTGGTAAGGGCTCAGTAGCGCCACCTGGCCTGAATCAACCTGATGCAGCTTCAGGAACAGGTCATCACACAAGTTGTCGATGCGGACTGGGGAGTCCCCTACGGTGTATGGCTTGAAGGTTATGGTGAATGGTCGGTCTGTCCCGCCTGTCACTTCTACGCAGATTGCCGTCTGAAAAAAAAAGATTTAACTCAATGTTGTTGCTGCTTCTAAGGGAACAATTAGCATTAGTCAATTTCATGGGGAAGGCCAAAGAAAAGATGGATTGATTGTGTGAGGAATTATATGAAAGAGAAAGTACTAAATGCCACTATGACGTCTAACAGGGAAGAATGGAAAAAGAAAACACGTTGCGCCGACCCCAAATAGAATGGGATAAAGGCAGGAAGATGATGATGATGAATTCCATGGGATAAGACCATAACGTGTTTCGAAATATGGACTACCCATACCCAAAGTATGCCATGCTAGTAACAGTTATCTTACGATAAATATGTTTGTCATAGAGTACGGTGACATGTAATAATACTTATGTAAATGACCACACCATTTAATTTGGCTTGAGAATCATCTACACCAAATATTTACACAACCCACATCCATAGATATATTTGACACCCTACTTCCCAACGTCCCACATAGTTGAAAAAAGGTCCACGTAAATATTTCACATATCCGCATAATAATACAGACCCTAACTTGTAATATAAACATGAAAGCCGTGACATAAGTCTTACATCACACGAACGCGACCGCGGTCAGGGCACGAGCACTAACTCAATTAGCACCACTTTCATCTCAACTTTTATAAGACCCGCACACAAACTCACTTTCCCTCAGTTTTCAGTAGACTACAGTGAAACCATGTTCAAAATAGTGCTTCTTGTAACGTTTTCTGTGATATGTGTGGTTGCGGAAAGTGATGATGGACGCAGACATTCAAGATCTTACACAAGAGTGAAACGAGGGAGATATCCTGGCCCACCGATAAGATTCTACAATCGCCCGCCCATGACATTCCCTATCAAAGGCCCGTTCTCCTACACCCCCCCGCCCTTCATGCAGGATGATGATCCTCCATACCCCGGCAGCAGACCCTACAAGGTTAGTAAACGTCCTACTAACGAAGGTTTAGGGGACAATGACATAAGTAACCTAGTTAAAAACTTATCTAAACAAGACTTGGATAAAATACTTGAATTTTCTTCTGAGAAAGATAAATATTCCCAAAAAGGAAATGTCGATTATGAATACAGCCGACCGCATAAGAGAGAGAATTTACAAAGACCGACGTATACCAAAGAATTTTACAAAGGAAATATTGATGCTAAATATCAAGCAGAGAAACCTTATGAAATGGAGTTCAAGAAATATGTGAGCTATGTGACTGAAGCCACTCCTGTAAACTACGCATCACAAGATGAAAGTAGAAATCCATATTCAATAGAATCAGAACCTAATCAAGTGAGTTTTTATGAACCACAGAACGATGGACCGCCTCCTTCTAAAGGGTATACTGAGCAGGACAATGCGCCTCCTCCATTTCGGTTTCCTCAGGGTGGACCGACTAAATCTAACGATTTTAGACCTAATCAAGAATTTGGCCCTCAAGACAACGGACACAATCAATTTAATGATTTAGGTTCTCAGGACACTCAACCTATTCAATACAAACCTTTTCTATTCCAAGGTGATCAGCCCGCTAAATTTAAACCTTATAGTGCACAAGTTGAACAAATGCCTACATCTGTACCTGATGACAGTCTTACTAGCCAGAATTTCGGAAACTCTCAAGGACCTAACGCTTTTCCAGGCTCTAGTAACACAGATTATACTGAGACAAATGAAGAAGAGAAGCTGCCACCTCCAACAAACATGAGAGAAGAAGACTTTGATATATCTTACACGAATAATGTGCCTACCGTTGTGAAAGCTGATTCTGATTCATATCAAGTGGAAAGTTTCGGTGATCTACCACTGATGAATTATAATTCTAAGTTGCATTCGGTCAGTTCGTATCACGTGCCACATTATACTGTAAGTATTCGAGATTATTTAAGCGGTCTGGGAGAATTAATCTGTTGTGTTTTGATCGGCGAATTTACTAGCCTTGGTTGCTAAATTAATAAGTATCTCATTAACGTTATAGTTTTAAAATCAATATATGCTTCACTCAATCAGATAAGAATGATATCTAATATTTCTTGTTTAGGTTTAGTGATATAAGTATTTTTAATTTTACAAATCGTTGCCAAACAAACTCAACTGAATGTGAGGGTGAGAACTCTCATCTAAAGCCATAAAATGGATGGAAGCCCCAAAACGAGGATTTAATTAAAGAGTTGTTATTAGAGAATTTTTAATCTCAACGACTTGTTTCATTGTTTCAGGTAACTCAATCAAAATCACAATCGCCCCCATCGGCACCTTCACCATCATTCGCATCATCACAATCCTACTCCTCATCAACGGGCCTGAAGCCGTCACCAGCTGCTGCCTCCATCAAAGCTCCACCATTCGAACCTGCTCCCCCAGTATCAGCTGCTAAAGAGCAGAGCGATGCCCATCTAAAGGCGATCAAGATTTGGTCTCACAAGTCTAAAGGAGCAGCGTATACGTTGCATGATGATGGAACTTTAACGCCAGAGTGGCCGAGACCGAAGTATGGGAAGTGAGCTTTTGTAAGTTGTAGTAATATAGTAATTTATTTGTAGTTTGTGGTTTTATTTCTCCCTTAGGTTTTAGTCATAACGACGACTATTATTATTATACATGGCACTTCGTATTTTAGAGAAAATTAGGCTTTTTCGTGCGTTGTCTTCATCACTTATACTTTCGAAAATCTTTTGGCCTGTGACTAAAACCAGAACTAACGCCGCCATATCGTTGTTAGGGTTCCGTACCCGAAGGGTAACTAACGAGGCCAAATTACTAAGCCTCCGCTGTTCGTCCGTTTGCCTATCTGTTAACCTGCTCCCCCCATTTCAACGTCATTCGAACTTCAAGAGATCTTTGTAATCGTGGGGATAAGATGAATCTTGGGAAGGATCAGGATCATGCAAATGCAAAAGCTGTAACATTCACAAATCTACTCACCCCCTTATCCATCCTCAACACCGTAAAATGATTCCTCGTAATCGGGAAGTGTTGGGACACGACTGTCGAGTCCCGGTACTTGCAGTGCATCGACATGGAGTCAGTCTGCGGCCAGAACGGGGTACATTGCTGGGGCGACAGGTCGTTCCACAGGTCGGCTGCTTCGTTCTCCTCCATGAACCGCAGGTGACGCTTTGTGTCGTTGTAGACCAGGAAGTATGGTAGGAGAGTTACGATTTTTGTGAGTTGAGGGCAGAGCTCTGATAGGGTTACCTGAATAAAAGAAATCTTGTATCAAAATCAAAGCATTTATTTGAAGAAGGCCAGTTACACTCACTTTTTAACCGACTTCAAAAAAGGAGGAGGTTATATGTTCGTGTGTATGTATTTTTTTTTTTTTTATGTATGTTACCTGATTTCTCCTCCATTTGTGAACCGATTCTCAAAATTCTTTTTTTATTTGAAAGAGTATACTCCTGAGGTGGTCCCATTTAAATTTGGTGAAGATCTGATCCTGATCTTCGGAGATATACAATAGAACTCTTCAAAAATAGACGGCAAATCTGTCGTGATTGCTGCAATCGCTTGGATGTTTATTGTTTATACAACATCATGACGTAACATCACGCCTGTATGATCTGAGGGGGTACGCAGATGTGTACACCCAGATTTGGACAGTAAGATATTATGTAATGTTCCATTTATTGGGGATAAATAAAACCTATTATTTGTTTGGGAACAACTAAAAATGGAAAAATAAAAAACTTTTTTGCAAAAAATAAAACCGACTTCAAAAACACAAAAAAGTGAAAAATAAACATCACAAGAAAAAGCAGCTTCTGAAGTCGGTGACATTTTGTTTGTTTGATTTCGTTTTCTTTGCCACCGACTTCAGAAGCTGCTTTTTCTTATGATGTTTATTTTTCACTTTTTTGTGTTTTTCACTTTTTTGTGTTTTTGAAGTCGGTTTTATTTTTTGCAAAAAA
This sequence comes from Diarsia brunnea, assembly GCA_949774965.1. Classification (NCBI taxonomy): domain Eukaryota; kingdom Metazoa; phylum Arthropoda; class Insecta; order Lepidoptera; family Noctuidae; genus Diarsia; species Diarsia brunnea. Next base: position 18,803,026 of record OX459010.1, read on the forward strand.
GTTTTGAATTGTCCAAATACATTCAACAGTGTTTCAGTCACAATGCATAAAACTGTGAAAGTAGTGTAGTAGCTCATACCACGGCGAAGATCTCAATGGAAAAGAAGGGTCAAGAAATTCCATGGACGCTCTAGGTATATAACATTTTAATTTAATATCTATCATTCAGCTGATGCCGATCGATCGGCGAAAATCTTTTACTAAAACGTCTACTAGCGCTGAATAATGTTCAGGTTGACTCGGCACAATTTGAGTTCAGCTGACCGCCTTTTTACCAAAGCATAATTGACATTATTCGATTTTGCCGCCTAGCCTTGCGAAATCATGGATCATAGTCCCTCATACGTTACACTAGTATTTATCGCTAAACTAAACTCTCTCGAACTCGACTCGAAGCAACAACTTTTTCCTGGAGATTATATTAATTACAGGTACTGTATCATTGATAGTAGGAAAGAGAAAATAAGAGGAAATACTTACATTGAGCAACAATCTATAGTTAGTCCTCCTCTCAGTGTGAGGACATACAATTAACCCCGGCGCAGCAGCAGCAAGTCTAGCAGCGCGTGACCAGGCGGAGAGATGCGCGCGGAAGCGCACCCGCGCCCCCCTCCCCCGCCTGCGCCCCCTCGCGCCAGGGCTCCACAGCAGGGGCTCCTCTGTCACCTCGTACCACGTGTCCGACTGGCCGCCCTGACAAAAACAACGCAGTTTCAGAGAAGAAACCGGCTAAGAAAAGAAGAAGGTGAGATAGATATAACAAAAGAAAGATAGAAAAAAATAAGGATTAAGAAAATAAATGAATAAGAGACTATAAGATGAGATGGATCAAACAAAAAAGGATCAGAAATAAGAAAAAAAATACAAGATGAACTAAAAACTAACATGAGTTGTAAGATAGGATTTGCACAAAGGATCTCTCTGGACTCAGGAGAAAATCAAAAAAGCCCAGCTTATACGAGTATAAAGGCTTCAACTTTCGTAGAAGCTGACCGACCAGCTGGCTGAACGTGACACTTGGGGGTACCATGTTCCATGACATTTTTTGTTCGTCTAGGTGTCCTCTACCCGTACATACTACTTACATCGTGGGTCGCGATTTCGAAAAAAAAAATCTAAATGGCGGTGGTTTGATATGCCAGCTTCCATACAAAAAAGTTCAAACTCCTTTAAAGAGTGTTAAAAGTACCCTTTACGAAGTCGAAAGGCACTTGTTCTCCCCGCCTTGCTTGACGCTTTGTGAAGGGTCCGTTTACATCCTGTATGTTGGTTTTTAAGTCTACGTACCTTCATCTGCAATGGTAGCCCTGTCTTGTTGATGAGCCAGTGCTGCGCGTGCAGGAACACCTCCCAGCAGTCGTTACGTTCCACCGTGACACAGACTTGCACCTGTTTGTTACCGCCTTCTGTCTCACAGTCACTGCTCAGGGTCACGCTCTTCTCGGTTACATCTGGAAATGGCGAGGTGATTTTAGAAATAGAAATTTCAAGATGGAATGTGATGAAAATGGAACAGAAAAGGGAATGGCTTAACGATTTTCAATCTTTGCCTTTACTGGGACGAAGAAAACTATCGCCGATGGTACAGTCAGCATCAGAAGTAGATCAACACTACACACAGTTTCAAAGCAGGTGTTTTAATAAAATCTTTTAAGATAATACTCGTTACTAACAAATTATTAAAGAGTAAGGAATATTTCAAAGAATAATCTTCTGAAACATTAAAAATAATAACTGGAGTCCTGCATATCAAATAATTAAAATTCCGAAATGTTAAGCTACTTCTGTTGCTGACTGTACCATCTCAACATGAGTTTTTCTCCATAGAGATCTACGTTTTGGAATGGGCAGAAACAGTACTTTCGCAGTTTTTATGTTTTGTGACGGAGACTATAGTTATTATATCTTCATTTTTGGATTCAATAATAAAAAAACTGTAACCTGTAACTGGTCTACTTGAACCAAAAGCTTCGTTTTTATTTTGATGGTGACTCCGATAACAAGACTTAAGCGTAGTTGATCCGGCAATCTACTGAAGAAACTTTAAAATAAACACATAACCCTCTTTTTGGGCTTCGCTGCAGTCTAAAAAAAAGCTGTTCTGCTAACCTGGCGACAGCGTAAAGCTGCCAGTCCACGTGCGCCCCATGTAGTGCATGTTGATGGAGATCCTGTGCGGCTGTGTGAGCGCTAACGTGTAGGTGTGCGCGCGCTCGCCCGCCTCTATGCGCGCGCACCACGCCGCACTGCGCACCTCCACCGCGTACGGCAGTCGGTTGTGCAGTGCCAGCGGTGGGACCACGCGCACCAGGAAGTTGGGAATCGCGCGCGTGATGCGATGCGACTGGCAACCTGCACAAGTCCATGCATTCATTATTTGTAGCAACGCAAGAATAAAAACACAAAAGCTCAATTTCGATATTTAAGTTTTTATAACTATCCACCATCCTGCCTTGGACACTTTTGTCGGGCAACGCCCCACTGCCTCTGTCACCGACTTCCAAAAAGGAGAAGGTTCTCAATTCTTCTGTATGTTTTTTTTTTTATATCTCCGTTAATAAATAACCGATTTTTAAAATTCGTTTTGTATTCGAAAGAGTATACTCCCGAGGTGGTCCCATTGTCACCAAGTCGGGATCTGATGATGGGATCCCAGGGAAATCGAGGGCAACTCTTGAAATTTTTTGGCACTTGTTACGTTTTCCATATATTTTCTAAAGCTGTTTATGTATTTGCGCCTGATGATAATAATCTCATGTGGATGCGCTGATGATGGAAGGTCCAACTCCTCAACGGTTAGGAGTTGAAAGAAAATTCTTTCATATTTATACGTAATTATGGACCGATAGTTGTATTCTTTCAGGCTATTATGCTAACCTGATGATGATGGCAGCCCAGAAAAGTCTAGGACAACCCTCAAATTTTATAGGCACGAGTTTCGTGCTTTTTCTAAAGATTTTCAAGTATTCGTATCTAGCAGTTATCATTATTCATGTTGATGAGCTGATGATGGAAGGTACAACTCCTTAACGGTTAGGAGTTAAGGAATAATTCTTTAATAAAGTATTATCGGGACGTATATATGGTTGTATTCTTACGGGTTATCTAGGTGAGCTGATTATGGAAGGTACTACTCCTCAATAGTTAGGAGTTGAAAGCAATAATAAGGGAATTTTGGAGGTTGAGGGTTTGGTTTCTTGGTTGAATGTCAAATGCATAGTAAATATTTGTAGGGGATATTACAACTAAAAATGGAAAATAAAAAAACACAAAAAAGTGAAAAAAAAAATCACGAAAAAGTGAAAAATAAACTTCAGGAGAAAAATCTGCTTCTGAAGTCGGTGGCAAATAAAACGTTCGTCAATGTACCCATTACAAAAAAAAACCGACTTCAAAAATCGCAAAAAAAAGTGAGAAATAAACTTCAGAATAAAAATCTGCTTCTGAAGCTGGTGACATTTGTTTTGTTTGATTTCGTTTTTTTGCCACCGTTTTGTGTTTTTGAAATCGGTTTTTTTTTTGTAATTTATTGGTCGCATGCAACGAGCTGTGGGCTCGTAAAACTCAGGATTGGTGCCCTGAAACAATTACACCAGGTCGTAGCAGACCACCAAGGAGATGGCGGGACGAACTGGATGTCTTTCTTGAGAATTGGAGAGACTTTGCACAAAATCGTGACCGTTGGAAGGAATGGAGGGAGGCCTTTGCTCAGCAGTGGGACAACATAGGCTAGCTATAAATATAAAATTGACGAAGTGGCCTCGTGATGTATTATGACCCACTCGGAGACTTGAACTCCACCAATGGGGACTACTAAGAAACAACATGGCCAAATTGGTTTGGTTATTCCATAATATATTTAAGTCTTACTTGTTTTCCTTATATTTTCTTACCTTCTACAGGCAGTATCCTCATAGCAAATATCCTCTTGTCTTCTCCATCCTTGGCAGGACAGATCATGTCTCTAGGTGTGCCCACTTCGTTTGCCAGTTCCATCCACCAGATACCTTGGGTGGCTGTTTGGTAAGTCCTGGATAAAAAACATACAACAAAGAAATGAAGTTACCAGCGTTCCTGATCAATATAATCTGTCTAGCATTTGTTAATTAAGAAAACAACGTGTTTTTTGTGTGATATATTGAGTGTTTAAATAAAAAAGAGAAAGAAAGAAAAAATACTGATTTGTCGCAGAAACAAGAATATGGCAAGGAGACACAAAGAGAAAAAAAAGCAATGCAACGCATAACAATCAGCAAGTAATAAAATAAGCAGGGAAAAGCACTCGAAAATTAACTATTGTCGATGTCCTAACAATGGCATTCTTGCTTGAAGACCTTCTGAAGACCTCTCATGTTGTTGCTGGGCATGCCCACTTACAGACCCAACCGATTTAAGAAATACCATCGACATAAAAAAACCCCTAAAAGAAATACGTCATGTCCTAAAAATACTGATCAACTATTTGACACATGTCTAAACTGAGCATTTGTCAAGCGCCGAAGCGCCTATTGTGTAAAAACTATCAGTGGACAATGTGGACATTGAGTTCAATAGAATAGTCCCATTGCTGTTTTAAATACCTAACAACTTACTCAAAGTTAGAAGGCAGCAGGAACAGCTTGCAATGGTAAGCTATATACAGGGGCACGTTATACGTCTCCTGCGGCGCTATCACTGCCAACCGCATCTTGTCATCGAAGGGGTTCGTCAGGGAGCCTATCAGCTCGGCGCCGATGGCTTGGAGGTCTGTCTTCTTGTAGAACAGCTCCAGGGCGTACGAGGTTTCGTTGCGGATCTGAAGAAACATACATTTGAGGTACCTACAAGTATTTTAAGAGAAAAATGTATGGGATCATTCTTTCAGGCAAAAACGTTCACTATTGCTCCTCCAGTGGTATTTTTAAGTTTTAAGTGATCAAAATTAGTCTACCTTTGTCAGATTTTGGTTCCTCTTTGTAGCTTCAGATTTAACAATAATGTCTAGTCTTTTGGACAATTAATTCACCGCAAACAAAACTCCAATCCATTCTAACTAACTACGAACCTGTAAGGGAGACCTGACAACGATCTTCTTGTTGTTATACTTGGAGGTCCTGTCCACGGCGATGTAGTAGCGCGTGGAGTTCCTGCTGGGGTGCAGGACGTGCAGCTTTGATATGCTGCGTTGAGGGCATAGGATCTATGGGAGGATTTAGGATTGAGTTAACGCAAATATTCAGCAAGAATTTCATTATCATCTCAGGGTTGCGACGCACTGTGATGTTTATTGCGATTTGGTGGCGTTGCTGCTGCGGTTTGTATTAGCAGTCTATTTCAGCAAAGCACCTTTTAAAACTTCTGGATTTCGTGCTGTTGTATTTAGATCAGTATTTTGAAGGAGGTTTCGTTGTTTTGATTTTTAAGACTGGTGGGTTGTACAAAACTATCTAAACAGTCTGGCGTGTTACTGATTGATATGACATGATACTTACAGTGAGATGGTCCAGGTCGTGCAGTCTCACGGTGAGCGTGAGGTCGGTGAGTTTGGTGCGCAGCGCGGGGGGCGGCGGGGGTGGTGCAGGGGACCACGCGCTCGCCTCGGGTGACGGCACGGCACCGCCGGGGAACCCGCCCTCGAAACTGTATCACACACAAATGAGTGTACAGATGGTCACTATAACTACCCTATTTTGGTGGTTCCCTCCCATTCCAAAAACTGGGACGTAAAGATCGAAAACAAACAAATTATTGGCCGGTCGTTTTATAACGAATCAATCAGAGTTCGTTGACCGAATAAAATCAAAATGTTTTATTTCACATAGGCCTACAACGGCACACAAAAAAGTGCACGGTTCTGGTTGGTCGTTTTCTTTTGAGAAGAACCGGCAAGAAACTCCATGGTTACTGGTTACTCTTTTAAAATGCAATGCATAATAAAGTTCCCCTGGAGCAATCCTCATCTGATGTACCTAGACTTACATATTACAGACTAAAGTGAACATCAAACCAGTTTCTACAATAATTATGGAGGTATCGTTGAACAAAACTCACCAGTCCCATTCCTCACTGACATCGGTCATTAAGGGTCTTGATTTTTTTAGTGGCTCGTCCAGAATTTCTCCTGACGATGTATCACATCCTTGAAAGATTTAAGGCATATTAGTAATTTTTCGAACTTCTAGTGCCTAAAATCTACAGTCAGAAACAGCGTAGGTACACCAAAAAACAAGACGAAAACACTGCTGCCATTTAAAATGAGTTACAAATTAACCTAATATACTAAATCACTAGTTTCTCACCTGGTGTGCTAGGTCGGCTAGTGTCCACATCATAATCGGCTATGGCTATAATCCTCTCGTTACCCGCCAAATCTGTTTCCGCTTTAGTTTTCAAATGAACTGTTGATCCAGGACCTTTAAGAAAATCAACTTTTAACTCATGTTTCGCTCAAGGCCTCGGGTGATGCATCTGGACTCAAACCACAGGTGCGCGTGTTTCTAGTTTCATTCGAGTATGTATTGCCGTGGCTCGAGCCATGCTCGCAGTCGGAACAACCTACTGCATTGTTTTCTCCAAAATCACCATTAGGACGCGCATATAGCTTGAGCGTCTAGAACTGACCAAGTGGTAAAACCATCGTCATGCATAAATATATATGTGCTAGATAAACAAGTGAACCCTTTCACCTGATTTGCTACTTTATGCATTTGTCGCTCTTACATATCTGGCGGAGTTCCTATAATTTCCATCAAGATCTTACCTATATCATTGACAAGTAGCAGCCCACTCTCTCCAGTAACAATAGCAGTGACCACAGCAGTTCTGTCAGTGCAGGCAGCAGCCAGGTCTAGTAAAGCTCTGGCTCCGGCTGGAGTCACGGTCACATTGAGCATATCTCTCGCCTCCACTGCTATGTAGGTACAGGACTTGTCGACGTAGCTTTCTGTCTCGAGGCCTGAGTCTACGCTGTCTTCACGGACGACGGGGTCCTGGGAAACAGGTTAGTAAAGCTAAGAACTAGTTTTAAAAACAGGTTCACTGGTTCAGAATGGTCAGAGGACAAAAAGTCCGTTACAAATAAGGCGTTTCTGAGTTCAGTATTTGCTTAGTTTTGATTTAAAATTACTTTTAAATATATTTTTGTACATTTGTTTGCAAAAAATATATTTGTGTATTTAAAGTGGATGCTTAGACTAAAGACCCAGACAAATTATGTCATGAATTACAACTTCAGGCTGTTCATTCAACGGAGTTTTGGTTATAGATTTATTACTAAAAGTTTTAAAAATAAAATATAAATTGTGTACCTGTAACGTCACAGTCTTATGCTCCGTCTCTTTCTTCCCCTTGACTTCTCCATCTGTGAATGTGACAGCTTTCTCGTTCTCATCATGATCACTGCTGGCTTCCACTTCACTGTGTTCCGGGGCTGAAGAATCTTCTTCATTGCTCATCTCTTCTGCACTTGAATCACTGCAAGCAATATGAGTTTTAAAAACGACGTAAATCATAATTATTATGAGTTGACAAAACAAAGGGTTTACAGGAAAACCTGCTAAATTACAACGCAATGGAATTCAATAGTTCTCGCAATTTGTTTATCACCCTTAGGTTGATTATCACTTGTATTTCTGAAAACCATCGGGTGCATATTTATCTATTCCATACTTCCAATCCAAATGAACTGAAATTGAACTTGAAAACAATTGAATTGTTCGACAATCGCTGTTAAAACAATTGAAATGTTCGACAATCGCTGTTGAATGTGGTTAAGCTATTACAAGCTATTACTAGGTACTATCAGATCAAGGCTGAATATCCTGACTGTGGCAGATAGTCTTTAAATAAGATCTTATGATGAGACAACTTACTCAGTAAACAGATGTCCAATAGCAGTCGCCAGTTTATCCATGAGCCCGCTCTCATTCTCCGAGTCCGACTCATCAGCATCCAGCAGTCCCAAGAAGGACATATGTCCAGCACTGAAGTCCACATTGTAGTGCTTACTCTCCCTGCCATTAGGGATCATTATAAACGTCATCTCATTGTCCGTATCGCATTCGTCCGCTGAGGTTTCCGATTCAAAGCCGTTCCTCTTTTTGGGTCTCTTGGATTGCTCTGATGTGATGGAAGAGTCTGCTTCTGTTTCTTGCTGGTTTGAGGTGTCCAGACGGGAGGACATTGGGTATGCTTTTGCCTGTTGGAAAATGTTTATGGAATTTAGACAAACAAAAGAAGTTTAAGGTCTATTCAAAGTCTTGATTCAGTTAATTAGACTCAACTCAAATTCGAAAATTGAACTTCATGGGTGGATTGCAAAATAGTTTTTCAAAAAACACATGTTTTGAGACACGATTTAAAATCAAACCGCGAACGAAAAAATAGTAGTTTTTTTGGGATAAACCCATTATACTTTTTCCAAAACACTGTAACTCCTGAAAGCCAGAATCAACACTAGCGACCACCAGAAAAGCGTCGAGACAATGAAGCTCGATGAAGCCCTAGAGAAACAATTTAACTGTCTTGGATCCTGCGAATGCAAAGCCGATTTTCTTTAAATTACCATCAACACGCTAAGAGGAGAAGCGTTATTATAGAATCCAACAAACCTGGAACAGTGTAGCAGTAATCTCCCAAGGTCGGTAAACATTCTCGTTCTGCACCACAGGCTCGATGACAGGCTCCCAGGCGTCCACGCGCTCGTTGTAACACGACGCGATGAGGCTCAGCGAGGCCGTGCCGTGCAGCTGCTGCGACCAGTCGTGCAGCGACACCTCGGACTTCATCTGGTAGGGAGATAACACTTAGTCATTTATGGGATAAAACAGGAAGTTTGCAACTTTATATTCAAATAGCTGAGAATTTCTTCATTATTTTCCAATTTTATTTCACATTTTAGATTTCAAGAGATTATTTCACATTTTCTTGTTGCGCGATGAATGACATAAAACCGAAGTGGCAGAAAGTCGATCAGCAGCAGGTAGCCACAGATTTCCCTTCAAAGAAAACTAAGAATTTTGCCTCCAAGTAACGGGGAAACGCGCCACTCACATATATCTCACAATATTTTTGGTTTATTGTAAGAAAAAATGTCTTATAAGAAACCAGTTTAATCGGAAGCAGCAACCTTGGAGAAAAATCTATATAGCCATGATAAGATGACACTGCAAACTTTCATAGATGAAAAGTAAACTCCTTCCGAAAAAGACAATAACTTATCCGGAGGAAGTAAAAATCTAAGTAAAGACAAAGAACATGTAAAAATAGATATACAACACTAACCTTCATCATCAAAACCGGCACCCTAACCGTATGCTCCATCTCAAACATGATCCTGACGCAAGGCACGTTCATGATGAACGTCTCCGAAGGCCTGACGCTTGGGTACTTCGGCTGGGTGTACACCTCGGGGCTTATCATCACGTAAGGAGTTAGTTTCTTCGGAGACCACAGGTCTTCCTCTTGTTTCTCGGCTTTTGGGTTGTAGGTGGCGAAGTTGAAAGGTTCCTTTTCGTCAGGGATTGTTAGTTCCGATGTTATTTCTTCGATTATGTCTGGGAATTGAAAAATTGGTAAAGATAGTTCATTTATGTTTTATTTGATACAGTAGATATTCCCACGGCCACGGCCATGCCTAACTTGTTTTTTGACTTTGCACAGGTCGAGGCGAGGAAGTCCATGAGTGATCATGGATTTCCTCGTCTCTTTGTTCTGCTCCATTTTGGACTGTATTGGAAAATCTGAATTTCGATACTCACCCATAATAGTATGGACCGTAGTAGCAGCAACATGCACCTCAATCTCCGAAACTGTCATCTTAACCCATATACCCTCCTCGATATTCTTGAAGGCCTTCGAAAACTCTATATCACAAGGCTTCAAGACCAACTGTGGTGGTAGATTCTTCAGCTTCGACTGAAGCTTGGACATGATCTGAAGACCTGCCAAGGAGACTACGAAGGACTCGCTGTTGGAATGACAGGAGTAGTCTATGAGGAGTTCCGTTCGAAGGAGGAGGGCATGACCCTCGGTCTTTGTGAGGTCCGTGAAGAACATAATCTCTGGCTGACGGAACTGGATAGATATTGATAAGCTCTGTTGTTCTTCTGACACTGATGTTGCTGAAACAAACGTAGTAACGTAGTTGTTTTATATTTTTGATCAGGTCAATTAAATTATAATTCTATTGACATTGTTTATGCAAGTTACGTCACACACAACATCTCGTGGCATGCCCTTAAAAAATGTTTTAACGCTTTTTCTGTCCAAGCATTGCATTATTACATAAACACACAATCTTACCTGTAGAATAATACCCGCTAGTAGAATCACTGGAGCTAGGTAACCTGGCTCCACGGTTCTTTGAAGGATGCACATCACCCACATACCCGTGGTTTACAACACCACCTTCCATTGTCTTCTCTCCTGTTGATGTGAAAGAAAGTTTTACTAAAATGCTTATCATGAATATAGATATAGTATTGTAAATTTTTATTAATTAACCGAAAAAGTTTTATGACAAGGCACAGGATTTTTCGTGTTATAACTGTCTGCCTAACCTTTTCCCAACTTAGTTGAAGTCGGTTTCCTGTCTAACCAGATGCAATTTAATACCCAATTTATTTAGGGAATGCTTTCTGATGACACAAACAGAAACAAAACCCATTGGTAAGACAGGGTTATCGGACTGTTGGTCTTCTGACTACCGTAACGACGATGAGAATTTCTGAAACATTTCAAAGACTTACCAGGCATAGCATCCAGCAGCGTCCTCGCCAGTTGCAACAGGAAGGGCAGCGCGAGGTTGAACCTGGTGCGGTCCACCCTGACGTCCGCGTGTCGCGCCTTCGCGCCCGTGACGCGCAGGGACGCGTCAATGAGTGGCGGACGTCGCACCATGATGCACGAGTCCTCCGTCTCCGCGTTCGAGCCGCCTTGCGACTGGAAGATCCTGGGAGATACGATCGTGTTAACGTTGCGATAGATTGCCCGATCCAACATGTCACTTATCTAAAAGGTACATCGAAATATCCTACATTCAAACACTCAACACTGTCCACCACCCTACCTCTTAATAACAATACCAGGATCCGGCCTAATATCCTCAACGAGCAAGCTCTGAAGACTAGCCTTGACCTCCAGACTTCCATCGGAGCTGTACTCCATCTGCAGCATTGTTTCTCCAGCAGTCAGCTTCGCTAGTCCATGGTTCAGGTCTCTGACGGGAGAGCTTAGCACCTCATCCATGTCTGAGAATAGTTTTAGTTCTACGCCGTCCAAAATGAACCTGGAAAATAATGGTTTGGTTTCAAACTTTTCTTTGCCTTAATCTGCAAATAACGAAACGCAGCACGTCTGTACCTATAGTAATAAAATCAGTCAATCAATCAGCTGGTTTTGTATTCTACCTAAATTCTGAAGGTCACGACGTTACAAATGACGTGCGGATTTGTAGAAATAGTTTTACATCTGTAAGTGTAATTATCCTCTGATCCTCACCTTACAACGGCTTCCTTTCTGATTGGTTCTCCTTGAGCGAAGAAAGCTTGCAGCTTCTTCACTGATGAGTCAGAAGGTGCAGAGTCAATAGGTGAGTTTGGGACTATGCTTCCTGCGTAAAAAAAATTGTTAGAGTTTATACAACAAAAGTCAGTTTTGTGACTGCCTCGTTGGTCTGGTGGTCGCAAGCGCGACTGCTGAGCATGAGGTCTTGGGTTCGATTCCCGGGTCGGGCAAAGTGTTATTGGCTTTTTCTATCAGGAATTTATCAGTAACAGCTACGGAGTCTGGATTTGTGCCCGGTTGATGGCAATAGGTTCGCCCCCTATTACATGGGACTTAAACATAACTGGCGAAATGTGGGTGTACTATTAGGTACACCTCTGCCTAACCCTTCGGGGATTACAGGCGTGATGTTATGTTAAGTCAGTTTTGAAACAATAACAACATTAGTTACAATTTAACAGCGTTGTTTTTATCATTAAAAAAACATCATGCTTAAAAAAAACACCAGTTTTTCGGATATAAATGAACACATAAGTAATTAAGATGTTGTGGTCAGTATTTAAATACTTGTAAAATTTATTCATTTTATTAAACCCAATACGATCTCAACCAGTGTCTTTGGATGTCTCTCGCAACAATAATTTCTACGATGAATATCATACCAATATAATGTCCCTCGCTCAAGTTATCAGTCCACACCGCCAGCATAGTAGCCAAGTCCTTCTGCCCCACATTCAGCAGCACAGTATCTACCGCCACATCCGCTTCACAAGCGAGCAGTTCGCGGTACAAGTTGATGCTGACGAGCTGTTGGTAGGAGACAGCTCGCTTCATGTCGCAGCGCACTGACACGGGTTCGAGGATGGGCTCCTAAGGAGAAAATGGTTCAGCATGATAGGAATAATTTCGTAAAACATAGAAAGTAGTTACAAATTCAATTTTGCGTGAAAAGTGTTGCAGAAACCTGCCGCACGCGTAGCATGCCCCCGTTGTCGACGAAAAAATCGACAAAATGACAGATTTCAGCAAAATTTTATGTCAAATTGTATGGAAAAAGCTTTGTCTATTCTTGGAAGAATAGAGATAGAATCGCCATACTACGCGGGCTGGAGAATGTTAACTCCTCTAAGGCGTTTGATTGCTTTCTCTAACAAAGGACGGTCTCAAAATGATTTTCGATTACCTCGAGGAAGTTGTGATTAACAAAAGAGGTTTTTTTTCCTTAAGTTATGTTGGTGGATGTAACCACAATGTAACAAGGGGCTCATACATTTATTTTTTAAACTTTTATAAGGTATGCCGCAAGGTTCTATAATAGGTCCAATTCTGATTACTTACAAATGAAACTGCTAAAAGAAAAACTAGATATTAAATCACAAACCTGCACTTCCAAAGTACCAGCCAATGTCATGACAGCTCTAGAGAAGGTGATATTGACCAGTTTAATTAGAATGTTGTCTATGATTGCGTTCTGTATAGGACTAGTTGGTTCGTGGCCAGTGTTCAGCTGTTTGAAGAAGTTCTCAATTAGAAGATCACCTGCCGAAAAAAACATAACTTGAACATTTCGACTGCTTAAACTGATATCTTAGTGACGAATGGACATAGAGTATTATCTCAAAGTATGTTTTTTAATTGAACAAGTGTTGCACTAACCCATGTTAAGGACTAGTAGATTTGGTGATGATGGCTTCTGTGGCAGCAGCAAAACAGGAGCATGGATCTGGAAAAGAGACAAACAAGTCTAATTGAATAAAATCTGGATACCACTACAAGATAACAAATAGACGGTCTTTCTGACCGAATTTTAGCCACGGCCGCCAATCTCAGCGGAGACTAGGCATCTACGTGGGAGTTATTATAGTGCACAAATGTGTTCACAGATACAGTTGTACTTTCTCTTCAAGGTAAGGAATACAGAGGTAGTGACATAAAATGTTAGAGTTAATATTAAATGCCGTAATGTAGTAGATGTGTACCTCAATGACGAGGTTGAGCCTGGTGCCGCAGGTCCGCACGCCGCTCGCGTGTCGCTGCGCGGCGCGCTCGGCCGCCAGCGCCGCGTCGCTCGGCAGCGCGCTCGGCAGCAGCGGCTCCAGCAGTTGCTGTAGTGCGCCACACACTTACTTATATACCATAAGTCTTACAAACATTCCTTGAAAGATACGTTGGGGCGCGAATAATCACTCAAAATTCTCAGGAAGGATGGTGAAGAACAGAGTGGTGCGCAATGGAAATAAAAGAAGAATACAAAGAAACTCGAACATTTTTAAAAACGTTCCAGTACACTAAAATGTTTTACTACTAGTAGGTGTGGACCTAAAGTGACACCTCAGTTTCACAAGCTAGACCCCGATCAGAGGTGATGCCATCACCATACCTGCAAGTGATGCATGACACAGCAAAACACGACAACATGCAGTCTCCCCACATAGACGCGCAGCTCGCCGTGCGCCTTCATGCTCTGTTGTTCGCTGGCACCCGCGCCGTACACCCGCGCGGCTGCTCGCACGTACTTTATCTCCAGGACTTTGTCTTCATCGGGCCATACCAGCTGGAAATGACCGAGAAGTAATACCTTAGTATGGTAGCAAAAGACAAAATCAAATTATCCAGAGGCATTGAGTCGCGGCGAACGCCTGGATACATGCGCCATTCATGTAGTAGGAGAAAAGATTTTCTAGACAAATTTATAGATCTATAGTATCGAAATTTCATCAAACTAGTTAGTTATCTATAAACAAAATCATGAAGAAATAGAAACCTTTATTGTTCAAGAGAGCCTTAGATAAGCTGAATATCACTAGCACACACTTCCCTGTATCGTGGAGTCTAATCTCCTTCGTCGAAACGAAACGACATATAATTTGAGTGAAAAAAATGCGAGAAGGACCAAGGAACTATGAAATCAAAGATTAATAAGCAAAACTGAGCTGGCATCGTATAAAAGTTTCAGTTTACGGTTTTTCTACTTGGCAATCTTGGTATATAATATTTAGCCTAATTGAAGTCATACCTTCTTTATTTCAAACATGTGCTGGAACTAACCTTAGGGTACAGCGTAGCCTCAGCCAGGTCATCGATATGCAGCGAGCTGAGATACAACTTGAAGATCATGCGGTCATTGGCCCTGAACACGCAGTCACTCTCCAGGGACCCCAGTCGAATCTCCAGCACAGGGCTCTCCAAGTGGCACAGTTTTAGTGATACTGATGAGGCTCTGGAAAAGATGGCTTTTATAAAATACTCGTACATGGTAGTTTTTAGTTTATAAGGATGTGATGATGAAGGCCTTCAAATCTAATATACAGTTACAGGAAAATAGCAAAGTGACATATACTATCAACGACAACGATGATGAAGACAAAATTATTGACTTATCCTACCAAAAGACATGTCAAAGCTGTTGAAATTGTTGTGGAAATACAAAACCCTTAGAAAGGCATTGCCACTTGTTTAGTAGCAAGTAGGCACTCTAGACGAAGCTCCTCCAGGACACGTGAAGGATCAACGCCAACAGTATCCCCAAAATATTCTTTGCAACATAACATTTTACTATTATCATGGCAAGTAACCCCTGATTCAGAACTTACCTCATGGAGTAACTGAATTTGGTAGCGCCAGGTGGCACCGGAGGATCAGCTTCGGGCTGCATCATATAGTCCCACAGAGACTTGGATTTCGGTAGGACTACACTCTTCAGGTTTATCGAGTGCCGGTTCTGGATCCTAGAAACCGTAGAAAAGGGTACTGGTAAATGGATGACGAATGTCTTTGAATCCTCTAACAAACCCACAAAGAAAAAATCGCACTCATAGTAACCGTACTTCTCGGCACAAAATCATCCTGAGTCGGGTCACCCGAACTGAAAAAAGGTTTTGGCGTCGTGTTTGCTCATTGGATCAATTCTGCGACTTATTGGACCGATTTAAACCGATACTGCGTCGTTAAAGCTCGCTGAGCCTTCTTGAGCTTAATACAACAGTAGGATTAGACCAATTGCAGTTTAACCTTTAGCTGTAACTTACTTGTCACCAATGTACTGCACGTATTTGAGCAGTGTTGGCAGTGCATCAGCATGCAGCAGTAATGCCAGGTTTCCTACGTCTGCCACTAACGCCTGTTCCACACTGTGGAAGTGGGAGCGGAACTCTGGACAATCGGCGCGCACCTGCACAAATAAAAAACATGTTTGATACACCTGATGAATGATGATGATCAAATAAATGTTATTGATGTTAATATCGTTGGTAATCGTAAATCACAAATTGTTCACCAATCTGGAGTTGTTATGAATGTTTTAGAAGAAATATACAATTTTGTCCATCTAAAAGTAAAGTTAATGTATCTTAGAGTTTTGATGCTTTTAACAATGCATGCAAACAAGTCAATTTAAAGGATATGTTTGTATGTTCATGTTCAACTCCATCAACGTTTTTTTTTTTGGATTACCTATGTGAAATCATCAAATGACTCCTCCCGCTCAACGGGCAACGCCATCTACTTTACATTACCTACCTTTGGGAATAGAAAAACGTAAGTCCAAATGTGGGCGACATTGGTAGCTCTTACCTTTCTATACAACAAATTAAACAGCTCCCCAGAACTGGTGATTAGCTCCAGATACTGTCCAGTGCTGGAGTGGTGCTGCTTATCAGTCAGTAGCACCTGGCTGATGGACAGCTGGACAGCTGGTCCGAACTCCATGAGAGCCACGTCCAGGCAGACCTTCGTGATGCTCAGCATTACGTACGGCTTTTCCACTTGGTCGGTTGTACGGGAGAGGTTGATTACGATTTCGCCTAGGAAAAAAAAGCGTAAGGTTTTTGGGACTGTTTAGCATGCAATCAAAATAAATATGGCAGACTGAAAGCCAGAGAAAGATGCAACTCCAGCAAGAAGTTGAGAATGGAAACATCATGTAATTTCATATATGCAATATCTTTTTCTTTTGGTATTAATTTAGGAGTTTCTAGCCGACCCAGCAACACACTTCTCGAAAGGTTTACCAAACCTTTATGATGTAATTTATAATCGTGCTTTAAGCTCTTAGGCTTTCATAGCTTATCCTAACATGGTCTGAAACGTCGTATCATTCTCACGAAATTCTCAAGCTCCCTGAACAACTCACCCACAATGAACCTCAGCAGCGTGTTGATATTGTTGCTAGGCGACACATTATCATCAAAGCCAGGCAAGTCTACACTCCTGGCGTACACCTCCATATCCTCATCGCTGTGCTCGGAAGCAGCTGACGCCTGCTGAGCAGCTTGGAAGCCGAGCTTGGCTGTCGCTACGTCGAATGTCGTTTCTGCTGCCCTGAAGAAGTTTGTTAGAACAGGCTATCATCAACTTCATTGAAACTTGCAACATCATTGCAGATACCAGGAACTATTTTATTCTGGATACTTAACTAAATAACACTAGATTAAGATTTATAAGTAGCTTAGCTTAACTAAACGATGACAATTTTATCTTCCTGGTAAAGTGAAGCTAACACTTAAACATGTGGTATAAAGATTGACATTGTGTTTTTGGGAGACAAAGATAGACCCTCAAAATGTTTGATCCTTTAAATCTGACCACTTCCTTCAGTATTAAAAAAATCAAGTATTTAAATTCACAACTTACTGGCTTCTACTCAAATACGCCGCCACAACCTTCTGCCTCAAGTTCATCAGATCCTTATACTCCGGATCAGCAGTCACTCTATCAATGCTCAGTAGTTCTGCCAGCTCAGGTTCCTCCACCTCTTCGGTATAGTCTCCGGAGTCCATGAAGGAGACCGGGACAGTGTTGGGTACAGGAACTGGTAGGTTGTCGCAGAAGTCCAAGAGATTGGCGATGATGCGGTCTGATAGGTTCAGCTTGATGCTTGACAGGGAGATGTTTAGCTTGTACCTGGTGTTGGAGAAAAATAGTTTTATGTGGATTTTGATTAAAACTTGTAACTGGTGACTAACAAGTCAGCATGAACCATTGTCAATTAAAAAACTGTTACTATGCATAATAGAAGAGATCACCTTAAAAATCAAGGACAAGTTAGTCTATGCATTAGAAATATTAATGAGCAAAAATTCTAAGATCTATGTACATCCAGCCGGCAACCAGCGCACGTGGTGGAGCATTCCCACTAATGGAAACATAATTGGCCTATTAATAGTTTTGCTAGACAAACACTAGAACAACGAACTTGGGCAGCAGCTTGTAGTCCTTCTTGATGCTGTTGGAGAACACAACCTGCATCTTGATCTTGGGCACCAAGTGCAGTTCTGAGTCTGCGTGACGTCGCGCCTCGCGCCACGTGTCTGTCCACTCGCTGAACAGGATCTGAGCAGACCAAACACCATAATAATATCATCAACTGCCTAAAAGCTAATGTGGTGTAATAATAGGGTATTATGGATTCCTCCAAGCCAAAGAGCGTGTGTGGCGCCCGCGCCGTTGATTTGCCCTTAATTTCCGTTTACTCACAACCGACGGCATGCACAACGCTTCAGACGCTGCAATAAATGTGGCTACCTACTGGACCCATCATTATTTGCCTAACCTTTTCGTAAATGTTGAGGTCTGCTTCTATTCTAACCAAGTTTGCTGAATGAACCTCCACAACACTAAGACTAAGTGCTCTTTTCATAGTTTTTATAAATGTTTATATAGCCGAATTATTTGGTGCTCGTTAAATACGCTCTTCTGCAATTTCTATAGTATGTCCAGCACCATCATTCGTCATTCAGGATATTTGAGATTCTTAAAAACGCAATATAGGTACTTAGTGTTAGTCTGAGTCATGGTGTTTTACTTAGCGCTTGTGTCTTATTTTGCAAATTCTTCTAGTCAGTACACGTTGAACCGATCTTGGCGTCTACTTTCACAGTCAGCTTCTTACCTGACAAGAGCATTCAGCGTGCAGTCTGTCATACAGTCTCTCCTCCAGCTCCATACACGTAGCGTCTTCCAGCGTCAAGTTGGAAGGTTGCAGATCAGACTTCACTATGATGCGAGAAATGTCCAGGATCATTACACGACCAGTTCTGTAAAGAAGACATTTTACTGTAAAAAATACTAATTTGTCTTCATTTTAGCGTAATCAACATCGAGTTGACCGGAGCTGATGACAATGTAGAATGATTGTTAAGTTCGTCTACTCTGGCACAGAAGAAACGAATGACAGATTGCCTGACTGAAAAATCGACTGCGTAGTGACAAAAGCTAAGAAAAATATCACGCGGAACAGAAAGAGATTTAATATAACATTTTTTTGAAAAATCATCATGATACCCATGCCAGTTTTCAACTATCCTTTGAAAAATGTCAAAACGTTTTAGAAACTATGTTGAAATATTCTTTTAACTAAGTACTTGTTTTACTTCTTCTCGTGTTGATGATTCAAAGCAGTAGGTTTCTTACTCAAGCTAGTTTTGTTCGACCAGTACGTGGCAACATGGACTGCTGTGTCATTTGCCTCATCAAAGTCCTGGCAGGTTATCAGCTAGATATGAAAGTACCACATACTTATGCACACATCCATGCTCCGGCACGACAACGCAGGGTCCCTTGACGTCCACGTTGAGGTGGAACAGCTTGCGGCGACTGACGGCATATGCCAGCAGTGACCGACTGACGGCACCAGCTCGTAGTACCGCGCCTGACACCTGCGTCGCCAGCTCCGTGGCTGACATCGAGTGCGTTTGGAAGAAGTTGATCAGCTCCGTGAACGAGTGCTGCGGATGTGACGGCGATGTATGAAATTTATTGATTTTTATTCATTATTTATCGGACTACAAAGAGGTCCACTGTGTTGGTAACCATATAATTTAGCATAATTAGTTAGTACTAGAGAACTAGAACATATCGGGTCCGATTAACTGATTGACTGATGAGGCCCTAGCGTTTGAGCTGTCAAAATATTCCGCTCTACAGTAAGTCTAAGAGAACGAGGCGCTTGACTTGTAATAACTTCCAGCAAGCTACTAGGATCTCAACCAAACATAATATAACAAATCAACTTCTTAGTTCAATAAACTCGTTATAATACTTTCTTATAATCACCTCGATGTAGACCAACTCCATCGGCTCCATGAGACAGCACAGTCCATAATCAGCTTCATTGCTGCAGGGGTTCTTCTCCAGGTCTACGGCCAGTAGGTTGGGGCTGGTGACGCCGGCCCCTCGCTCCGGAGTCAGGAGTGGCACCAGGTCCCCATCTGATGTCACTCCTTCAATAACGACGCTCTCTGCTCGAGCTGATAGCTGTTGGGTGAAGGAAAAAAAAATTGGAGCAAAAGGTATCAATTCCAGAAATTCGTACCCTTCACGTAAGTCGAGTTTCGCTAGCTAATTCAAATTGACCCCATTACCATAGTACCGTACAAAATATTTTATCAGCTTGTTAATAAGTGTCATCTTACCTTGTATGCTTTAGCTGAAGGTCTGGTCTCCAAAGATGCGAGGAACTGAGTCAGGGTTAAAACTAGAACTTCCTTGCTTCTATTCATCAGCGTCAATGAACAATTTGCCAGCGTCAGGTTTATTTTGTGCTCTGAAATTATTCAAAAAGACAAATGCCTTAATTTTTTGTACCATAAGGATCTGGCTAATGATATTTAGCTACCGTACTTTAAATCACACGAGACCTTGTTTGTCCCTAAAACAAAGACCTTCAGAATTTATGACCTAATTTCTATCCCCCCGGTAAATCTCAAAGGATGCTTTATTATAGCCATCCACACGGTATAAAGCACAATTAGAGTGTTGGCAGAAATCACTTCCAACTAGGTCGAAAATAATTTCAAAACGTCTATAGGACTCCAAAATATGCTACTCACCAATATACTGCTTCGACTTATCCTTCAACGGCGCGCCCTCCACATATCCTATCAGCTCACAGACCCTTTTCTTCTCTGGGCTGGACAGATGGCTCCACAGAGTCTTGCTCCTCTCTGTCTTGACGCACAGTTCCACATGATTCTTCGGCAATTCCGGTTCTGCCTCAGTTGGAGAGCTCGTTGGCTTCCACCAGTCGAATTCGGTTTCTACGACTTCTATGCGCTCGGGTTCTTGGGCGAGCAACTATGAAATAATGATCACCATTAAAGTATGTTTTGGGAAGGTTAGACTGCCACACTCTTTTGGTGGGCCATAAGGCCCATACCCAGAAGCCACTTTTACCAAATTATCAAAATCTATCATTTCTGATCAGTATACTGGATTTCATTGGGAGATGGAGAAATAAGCTTTGAGGGTTATATTCTACAAAATGCATCCGCCCAACCTCCGGATGAGCGGTGTCATGTGAGACACTTGAAGCCTATTATTTCCGAAAGGTTAAGGTGAGGTATATCGAGAGAGAGAGCCTATTGCAATAAAGCGGGCATAAATCCAGACTCTGGGTTGCTACTGTGAGAACAGAATAAGAATTAGGATTACATTTAGAGATAAAAAAAGTACAAAACTAACTTCAAACTTTGCCTGCTCTCGAGCAATGATCACCGACACGATTGGCAAACTGTCCTCGCACTTCTGGAGGTCCAGCTTCAACTCGATATCATTAGGACTCCTCAGAGTACTCTTGTAGATCTGCTTGTACACATTATAGTTCTCCCGGTGCTTCTTGATGGCTACCCAGGTGTAGGGCCTGACTCTCTGTTCCACCACCACATTGAAGGCGTATATCCACCATTTCTTTATGTTCTTGGAGAGTGGGATGCCTGGGTGGAGGTGGCGGTATTTTCTGGAAAGGAGATAGTCAAGTAAATAAAAATGTTTTAGTCTTAGAGATGTTATACCTAGCTAGCAAAATAGTAACTACTGAGAGTTGAGACCACGGTTGACAGGGTTCTAAGGAAGAAGACATGCTACGCAGATCCTAAATACATTGGGAACAAGAAGCTTATGATCGATGATAACTAATGATAAGGTAATAGGGTAGTTGGCAAAAAAAATCTGGAGTCCAGATATCTAAAAAATATTGGACACCTATTTTTTCTTTTTTCACGTAAACAATAAATGAAGACGATACAGTGCTTCATAAAGTCGCGCGACGTCACAGTTTTGTACATTTTTTACCAGAAAGTGACGTCACCAGCCCCCACTCACGATCTTTGACACGTTTTATTTTCGTCTATTTTTATTAATTTGATAAAACAAAAAACACGCATCCAATATTTTTTTGATAATCTAACAGACAGACTTAACAGAATCATATTTTTTTTAGTCAGCAGCCCTATTCAGTATTCTTTTTTCCTCAAATCGTCTCACCTATTCAGTTTAATCCTGTCAAATGAAGCCATCAAGTTATTTATTGACAGGTACTGTCGACGAGACAACTGTAGCGCGCTATCTTGAAGCACGGCATCCAACAGCAGCCGGGGAACGCGAGCCTCACCGGAGCGGTTGATCAGAACCTTCACCTTGCATGTCACTGGTTTCAATACTGGAAAATGGAGATAGGTTAATCACCAGAACTGTCTGTAACTTAGCTATTTTGTTGCCAGTTGAGTTGGTAAGTGATGATTACTATTTTTTTTATTTCGGGTTAACCAAAACCTGCAAAGGTGTATATTGACACCCAGGACGGGAAAAGTTTTATGCGGTTTTCCATCAGGATTTTCTTAGCAACCTGGAGCCTTTGTGCTCGGTTGATGACAAAACTCTCACTCCCATAATTAAGACTTTAATATTATTGGGGAAATATCGCTGTTCTTTTCCCTTTCCAGATTATAGACCTGAATTTACATTACATTATAACCGATCAATAGAAAAATCTACTCACAAAATTCAAAGTCCTCATGATGCATAGAAAACTTGTCCAACCCAGTGAGCATGTAATGCTTCCAGTTGTAATACTGCATGGGTGTGATGTGGGCGGTCTCGTTGTCATCCAAAGCGGTCGCCGTGGGGTTCCAGTACGCTGACATGGACTCTATGCGCATCATCTGGTAGACCGTTGATGCGTTCGCTGGAGTCACTGACGGTTTCCATTTGCTGAAAGATGATATGGTTTCAGTAGATAGTACTAGTCTTGTTATTATTGACTGAGGAAGTGTCTCAAAGTATTATTTCTTCCTTCACACTCTGAGGATTGAATTGTCAGGGATTTGAACAATAAATCAATAATTTGAAGTTAGGCGCCCGACCCAAAGTGTAGAAAAATAACGGACAACTAACTGTATGGAAAATAACGGACAAGATATTTCACTATTAGTTAACTAACATTCGACTTGGCATATTCTGAGAGACCTTTTAAAAGAAAGAAAACTAAATATCCTGACGTCATTACAAACTCACCTATTAGTAGTCTCAATAGACAAACTCTGCAGACAGAGTCCACACGCGAGAGGACCATCCTTAGAGCTGATGGAGTCCTCATACCTGATGTGGACGTTCCTCACGTAAATCTGCAGATTATTCACAATCGCCGTGAACAAATGCTCAAAGAAGTTCTGAGGGCCTTTAAGGACCTCACTTTCTGCTTCCAAATCTTGAAGAATCTTCCTTTTGGCAGCTCTGGTGAGCCGCCTTTCTCTTTCTGGGTCGAAGTGGCTGTTGGATATGGCTGGACCAACTAGGACCAGTACATCTTCGATGTTGACCACGACAGGCTGTGTGTAGAGGCCAGACCATGGTATCTGCAGGCCAATGCGGCCGATTGTGCCGATTTTCACATCGATTGGTAGATCAAGTTCGTACTGTAAAGATGAAAGGTACTTTAATGTTAATTTCGTTTTTTTTTTGTTTGTATTATACTACAAGTAGGTAAGCCATGGTTATCTAGATATTATGATTATAACACTCAGTGGCTACTTTATGAATTAAGCCAAGATGCAGAAACGTTTACAATAATTGGGACTGGGCTCTGTGATGGGGACTGGGCCGTAAACCACCACGCGGGCCCAGTACAAGTCGGTAGTAGGCACTATAAAAGTCTGTGAATTTGTGTCTAGCTAGTACCTATGTCCTAGGTCCTAGCATGCCGGTTTACAACGTTTTTATATCAATGGTGATGAATTAAATCACGAAGAAAAGTATCTGCCTGGGTTCGGATAACCAATGACCAATGACCAATGATAAGAAAATCGAGGCCGTTGCTTTCTGATTGCTCTTTCCCTACACATATCAGAGACGTACAATAAATGCAAAATTGACGTCTAGAAGAAAAAGAAAGAAAGAAAAAGTATTTATTGGTCTCACACAGGACAAGAATTAATAATTTAAATAAATTTACAAAAAACAAAACAAGAGAAACACTAAAAAAAAACAGAATTAAAATAAGTCCCGTACGAGGCCAAAAGGCCACTATCTCAGCATGGTGCTACAACATTTTTGTAAATTTTTGCAATTGTGTCTTTTGTTTTGTGTGTATCTACAATATTAAAACATCCCTTACCAAAGCCTCAGGCTTAAGCTTCAGATCAGTAAGGTTGACATTCCCGGAGAAGATGCCCACGTTCAAGTTCTCTGTGTCCAGGTCCTGGACATACTTGCCCAGCAGCCGGTTGAGGATGCCGGCGACTGCGCCCTCGAACATGGTGACGGTGGCTGGTGATCAGCTGGAAAGAGATGAAGGTGTGTTTATTACCTCCTGACCTAACACAAACTATCCTACCGACCCGGTCACGGCGGTCAAGCTCAGAAAGATTGCTTTTGGATTTCGTGCTGTTAGTGCTTTCCGAGGCACGAGGATGTCTCCAAACTCCAGAGTGCTACTGAGAACATCCTATTGGAAAAACAAATTAACACTTTTTGTCTTGCCCACATGAAGTGCTCGACAGCCGCTGCTAGGGGTGGCATTGTCAACTTTTTCAATTACCATACAGACCAAGTGTGTCACCATTTACTAGCACTACGAGTGTGCCACAAGTGTCATGTGAAACTACTTATAAACCGACAGCTTTGATGGCGGTTTGTGATAGAAATTTCGGCGTCACAAAGTTTGGATGTAGGTCTTGTCGGGTGCGGCGATTTCATGATCTTATGTACAATAGTAATGCAATGAAAGTGTCATAATTATATAATAACACAGCGGAAACAGAAACGGAAACAGATGTGAAAAATAACTTTTAGCGGAAACTTAAACGGAATATAGTATATTCCGTTTAAGTTTCCGCTAAAAGTTATTTACAAATAAATTAATAAATAGGTAAAATAAAATAGGTAGTTGTTGTAAGTTATATTTTATGAAAAGTAGTCTTTTTTATGGAGGGTGGGAAATCATCAAATGACACCTCCCGCTCTGGGCTGGGCAGAAGGAAGTGTCAGACTTCTACTGACTAAAAACTACCCATGTTCCTTCTTAGCCCTTTGTACCGAGGCCGTGGTATTCCTTTCGCTTTTACACCTAACAATATGTTTCGTTCTTCACATCCTACTTTGTATATATACGTATGTTGAATCCCGAAACATGCACGTCATTACGAAGGTAAGAAACATGAGAAACAAAAACAATCATCGTTATAGAACTTGAGTGAAGAACATTACCCATCGCACAAGTTAGGTATCTTGTAGGAGTTTGTGTAGTTATTGTCCTATACGAAACACGAGATACGCACCTACCTATATGTATATGTATAAATAGGCTAAAGGAATGTTGATTAAAAAGATCGTTCGATCGAGTCTATAGGTAGAGATTCCCCTGAAAAAATCTACCCGATAATGTCAGTAAAGTTTTTATTTTTTGAAAAATACTGCCTATTAAAAATCATTTGCGTAACACATGTTCTCTCCTGGCTCTCCAATGTGTTACGCAATAACCCCGCTGGTTCCCAAGTCCTTATAGATAGACTCTTCTTAGAAAACCAATCTAGACCCGTGTAGTTTCTTGCCGGTTCTTCTCTTTAAACAATAAATTCGAACCGTGCACATACGCTTCTGAAGTTTCATAAGTTCCTATTCAAAGCCAAAGTCTAAACTATTTATTTACAGAAAATGCGGTACGAAAGATGGTTAAAATAATGTGTAGTGTAATGACACATTTCGCCATGAAGTTGGTATGCAACAAAACATCAACAAATAAGATGCTATTCCAAAATAATTATAGATATTCCACAGCTAAAGCAAAGTATTGCGAAAGAAGAAGAAATTCATTAATGATAAGCAAAGAAAAATGAAGCTGAATAACAATTTTCAACTCAACAATCGTATGCGTCAACAACCCTGAACTATGTTACCCTCATTAATTTAAACCGTTGCTGCAATCATGGCTTCCAGCACTAAATGTCATCGATGAATAAGTTAGTGGCAGTACTGACAGCACACTATTACGTGGAATGGTGCTGCATAACTTATTAGGTTAGGGCTAGGAAAATTTTATACCATTAGGTGACCTAATAGAAACGGCATCGTTCCTTAGAATGGTTTATTTAAGTAAGAATTTTCTACAATTCAAGTATTCCAAATGGTTTCTAAAAGAGTTTTGTACCTAGCCACTCCTACATATAATCTCCTCCTAATCTTCCTTTAATTTAATGATTTTAGGGCTAAAACACAGGACTCTTCTCTGTGACTATCTATCACACGGGCCTAGTGTGGTTTGGTGGGTAAATTACATCACGAATAACAAAAAAAATAAACTGCAAATCGTTTAAAAAATTATGGGCAGGCAAATATTTTTTAAATTGCCGGAAAAAAAATCTGTATGGTTCAGAATGATGTACTGAATATGTGACATTGGTGTGAGAGTGAATGGGTTCATTCTGTATATTTAATTAAAGTAACACGTATTTTCAAATAAGCAGCAGCATTATCATCTTCGTCTTCCTGCCCTTGTCCCATTCTATTTGGGGTCGGCCCGACACGTTTTCTTTTTCCATTCTCCCGTGTGTGCCGGAAGAAAGAAAATGTGCTAAGCCCTAATAAATTAAGATAAAGGGAGGAAAATAATGAGGATCTCATTTTCATCATCTGCCTAGCCTTTTCCCAATTATGTTGGGGTCGGCTTCCAGTCTAACCGGATGCAGCTGAATACCAGTATTTAACATGGATCGACTGCCTAACTGACCTCCACAACCCAGTCAATACTAGGTAATACGATACTCTTTGGTAAGACTGGATGTCAGAATTTCAGGCCACTGACTACCTGTAATGACTGCCAAAGATCTATATATGGCAGCCGGGACCAACACCTTAACGTGCTTTCCGAGGCACGGAGGAAACTCGGTGTCGGGCGGTCACCCGTCCACAGACCGACCTAGGCAAGCACAGCTTTACCTAAAGATCGACCCGAGTGGCAGTTCTTATTAAGCCACGAGCTCCTCAAAAAAATTAAAAAAGACAATGAGGATCTAAGACCACTAAATCCATTTCAAAGTTTAAAATTCACATAGAATTGAATTTACAATGTGCCCTTTACTTGGACATATATTATGTAAAGCCACAGCTGCCTTACTTCCCTCGTAGGTTGCAACGAAAACGCTTTAATATTCGGAATCGATGCGGTGGACTATTTTAAGAACGGTTGTCGGTACCGATACCCCACTGTTGACTGAATGTAGAACTAAGTCGAATTCGAAGACAGAAAGATAGGTAAATAATGTACTTATTTTTTATATCAAGAGGCTTGTCCCGTAATACTGGGCTTAATGTGGGTGTAGGCAGGGTGTAGGGACTATTAAGACTACTTAGGGACATCTCTGTCTAACCTTTTGGCGATTATTTGTTTTATATTATGTTCCAGAGGAGAGCTCAAAGTTCTTTAAATTGCTTGTCATAGTTTGTAATTTTGCCGAAAAATGGCGATGTTTCGCATTGACCAATTTTCATGCAAAGCAGACACATTAGCTATAAAATCGAAATGAATAACTATCTGATTATTTAGGGTTAATATTTTCGAGGGTAGTACTAACATTATTTAGGCAGTAAGTACTGCTAAGATCGAACTTCGGCAAATAAGACCAGTAAAGTATAGGGTAAGACTTATTCTTGCTCCCAACAAACATTCCAAGCTTACGGGAATGTTGCCAAGTCAAAATTAGAGGCAGGAAGGGAGCCTACCTACCTCTAATTTCCCTCCTTGATTCAATTCCCAAGTGGCCTGACATCACTTCAGATTAGCATAGCGATGAGTGCAGCCGCACTGAAGGACCGGTGGTTCATACACTGGTGCACTAAGCTCTTTCAAGAGCTATGTGCGATTACATACGACATTGACAACTTACGTACAGCCACACACATTGGAAATGCGTGCACGTTTAGTCATTTTAAATATTCAGAGCTGCGTTTAATATTAAAAGTATTAAAGACAGAGGCGACTAGAATTTTAAATGCATATTACTTGATTATAAAAACTATTTTAATATCTTACACGATATCCGTGTACTAAAACAAAAAATAAATTGAGGCCTTTTTATTCCGCTAATTATCGTAAACAAAGGAGTAGGATGAAGTAGGTCAAAGTTTTGAAGATTGAAAACCGTAACATAGTAGTAGTTTAAAACAAGCCGTTTATACATAAAAATATCATCAAGTATCGAATAGAGATCCCTGCTGGGATATATAAGCAGATTTAAAGAGGTAGTAGACCGTAATACACAACCATAACGCGCGCCTGCTGGGGTTTGAGCCCTCGCAACCGCCAATATATTATACAAAATTCGCAAAACTAAACTCAAAGCATTTTAATTTAATTAAACCATTCACAGGCACTTTTGAAGAGTCAAGTAGTCGGAAGTTGAATCTAGTTACTCACTCCAAATAGAGAATAATTGCCAAGATATTCCATAAACACTACCTCATCCAAAGTCCTGTCACATTCACCGATTAATAAATAAAAACAATAAATAAAGTAATCAAAATATTTACCACAAATCCGATGAGACGTCCTAACACGATGAAACCAGGCGACAGGCGTAAGATTCGCGCGTTCCTAACAATAACAAAATCGATATCTTCTATTGGTCGCCGAGCTAGTAAACATCGGACACGCTTGCTCTAGTAAAACGTATATTAATTCGGTATCGATGTTTTATCTGCAGATAACGTATCTCGGGATTTATCGATGCGTTGTATGACGTGTGTGTAATGTTGTGTTTAGCGGTGTCAGACAAGAAAGGGTTGAGTTAATTTTATGATCCGGGATTTTTTCATCTATGGTTTTATGGGTTTTTAGTGTCAATCGATGCAACGGTCAAAACTGCATTTACAAACTGGTAAAAAAAATACATTTTGATTATTATGTTGAACTAGCAAGCTGAAAGGTCTTCGATTGCGAGATATTTCGCAACTTTAACGTAAACAAGTTTTGCAAAGATTTGTTTCGCTAATTCACAGAATAGCCTAAGGAGGCTTAACTGTTTTTTTAACAATTAAATGTCCAATTTCAAACATTGAAATACATTAGTAAGTAACCATTATAATAAATCTAAAGCAACCCCTTTTTTCTCAAAACATGAAAAGGGAAAACTCACTTTGATGGCCAATATCGGTTGAAAATCAATACAACTTGACAAAGGATTTTTCGCAACGACGACGTACATAAAGTTCTTCGCTCGCTAATTGCCAGGACCTTTTTTGTGACATCTCAGAAATTATAATAATTGATTACAAGAAATAAGAAGTTATTTATTTACTTGTCTAATGCTCTTTTGACAGTCTGACTAATTGGGTAAAGAAAGCGCGGTTTTGGTTTTTCAACTCACCACGACCCAGTACGGCTAGTTGAAAATCCAAATGCTAGATAATATTTAAGCAATAATTTAATTGTCACTTAATGTCAGTGAAAACCGGCAAAGTTCTTTACCTGTCCAACTGTAAGTAGCTTTCTGATATGGGTAAATTGTTTGGTTACTTAAATAAAGCACAGTTTATAATGTAGCGAGCGAAATAGTATCGACGTTGGACAAGCTTTTGTAAGTCCCCCAATTGTGGGCGTTTTCGAAGTCGAGTGAAGGGTTTAAGAGGATGGAGCAGTAGCCGATAGTACCTTTTTTTTTGCGGGTGGAAAATCATCAAATTGGGGCTCCCGCTCTTGGGCAGAGCGAAAGAGAGTGTCAGACTTCTACTGGCTAAAAACCACCCATGTTCCTTCTTAGCCCTTTATGTCGAGGCCGAGGTATCTCTTGCGCACAACCTACAGCCCCAACGGGATAGCACCGGGATAGTACCTGGGTTGTGAATAAGGTACCATCCATTCCTTCCTCTTGACCCTTGCGAACAAAGTCTAGTTTTGTCATTTGTAAGATTTTTGTTTCCATGAGAGATGATGAGTAATCTGTGGTCTGGATATTTTCTGGAATATTTTTAGAAATTTTAAATGTCCGGAGGTCAGATAGGCAGTCGCTGCGTACGTACTGGTATTCAGTTACACTTCGACCAATTAGACTAGAAGTCGTGCTACTAATAAATAGATAGTTACTTAACTGATAAATAAACAATTGCGAAAATCCTAGATATAATTGGCTATTTGGCAGCCCATTATTCGCTGGTAAAAAAAAAAAAAAATACATACACCACACGAATAGAGAACCTGCTCCTTTTTGGAAATCGATTAAAAAGCAAATTGCGACTACCAATCCCTTCATCAATAATGGTGATTATGAGCTCCTTAATAACCGTATGTTCACATGCTGCTGTGTGTAAATGATTGCTGGGAATCGCTCGCGCGGATTACGGCTCTCAATGTAACGATAACGATGTTACGCCTATAAATACTTTTTCTTTCTTTCTTTCTATGACAATGCATCCATTGCATTGTCATAAAGGTATTTACAACAATAAAAACTTGTACTCGTTTTTAAAAAAGAATATTATTATGTTTGACATTTTGACCCTCAATATATCCTGTCTAGACTCTTACTTGTTTGGAAGTAGACATTTCCAATATGTTAACATTCTGAACAATGCTATCGTGTCTATCGACTATTCATAACTCTATGTCAGGCCTTAATAGTTTAATTTCTTGGAGCCACCAATATTGATCCGACGGCAGCGGACGTCGTAAGTGAATTATTTCTTTCTTACCTACTATATACATTATCACAATGTAATTTTAAGACTATCTAACATAACATCACGCCTATAATCCCCAAAGGGTTAGTCAGACGTGGACCTAATATTACCCCCACATTCCGCCAGTTATGTTTAAGTCCCATGTTATAGGGGGCGAGCCATCAACCGTGCCCAAATTCAGGCTCTGTGGCTGCTCTGAGTAATTCCTGGTGGAAAATCTCAATAACACTTCCCCCGAGCTAGGAATCAAACCCAGAACCTCATGCACAGTAGTCACGATTGCGACCACCAGTTAATGTTATTTCAATACTATCTCATCATCATCATCATTCTCTTGCCCTTATCCCAATAAGGATGTTTACTGACTAAAAAAAATATGATTGTAATTAGTCCGTCTGTTAGATTATCGAAAAATATTATATACGTATTTTTTGTTTTATTAAATCAATAAAAGTTGACGAAGATAAAACGCATCAAAGATTTGAGTGGGGGATCGCGACGTCACTCACCGGTAAAAAATGTCATACTAATGTCTTGGAATATGACGTCACACGAGTTTTCAAAGCACTGTATCGTCTTCATTGTTTGTTTACGTGAAAAAAGAAAAAATACGTGTCCAATATTTTTTGGAAATCTATCTGACGGACTAATTTGATTTTTTTAGTCAACTACCCTATTCATTTGGGGTCGGCGCAGCATGTCTTCCTCTTCCATGCCTCTCTGTTTCTCGTCATCTCATGAGACACCTCCTTACTTACCATATCATTCTTAACACAGTCCATCCATCGTTTCTTTGGTCTTCCTCTACGACTATCTACTTACAAGAAATGAAAAAACTTCGATTTCGTAATCCTATCTAAAAGTTAGAGAAAGCTGTGGTCCTTTTAGATTTAGTAGGTAATCCGATTATCCACCGCTCATGTTTTGATGTTAGAGGAATCCTGCCTTTTTACGACACGCCCATTAGCCATTGATAGGAAACACTTTAATCCGAGCTAAGGACCGAATAGTAAGGCGGAGCTAGTCTAAGGTTTTCTAAGTTTTTCTGCTGTACTCAGTGATATTTATTGTAAGCCGTTACTTAGTAAAGTTTTGACATAAAAAACCTTCACTAAAGTGTCATAATCTTTACTAAGTGATGGTTTAAGTAATCATTAAACGTTTCTGATTGCGGCAGTTAATCTTTACATCGTGGCATCACGCTAGTGTCCCCGAAAGTGTAAGCAGAGAGAGGTCGTAATAGATATGTTATGTACATTTCGTCAGTTATGTTTGAGTTACATAAAAAGTGGCCAGTCTATTGCCGTAAACTGTGCACAAATCTAATTAATATCCGAGATTCTTCCTCATTTTCCTTCCCTCCTGGTATTTTATGAGAAATAGATTGCTATTAAAAAATATACATTTCATTCAAGTTCAAGTTCAAGTTATTTATTTCATAACAAAAATACATTTGTGTCGAAATATTTGCACAGCAGGTACACAAATAAAAACCTCATAAACTATTACAATAAAAATAAACAAGTAAGTAACCTCATTCCACAGCCATCCGAAGTTAAAACGTCTTTCCTAATTAAAACTAACTTTACAGTCATACTCGCATTAATACAGAACAAAGTCCCCAGCAAAATGCTACACAAAAATATTATGTCATTTAGTAAAAAAAAAAAGGAAGAAAAATCAAAAACAAGTCAAAGAATAATCCATACAGTTAATTCAATTTAAGTACTATTTTTAAAACTTTTGTCATTACAAAATTCGTCAATGGAATAATAGGCTTTCTTCAATAACAAAGCCCTGAGTTTGTTTTTAAAAAACATTCATAATTATGTGAGAAAATATTTTGTATAATATTTCCATCCACCAAAGACAACAAAGATCAGACAATGTTTCTATACACAAATGTTTGTTTGTCTATGGGACGATATGACCACATCATATTGACTTAGGTGGCGTTTCATCCGCGGATGAAACATTTTTCTCATGACTTGCCATGCCACCTCGTCTATAAGTCTCGCTGGTACGACAGTTTTTTATATATAATAGCTGTTCTATCATCGGTGATAACGCAAAGGTCACTTCGGCTGCATGTTTTTAAGCTAAGATAGAAGGTGGAACACAGTTTGTGACACAGACACACCGAAATATTAGCTGCTTCTCAGCTACTGTGATATTCATGATGCCATGATGGACACCTTGCCTGACCAGAGAACCATTGCCCAGGCTCTCGAAGTAAGCAGATCAACGAAGTAGTCACTCGTATAATAATAATTTAAGCTTTTCCAAACACCAATCGGTTACATAATTTAATAAGTTGCCTCTACATGTAAGAGTGCTATCTACTCGAGCTCTTTTAAAAAGCAGCTTAAAAGTTTCTTGTTGAATAAGTGTCTTTATGATATTGAGGATCTATTACGATTTTTTTTTATTATATAAATTTTCTATTAATTGTATTTGGTTTTTTTATTGTTTTCCGTGCAATATTGTAATATTTTAACGTGTCTATTTTCATTTTTTCCGTCTACTTATGTTATTTCATTTTCTTTTTATACACTATTTCTTACTTACTATTTCTTTTTATACACATTAGTCATTTACTCATGAACTATTGTTCATGAGTAAATGACTAATGTACACTAATATTATAAAGCGGAAAGATTTGTTTGTCTGTTTGTAACGAATAGGCTTCGAAACTACTGGACCGATTTCAAAAATTCTTTCACCGTTGGGAAGCTATACTATCCGCGGGTGACATAGGCTACTTTTTATCCCTGTTTTCCCACGGGAACGGGAACTACGCGGGTGAAACCGCGTGACGTCCACTGGTTTAATAAAATGTTATTCAATGTCTCAATATCTGCACGTCCCTGCCTCGACCTCAGATGCCAGCCGGTCCTTCGATACGCACCCTGGTTACTTCAAGACCAAGGCTACCGATACGCCCTCGAATTAACTTAGTTTCCGACGAGCTCGTTATTACATTAAATATTATCTTACGGTCGTTAGGTTAAACGAGGGATATTTATTTTATGAGAAAATAGTACCTATCGACTTGAATGTGAAAAATCTTTAGTATGGAACCGATGAGGGCGGATCACTGAAATGACCGCTGGTAAGATGTATGGAAAAATAGAAGACATGCTGTGCCAATTGAAGAGAGCTAAAGGATTACTGATAAATACTTGCTGCATTGACTGTGTGGTTCCTTCCGAAAAGGCAGTAACATGCATGGTCTTCAGTTTTCATGACTTAACCAAGCCATCTCTGAGTTTGTTTTGGATGTTTCTTCTCAAAGCCCTTCCTGTCAGATAGGACCACCGACCCCATCTCGTCGTTTAATTTTGACGAGTAAAAGAGGTTTTTTAAATAACCAATTTACAAGATAAATAAATAACTTTTTAATTTTTAATTGTACTCCCAACAAATTAGGATAAGGATATGGGCCTTTTCAATTTTTGGGGGGTCGGAAATCATCAAATAACCTCTCCCGCTCTGAGCAGAGCGAAAGGGAATGTCAGACTTCTACTGACTAAAAACCACCCATGTTCCTTCTTAGCCCTTGGCCGAGGCCGCGGTATCTCTTTCGAACAACCCGCAGCCCCGACGCGACGGGAAGAGCACCTATTTCGCGTGCCAGTTCTAGTGCTCAGGTTAAGTATTTTAAGATTAACGAGTTTACTGTCGCAGCCAGCAAATTTTTTTAAAGGAGAATTTTGATGGAAACAACTTTGAAAGTTAATTTTTAAATTCATTACATTCTTCTCTTCAGTCCTCCACTCCAGTCTGCTGATTGCATAGAACATCATCATCTGCCTAGCCTTTTCCCAACTATGTTAGGGTCGGCTTCCAGTCTAACCGGATGCAGCTGAATACCAATATTTTACATGGAGCGTATATATGCCTAAGATCTATATATGGCAGCCGGGACCAAGGCACGGAGGAAACTCGGTATGTCAGGCGGACACCCATCCACAGATCGACCTATGCAAGCACAACTTTACCTAAAGATCGACCCGAGTGGCAGTTCTTATTAAGCCACGAGCTCCTCTTTGACTGCATAGAACATGAACCTATAATGTATTTCGTCGCATCAATTGAAACATACGAGTGGGTATAAAGCAAAATATTCTCTACATAACCAAACAGTAGCCTACCCTAGGGTAGGCTACTGTTTGGTTATGTAGGTAGAAGAAGGTACCTTTCTTAAGAAACGGAACAACTTGAAAACTTACTATTTGTATAGCATGAAACTGTTTTTCCTGTTCCCGTGTTATGTAAACGGGAACACTTGTGTCCGGACTCCGGGAACCGGGGATAATATGTGTCCCGGCGTAATGAGGACAAATCCAAATAGAATTGTACCGACATTATGTTACTGATATTTTTCTATGTTGATTCGTGGTGTTTTTCTTGTTTACCGAATCATTCGAGATGCAGTGGAGGAAATTTGTTTATTGTCCGACCGCTAAATTCAGATTGTGAAATGTCTTATTTCTGGGATTATACCAGTAGGTTGACTTGGTTATCTCTGAAGCATCTGTTAAACCCCTCAGACTGAAGCTTAAAAGCTGTTCAGTATTTATACAGTGTACTACACAACAGGGCACATCACTTCTTCAAGTTTCACTTATTTTCGTGGCTCTCTACGAAGATCACAACAATATGGAATACCTCATCTGGAATACCTGCCTAACATTTTACCAACTATGTTGGAGCCAGCTTCCGGTCTAACCGGATACAGCTGAGTACCAGTATTTTGCATGGAACGACTGCCTATCTGACTTCCACAAACCAGTTATAACCGGTTATATGACACGCTTGGTAAGACTGGTTGGAAATTAAGTCTACAAATGACCGCCGGGACCAAACGGCACAGCGTGTTTTCCGAGGTACGGAGGTAACTAGTAATGTAATGGGTTATTACCCATCCACAGACCAACCAAGGCAAGCGCGGCTTGAACTGAAGGTCTGGAAGGACTGGAGCTGCTGTTATTATCCAGCCACGAGTTCCTCATATGGAATGCATCATCATCATCAGCCTATAATGTTCCCACTGCCGGGACTCAGGTCTTCTCTCTAGGAGAGGGATAGGCTTTTAATCCACCACGCGGGCCCAGTGTGGGTTGGTTGATGGAATGCATATAAAAAAATATTTATATTTAAAAGATCGAACAGTCTATAAAATAGGGTTATAGCACAGATTACGTTATAGGCTCGTCCTTACCATACGAGTATAAAAGGTATGTCGGGAACGCGAGACCTCGTTCCTATTTACATCATATTATTTGAATGAACGTCGCAGGTAGGTAAATAGAACCAAGTAAGTATATTATGTAGAACCTCAGACTAACCCGCTTCCAAGACATGATAGTTTTTGTAAACAGAAAGCTTTTCTCTACCCACATTATGTATGGCAACTATTTACGAGTACCTATGTTGGTTTTTTAGGAAAATAGACTCAGAGAGCTTTAATGATTACTTAAGCCGTCACTTAGTAAAGATTTGACATACTTTTGGATGACAAAACTGTCAAAACCTTTACTAAGTGATGGCCTAAGTAATCATTAAAGCTCTCTGAGTGCGGCAATTATAAAAGTCTAAAGGTCTAAATAATTTTAAATAATTTATATACTCGTATGACAACATAAGGTACTTATTATGTGTAATACACATTTCCTCTCAAACGAGATGATGAAAGTGAAAGTGGAAAGTTAGTGAAAAGTTAATCTATTTTGCAAGAATCTTAAAAAAAACGGCTTTCAATTTACCCAAACTTTCATAGTGCAAATCTATTTGATCACTGCAGTTATTTACAACCTTGCACAGCCACGACACTGCGTGGAAGTTATAATTGTCATCCGGGAACGTGCCCAGAAGACTGGTGGCAGCATTGCTACGGTGAACGTTTACTTATTTCAATAAACTATTGTGTATTTAGGATTATATACTGCTAACAACATGGCTACACAAGCCTTTATGTAGTTCCGAATAGATAATTATCAACCTGAATGCAAGGAAGTGGAAACTAACTGATAGTACACTCAAATTCTATTCAAATATTGACGGAATATGAATCTGTGTGGGCGCCCCGAGGGTAGCTTGTTTACTGGGATAGACTACGATATCATGGAAATTGATAAATAAAACAATAAGTTAATAATATCATGAATACATTGAATACAAGCTGTTGTCCGACATTCGTTCGCGTTAAATATTATAAAATATTTTTTTTATGTACTTTATTATGTGTTATTTATATACACATGACATTTCTTCCAACATACCTGCAAGAATACAGTTGAATATTACTTAATATTTAAACCACATTTTGTTTAAGATTTAGTTTTTTGGGTTCCGTACCTCAAAAGGAAAAACGGAACCCTTATAGGATCACTCGTGGGTCTGTCTGTCTGTCCGACCACCCCCCCCCCCTTTTCTCCGAAACTACAGAGCCAAAAATTTTGAAAAAAATAAACCAACAATAAGTCTATGGTGCTAAAATAACATGGAAAATCTCTCAATATCTACTACAATGGTACGGAACCCTTCATGTGCAAGTCCGACTTGCACTCGGCCTTTTTTTTTTTTTTTGCACGGATCCCTAATCCTTTTCTAGCATACTGTAAGAAGATTACCGTCTTGACGTTATCCGGACAAATGGGTGGGGCTGTAACAAGGTAGCTACAGGTTATTATTATTTTTTATCGATTTATATTCTGCAAGACGTTTACTGTAGGGCGACTTAAAAACACGACCAAACAACCGACTCCAGCAACTTCATGATCTTAATTTAAAACTGCCACTCGCGTCGATCTTTAGGTTAAGCCGCACTTGCCTAGGTTGGTCTGTGAATGAGTAACCGCCCATTACATACCGAGTTTCCTCCGTGCCTCGGAAAACACGTAAGCTGTTGGTCCCGGCTGCCATTTAAAGATCTTTGGCAGTCGTTACAGGTAGGCAGCGACAACCAGTCTTACCAAAGGGTATCGTATTACCCAGTATTAACTGGGTTGTGGAGGTCAGATAGACAGTCGCTCCATGTAAAATACTGGTATTCAGCTGCATCTGGTTAGACTGGAAGCCGAACAACATAGTTTGGAAAAGGCTATGCAGATGATCAGCTAAATACGCTTGAGTTGCATTTGATAAACCGTTTATCTTTCGCTTCATTTATGAATCTAAAAAGGTTGTCTTCAGCAGACAAACTGTCCTAAGAAATCTTAAGCAGCCCAATAAGTTTCAAAACTGAACAGCAGCAGAAGTATTTCTTGTAGGCATCGCTGCAAAGAAAGCACGTAGCCTGTAAAGTTTAGTTGCCAAGTTTCATGAAACATTGCTCTCATATAATAAGCAGTTTCATAAAGAATATTTATTAGCACGGGGAATACTCAAGCGTAATATTACACAATTTTGTGTTGATGCCTCAACGAGAGACTGAAATTCATTTAAATGCTAATGGTAGCCGCCGGCGATGTAGAACCTAATGAAAAATAAAAATAAATACAAACACGGCCATCTTGGATTCTGTTATTAACGAATTGAAATCCGAGGGCTCCGGTCAAATCATCGAGGTTTCAAGGAAAATAGGTTCACATACAGGCTAACAAGAAAGTCTGGTACTGTTGATAAAGGTTCTGGCAAAAGAGGCAATGTCCTGACCTAAGCAATTATTACAAGATCCTTGACAGTCGTTATGGATCGTCAAGAGCGTGGTAACCAGTGTTACCCAAAAGTATTGTATTATTAACCTGAGTAAATAGTAGTAAACCTGGTAACTAAGGTTGTGACGATCGGATAGGCAGTTGTTCCATGTAAAATACTGGTACTAAGCTGCATCCGGTTAGATTGGAAGCGGAACATACAATAGTTGAGAAAAGTAAGATGGAGATGATGAGTAGTGAAAAAGTATGAGAGAAAGATTTCACATCCAACTGGTAAAATGTTGCTTGACGGCATTACACGATTGTAGAGTTAATGTTTACTATGGTAGGTTCTCATTCAAGGTAACTTTCTTTTTCAATAATGTTAAGTAAGTAAAACTTCTAATCTAATCAGGTGTACAAAAAGGCTCTCGTCGTGGCAATTTCAACAAAAAAGTCTCCAGACATCTTCGTTTTCTTATATGAAAATAGATGCGAAAAATACAATAGACGTTCATATTAATGTATTGTAAGAGGCTGAGGTACCAATTTTGTAACGTGGAGTATCTTCGATCAACTCATTCCCCGTGTTTGTACGAGATAAGTAGCAACCTAAGTAAACAAGTATATTTAGGACCGTTCCGTTTAACCAAATCCTCCCACATAACGCGGTGTATTATAAAACTCAGTAAAATT
The DNA here is from genome assembly GCA_949774965.1 of Diarsia brunnea. Lineage (NCBI taxonomy): Eukaryota > Metazoa > Arthropoda > Insecta > Lepidoptera > Noctuidae > Diarsia > Diarsia brunnea. The sequence continues at coordinate 18,841,788 of OX459010.1, forward strand.
ACGTATATATCCAGTAATACGAATATTGGACTCGGCCGAAAAGGATCGCAGATAGTAATCCACAATGGATTTACCCCAGAGTGACTCCAGATTCAATCAATTATAGGGTTCAGGGGATGAGCTATATACAAACGAGATTCAACATATTAATAACATTGAAAAGACTTTCCGAAAGGTTAATTTGGATCTTGGGGTTTCTAAAATCATATATTCCAGAAGTATTAGAGCGTACGATTTTCTATTCAGTTTGAGAGAGGCTGATGACCAGTAATGGAGTGAAGCAAATGGTAAACTCATCATCAAGAAGACATTAAGATCAAGATGCACTTGCCCACTACAATAAAGATCATCGGACTATCTTCCCAAATTACTCAATACTTTAATAATAAGCTAATAAGCAAGCAGCCACACAACATCAGCAGCCAGTATACAGCCAGCTAACTTGCATTATCTTATAAGATTATTTATACAGATACATTTAGAGACTGATGTCAAACAATACAGTGTTTGCATCAGTCCGCTTTATAAAACAAAATTGCAGTCTATATTATCAGTGCATCAGAATCATAAAGATTTCTGCCTTTAAACTTATTAGCTTGTTCGACTGTACCTACGTATTCTTAGGTGGTAAACTTATAATTAGACCATATGGACCCAATTATACTTTACAACGTATGGTTATCATTGTAAAGTATAATTTTCATTTCCCAATTTTGAATTTCAGCCCTGTTTAGATGCCACGGCTCGTGTCTTGCCAGGGGATACATAATAGGCTGATGATTGCCACATGTGGTCGTTTTAGGTATTGGGGTAGTTCAGGCAAAAACAAGTGACACCTGCCTGATTTTTTTCATCGATTTTTTTTTATTTATTTCACAGTTCCATTCTTTCCTAGCAATCAATGTAGTTACTGTTGTACTGGTTGTACAAGTTCCCTAAGCGACAAAGTAATCCGGAATAAAGGTCACGTCTTAAAAGCTTGCCGGGGTTGCCAACATTAATGAGTTTTGATGACTTTGTTGGCAATTTTATTTTTATTTAAATTATATTTAAGGCGCCGCTGTAGCTCTGAAGGGATGATCAAGATATCAAAGTGGATTATCTTGCTGTGGTGACAGCACTTAAACACTGTTTTAAAAGATAATGGAATTTTCAGAAATGGGATGGCTGGATAAGTTTTAATTACTTTTTAATAATAAAGATGGGATGTGTGTAACGGGAAATCTAGGTACAGGAGCCAGTCATTTCTTAAATGTACAACGCGGAACTACTGGCCAATTGTTGCGTAGTTATTAGGATATCCGTAAAATTCTTGCGTTGCTTCAGTGGTAGCCTAGTGGTCCTCCACTGGTGTGACTTACGAATTGAAGCTTTCAATCCAGACAATCACTCTATATTGTGCAAATTATTTCATTACCACTCCTCCCAAAACAGTGAATGAAAACATCGTCAGAAAGCCATAGGAGGATACCAATTTTTTGTAGAATTTAAAACTCGAAGACCTGATGAGACATCCGCCAACACGTAGAGGACTCGCCTTGCGGATCACTCACGCAATAAGAGGCCTATAACCCACCAGTGGGAACGTCTAGGTATACCAGTGTGGTTGAAATGATGGCCACAGTCGTACTACAGAATAGAACTTTCCGAGTGCCCGAAGAGATAAATTATGCTTTGTGGACTCCATTTTTAGTTCTGAACATACTAAATCTTTTCGTATTGTATTAGTATGTAAAGACACCAGCTGAAACTTGAATGTCTGTTGTTAGATGACGAAAGGAACTTATGTAGAAAGCCTTATGAAGCATCGCGTAGCGTAAAGCGTAAAGTCAAAGATTTTAAAATAAACAGAAGTAATCTACTGAAACAACCCTGGATAAGGCTGGCACAGAACCCTGGAGATTGGCACAAAAAAAGAGAGGCCTATAACTAGCAGTGGGTGAATTCAGGCTGTGGGTGATTTTGATGAAGTTACTGCTCACACTACTGTCTACTGTCCCACAGCTGGGTAAAGTCCTCCCCCAATTCCTTCCAAAAGTTATATTAGACGCAGATGAATATTCATCTGCCCAGCCTTTTCCCAACTATGTTACAGTCGGCTTCCAGTCTAACCGGATGCAGCTGAATACCAGTATTTTACATGGAGCGACTGCCTATTAGACGCATATTATTAAAAGAAAATAAACACCAATTTTGCTACACTGTACTTATACAGATGATTATTTTCCCATGAACATTTCAAAGTATTTGTAAAATGTCAAGACTTCAAAGGCAGCTAATAACCACTTGCGACCGTTTCTAGAAAATACGTCGGGTGAATACAGTGCAATATTTATTAGTTCTTGGCATAGAAACGCCCCAAGTTTGTTATTGCGATAAATTGGAAGTCTTGGAAGTTATTATTGACATCGAAGTTACCAGATAAAGTGGCAACCGGTTTCAAAACGTTTCGTAATTACTATTGCGGTCGTCAATAGGTTTGACGTAAACTTTTCGGTAGCTTTTGTCAATCCGAAAGATTTTTCTGTACAACCTATTATATTTTTTTGGTTTTCAAAACAAGAACGATATTTTTGTGAAAAAGATGCTAGCTTGTTTTGAAGCTCGGATCTACCATATATGATCAAAGTGCGCCTTCGGTGTTTTACGATGCTCTATGACCTATGTTCTACATTTGTTACGATAGATCAGGCAGTATGCAGATGCCTATGGAAAATGTCGTAGAAGAAAAAGCGTTTGCTGACTAATTTGCGTTTACGATAATAATATGTGTGTGGTTGTAGAATACGATTCACGAAATAACGAGCTTTTCCAATCGAAAGTAGCATTCGTAAGGAGTTTAAAGTGAAAAACACTTACTTGTGTTTTTCCTCCTCGGTATTCCCCATTATTAAGATTGGTAGGTACCTAACCAGTATCAGAAGCAAGGCAGATACATACCTTCCAACAAGTACCGTCCCCATAAATATAAAACAGTGACGATTCAAAGAAAAGCGTTACTTAATAGATATCGACGAAGATCAATGAAGTGTCTTTAATCAATTACCATCAAATCAGACACTGATAAGAGTAAAGGTCACGAGACACGCGCAATATCATTCGAATACCTACAGGTACATGGAATTGTTATCACATATAAACCTATGGGCTATTAATAGCCCGAAGGCTGTCATAATCGACGTCTCAAGTTTATTTCATCGATCGATAACACTACGGACAGAAATTGAGAAAGTTTAAATTGAAAAACTGCGATCAGAATCATCACGAAAAGAGATTACAACCATCGACATTTTAAAATACGAGTAACACCTACTTACATGCCGCAAGTTCATACTAAAGCGACACGAAATTCAGAGTAACTATTTAAAAAATCATTTTCCTGGAATTAGAATGGAGTTTTCCACTTACCTAATTTTACATGTTTCACCAAAATGCACTTGGATTTCCCGTAATTATGCTTCCAATGACGTCAAACGTTTCACGGCACTGGGGAGGGATAGACTGATTTTGACAGATGTCAGAGAGGGCACCCGGCGGGGCGCATGCGCGGGAAACCAGTGGAAAATTATGGAGAGGGCGGGAAACAGTGGGTGCCGTTCGGTGGGTGGGAAGCGCTCAATACTCGAAAGGATATGACGTGGCGCAGGAAATTAAAGCCTAGATTGGAATAGGTTTTAGTTTTATTTGCGAAAGCTTATACATATTTGTGTTTTATTTCTAGTTGTATTTTTTTACTTTGATGTAGGATTAAGTTTTTATTTAAATTAACTAAAAGGACTCGTAAGGCCATTTTACATTCCGAATGTATTTTATCTCAATTCAGTTTATTTTAATAATTGGGGGAGTTTTACGAAGTTTATCGATTTATATGTGTTTATCGCTGAAAGTTCCAAAGTATCGGATCATCCTTAATTTATTTTATGATACAAGCTTTTTATTTTCTCTAAGCTTATCGAACATGGAAGTCGGCCACGATGGCCGATTGTGTAGAGAGTGGCCCTGTCGCCCATAGAGCTGGAACACGTTGGCCATCGAGTCACGTGTCGTGTTTTCTATTGCCTCGTGTTTCCACAGTTTTCCGGAAAAACACAAATATTGAATTTCAATGCACGCTTTTATTATAGGGTTTCGCAACTTTACGCTTTGTAAATAAGTATTGACTGCTCCAATTTCAGCACGTTTTCAAGTGTTACTCGTATTGAGTTTGTTTCAACTCTAGTTGAGTTTAGTATAATACCTACGTTCGATTCCCGGTTTGATGAGTTTTTGTCCTAGCATCATTATAAACTACATATTACGTTTTCTCTTCTCGACATTACCGGTGAACTATCTGCGGTTCTCGAAAGTATTCGTATGATATATTTTTTGATCTTTTAACCCTCTTCTAAGAAAGGAGGAGGTTATGTATTGCACCAGCATTTTATTGTTCATACATGTAAGTGAAACGATTTATCTGTGATAACTTTTTAGATTGTCGTGATTCTTTTTTTTCATTTGGTAGAGGAAGCTCGCGCGATGGTCCAATAGACATACATTTTATGAAATTTACTTATCAATCAATCAATCAATCAATCAATCAATTATTTATTTTGTCAAACATAGGTAGTTACAGATAGTATTTTTAAATATGTGCACTATGTTTTGCCAATATATGGCGTACAAAATTACATTAACATAATTATTTAATACATTTAAAATGGCATGTCAACAGATTAGAATAAAAAAATAAAATAATTTAAAATATGTCAGTTACAATAAAAAATTCAATTTCTTATTTAGATTGTGTTATCTTCTAAATATATATTATTCTTCTGCATCTATTTTGACGACATGATGATATTTTAAGTCGTACTGTGTGTGTGTGGTACTGATAATACTATCACAATATATGTACGTGTTAGCACCACTGGAGTAGCACTGGAGTAGGTACCTATCTCATAAAAGATGCTTTACATCTTTATTTAAGGATGTGCCATAACCCCGTCGGGGCTGCGGGTTGTTCGCAAGAGATACCGCGGCCTCGACATGAAGGGCTAAGAAGGAACATGGGTGGTTTTTAGTCAGTAGAAATCTGAAACTCCCTTTCGCTCTGCCCAAGAGCGGGAGGGGTTATTTGATGATTTTCCACCCGCCTTAAAAAAAAAAAATGATGTGCCATAACCCGTCGGGGCTGCGGGTTGTTCGAAAGAGATGCCGCGGCCTCGGCGCAAGGGCTAAGAAGGAACATGGGTGGTTTTTAGTCAGTAGAAGTCTGACACTCCCTTTCGCTCTGCCCAAGAGCGGGTGGGGTTATTTGATGATTTTCCACCCGCCAAAAAAAAAAAAAAGTGTGTGCCATAAACACAATAAACAAATATAAAGTGTGCATGAAAGAGATTGGTAAGTCCTTACTTTAGATACTAAAGTACTAATTCACAAACTTCGTTCAACCCCCGTTGTTTAGGTAGGTATTCTGTAATAGTTAGGCAATCCAAAATAAATTAAATTGTCAAACCCGTGTTGTGTTTTTTTTGGAATATTCAGGAATAACGTTGCCCTTTTTCCTTTTTTTTAATTTCGGAAATCGTCGTCGACAAATTGGACGGAGAAAACTGCACATAGGGAAAAGTGGAAAACTATGGGGGAGGCTTTGGCCTAGCAGTGGGCCAATAAAGGCTAAGAGAAAAAAATCAACATCGAATGCGGAAGGGAGTGCCAGACTTGACTAAAACCCACCCATGTTGCTCCTTTGTTTGGGCCACGGTTTCTTTTTACGAACAGTCCCGGCAAACATCGGTCCCTTCAATTTTGCTGACATCACTTTGTCTGTGTTGGTCTGAACCTGCACACTACTAACTCTTTTGCTGGTTATACCGATACAAGTAGAAAAATTAAAACAACGTCTCGTTGTGCAACATAAACTTTAATAAATAATCACTGCATTAGGCAGTTCTCGGTTTCGAATAACAGGCGTTACAGGATCCGACGGGCACTTGTGGGGCAAAGCAGTCGCTGGGGCACACGGGACACGCGGCTGCGTACGCGCGGGGGTACGAGCATGATGTGGAGGCAGACCATTGGGATGGAGTCGCGTGCTGGAACATAAATAACGTAAAGTTTAGTCAGACGTGTACCTAATCGTACACACTTTTCGCCAGTTATGTGCAATAGGGGGCGAGCCCATTGACATCAAGACGCCACAAATACAGACACGGTGGCTGCTACGGAGTAATTCATGATGGAAAACGCAATAACACTTTGCCTGACCCGGGAATCGAACCCAGGATCTCATGCTCAGTAGTCGCGACTGCAACCACTAGACCAACGAGGACACACATGCACCATAATTACATGCAGAAGGTAATATAGCTGACTGGCTTTGATGGCGCAACGGTCAGGAATTACGTTTATTGCCCGTGCTCCACCCGCCTAGTCCACCTGGGTGTACCCCAGGCGAACATCTTTTAGCTTAAGACACTTGAAGATGATGTAACTTTCCATTAGTGAAAGCATCTTCAAAATTCAAATTCATTTATTTCGTGTGTTTTTTTTTAATTTTTTTCATTTGTTTCAGAATTGGATCAGGAGTTCCCAAGTTCTTACAGCGAAACTCACAAATATTTCCTCTTTATAATATTAAGATTGATATCCCGGAGCGGACATAACGTGCTTTTCGAGGCACGGAGCAAACTGGGTATAATATAATGGGCAGTGACCCATCACATACCAAACTAGACAAGCGCGGCTTTAACCTTAAAATTGATCCGAGCCGCTTTTATTATTTGACCACGAACTCCTATCTGTTCTGGACATATCATTAAAACAATTATTAGAACAACCAACCAACCTTAATAAAGCTACCCAACACACAATGCATGACATCATAAGCTGGGCAGTCGAGGAAGACTCCTTGTGGCTTCAGCTCCGAACCGAGGCAAGCTGTCTTCACATGCTGAATAGCCGGTCCCCACTCCACATGGTCCTTCTCGAACTGGTCCAAGTGAGCTGTCAACTTTGTCTTGTCTACCTCATTGCCGTTCAGCCAATTCTCCTCACGGAAGACGCAGTTCATTTTGTCACACTGGAAGATATTTTTGGACATATTGATCAGAAATAGGTACATGAAAATGTACTACGGTAGCGGTTTCGAAAGAGAAACGTATTTATGAATTTTCTCTAGTATATTACGGATTGTGGCCTGTGGGTGTGTATCACAATTAAAGGGGCCTTGACCCAATTAGATTCCCTGAAACCCTAGCATGAGCGCATGGTGTTTTCCGTAACATAATTAAATACGTCGATTATTGAATGGCATAAGGCATTTTAGTTAAATTATTTGCAATAAGCACAGTGAATAACATCCGTACAGACGAAAATAAATTCTTAAAATTTATGAAAATAACGAGTTTTTTTTTAATTTGATCGTCTTACTTCCACCGCGCGCTTGTGCCACTGGTCTGTTAGTTTACTACTAGCTTTAAAATCGTACACTGTACCTAGAAAATCTGAAATATTATTAAATAGGTTCTAGATTGCGCCTATTTTAATAAGCCTATATGTTTTCTGATGACATAAGATATGTTAAACTATAAAGTTTCATCATTTGTTCTGTAGTTTTTACGTGAAAGTATATAAACAAACATCTAAGCATCAATCCTCACAACCTTTCTCATTTATAACGTAGAAAGAAGATAAGTAGGATAAAATATGGCAATAGGGAACTAGGTATTATTATAAAATAAGTAAGTATGTATTCAAGATATAATTACCTCAGTTAATTGGGCACCTTGACATTTCCTGGTCGCATCAGAACTAACAATCTCCGGACCGCCAATACAGTTGTAAACCTGAGAAGTTAAAACAAAGGTATTTTAGTGGCTTCTATATTGGTACATCATCATCATTCATCATCATTTCAGCCGAAAGACGATGACCTGGTGAAGGTTGCGGGGGTCCGTTGGATGCGAGACGCACGGGATGTGGCGACACTTGGATAGTCCTATTTCCAGCGGTGGAAATAGGTACACTGGTACATATTTTTATACCATAGGCCACCCCACCACCTGGAATCGAGTTGTCATGGCCGACCTGGCAGTTTTTAACAGACCCCAGACACAGGTAGGCCGAAGCAAGGAAAACCTGTTCAGGTGGAGATTCATAGATGACTCTGCTCTGGAGTGTACAGTACCTAAGTGTTGTGTTGTCCCACAAACCAAGGGGCACTTGATATCGTTTTCTGCCTGTCCCATTATTTGTACATCACAAGAGCTGATGGAGGCTACTGAAAGTGCCAAACTCTTCGCCCTTTTTGGTGTGTCGCCACATAGAACTTGGTGGTGGCCAAACCCTAACCCTCACGAGCTTAGATCGGGGTGTTCTTGTACGGCGGCTAAGCAAGTAGAGCTACGTAAAATTGCTATTTAGCAGACAGAGGGCTGTCTGCTAAATGCCAATTTACGTGTTATTCTTGTTAAATCTGGATATTTTTAGATCTTACCGCTTGCGGTGTGTCCCCACAGTAGGTGCCCCCTCCTCCTGGAGCCGCGGAAGAAGCCTGAAATAAGACGAAAAACAAATTAGTATGAAATTATATAAAAACCTAAGAATACTAACTTCATCATTACAAAAGATTCGTTAATCTGTGGTATGCTATACACAAAAGGAAGAGGAAAAGAGGGCGTTATCCCTCCCTCTCTAACATATCTGATCGTTTTCTAGCCCTCCCTCCCAAACAAAATCATGATTCCACCAATGTGGGACAGCCCTTTTCTCTGAGAGAAGACCTGCCATGCCAGTTTCTTTGATGTTTTAACCGACTTCCAAAAAGGAGGAATAAAACAAACTTTCACCGAGTTCAGAAGCAGTTTTTTTTTAAGTTTATTTTTCACTTTATTGTGTTTTTGAAGTCGATTTTTCTTTTCCAAAAAAGTTTTTTTTGTATTTCAACGTTTTGAGAGCAGTAGATAGCGTACGTGAAACGTTCCTTAACCAACCTAATTGGGTTGGAAGACTGTTTAATTAGCTCTGCTGAATTAATAGGTTTCAAAACCTGACGAAACCTAACTGGGTACCTACTTCTAGTCTGTACCTTCCTACATGTATAATTTTATTTACAGTGCTGTTTAGTGAATTTTCTGTAAGAACTATAAATATTTAAGCATCTAAGCATTAAGTCCGCCTATGTACCACTTTTGTACATGAAGTTTAAATAAATAAATAAATATTTTCTTTAAATAATATCAACAGCTTTCTACTTGAAATACGTTATTCGTTCCGCAATTTTGTTATTGCTCTTTCATTTATCTCTTCCTAGAAATGGAAGTCAATAATGACTTCCATTTCTAGGAATTCCATTTCTCAATTTTAAAGGAATGAAAACAGAAACAAAGATACTTAACTAAAATAATTATTTATCGCTACGGTGAATAATAACAAATTCGGCTAACGAGCCTGATTTATTTTGAAAAGCTTTCTCGTCATTAGTTTTTTTCCTACATCATGTACAAACATTTAAATTCACACAAGCACCCAGACCGAATATTTGTTCCGTGCGGGAATCGAACCCGCGACACGCAGCGTAGCAGCCAACCGCTCAGCCACTGCGCCAAACGTGCCGTCAAGGTTTGAACTCTTTACTTTCATTTCCTTATTTATTAAAACCTGTGTTTTAGGCCATCACTTTACGTAGCATAATTTAATTAAGACAATAAAATTATAAAATAAAATAAATCTAATAACAAATGATGGTTAATAATTTACTCTAATGCAGTTTACTTTGAATCTCTTCCAAAAGTATAATAACATCATAGTAATCTCCGAAGAGTTAGGCAGAGGCGTACTTAAATTACACCAATCTAGTCCATATTCAATGTCCATTAAAATATATAATAAATTACCAGAAAACATAAAGCAACTAAAGAAAACCAATATATTTGTAAATAAATTAAAGCAATACTTAATTAAAAAAAGCTATTATACAATACAGGAATATTTAACTGATAAATCCAATAATAATACATAATTACTTATAATTATACTAATAAAAATAAAAAAGTTTTGTACCAAGAAGGTAAACAAATAAGCAATTAAATAATATAACTAAATAAATAATAAAAGAATAGATAGACTGCATATAAAATATTAATAGAATAAGTATAATATAAATAGCGATATAGATTAATAGGATATAATTATAAATAATACCAAGTTAATAATAAATTTAAAAAAAAACAAACCGCTCTTCCTCTCTCTACTTATAAACATTTGCGGTGCCCGACAGGGTCCATAATTGTGTCTAGAATTATTTTACCTATTACCTGAAAATGTACATTATGGATTGCAATAAAGAATTTGAATTTGAATTTGAATTTACCTAATAGTACACCCACATTTCGCCAGTTATATTTAAGTCCTATGTAATAGGGGGTGACCCAATTGCCTTCAATGGGGCACAAACTCCGTGGCAGCTACTAAAGAATTCCTGATGGAAAACCATAATAATACTGTCAGACCTGGAACCCGTAACCAGGACCTCTTGCAGAACAGCACACAATCAAATCGGCGTCACCTTTGCTAGGACTAAGGCGTGTCTGGGATGGTTCATCATCATCATCAGCCTATAATGCTCCCACTGCAGGGACTCAGGCCTCCTCTCTAGGAGAGGGATGAGCTATAATCCACCACGCGGGCCCAGCGCAGGTTTATTCATTTCATTTATTTATTCATTGTTGTGTAGATGTCACATGTCTTCGAATTTTGTTTGGTTTTATGACATCCTCACGATGTTTTCCTTCGCCGTTTTGAGAGCAGTAGTGATGAAATAAATTACACAAAGTAGTGTGTTAGTAGTAAGTAATTGCGTTAAGGTTAGTGGGCCTTTATTCACCACGCGAGCTATGCCTAGTCTCTTGTCGGGGCTGCGGGGAAGGGCTAAGAAGTAACATGGGTGGTTTTTAGTCAGTAGAAGTCTGACACTCCCTTTCCCTCTGCCCGAGAGCGGCAGGGGTTATTTGATGATTTAAAAAAAAAAAAAAAAGTTAGGTATAACTTTTTTTTTTTTCTAGCTAGGTTCATCATCTGCCTAGCCTTTTCCCAACTATGTTGGGGTCGGCTTCCAGTCTAACCGGATTCAGCTGAATACCAGTATTTTACATGGAGCGACTGCCTATCTGACCTCCACAACCCAGTTAATACTAGGTAATACGATACTCTTTGGTAAGACTGCCGACTGCCAAAGATCTATATATGGCAGCCGGGACCAACAGCTTAACGTGCTTTCCGAGGCACGGAGGAAACTCGGTATGTCGGGCGGTCACTCATCTACAGACCGACCTAGGCAAGCACAGCTTAACCTAAAGATCGACCCGAGTGGCAGTTCTTATTAAGCCACAAGCTCCTCCTAGTCTAGCTAGGTTGTGGTTCAGAAATAACCGCTGTTATGACCGGACTGCATCAGGAGAGGAATCAGCGTTTGATGAACAAAGGGTCTCCTAAAATAAGTAGTAATTTTACTAATATTCGGCGGATCGATTTGTTGTACGTCTGGTGTCGACCGGCATGTCGCGGGTTTGACTCCCGGTCCAAACCAAATAAACAGCTTCAGTAGGTTTATGTACTTATGGTGTAACTAGTTTTATCGGGTTTAATTTTTTTGCGTAAGTAGTAGGTAGTAAATGTTAGAGGCATAATGACCATATATACTATCTGCAAGACTACGACACCTCAAGCTAGAATACAGCGGGGGAGAATGTGGTGAACTTCTTAGTCGCCACATAAAGACTCCTTAAGAGTCTATGCTTTTCAGTGTTTGAAGTTGTCATGGTATATAAGATAATGTCTGTACAAATTATAAGTTGAATAAAGCCAACATTTGGTAATTCGTTATTGTTATTTCATAACAATGACTATCTCTACTCTACAGGAAAATATCCTTGTGAGGGGCACCGTTTAGAAGATATTTTGGTGACATCATCTGAACGACGTTGCATGTTTATTAGCAGACAAGGTCGCACGTGGTAGGAATAGTACATTTTGATACAAGTGCGGAAAGTTTGTTATTGCATTCGAGGCGGAGGCGAGGGTGTTCATGGGGTCGAGAAATGCAATAACAAATTCCCACGTGTATCAAACGACGTTTTTCAATACACTTTCGAAGAAATTAACTAATAACGATTAGTGTTTTTGTCATCAGTTTTTAGGAGACTATGATTTCATTTGCATTTTTTCCAGATTGAAGAAGAAGCAAAGGTATGAAGCCGCTAAACAGCCTCTTAAGAAAAATATAAAGTTCAAATATTCTTTAATTAAGAACACAAATAAATGTTTACTTGTTCATAAAAGTAAATAATTATTTAAAATAATCATGTTTATTTATAGTATTCTTTTTACAAACACTCTAAAGTCGATGGTGTTTTTTTTTTTAATTTCCTATTTTTTAATCGATTTGGACACAATATAAGGTATGGTTATCTGTGGTAATTTTCTTTCCCGCCCTTGGTTGCGGAAAAATAAGGTTACCGCACGCGTGCGAAATATGTTGCATTCCGAACCTAATCGTAGTGCAATAAGAGCTAGTTTTCGAGGAAGTGTATTGAAAACACAATTATTGGGGCTTTTAGATAATTGAGGAACTCTCCTTTGTTAAAAAATAGAATTACCTGCATCATATTATGTAGGCCTATGCTATCACCATTGCTTTTGTATTATCCTCTTGTAAAGCACGACTGCGTTATTTGTATAATATGTGGGATACCAACTACTTATGTGCCATTCAAATGGGTCATCACGTTTACTGTCTAGTTAGGACACCTACCTCAGTCTAGTCATAAACATAAATAAACTACGGATGACTTCACTGATGTCTCATCTCACAGGACACCACAATTACTTGAATTGAATAACTGCTAATTAGGTACCTCTTTAGGTTTTGTAAAGCAAGGATCATCAGATCAATATTTTAAAAGATATAAGAAATGAAAACAAATGATTGTTTTATGAATAGTTCGATTGATTAGGTAAACGGTGGTCAACAAGTCAACTCACCACCTTCCACCTTGCCACTCACTGTTCGATAGGAAATGATTGTGATAATTTAAAAAAATAAAGTGCAGTAAGTACTTAGTGTACCAAATCACATCACACGGACTGCAGGGATTCAAATAGTGTTCTCAGATTTAGATTCAGATACTTTATTTGTTTTGTCGAACATATGGCAAATATGTTTCTTATTCGTTTTGACTGCGCTGTAACGATAATAGGACAATCGTACACACATCAAAATACTACAAAGGTACCCAAGAATCCCGTAACTTACGGCTAAAGAATTACTTACCGCTACACAAAACGCAAGAAAAACACAAAACTTAAACATGTTTAAAACACGATCGTCCACGCTAGACGTAATAAGAACACTGGAGAACAAACGAAACAGGCTCAGATTAATCAGTTAGGACAAGTCAGTCAGAGGTCAGGTTAGCTGTTAGCACAATGATAGTGCTTGTCAAATTAGTCAACAACCTGTTTTTTTGGACCTCTTAGCAACGCTCGTGTAATGATTAGGTCGTAAAGGGTTCAACGTTCGATTATATTCGATGCACGTTTTCTCTTACACTTACTGCGGTACTCAGAGATATTTAATGATTACTTAAGCCGTCAGTTAGTAAAGATTTGACATACTTTTGTATGACAAAACTGTCAAAACCTTTACTAAGTGATGGCCTAAGTAATCATTAAAGCTCTCTGAGTGCGGCAGTTAGTGAGATTTATGTGTGTTGCGTAATACTGCCCTCGTAATTGAAAACACAGTAACTTCGAAAATCACGTTTTGTAAAAAACGCGGTTAAAGTTTAATTGTTAAATCGTTTTGTTATGAACAAACTATATAAGTTAGGTTGAAAAAATCATTTCTTAATGATAGAAAATAGTTAAAGCTTTAATTCTGTATATATATATATATAATATTACTGTTGTATAATTAATAAAATTAGATAATGTGTTATAAAATAAGAATATAATTTATTAAATTATATTTTTTTAAGCTAAAAACCAGTAACTGACTGGTTACTGTGGTCTAGGTTAGTTTTACTTATTACTGTGTATTAACCATGTAAAGATACTAACACTAGTGACATCACAACACAGTAACTTTACACATACTGGGTTGAAAGTTAATAATAGTAAGAGTCGACTACCTAGATCAATACCTAGTAAGTGAAAATGCTGTGTTTAAGACTAATTTGTAACAAGGTTTACTCTAAGGTGCAATTATAGTATCTAAATATACTTTGTTTTAGGTTAGCCTTCGTATAATTACTTAAAAAATAATCACCCTAATTTGATTACATAAGATGAAATTAAACAATGGAATGTGTTTATAATTATTTTATTTTTTATCATTTGTAACTTACAGTTAAATCTTCTTACAGTAAAATCACATATTTAATACTTATAAGTTTTAATTGCTAAACTTAAGATCAATTTCTTTTTTAGTTCTACATAACAATTCTTTATTCATCTGGATAAAAATGACAAGACGAAGGAGATCAAAAATAATTAGATACTTATTTTATTCATACAAGTATCGCTCTGTAGATCAGTAATAAATCAATAATATTTTTTTCCAAACTAAAAATACACAACATCTAAAATAAAAAATAAAAAACAACTAAAACAAACTTCTTATATAAATGCAACAACTAGAATCATTCAGAACACAAAAACAATTTAATCACATTTTTTTAGTCACAACCATCATCATTGTGGGTTGATAAATCGACGGCCAAATTATTTACAGGCAATGCTCGCCAAAACAAAAGTCGACTTGAAGGCATGAGAGGTCCCAATTTTGTTAAAATCTCGGATTTTCGTTGCTCATTAATACCTCGTGCTGTAGTTTTAATGACAGGCACGGGCAAACCATTCTTTTCATATTTTATTTTTAAAAACTGAAGTTCAGCATAGTCTACTTCTTGAAACGACTTTTTTATGTGCAAGTTGAAAGAGCCTCGCCTAACTTGGACCACTACAATATCACGCAAGTAAACTCTGTTAAGTGCATTTTTGAGGCGGTGTGCAGATGAGCAATCTTCAAAATTATAAAAATCTCCAACCGCCATTGCCTTTACATCCACTTTCCCAGAGCGTGCAGATTGCACAGTTTTATGAAAGTCGTCAAAATCATAGATTTTTGGATTACGTTTCATAGCTTGCTCCACTTGGTGATGAAAACTGTCTGCAGACATAAAGCTATGTCCAGGCTCAAAGTATTTCAATGTTATAGTTTTAGCTGCTATATCTTCGCTATTAATTACATACACAAAAAAGCTAAAAAGTGACCAGCATTTATTTTGTGAAGCGCAGTTATCGGTCCAGATCGTGATATTTTCAACGTCTCTTTTATGCTTGAGAAACTGGTAAAAAGTGCTGGTAATATCTTCTTTTCTGCGCCCAGAAACAGCCTCATGCCATATAACTGCATATGTTTTTACACAAGATGAATTGTGGGTTCCAACTGGCACAAAACTTTCGTTGAAAACGATTATTCGCGGACAAAAAATTACTGACTTGAAGGACTCCAGTCTCGGCAGCATTATTACCTTCTGCAGATCAGCTGAATAATAATTGTTCCTCAAATCCTGTTCTTTTGCCGCATCGTTTTTATACTCCTCCCTGGTTTCAGTAACACGTACTTTATGATCTTTATAATTTTTGCAGATGCTACAATCTTCTACTGCATTTTTTGAGTGATCGTCATCATGTTTATTAAATACTTCGCAAGTCTCACATTCTTCATTTCCTAGCTTGGCTAGTGAAATATTCAATTCTTTTTTAAGAATATATCTGTACAATTCGTACGAGCATTTCGAATCAGGGTACTTTTCTTTGAAATGATTGTACATCGTGTTAATGCACAAGTCTGACGGTAGGTATTTTTTGTTCGGTGCGTGCTCTCTACGATAGTGCGACACCGCAGGACCAAATGACATTATATGTTCATGTATGTTGTTACGATCATATGGCATGTTTTTTGCATGTTTACCTCTTTTATCAACAATCGCTTCGTCTGGGTTACTGATTGCTTTAAGAATGGTGTAATCATTTTTCGGGTGATATCCTAGCGTGGTCAGGAAGAAATGCTTGCAAACTTCAATGTTTGATGATTCTTCATCAATGGATGGTTTTAAGAAATATTTATGTGTAAATTTTCTCTGTGACAGATTCACAGAGAAAATTTTAGTTTAGTTATTAATTTCGTTGTTGAATTCGTCACAAATACTATCTGAGCTTGTCTGTTTAGTTTCCAGTAGAATTCATTTATTTCTTGTCTCCTTTCCTCGGAAATTAAGTCTTTACACTTTTTAACGCATTTATCGGAACATGGTAATTTCAGCTTAAACTGATTAATTTTTTCTTCTGCTTTCATTTTCTTTCTATCTTTTAATTCAGTAGTGTATTTTCTTCGTTTTCTTACTGTCCCTTTTTTTGTCAGTTGAATATCATCGTGTTTTGCATTGTTATTTATTTCCGCCGTAACACATATCTTTTCGATTTCTTTTATTGTTACTATTCCGTATGGATCAACGATAAAAATCTTCTGTTTTTCCATGTCTTCATTTTCTTCACATTTCTCTAATAATGGTTCATCCAGTCCATCCACTACATTTTCTATACCTTTTTCTCGTTGTAGTTCCATCTTTTTCATTCCTGTTAAATTACAAGAAACTAAACGTTTCTCGTAATTTAGCCCTTTTTGTATAGCATTTACTTCGTTCTCCTTAGACATTAAAATTTCAGAAACTTCAGTTGGTAAATGTATATCTGCTATAACTGTAGTTCTAGTTTCTGTGTGTATTTCTGTATCCTTTTTTCGCTTTGTTGAGTGACCGATTTTTTTCTGTTTGCGTTTTTTTGACTTAGAAGCGTGCGTGACTTGATCTTCCGTTAAAGATGCACTTGTACTTTCATCCGATTCTCTAAACAAGTAGTCTTTGTCTTTGACCGAGTCGTCGGAATCAAAAAAATCTAACGGTGGTGGTTCTTTACACAGAAGCCATTCATCTACCTGACTTTCTACATTCGATACAAAGTCAGCAATACCTTCATCGTATTCTAGCGGTTTGCTTGGCCCTTTACTTGACGGCACAAAATTTTCCTTATTTACCTCACGTGACTCCGTTTCTGGCTTTCTTCTCGGTATATCTTCCGTGGCTCTTTTAATTATTTCGTTTATACGGGATTTTCGCATTTTGGTCTGCAATTAAACAAAGATATTAACTAAAGATCAGCTCTCTAATAGGACATAAAATAAGCCTTATTATCAAATTACAGCAAAACAAAAGGAAAACACATAACTAGGACGCGACATCACGCGATATAATTGTCATCCTTACTAATATTACAAATTCAAAACTGCGCGAGCGAAACCGTCGGTGAAAGCTAGTCTTAAAATAGTATCTTGTCACGTCGCGACGCGTCGAAAGAATCCTATAAGCAACCCGGGAGTTCGGTATCGTGTCGGACACGACAAGATTTTATTTAATTACCAGATAGCTCAAATAATTTCTTCTCGATTAGACAGCGAGAACTGTGTCAAAATCGTATTTAAAGTCATATATATTTATAACGTCGTATTATGTCATATTCGTCAAAGAAACATACAAACTAACACGTCAAGTTAAATAAAAGCTTGTAATAAAAAAAAAATAACAAACAGTT
Organism: Diarsia brunnea; assembly: GCA_949774965.1. Taxonomy (NCBI): domain Eukaryota; kingdom Metazoa; phylum Arthropoda; class Insecta; order Lepidoptera; family Noctuidae; genus Diarsia; species Diarsia brunnea. The sequence continues at coordinate 18,859,479 of OX459010.1, forward strand.
CAAATACAAACACTATGTACCTACCTACCGTTTTATCTAATGAAACTGCCATTGATTTTATTTTTTGATTGAGCAAGTTTGCTACAAATCAATAAAATACCTAAAACAATGAAATAGAAAATACGTAGATATCGTCTATTTAGTTTTACTGATAACAGTGATATTTCAAAAAGTAACGGTAGATTAATGTTACAAAAAACACCTTCCATATAAATAATTTTAAACACTTCGTGCAGTGTCGTGCGATCCGACCTAATCGTGAACAAAGAGTACGTAGGTATAACTCATAGATAACTAATTATGTCTGGATGCATCTACCTTATTGAATTACAAGAAAAGATGTGCCGGTTAGCTAAAATTAGACAAAGTAGGTCGGCAAATTATTAATAGTAATACTTACATAATTATTTTCCGTGCGGTTTCAACAAGGATCTTGCGTAGCCCGCACGCCGCTCGAGAGCACGTTACAAGTCAAGGTCACTCGCGCGAATGCGCCGCGCGGCGCATTGCGCACGCACGGGAGACAATCTTACAAACTCCCCGCTTACCCCCGTTCCGAGCAAAAGGTTAGCTTAAAACCCAGTAAATCAACAGTTACTGTGGTCAAGCTTAGTATTTTCGAAATAAATATTGAAACTGCAGGCACCTTAAACCCAGTAATTGAGATACTGTGATTAATTTATGTATAACATGAATTAACTTTTACGAAAGTTTTACTCAAAACCACAGTATTTGAAGATGCCGTGTTATAGCCAAGCAAAACATATTTAAAAAAAATTCATAAACACATATTTTACCAAAGTAAACAGTAAATTGCTGTGTTCAAACCTAAACATTCTTACTTACTGTGTTTTTTATTAAAAATGTTTTGATTTTTAGCAAAATACTGTGTTTTTATCTACCGTATCTCGATAACTATACTAGCTACATACAAACCGAAAATTTTCCCAAATAGCGCTCGGTCTCGTGGTTTTAAAGAACTAAAACAAGTCTAAACACAGTAACTGAAGTTACTGTGATTTCAATTACGAGGGCAGAATAGTTGCGCTCTGTAAAATTTTCGGAGTATTTTTTTCAGGTTTTTTTCCATCAGCACTTTACTGTCAGTAGTAGCCACAGAGTCTGGAATAGTCTGGATTTGACCCCAATTGGAGCACACCTTATTGAGGGTTACAGGCGTCCGTCGGGGCTGTGGGTTGTTCGAAAGAGATACCGCGGCCTCGGCACAAGGGCTAAGAAGGAACATCGGTGGTTTTTAGTCAGTAGAAGTCTGACACTCCCTTCCGCTCTGCCCAAGAGCGGCAGGGGTTATTTGATGATTTCCCAACCACAAAAAAAGGGTTACAGGCGTGATGTTACGTTTTCAACTCGCGATATACCTAGATGAATCGAGTGTTGTAAATCTAAGAGTGCACTCATTTTAGTGTCGGGAAGTGGTGCTAGGTTGCGTGCAGTGCAAACTACTTATATAAAAAGCTTATTTTATTTATAATCGGTCAGCAATTATTAGGTAGATATCTTCATCGGAAAACTCTAGCAACAGGTTTTGACAGAGAATCCCATATCAAACTTTCTCTCGCTGGTTTGTATCTTAGTTTTAGCATGTTTTATCATTCTAAAATTTATAGTATTATGGATTTACAATAATATCCCTTGTTTTAAAACTAGTACATTTTAAACCTTACTACGATAACTCGATCTAGCCGAAACTTTTTACTTCTGTTTAATTAGCTTACTTGTTTCGTTGCTAGTTATCAGGTGTATCCGCGAGATGGCACTGGCAACACATTGTGTCTTGTGAAATATTAGAAAAGTAATGTGCAAATTAAGATCTTCTAACATTTCTTTTAGAGGAGATAGTAGTTATGCTGTCACTCGTCAGCATTGTTATTAACATTAGATATCATCGCAAATGCCTGTTCTGAAGTTCTGAGCCAAGAAGCTACATACTGCATGTATCTTTTTAAATTTGACTGTTTTGAGTATTTACAAACTCACTAAATGATAATAAACTGGACGTTTTATCTTCTGATTTTTTTTATACGCTCACGACTAAAGATTTACTTTTTGTTCTTAACATGCTTCGTAAATTTCATTCATGTGGTATCGTAACGACCTCTGTGCACACTAAGAGTAAATGGAAGCAAAGATTAAGAAAATGTCGAGAACTCCAGATAGGCATGAAACTTATGCTTAGTTGATAGCGGCAAACGTTTTTTTTTTTAATTAAGCTATAAAAGCAGAATGAAGTAGCACAGAACTCACCTTTTTGAAGCAATGTTTTAATTATATTAATTATTAAATTTAAATGTAGATAAAAACAACATAATACCATTTTTCTATATTATGGCAAACGTATTGTTAGGTTAGGTTAAGTTAGTAGTGTGTAGTTATTTAAAATACACTAAATCTGGCGCCACTGAAATAAAATGTATTTAAAGTCCATTTCACGAAAGAAGTCCTGCGGACAATTGTGGAACTAAATTTAACAGATCGGCCATGTTGTCGTTTGTCGATGTTATCAAGGTGCGTTTGTTGTGGTAGATATTTTGTGAGTTTATTATTGGATTAGTGCGTTATAAGGTTTATTTACGATGCCAAAAGTTGTGAAACAACATTATGTCGCGCGACATACAGCTCTGCGTCTGCGGGACTTCTTTCGTGAAATGGACTTTAGATTGTTTTAGTTTAGGTGGTTTTAATCACACGACAATCGCATTTATATCTTAGAACGCAATTCGCTGTGCTTAGGTTTCCTTCCCAAGTAACACTTATAGCCTGCGAAACTGTTATTGAAAAATTCCTTAAATTTAGGAAGTCCTACAATGAAAATAAAGTATCTACAACTTTTATACTTCATCACTTTAACTTTTTAAAGCACAGTCGCTCATCTCTTGACGTGTTTTCTTAATTCTGCGTTTAATTTTTCTTTTTCACTACGAGCGAGTAGTGTCACCTCTACAAGCAGAATATTATCTTTAGTGCTACTCTTTGTTCTGATTGACGTTCCATTCCAAGATGGCAGACATGCCGCTTGAGCCATGATAGTATGGAATCGTAGGATTACGATTTTTAGGTGTGTCTTTCTAAATATCGAACTAGAATGTCTCCCGAATTCTCGATTAATGTCTTATACGAATGTTCTGACGATGTGAAACAACTCGTTTGCGTCAAGTGCGCTAGTTTTAGGTAACGTTTGTGCCGGGACATATGTAATAAAACGGTGATCGAAATTGTGTTTTTCGGTGTGTCGTGTACGATAAGTATTCTGGTTTGATGTTAAATTAAAATGTGGAATATGATGTGCGACGTGATGCCCACTATATCGGAGGACAGTATCAGTCAAAGGAGTTCGCAGTTATCGGGTGAAGATGCGAACTTCGAGCAGTTGATGGTGTCGATGCTCGATGAGCGCGATAAGCTGGTGGAGAGCCTGCGAGAGACGCAGGAGCGGCTGGGGGACTCGGAGCTGCGCCTCAAGGAGGTGGAGAAGGAGCGGGACTCGCTGCACAGACAGATCGCCGCCAATTTGCCTCAGGTCAGTGACTTGAATGCTAATGCCTAGCTGCTTATGTAAAAGCGGATATTATTTGTATTGCAGGTAGTGCTCATTTACGGTTACAATATAGACATGCTTGGGGTTATGTTCAAGTTCACGTCTACTATATTTTCAAGTCATATTGAATGGCCCTTATCTTGAATTTTTACTGGAACCATGTAGTTGAATTTTCTCAAACAATAATACACTGGAAACTGAATGCTAACCAATAAATCTTCCTTAAACCATTAATTATCTAATTCTACAATAGCGGCAGTCTATTGTACAATCAGAATGAAGCAGATGTTGTTGACTGTGCTAGACAATTACTGTATTGATGTGCTATTGTTATTTTTATTGCTTCGTAACTGTGATTAGGAACTCTGATTAGAAGACTATGTCACCTATCAAATGGTTTAATTGTCTTGTGACAACTGTGGGCTTCCTGTATTGTGTCAATTCTGAAAAACTGGAATAGTTTCTGTTTAGCCAAAAAAAAAATATCATCATAGCTGTGGTCAAGATAATTTTGTTGAACTGCCTGTAATCATAGAGGATTATGATACCTCTTGTTTTGGTATAGTCTTGTGAATATAAGGCTGGTTTGTTGCTTTAGGTAGTTAATCTATTGCTGTGTGATAGTAGCGGAATTGGAAGAAGGCCAATAAAATCAAATAATATTGATTTATAAATTGTTAGTTTTTCTCTTAAGATGTTGTAGCCGTTGATCAATGTATGTTTTATCAAGACCCATTAGTGTCTCATTTTTGGGCAAATGCCACCCACACATTTTACAAGATAGGTACTCTTTTCCCACACCATGTCATTGCAGCTGGTAATCTCTGCCAACTGCTAGACAGCTAATGTGATATAACTTTAATGCTTCCAAATAATTGTCTTCATGTCAATTTGACCTCGGTTAAAAGATCAGTCAGTATTTTTTACCTTTATCCAAATTTATTTGTGGGTGGCAAAGTATTTTGTCTTCTTCCATATTACTGTGTAGTCATGATCTTAGTATCATCATTCTCCAGCCCTTATTCCAATTCACTTGGGGTTGGCGCAGCATGTCTTCTTTTTCCATACTTCTCTTTCACTCATGATGTTAGTAGTAGTGTACTAAATATTTCAAACACAATGTGAATTGGTGTGAATGAATAAATGAAATGAAAGTACAAAAAGGTATTTCAGTAATTGTAACTTTGCTATAGACTCAAGTCAATACAAATCTTGTTTCTTTATCTTGAATAGTATAGTATGCTTGTAAAGTAACAATGAATATTGTTAGTGTGCACACCATGTCAAGGAGACTTGCAGACATAATGCTCAGCCAACGGAACAGAAATAAATAAATGTTCATTCTGTAACTGAGATGAAGAATTATACAGTATTTGTTACAATACAACCTTGTTCTGTGCTGTATTTTCAACTACTTGTATTATTTAGCTTTAGTTTTTTCTGGTTGTTAAAGGTTGAGGAAAGAATCAATAATTTGTTAAGTTAAATTTTAATTAATGGTGTCTGATAGTTTCCACTGTTTTGAACACTGCCTTAATAGTGTTCACATTTTTTTTAAACCGGTTTACTGTCCCTGTTTTAACCATAGATGATATTTGTTTGCAAACTTAAGTTTGAGAGATGGTTTTAAGTAATCTCTGCTTTTATTAATTTCTTATGGCTTTCCATGCTCAAGGGCTTCCATCAGGTCCAATTTTCTTATAACAAATTCGTCAGTACACATTTTTATAGGTTCTGTCCATACCTACAAACAATACATTATGAATTTATGACTACTACTAAAATAATTTGTGGTATATTTATGAATAGGTACTTCACCATCTGTGGTTATTATGGAAAAACAATAACATTTCAGTATTCAGTAGGCACAAATCAAATTATTATTTTAATAAGCAAGTTCCCTTTATGTAAATCCCCATCGAGTACCTAGTACATTCCTGTGGGACAAAAATTCGCAGGTAAAAGTTAGTTATTCAAATATTGATATTAGGTCAGCCATCATTCACATAATACATGTAGATAAAATCTGTGATATACTGAATACTATGTAAAATTGTCATGGCTCTGATAACATAATGTACACAGTACTGTGATAATGAACATCTACTCTGCGGCAACGGAGACTGAATTTAACTAATCACTGTTATCAAATCAGTGTTGTATTGTAACTGGTCAGGCCTGAAATATTTGATCCTCTGTGTGCCGGCTTAGTTTTGTTGTCACAATTAGCTTTGCATACTGTTAAAACTTGCTAGTAATGATTCTGCATTATAAGGGTGCAGTTACTTTATTAGGAATAAAATATTATTATCTTAGGTTTTGATTCAGTGAGGCAGTTTTTTACTAGGTTGTTTCATCTGGAATTTCTCAGGCAACGGCTAGGAGTCTGGATTTGTGCCTGGTTGTTGTCCCAATGGCAATAGGGTCGCCCCTTAAACATATTCTATAACCGTCAACCCAAAACATTCAGGAACTAATTTGTTAACAGGCTGGTAGCACATACCTATTTCGCAATACTGTTGTCATTGATTTTCTGTGGTATTATGAATTAAAGGTTGACTATTACATTAAACAGTATGGACCTTTCATGAATAATTTCATTCTCCAATAGATGTAAAACAAAGCTGAAATTAATTTACCAAACGCCTTCAAAACAATTAAATATTGGTAAGCACTTGAAATCACCAAATTGCTAAACAATTTAGGAGAATGACGTAAACATGGCCAAAAACAATGTTTTCGCGCCCACGTTTCCCCTTTACATCTGTTGTGATTTGCATCAGTTTGTTTTCATTCAATTTCGATACAAATTAGGCTACCAAGCTTCTTGTCGGATGTTTTGTTCCATGGTTGAAGAGCCAAAATTTCGGCTTCAAGTTTAGGATTGCGTATCTTATTGAAGCAGCGTTGACCGAAGCAAGTAACTTTTTACAATGTGCACATTTGAAAATACTCATCCGTTTGTCACGTAAACGTATAGTTGGCCCGTGAACCAGTGATCATGATCATCCATAACATATCGAGGCTCCTTAGTGCAACGGAAAACACGTTGAGCCAGTAGCCCCGGCTGGCATTTCTAGATCTGGACAATCGTTACAGGTCAGGATAGGATATCCCGAAAGTCTGACAAGTCTTACGAGTTTGTATCTTGATACCCATTCCCTGGATGGTGGAGCTCAGATAGGCAATTGCTCCATGTAAAGTACTGGTTTCGTCCGGCTAGACTTGAAGCCGATACCAACATAGGGAAAAGATCCGGCGCCTTGGCAGATGATGAGTTCTCTGATGCAGATGATGAGTGGCTCATCATCATTCTCGTAGACCTCTTCACTGACTGGTATTTTTTATCGTCATGATGTCCAAGGTCGTTCAAAGGATGCTACTGCTTTTATTCTTGTCATATTTTGTGTTGGACATCTAACGGACCCACAAATCATTAACAAATTTATTTTAGTTTAGTAATACAAATCTACAAAAAATATTCACAAACAGACAAAGGTAGCTTCTTAGGCTCTTCTTCAAGCGTGATCAATACTGCGTCAACCCGAGCTAGGTCGTTCATCGAAGCGGCATGATGTAGAATTGTAGACCCATGTTTAGAACTGTCTAGCTCACGCAGACCGATCGATTTCGCTCCCGTGTTATCTAAAAAACGGTTAAAAATAGGAGTGGTGTTACACTTTTATTATCATTAAACAACTAACAGTCTAAATTGGGTTATCGTTGCATTCCTGGGTTATAAAAATATTGGATATTCGATATGGTAAAGGGCTCGCTAAAAGTGTGGGCATTTTTAGGAGTGTGCCAATTCGTAGAGTTACGATGTCGGTTACATTTGTCAGGAAGTCGTGTTCCGCTAAACAATGAGTATCGCCTTCAAGAACACACTTATCTGCTTTAGTCCGAATATCACACCCACGGGTATCCTCAACATGACGCGTTTAACTTTACTGGATCTTTAAAAATCCACGAAAAAGTCTTGCAAATTTACAATTTCACGCTACCTTTATTCAAATGCAATTTACGATCTTGTAAAATGAAAATGATCCATCATTTACGACCGCGAAAATTTTAAGGGACCTGAGACCCCACACTCACCAAAATTACGCGCAGTCTTTTTATATTCACCCAAATAATTGTGTTGAGTTCATACGAAGTAATTTGCTTAGGGAATGACTCGAGTTTTCCTCGCAGTGATTTATGAATGTATCCGTAGCGCAATTAGGCTGGATTGTCAGCGATTTTGCATGAATTAACCAAGCCTAAAGTACCTGAAGGTAATTCAACGGAATTTTTCACCAAAGAATGTTGCGAAGCCGTCAGGGGTTTCAAAATGGAGTGTTATTAACTTGGGAATGGTTTAAAAAGGTTTTAGAAGCTGTCGAGGCGGTAGCAGCTTTGTTTAATGAAGATATTTATGATTATGAGCATAGTTTCGGCTGTGTCATAAAAACTTTTTAACAGCTTTCTGAACGCTATAATTAGCGCTGTCTTGTTGGCGTGAAGCGCTGTGATTTGTCCCTTACGTTACTTAATGTGCTTCCATTCTTTAATAACAGACATAAAATACATAAGCTTAGTTGAACAATGTACTCCATAGGATATTATCATAGAGGACCGTTTAAACATTAAATAACAACGTTTTAACTCCATTCTTTCACGGCGATTCTAACAAAACTATCTGGTTTATCTCCACTATTTTCTCAAGCATCCCGGAGCACAATCTTCCCCAACATTCCAGATAATCAATGTCTTCCTAGAATGCCACTACACATTTCCGGAAGCATCTATTTCGGTCAGCAGCGTGGCCGAGTCAAAATATCAATGAACTTCTAATGCCCCCTATATTTAGATCGGAGATAATTTGGAACGCTTTCTACTAATGTCGGTGCCGTCAAACGGTAGCTATTACTGGGGTTTGATTTTGATTATATGTATTAAAATTATTGAAAAAAATATTATTTTAGTATCGAGTAATAGAGAAGTATGGAAGAAGAAGACGTGCTACGCGGACCTCATAAGAATTGGTACAAGGGCAAGAAAATTGTAACAGAAAGTTAATATCGTCTCTAGGGATTTGCGAACGCCTGTTTCCTTGTTTGCTGCGTTCATTCCTTTTATTTTTCCTAGTTTGTTAATCACCTGTCAGTGTAAGTTACCTTACCTAATTATTTTACAGCAGAAATAAATGTTAAATAATTGAAAATGTAAAAGCTGATTAGTAAAATCGATATTGAAAGACTCGTAATACTTGTAACCCAAGTAACGGTGTTAGACAAGTACCGTTTTACGTTTAATAGCTTGTGGCTTAGAAACTAATTAGCCAACTAACATCTGCCTGGCTGCTTTGCGTAATTAGTTTTTTCTGCAAGATCTATCTTGAGTACAAGAATGAGTTACTAAGAAATAAATAGAATAATAGTTATTTATTTAAGAAAATTTGATACAAAATGTGTACATTTAGGCGCAGTAGTGTTGTTTCCCATACAAAGGTATTATAAGTAAACGTAATAATAACATATTTAAAAGTTGCAAAAAAATAATAGAACAACTAAAAGAGAATGCTCCGCTGTGGGGTTACATTTGTCGTCGTTAGTCACAACACTCGAATCACATGGAACATCTGGATTTGAAACAAACATCTGTAGGGCATACAAATATTTGTCGCGATGCCGCATTCAAACTGGCGACCCTGTGCAAATGCGGCCATTTCGCGACTACGCCAATACTGTTTGGGTTTGCTGGTTGAAACATTGTTTTTTTCTTTTAGTTTGTATACATGGGCCTTCTCGCAAAAAACAAAAACTCAAGTTCAAATAATTATTTGTGCACCCTATTCAACAACACGTAAGCAATTTCTTTTACTTTTCCGATAAAACCGAATCGATTTATTGACATTGTGAATTTGTGAGAAATCCAATAAAAAAATGATCAGCACAGGTAGCTGTTTCATAAGTTCACCGTAAATTAAATATCAATATACTCAACAAATTTATTCAATGTGAGAATTACACAAGCTCTGTTTATTCTGTGGGTCCCGTGAAATCGTTGGAAGTTGTGATGTAACCACAAACTAACTCGAACACACATAAGCCTTCGACACGTTGTTAGGTAAATGATAAAATTCCCCGATTTCAACCCGTTTGCGACCGCTGAGAATTTGACCCAAGTTTCTCTTACAACCATGCCGAATATTCGAGCCTGCTCCTTGTAGACTCGTCTCGTCTAACCTGTGTAATTTGACAATTTACGAGCAAATGTGAATGTTTGACGGTTTTGTTGGCATAACTTTTATTGCTTGAGTTTTTGGCGTGGAACTGCAGTAGTGCAGGGAAGTCTAAATCTGTAAACATAATATTTTCTTTAAGTTCACTTGCGCATTAAACTAATGCACAACTTGCTGGCTAAATAGGTTTCCTGCACATCTTTAGAAAACCGGTTAGAATCATTTGAAATAAAACATTAATGCATGATTAGACAGATATCGCCATAACACCAGCTATACAAAACAACACAATATTTTCATCATAATGACTCAACAACATCTCCGAATCTTCACCGGACATTGGTCTCAAGCTTTCACGTCCTTGAACAATGTCATGACCACAATCTTACATTTATTTATTTGGAGCATTTAATAAACACGCTGGTAACAAAGTCGATATGAAAACATCCCCATTGGCTTTCAGCCAGTGCGCCTTAGAGCGCGAACGGGCACATAAAGTTGTACACAATCCGCCATACTCTTTTACACGACGCTGAAGTTTATGGCTGCAGATATTAGGATAAACGGACACGTTATTGTTGGGATTTGGGAGATCTCGCCATGATTGTTTGTGGGTTTAACACTTCTTCGTAAGGCGGCCATACACGAGCAGCTCCAGCGTTTAGTAATTGAACATCTTGCACGGACTACACAAGCAGTCATTGTCTACTACTTGGTTAGACGCTGTCAAATGTCAACTGTCTCTGTAGATAGCCTCCCAGAGAGGTGTATTCCGTATAAATTGTAGATTGTATAGGTGTATTCTATGCAGTCATAGCTTGTAGCAGTCATGACTGCCTCTAGCTGCCAGGGTTTGGCCACCCTGAGACCTGTATCTTGCGAGTAAGTTAGTTTTGCTGCCAGCCAGATGTCAAACAACCTGCGTAAGAGCATTGTTCTAATGGAGATCTTAAGTGCTGAAGGCAATAAAGTTTAAGTCGTTAAATAGTCTAAACTAATACGTTTGAAGTTTTAATCGTTATTATTTAACGTCGTAGTTAAATTCCTTATTATAATGCAGTCACAGTAGTTTCAAATGATGCCATTGTACATTTAAAGATGCAACAAAATTAAAGAGACAACCGAGCGAGAAGAATGTTTAAATTAAATGAAAAGCTTCTCTATTCAGAGCTAGTCACGCGTTCAATAGTGACAAAAGAACCAATTCTTTGAAAACGTGTTTCCTGATAATTGTATACCAAATAAACGAGAAATATCAATTGAAACAATTGAAATTGTTATGGGGCTTTGTCACCTGCAAAATATTTCATTTGTGTATAATTTATTCTACTTCAATAAGGATAAAATCTATAACTGCTAACATCTACTGCTATCAGATAAACTTAAACCAAGCGACATTCCGTCTAAATCTTTTCTCAAGTAAATTTGTTGACTCTCTGTATATACACAATAAGCTGCGCCTGATTTGCAAATAAACGTCAAATATTTGAACAGGAAGAAAGTGAAATGATGGTGAAGATTACGTAATGAACTATGCCAAGGAGGTAGAAATAGTACCGTAGTAGAATGGTGTTGCTACTATGATGTTATAGTGAGCTACCAGGACGGTAGAAGTCCCAGTTCACAGGTATAACTTGGGAAAGTCCTGTGATTAGCACTGGTCTTAATAAATCTTGATAATTCACGTGACCCAAGGGTTGGCTTTTACCTTGGCCAGAGGCTAAGTGTTACCATACAACGTGGCAATGCCGCCAGTCTCTTTCTTGGGCACATTACCAGCTGACAGCGTTGAGGAGGAGTTTTATGATGCCCTTTTACAATCAGAATTCGATTTTTGTTAGTTTTAAATGCCTGAACATACAACCCAAGTTCTATCCCTCACAGTGAAAAGTTATGTTAGAAGGATTTATTTAATGAGAAACTAAGGCAACTAACCCTTCTCCGCCGAATATTTCTGCTTACCATCAGTGAATGGTGACATACTAGTTTTCTCTACTTCTTTATCGTCAGCCATTTCTCAAAATTGTCTACGGTGACATACTAATTTGCACACAAAAGAAAGTACTTACCGACGACGTAGGCGCATGCGCGCGTAATGAACTACACGCTAAAGTAATGACATTCGAATGACGTGCAGAGTTCGTCGTTGTATTGCGTAATGCATCATTAAGAGGAACCTGGATTCGTGCTAGTAAATATTATTGAATATCATATAGTTTGGTTGCGAATTTTAAAATAATTGGCAATTTAGAGAAAGCGCATATCAATTTACAAACGGGGTAGTAGGACTTCAGGGTAGACGGCACTTATTCCCGGGATACACGAGGCTAGTTTTTCAATCCCGGACAGCAAGCTAGGTCTCTACTAAACTGTCCTGTCTTACTGCCCTGGCGTGGAACATGCTAGAAATTAAACTAGTTTTGTCTACATGAAGCCAAAAGTACTAGCTTACTGACACTAGCTGCCAGGGTTGAGGAAAAAAGTCACCGCGGCTCGGAACGCAAAGAGCATTAGGAGGAACATCGATGGGTTTAGTCAATAAGAGTCAGACAATCCCAGACCGGGAGAAGTCAATTTATGATTTACCGTCCATAACAAAGGTAGTAGGGATACCAGATTCTATTACTATTATTTTGCACCTTTTTGTCGAAGTTTTACAAGTGCCCATGTAGGCCTATGTGAAATAAAATATTTTGATTTTGATTATTATTTGATAGCAAACAAATCATCATCAACTGCCTAGCCTTTTCCCAACTATGTTGGGGTCGGCTTCCAGTCTAACCGAATGCAGCTGAGTACCAGTATTTTACAAGGAGCGACTGCCTATCTGACCTCCACAACCCAGTTAATACTAGGTAATACGATACTCTTTGGTAAGACTGGATGTCAGAATTTCAGGTCACTGACTACCTGTAACGACTGCCAAAGATCTATATATGGCAGCCGGGACCAACAGCTTAACGTGCTTTCCGAGGCACGGAGGAAACTCGGTATGTCGGGCGGTCACGCATCCACAGACCGACCTAGGCAAGCACAGCTTTACCTAAAGATCGACCCGAGTGGCAGTTCTTATTAAGCCACGAGCTCCTCCCTAGCAAACAAATGCCTGATGGTAAATGTTAAACGCCGCCTATTGATGTCTAGAATACCGGCCAACATAGAGAGCGGTGATCTAGTGAAATTCATCATGGTTCAGACATCCCAGACACCTTACGTCAGTCGCAATCTTGTGACGTTACACATTTGTAAACAAAAGAAATCGTTGACGTGGTCTTAGCGCGTAGGTAATGAATTACATGGTGGAGTAATGGAAGTCGGACGACTACAAAGTTATTACATCATTATAATAGTATTGCGTAATGTAACTGTAGTTAGACAACACGTATAATATAATGTTGGAGTTAGCGAAAAAACTTTCTGCTTTAATATTCAAAAGCGGCATTCTAAGGAAATGGAACTTTTGAAGCAATCTGCAGATTTAGAAACGCAGTTTTTGTAATAACAACAGGAATAGGGCCACTTTGAACTAGCTAAATATTTCGCCTAAGAGCCTTTTAACATAGAATTTTACACGCATTCTACAGTTGATCCGACATAGATCTCCCTTTCAGAGCGAGCACAGATTTATCTTGGGAATATCAGTAATGCAGAGATGTCGACCGAAACGAACCTTTAGACTGTCGGATTAGGCGCCCGAAGTTCTTAGCCAGAAAGAGGCTTTACCGTAGCTTCAGGTCCATTCGAATATTTGCAGGGGATTTGGACTTCAAAGCCGGCCACTTTAGTGAAGTGAAGATTAAATACTAAAGTGACTGAGAGTCTTGAGTTTAGCACAGAAATGTTTAATAATGAAAGACCTAAAACTCACCGCGCAAGAAATGAAATGCGAAGTACAAAAACATTGCCGAAAACGTAATTAATTTTCCATTCCACGTCAAAGCTTTTTCGCAGTATTTCAGTCGGTGCTTCACCTTTCCAAGTAGAGCCGTATCAAAATCCAATTGGCATTTGGTAGAACGCCGTAATCATAAGTTGAATACCGCTTAACTCCATCCGTGCCCGTATAAACGGCGCACCGGGATGTTTCTACGATTATGGATCCCTATATGGGATTATTGATCCTGATATTGCACTTGCGTATTCTGCGGATTACGGGGATTTATAGATGTTGTTTGCTACGCTACATACATCTGCGATAGCATAACGTTTACCTAAATGATTTAGTTTGACGTTTGACTGCATTTGAAATGATATCTTTAGAACAGGAACGAGTCATCATTCTCTTGTCTGTATTCCAATTTATTTGGGGTCGGCGCCACATGTCTTCTTCTTTCATACTTGTCTATTACTCATAATCTCACCAGACACCTCTTTTCTTGCCATATCATCCTTTACACAGTCCATCCATCGTTTGTTTGGTCTTCCTCTATTTTATACCCCTCCACATTCATACTCAAAACTTTCTTCACATTTTCCTTCCTCCGTACACACAACACTCAAAACAAGAACGAGTAGGTCTCCAATATTAGTAAATTAATTCAAAACTATTTAGGCGCTTGTAAAACTGGTACATCCCTCGATACTTCGAGCGTTGTTTTCGATTTTGTGGGTTCCCAAGCAACCTGTTGCCATAATTCGATCCCATCACGATCCTCCAATCAAATTGTCATGGTGCTAGTGGAGCTAATCGCTGTTAGTTCTGGTTGATATCCCATGGAAATCTGTTGGTCAATTAACGGGAAATACTAACATGTTGCAAGTTTTTGTTCTCATATTTTTGGTTTGATTATTTGAAGACAAGCCGAACTTTGGTTTGTAACTGACCTATGTTTAACAGCTACTATCAGAGTTTTAAGTATATTTTTGGTTATTTATCTATCGAAGGGTGGGCGTTTTGGGGGACTGTCACTTGTAAATAAGTAAAGTAAAGTAAATTTTGACGTTCGAAAAGTGCTGATTATCAGCCTAGTTTGAATAAATGAGTTTTGATTTTGATATTGATTTATAGAGTTTATTTTAAACGCTTTAATAGACAAAAATATCATTGAATCGTGATGCTTTGTTTGTGTTTTCTCTCAAATAAAGAACCGTGTTGAGTTCTGTTTAGCGATCCCATTTTAGTAATTAGTAAGCCATGAGCTGGCGAAGAAAGCAACTCCAACAGAAACGGTACGATTGTACTAAAATATTTAACGATCCTCCAACGAAACTTCAAGCTATTAAAACGTTTTGGTACTAAAAAAGTTTGCTGTGGTAAACGAACCAATGAATTGAATACAGGGCAAAGGGTTTTCATGAAGTTTTGTGGATTACTCGTAACGTTCCTAAAATCCAACTAGTTGCACACAGCCTTCTCAAAAGACTCATGTTTATCCGTCTTATTTATAGAATTGACTGTAATATAGAGAAGGGCCTTTAACTATTTGTAATACACCCACATTTCGGCAGTTATGTTTAAGTTTCATGTAATAGGGGCGAGCCTAATTGCCAACGTTTGGACACAAAACCAGACTTGTGACAAATTCTTACGTTTTAATTTATCCGTCAGATCAGAAAACTGTAAATGAACGAATCGCCTTTTGGACTATATTTGTTCAAACCAAGTGAAATCTCCGTTTCTTTCATCACAGTTGATAATGCAAACAAAATGATATTATGATCGTGAGAAGATACGCACGGCTGGACAATGGTCACCGCTTGAGCTGCACTCTGTTGACAATATTATGAATGCATGATGTAATTGTTGGATAACGGTTTTAGAAAACATCGTGAACCTGACAAATATGAATGAGCGAAGAAACGGTGGCTTTGTTTGTCGTCATAATTATGCAGGCATTGCCCCTAGGTCAGATTTCACACCTAGACTGTCTATCTCATCTTGGTGGGAATCTTTACCCGTAGATGTACTTGTACATATATCTAAAACGAACTTTGATCCGAAGGTACTTTCCAATAGTAAAGAAATAAATTATTTGGCAGTTTTGTTATGAATTTGTAAGCGCTTGTGCAAATATTATCGATCAATTCCCAAGAGTAGGTTCATCAATAGTCAGTTTTTTTTTGTAATTATTCTAAGCGTTCTACCAACTTGCTTGTTACCAAGTCCTTTTGCCGTATTGCCTAGAAACTGCTACCTTTTATGTCTTGCACCAAATTCCAAGCTGCGCCCATGTCGCGAACTAATCAGGGCGCGACAGCCTCTTTCATAGCCACTGACGTCCTAGACTGGCCGTGTCCGTACTTTGATCTGTAAGGGCTGGGCGTTTCTGTACTTCAACACAGTTTCACTTTACGTTTTTGTACTTGTACTTTTTTAAGCAATCCACACATACTTACCAAAGTATTAACACTGTTACTTAAAGACTACATTGTGAAAGACCAATATTTTTAAAAGAGTAACCGTGGAGCTTCTTGCCGGTTCTTCGTTGAAGACGACAAATTCTAACTGAACACCTAACTTCTAACGTTTCGTAAGTGTCTATTTAGGTTTATGTAAAATGAAGTAATAAACATTCTTTGAGAATCTGACGTTGCGATGATTAGTAGTTGATCTATATAGATGATATCATGGTATTTCCTACGTCTATTAAAAAAAATTAAGAAATCACAAGTTTCCGACGAAACATCCGCTAGTATTTTTGTTCACACTAACGTAAAAATGACATTCTTATCGTTATTAAATAATAAATAAGCCTGCTGTTCTGAAAATATTTAGCGCGGGCTCTAAAAACCAAATAAGAATCTAGCTTTTGGACCGTAGCCCACATTTTATGCACAGCTGCAATTTTATAACGCCATAGAATGTGGGAAATTTTATAAGCCGCTATTACTATTAATTTTTGAAATGATTGCGCTTGTAATAAAATTAATAAGTAGCGGTGGACGATTATGGGTAGGTACTAAAAGTACTGATTATGAAACCACTATGATGTTAAATTGTATAAGATGGATCCTCTATTCCTCTGCATCTTCTACTTGTGTTTTTTTTACGATTTCCACTATCCTTTAGATCAGATCTGAATGAAGTTTAACTAAAATTGAATTAATTTCATTGTAAGACATTCGTATTCTTTTCATCTCCAGCGAAACCCGGTTCAGTAGCTTGTACAATCCATATCGCTAAATCCGTGTCGCTCAAAGCTTGCACCATTCGCGTCTAGCAGATAATCAGTGCGCAACGGGCGTTCCCTTTCATACAAACGTTCACTCGGATATTGTTACGCGTTTCAGTCGTCGCAGCAACGCGGTGTTGTGTTAGGTAACGGCAGACCTCAACTGTAGCTACGTTAGCAATCTAATTAATTAGTTCAGCTTTGCCATTTACATGAAGCAAACGTGAATTCACCAATTTCATGATTGCTTCAAAGATTCGGATTGCTCTGTTTGTAGATTTCCTATCTTAGGGTGTTATGTTCAAGAGGTGTTTGGGTATGGTTTTTGGTTGTCTTTATTTTCTTTTTTGTCTGTCTTCTCTTATAATATGGGACCTTATAATATTTATATTTAGCGAAATGTGGCTACCTCTTGATTACTCTGAAAGGGCGTGATGTTTTGATTTGAAGCAATAATTTTATCATGGTTGTCGATTGTTTAACCACTGCAGTGTTCAGACTCAAGTCGAACGAAATCATCCAATAAAATGCCGTCTCGGTTGAATGGTTTATCGAAAACTAAACAATGAATGTTTACGGCCTTTATTTTCTTTAACCGTTCATTGCATTGCATTGCATTTAATATTTGGTTTTAACTTTGTTGTTGTAGAAGAAAAACTCTACTTATACTCTGGCATTGTGTGGTCGTGTCGTTTTAATTGCGGACTTAAACAATGTTTGAAGCAGACTTTGTTTGATGTAAAGAATCATTATCATTTTTATAACATTATTATTTTCCAAGTAAAGTAAGCAAAGCTCAAAGCTGCCCAAAGATATCAAGAACAAAGTTACAAAACATTTCATAAATCCCCAGAAGAAAATCCACCCTATATTATATTACTTAAAAGCGATTCTTGTCCGGGTAAATAATTGATGTCCTGTATATAGGGTAATGCAGCTCTGTAGAACACCATTAAATATGAATTAGATCTGACCCATTACAAAATCAATGTTTCGGGTGCCTTGTGAATACGAAATACAAAGTTGTCGATCGCGTCAGTTTCTATTTCAGGACTAATCTTGAATGTTACTGGTTAGATTTTGGTGCGGTTAGCGCTCAAATTGGCTTCACGCAAAGGAATTTTTGATTCGCCAAGGCTGCTAAAATAAATCCAGAGACTTGTCTTCGCATAGTACTCGCGGGTAATTAGTTTTCTGGAGAAAACTGTACTCAGTTCTTCTTATTTGCAAACAATTTTTAGCTTAGTTGCTTGGGATTTTCAATTCTTGCGTCGTTTTCGCGAATTCTGCGTCCCTGGCTTCTCATATCTTTATGAATTGTGGTTCCAATAAATATTTGTAAGTTTAACTAGAAGCTACCCAATTTTGACACTCGGTAACAGTTGGCAAACAAATAGACTATACGATAAATTTTCTAAATAAGACTATTTCAAAATTTATTGCTTTCCCAGCTTTACCTTAATTTACCGATACGACAGTCTCTGGAATTTAGCCCCAATCTATTTGGAGACTAATTGCCCGATATGAATATCTTCCTTCACAACCAATATTTTACCTATTCGCTGTTACTTAGTTATCGTTATTGGCTCAATATACCCTTGATAATACTATAAAATATATTTTATTGTTTGATTTTAATACGTAACTACATCAAATATCGATTATCGCTCCTTCAATGCAAGGTCGTTAGGGTAATCAAAAATGTTGAAGCCACTTCAATTGCAATTTGTACTTTAAGGCAGTAAGAAAAGAATTAGATTTCTTTGGCAGTGTCTTGTTCATTTTCTACATGCCGTAATGGTTTTGATGATGAATAGGGTATTATACGAATTTTGTTCTTTGGAATGTCGACGGTCGATGAACCTGTCTCTTTCTCCGACGTCACTTTTGTTGCTTAGGTTTTTAATCTTGAAGATGTTTCTCGTTAACTTTGTCCTGTTACAGAGAATTGATTTGTGATGTTTTAATGATATGAAGATGTCATTCGTTTGCATTTTTACAGTGTTATTTGGAAATACCATGTTTCGGTTGATAAGGCCAAACCAGCTATGCTTTGAATGCGATAGCATTTACTGTAACATCGTTTTGGCATGCCAAACCCAGTTATTGTACTTTTCAAACCATTTTTTTCACATGTAAAAAGTTACACCCGAAATCAGAAATCGGTCTTGCTCCAGCTTTGCATGGTGCCAAGTTTTTCTGCCTTGTCCATAAAAATTAACGAACCTTCGCCAATATCACAGACTCCAACGCCTCTCTCCCGGGAGGACATGTATTGATTATGTAACTGATTATCCGACCATGTATACCATAAGTCCATAAGTAATGACATACGACACTGAGGGGAATTGGCGCCCAACAAATGAACAGTACTACCCTCTGATGTTTTCATAACCTTATTTACTCTGATAAAATTGCACGTGTAACGGCACGGGGAAAGGTTTTACGCAATTAAAAGTTGCTAGGTTTATTTTTAGAATGAAAGAAGCGCTGGTGATGGGATCGGGGCTAATTATAATTTACTACTAGGGTCTCCTGCTCGTTTCTAATAGGTCAATTAGGTATGTTGTAGGTAGTGATTATTCCAGTAACCTGTTGCTTCGTCAAAGCCATTTAGCTATACATTAGTATCTATCAGACTGCAACGTGTTATTACTTACTCAAAGTCGGGTAGTACAAGATAATATTACAAATCATTTTTAATACTCTCCATAAATTAGTATAGCTAATTAGAAAACCCACCCAATGTTTACTATGGGTTGGTCTATTTATTTATCTTATCTTGAGATCGTTTTCAGTAATTTAAAGATGTTTACTATGTACACAAAACGTATTTTACCGCCCGTATCGATTGTATAAACAAAATTCTAATTTGTTACAAGGAATTTCTTCACAATTTTCAGTCGACGCCTTCGCCAAAAGTATTTTAGTTCATTAGCAAGAATATTTACTAAAACTATTCATCAAGGACGAATTTTTTTCATTGCGAAGGAAATGGGGCTCAAGTTACCATTTCGACATTTTGGCGCCCAACTGGGACCATTATCAAATAATTATTTTGCGTGTAATGATAGCAGTAACTGAAAATAAATATGTAAGACGTCTACAGTTGGAACCCAAAAAGTAATATTACTTGTGTAACAAGAAAAAAGATTACTAAAGTAAGATAAATTTTATTTACGCCCTCTGACTTGAGTTAGAAGGGCAAAGGTCATCCCGTTGCCATGATGGTAATTGAGCTATGCTGGAGTTGCTAAGTTAAATGCTTTGTTATTTCAAGTACTAAATAACATCAATTAAACACAATTGGTTTCTTCTTTGCTCAATTAAAATACTACTTTCATTTTACTTGGAACAATTGAGAATTGAACCCGATATTTTTTATAATAAGAAATGGGCGTTATACCCGTGCAGAATTGCATATTTATGCTGCTTGCAATATATTGACCAGTAAGTAATAAGTAGCACTAATTAGACCCGAGTTAATGAGCCTTTAATATCCTTTTCATTAACTGAGAAATGAACCAGATGTCAGATTGGATACTGAAAAAACTTTAAAACAT
This sequence comes from Diarsia brunnea, assembly GCA_949774965.1. NCBI lineage: Eukaryota > Metazoa > Arthropoda > Insecta > Lepidoptera > Noctuidae > Diarsia > Diarsia brunnea. Next base: position 18,879,936 of record OX459010.1, read on the forward strand.
CAGCATAAAACATACCACCTCAATATCAAGCTTTCGGCAAAAATCAATAATATGCAAGATTGTTTACCTTTGAACTGTAAAACGGTTGAATTTAATATCTCGAGGCAATGCTCTAGCAGCACTTACTCAGAGCACCACCTACTCGCGCTTTATTCAAGCCGTGAGGGAAACAAGATACCCGTCGGGGCTGCGGGTTGTTCGCAAGAGATACCGCGGCCTCGACATGAAGGGCTAAGGTGTGATGTAACATGGGTAGTTTTTAGTCAGTAGAAGTCTGACACTCCCTTTCGCTCTGCCCAAGAGCGGGAGGGGTTATTTGATGATTTTCCACCCGCCAAAAAAAAAAAAGAAAAGGGAATCAAGATTATTTTGCAGTGTTCGGAAGTATGTTTGCCATGTTTTTTGGTGACTCGTAGTATTGATAATATTATAGGCTCTAAAGACTATCCCTTTTGGCTCTTGTAAAAATGCCAACAGCCGTTGTTCAGGGCTGTCATTTGAAGATCTTTGGTAGTCGTTACGTTCAGTGACCCCAAAGTCTGACAACCAGTCTAACCGATGTCTGAACCAGGTCAGATATGCAGTAGCTCTATGTAAAAAACGTATTCAGCAGCAGTCGGTTCGACTGGAAGCCGACCCCAACATAGTTCGGAAAAGGCTAGGCACTAGGCAGAAAATGAAAAAATGCCAACAGTTAGGTGTATTTAAAATTGTATTGTGTTGTCTCTGTTTGGGCCTAGTATTAGATTTTGTTACCGACAAAACCCACTCCGCGTTAACGCAAACATCAATTTACATGGAAATTGTGTTCCCTATTTTGTTAACAGACGGCACGATGTCAGTTTCAGTAAAAAAATAACTAATTTAAGTAACGCGATTGAATTGAAAATGCGGTTCAAAGACTCAGAACTATCTTCGTTGAAAGCCAGAATCTCGCTAAAACATAGCTTAAATAAGACATTCGGAATCCTGGCGGTAAAACACCTCAGACATAATAAATGCTTTGACTTAAAGTACTCGAAGACTAGCTCCTCTGAAAGAAAACGGTTCAAGTCTATAAATAAAACAAATACAAAATTCCTTTCGGTACAATATGGCCATGGTCACGTTTTTAGGGCGGTATTTGCATATTTTGTTTGAATAGTATTGAAGATTAAACTTATTGGTATGGTCGGAGGATGTCAGGGTTAAGATACCCTATCTTTTTGCTCTGCTTAAACATCTAGTTAATAAAAACAAATTCTTGGTAATGGTATTTTTTGTGAAAGGCGGGTAGTCGCAATTTTGCAACAGAAAGAATAATGAGGTTTTATTTAGACACGAATTCGTGGAAACCTGCACTGTTGTACTATTAAATGGAAAGACGGTAGCGAATCTTACCCAATTAGGGTACATATTTATTCCATGCTAGCTCAAAGCGAAGTCTGCAGAATACGTACTATGTAACAAACATTCGGGTTACCATGACTGCAGCTATAATAATAATAACGATATAACAATATTATGACTTGGCTCGCGAGGTTGCCGACATGTGGGGTGTGAACTCACCGATCATTGTGCCGATAGTCGTTTCTGCCAATGGCTTAATAGCCAAGAGCCTCGATCAACACCTAAGGAGGCTCTCATTAGGCAGCTGTATCAAGGGCTTGATTCAGAAAGTGGTACTTCTAGACACGGCTCGAATTGTTAACAGGTTCCTCTCTCTGGAGCCCTGATCTCTGTAGCTTGGACCCTGTTTCCAATACCGGTGGGCTATAATGTTCCCACTGCAGGGACTCAGGCCTCCTCTCTAGGAGAGGGATGGGCTATAATCCACCACGCGGGCCCAGTGCGGATTGGTAGATGTCACATGTCTTCGAATTTTTGGTTCTAAGACATGCTGGTTTCCTCAAGATGTTTTCCTTCACCGTTTTGAGAGCTGTGGTGATTAAATAAATTACACAAAGTAATGCGCCTGGCTGGGTTCGAACCCGCGACTCCCTGTTCGTAAGTCGGGGCCGCCATCACTGCTCTCTATAGTACTTAAAATTAAAATATAAATAATGTGTTAAAAGTTAAATACACGAATAACATAGCAATATCCCAGGTAAACGCGATATTTCAATTCTAATCAGGCATAACTATGCACAAACACCAATTTTCGTCCATAACTAATTATATTCACGAACTGAACCATAAGACTGTGTTCACGGGTGATTGTAATTGATAGAGGGTTCCGCAGCATCATCAATCAAACGTTTTATAGAACGTCCCGCCGTAATTAGGGCCTTTCTCCAGATTCCTCAAGTTTTTGTTACGAACTCAATATGAAAAATCGAGTTGAGATTTTATGAGCTCAACTAATATATTTTTGGATGTTCTTGGGTGGTTCATTTTGCTCTTCAAATAAGGCTGTAATTATAAAAATTTAGAAGTAATCTTTCGTTGTTTCATTGGTGTTTATTTCCTAAGATAAAATAACATAACATCACACCTGTAATCCCCGAAAGGTTAGGCAGAGGTGTACCTAATGGTGCACCCACATTTCACCAGATATGTTAAAGTCTCATGTCGTCATATGAGTCTATTGCCATCAACCGAGAGTAAATCCGGTCTCCGTAGCTAGTGCTGAGAAAATCCTGATGAAAAATCTCAGAAAACTAAAATAATAAAGTTCGCTTTACCCAATGTTAGAAATCTAGGTCCCAATATTATCCTCGCCAATCAAGAGCTGGAAACTGCCGACTCTGCTGTATTTCTGGGCATAACAGTAGATTCAAAATTACAATGGGGCTTACACATATCAAGCCTAGCGGGAAGGCTAAATTCGGCCGCATACGCCGTCAGAAAAGTAAGACAATTCACTGACGTTGATACAGCACGGTTAGTCTACTTTAGTTATTTTCACAGCGTTATGTCCTACGGTATTCTGCTGTGGGGCAAAGCTGCTGATATTCAAAATATATTTGTTCTGCAGAAGCGAGCGGTTCGTGCAATTTATCAGCTGGGTGCCCGAGTTTCTCTTAGAGATATTTTTAAGGTTATTGGTATTCTCACGGTTGCTTCTCAGTTCATTTTTGCCAACATTTTATATATTAGACAAAATATTCACCTGTACACTAAAAACACAGATATTCACAACTTTAACACTAGAAATAAGCATAAAGTATGCGCTCCTTTTCACCGGCTTCACAAAGTTCATAATTCATTCGTAGGGCTCGGTATAACATTTTATAACAAACTGCCATCTTCTTTTCTAGACTTGCCATTTAATGCATTTAAAGCCAAAGTGAAATCTTATCTTCAAATATCGTGACAAGTTTGAGGTGGGTGTACCAGCAACTGGGCTCAGCTTTAACATAAAGTTAAGGACGTCCTTGCCGACCTCGTACGTCCTTTGACTTGACACCTACTAGTTACATTGTTAACCTATATTAAAATTTATTATTTCAATTGCAGTGCTTTCTGTAACTTTTTGGACTTTGAATGGTATTGACAGAGGGGCTCTGTTGGAAGACATTTGAGAAATTATTTCATGACATCGTTTTAAAGACAAAATGAAGGAGCTAGTTAGCGATTTTAGACAAGCGCCAATAGATCCTTGTGCAACTATAAAAACTGATCGACATAGAATATAACATCAAGCCTGTAATCCCCGAAGGGTTAAGCAGAGGTGTACCTAATAGTACTGCCACATTTCGCCATGTTTAAGTCCCATGTGATATGTAGCGAGCCTATTGCCATCAATCAGGTACAAATCCAGACTCTGTGGCGTCTACTGAGAAATTTCCCCAATGCTTTGCCCGACCCGGTAATCGAACCCGAAAGCTCATGTTTAGCGAGACAGTAACGAGGTAGTACATAGAATATAACCTATTGGAAATTGTTTACGCAATAATAGGGATCCATCGTACCTTTCTGCACGTACAGATAATGATTAGATAAAACTGGCACACCATTGATTGCGAATCAATACAGTTATCACCTTCAAACTTTCGTGAATTCATTACATACTTAAATATTTTAAAAGTCCCCATCCATTGTCGCGCCCTTAAAATTTTATGATCTCAACTCAACAATGACTTAAACTCGAAAAAAAAATACCAATCGAATTGAGAACCTCCTCCTTTTTGGGAAGTCGGTTAAAAACAACGTCTAGAGGTTTTTATTACAGTAAAACGGTTGTATTTCGGTCTTGTTGTAATAAAATTGAATGCTTCAAGTCTGAAAACGTTTTGTAATAGAGTAACAAGAATTGTTAATTTGTCTGGGAAACGTTGTTTTCACCAGAAGCAGCAATTAATTATTAAAAGCGACCACAATGGGTGGCCAGTACAGTACTTGACCCAGAAGCTGTGTTTTTCAAGTCATGTTGTGAGCAGTGTGGAGTTATTAAGAGTTGAGAATTCTTGGGAATTGTGAAGGTCATGTTTCCTTCCATATCCTTCAACCATTCATTTTCCTGAAAGATTGAGGTTGTAGTGGAAACATGTGATTCTTAAACTCTTCTTCGTGCACCTGTTCATTTCATGTGCTAGCTCTTGTAATACAGGAACTCCTAGTACAAGAGCCAGAGATACACTGATGTTTGTGAGTAATCACTTGTCAAAAGTCTTTGTACATAATATTATAACCAAAAATCGTCCACCAGTTGCATGATCCCGCTTACCATTCACAAAAAACCTCTCTTAATAATTTTATACGTCAATTTACATTTTTTTTCTGAATACCTAGCAAGGGGCTCGGCCGAAATGCGCAGGTCCCAACGCTCGTTTAGGGCCCGGGTCAGTTTTCACAAACCCTCTGGCCGCTGTAATATTTAAAGGAAACACTCAGCACGGCCTCCCCGAAGTATTTACAAGCTATTTTTGTTTAGATTTATTCATGTTCAGCGTTTGCTGTGGCTTTCGACGTTATACGTTGTCAATTTTGCTAATTATGTAGTGTCGGGGTGTCGGGTTTGATACTCGGCGGATGACCAGGAAATTGTGTTGGAAACTAAGCTAATAGACTATTCCTGTTGCTAGTTTCTGTGACACATGATTGAATAATGAGACTGTTTTACGCGTCTATTGTTCGTTACCCTCCAGTGTTTTCCGAATTATAGGTAGAGCGATCCAAATTAGTCTTAGCAGCGCTTATTTGAACTCATTTCATAGCAGTAGTATTCAAAGCATTTATTCGAAGGTTCTCAACATTATTCTGCAGATTATATATCCATTAGTTTGTACATTGCTTTGAAACTACCGTATTTCTTAACCCGATTAGTAAGCCCTGATAATTTTATTTTGCACACCATATCTACTCTTTTTATTCTGCAGTCCTTTGGAACATCAAATAAGATTTGAAGCGCTTGGCAAGAAGTACCCATCTTATCGACCTTGTATTTGACCTAATTTTCTTTAGTTGTCATTCACTTGTCGTATTCTCCGTCGGAGCTTCCCGTACTTATTTTCATTTTCACGGAGTTTTACAAAATTCATAGATGTAAATATCAAACAAAACCCGTCCCAATGCAACTAGGTTATCAGATAATGCAGGTTGGATAATATTACGATGCACCATTGATAGTAAATTCCAAGACGAGATAAGTTCCGTGAATAAGGCAGAAACGATTACGGCATGTCTAGATAAAGACAAACTATCAAAATGAGATAAAGTGCAGGCAAGTCAATACCCTGGACAATAAACAAACAGTACGGGGAAATAGTAATAAACGTAGATTGCATTTACTTTGTCTGTCGACGTTGACGGTATGCTGTGTCCAGGGAGACTAGTATCGTACCCTGGGTTGTCTTTGATAAGATTTAATAGAGAAGCTTGGTTTGTTTTCTTCAGTTTTCTTTAGAATGTTACTAGCTGACCCGCGCAACTTTGACCGCGTCACATAATGTAACTTATAATCTTCCTCAATAAATGAACTAAACAATACAGAAATATTTTTTCAATTCAAAAAGTGGAAGGAGGGAAGGCAGGCCTTTGCCCTGCAGTGGGACAGTATAGGCTCATAATAATAATAATAATCAGTAGTTCCTAAAGTTAGCGCACTCAACCAAACAAAATTTTCATCTTAGTAACGTTATTATAGTAGATATTGTTGCTAACGTGGCATTTGTAGAAGATTTATGTAAGTATCCTGTAAATCTATGAAGATAAACCTGAAGCTGGTCCTCCTTTTGATCGAATCATCGCACCACACGTGTTGCAAAGGATGTAAGTCCATAATGGATCTTAAAACATCGTTAAAATCGTCGAACGATAATTCTGTCCTACACAATTAAAAGGGTCATGTATCTGCGAAATAAATTATTTACGACCCAAATATAATCTGCAAGTAATTCTTCCAAATCAACTCTAAATTAATTAAAACCAACTAACCAACTCGGGTGTCACAGAAACAAGTTCTAAAGACCTATCCTTTTCTAGACCTAGCTTACTATATTTGTATTTAAATAAAAAATATATCAGTGCCGCCGTTTATAATCGTGTGGGGCTCTCCGTAGGGCTGACGGTGATATAAATAGCCTGGTCGATAGTCACTCCAGACTCGATGCTCGAAATCAGACCTAAATGCGTTGTACATCAGTCTGCGAACTTTGGAGACTAATAAATACTTTGTTACGCCACAGGATTAGAGAAACCAGGAGCTTGATGTGAAAGAAATTAATTTTGCGTATTGGCTTTTGATAGATCTACTGCTGCGTGGGTTTTAGCAATATTTAAATAGACCGCGGACCCAGGTTGGTCGCAGCAAGAAAAACCTGCTGAGATGGAGATTAATAGATGACTCTGCTCTGGAGTGTATATTTATGTGGTATAAGATTTTAAACTGACATGGTCACTAGCACTATTATTTATACTGAAAACGGGATATTTACCATGTTTAGGTACTGATTGTTTCGAGTTCCCGATATTTCGGCGCTGTTACAAGCACCATGATCACGGATAAACTGAAGTTCTTGCGGGTGGATGTTTATGAGCAGACAAATCGGTCTACCCTCTTCTCGGTGTATATATGGTGCCGTCCCACAAACAATATATTTATTTATTTATTAAGGAAAAATATACCTATTATTGTGTCCTCCGTGTCCTGTTGTTTGTTCACTGCAGGAACTGATGGTCGCTACCGAAAGCGTCAAGCAAGTAGCTCAGTCCTGGGCCGACACTAAGGTTGCCATCGACATGGTAAGAAAAAGAAGCAAGTAGAAGTGCTATGGTTATCGGAACTGTAACGTCCAAAGGTTGACTTTCAAAAAAATGGTAGCTGCATTGGTAACTACTACATGCAATCAAAGAATACTTTCCTGAATTTTATTAATCAGTCATATAGTCCAGATATCGTTGACGACACTTTAGTGGATGATTAACGATTTTACAAAAGAATCTTATTACTATACAGATTGAATCCTGACGAGGCAGCTCAATTAATTTCGTTTCTATCTTAGAGATATCTTGAACTGATTGACTAAACCCCGACAGTGGTGACAATATCAGTCAATATTATAATTAAAAGGATCATTACAGGCTTCTCTTACATTTTCCAATCATTTTAAGTAGGTAGCAGTTCAAAAGAATCTCCATAGAGAACCATATTACATAGAATTAGGATTTTTTACTAGTGGAAACTTCAAAAGAAATCCGAAAAAATAATTAATAATTAATGGCACGTGTACACGGCAGCAGTAATTAAAGTCTAGTTACGCTAGTAATAGGGGCAGATAATTACTTGGTAACAGTTACTAATTGATGGTAGTTTTACGTTAATTCTTTATTTCATTAGGAGTTTCATCGTAGCGTTGTTCCTTACCCTCCCTTATTGCTTTCAAATCACTTGTATTTGAATAGACTCAGTTTGTTTGTAGAAAATCTTTGGGCTTTATTTTTTTGTCTATAAAATATGAAAGGCCAAAGAAAACGTGGATGGATTTTGTGAGGAATGATATGATAGAGAAAGGAGTAAAAAATACGCCGTGACAGGGGGAGAAGGCACCCGTCGGGGCTGCGGGTTGTTCGCAAGAGATACCACGGCGTCGGCACAAGGGTTATAAATGAACATGTGTGGTTTTTAGTCAGTAGAAGTCTGACACTCCCTTTCGCTCGGCCCAAGAGCGGGAGGGGTTATTTGATGATTTTCCACCCACCATAAAAAAAGGCCCTTTTGGTAATATCAGCTTGTTTCTTTTGTAAAAAATAAGGTGTTTTTGTGAATAATGCCAAATAAACACAATTTTCTTTATTTCTTTGATGAAAGTTGGGCAGATGATTTGTTAAGGTACAAAAAGACATGATTGTTCTGCCTAGCCGTCTTATTACTATCGGTGTCTAAGTACATCCATAGCTCTCCCATGGGTCTTTAATTACAATGCAAATGTATGCGCTTATAATTATTATCCTTTTCCTGTATAACCAGCACAACCACACTATTAAAACATTAACAACACACTCATAACAACAATTGTCCGACACGATTGTGTACACAGTTATCAACCAAGTGTGATTTAATTACTTCCATTAATCATGTCGAGTTTTTAACGGTACCTACTGCCCACAACATAATACTAGAAGGATCACCGTTTTTATACTCGCCAAAGAACTCATTTATTACTTGTAGACAGATATATTTATAATTGTTTTCACCCCTCTAGAATTTTCTCCTGTATCGTGGGAGTGTTTATAAACTCCGTAAACTCATAAACACAAACGCCCAGACCCGGAACAACTACCTGTAGACCGAACAAATATTTGTTTCGAGTGTGAATCGTATCCGCGACATGCTGCGATTAGGTATTTAAGAACTGTCAGATCATGAATTGTCTCATCATCAATGACATAAACACATTGGAAACTAAGAACCTTTGGAGCTTTTGACGTCTATTGGACAGTCTTCTTAACGTGTCAAAATCAAAATTATTATTATTATTAATCAGTTTATTTCAGATAAAAATCATCATCTGCCTAGCCTTTTCCCAACCATGTTGGGGTCGGCTTCCAGTCGAACCGGATGCAGCTGAGATTTCAGATAAAAATAATCCATACAAATTCAATTTCAATCAAATTACAATATTAAACCATACAATTACAGTATACAAATTAAAATAAATACCTAAAATACAAAAACATAAATTATTACAACTATTGTGTTAGTAAATTCTTATGTACTATGTTAGTCAACACCCATCATGATATGCATCCATTTGTTCTGGATAGGGCAATCCGTACGAGACACAACTATCTGCAGGATACCGTTGCCACTGCCTCACACGCGCTGTAACAAGGAGGCTACCTTCTTCCTTATAACCGCATGGAAGCCGTCCGTTCGTGCCTCCGCAAACATTCCAGATGCACTACAATAGCGAGGCAGTCGCATCAGCATCCTGAAGACCAATGAAGTCGGCCTAGATTTTGGTTCCTTCAGAAGCGTTCATCAGTTCCTATAAACTGTTTGTTTATCATTGACAACCACTCACCAGTGCGATGTCACTACTATATTGTTGCAGGGGCGTTTGTTCCGCCACTAGTTCTTCCCGGCTAAAACACTAGGAAGTAGCGAAGTGCGGGGCGTTTTGGGGCAATAGGGTAGTTACCAAAAAAAAATCTAATTAGTCCGTCAGATAGATTTCCAAACAATATTGGACACATATTTTTTCTTTTTTCACGTAAACAAACAATGAAGACGATACCAGTGCTTTAAAAACTCGTGTGACGTCATATTCTAAGACATTAGTATGACATTTTTTAACGGTTTTAACGGTGAGTGACGTCACAAGCCACTACTTAAATGTTTGACGCGTTTTATCTTCGTCAATTTTAATTTGAAACGCTCCATTCTGCTACCACTATACTACCGTAAATTCTGTTAACAGTATAGATTTCCATATTTGCCATTGTACCTATGGAAAGCTTACACAAAGCGAGGCCATGTTGTAAATGTATGACTTGTTGTCGCCGTGTGTACGAAAGAAAATAAAATTAGGTTTGGTATAAAAAAAAAACTGTGTCTACTGGATTCCTCCATTCTGCGGCTAACGTTGATGTGAGTTCACCATTATCTGCAACATCAGCGTGAAATATTGGGAGGAAGTTTTGTTTCGCGGTGTTTTAAGTGCGGAGTACTTAACGTGCTTTGTTCTACATATTACGCAATGTGTTGCTACGAGAAATTTGGGCCTTAAAACGTTTCAAGGACGAGGAAACTTTCTTGGAGAATTTACCATGCAGACTAGTTAAGAAAATCAAATTGCTTATGAGAAATAACTTGGTAAAGTAGAGTGAGAGACAATCGTGGAGATTGGCACAAACATGTTCCAGCAATAGCTGAAGCTTTGGGTGATGATGAAAGACAATCCGGACAAAATATTATCTGGAGAGAAAATTCTTCAAAATGATAAATGTTACTTCATTTTAGCAAATGAATTCAGTGTCTATTAATAAACTTAACCACAAAAGAAAACCCAACCTAAAGAAAAAAACCCCAACTTAACTGGCTTAACACCAACCTAACCCTATTCCTAAGAAACAGTAATCACCTAAAAAACCACCGCCATAACGTAAAAAAGCGTCACAAACTCACAATACTATGAATGAGTTGGTCCCACGGTATCGAGTGGAACCGGTCGCGGCGACCTTGTCAAGGCGAGCGGGTTACATATCGCACCTTGCCGTGGAATGTTAATAGCTGTCTCTATTTGGTGCCTGCGTTAGAGCAGTCGAAGGGATTGAAAGGCAGATGCTTTGTCTCATCTGTGAAGTGGTTTTGATTGGCTAATGGGATTTGAAATTTGGAGTTGGTTGGGAAATGGGTAGGAAAATTCTCGATGGAAAGAATATGCTTTATTGTACGCCAAAATTGAGCGATCTCGTTTAAGCTCTTCTGATACATCAAAAGTTAAGTAAAGTCATATAAGATACAAAATTTTACATTACATAATATCGTTTTTTATCCTTGAATTAACGCGAAATTTAATAAATTACTGCACTGGAGTGTAAATGTGGTGCTGTTCCTCAAACAATGAAGCACTTAATATCGTGTCCTGCGTCCTGTTGTTTGTTCACTACAGGAACTGATGGACGCTACCGAAAGCGCCAAAATCATAGCTCAGTTTTGGGCCAACACAATTTAGATTGCCATCGACACTCTAAGCAGAAGAATGCGAGAACTGACGAGTAGTTTGTCTTCTTGTCTTGCAGCATTTTTAAGGCAAATTTAATTAGTGCTCGGTACATCTCTTGTCATCACAACATTAACTTAACACAGTCCTCTTCAAGGGTTCAATTTGGGAATGCTAAATCCCCACAATGTAACAAATAGGTCTCTGTAACGTTGCTCTGTTCTGGTTTACCAAATGCTTGACCTAGATCTTTATCTTAATTAACATACATGGTAATGAAATTCATACATTAAGTAACTATTCAAACAATTTTGTTCTTAATTAATGTGCATTGCACGCACACAAGATTTTGCAAACAGAATCAAGATCACGCTTTGCAAACACTTAATTAATGAATATTCATTAGTCGAAGATGCTGGTTTTATTTTATGACCTTCAATATTACAAGGCCTCAGATGTTACGCTTCTGTTCTTGTGTACTAATATTAATAAAGTCGTAGAATTGGAACACCAGTAGGGTGTGGATTTTAAAGCGGTTTCTCAAACTGTTCCACCCTGTCTATGGCCCAAAATATCCTGCAACCTCTCACTGCTGCCTACGGTAAACGACTTTTGGACCAAAAACATTTTTAGGGGTTACGTGCCCGCAACACGAAGAAGAAGAATAAGATCACACTCAAGGTGAATCCACTAGGTGGGTGACTAGTGTAGGTAGTGAAACATCGAAATCACGCGTTTCAAGTGGGGTAAAAGTACCTCAGAACACGAATATATCTCTTTCTGTACAAACTAGAAGATAAGTTTGAGTTTACTGACTATTATGTAATGGAACAGGTAGGCAGTTGGAAAGAGAACCTACACTATACTATAGGCACACATACAGAAATGGCCTATTCAAATCAAACTCAATTTATTTGTACAAGCGCACCGCGAAATACACTTACCTACATTGCGTCTGCCGAAATACTGATTGAATCATCGAGAACTCAATTTTGGAAGTACACACATGTTTCTATGACGTCATTCGAGCCAATGTACTGTATACGGCCTATATTGACCTCACTTGAATAATCAAAGTTTTATTCAGGTAGTTTGTAAATGTGTCAAGATATCTGTAGATTATTTCCACGCTAAACAGTCTGATGAGTAGAGAATGCTCTTAAAGGTTTGTGATTGTTGATGTCATTTTTTAAGCATAAATACACAACTTTTTGTAGGAATTGATCCGACATGGTCTAGACGTAGCCGTAATGGTACTTGTCAAAGTCAGATCAGATTGGACCTAGCATATTTTGTTGTGTCATCCGTTATATCAGAAGGCAGTACCGGATTCAGCCTAATAACTTTTATTGTGACAACAAGATTGTGGATACAAATATTGTTGCCATATAGCAGGACGAAAAAAAACTGCGCAATTCCACCAAATCGGACTTTTTATCGCTCAATCTAAATACCTACTATCTTCAAAACAAAAAGATGCTGTAATCGTTTTTGTACTATTACTATTATTTATTTTATGTCTAAAAAACTTATTAAATTACAATTTTTGTTTTAGCCACACATCGAAAGCCTCTCAGGGCTTACTACTAGGCTAAGTCATCCTTTAAATATGTCCTGAATGTTACGCTTCGCCTAATTCCTCACCTTGACATTATACTATCATTGCCATGTTGTAGATCAACAGTAAATGTACAACAGATGGAACAGAAGGACCAACCGTATAAAGTGTTGAAGCAAGCTCACGTATCAACTTTGTGCTTAACGGAACGTGAAATCCAATGAAGTGAGCCCGATTGAAGCTGTTTTTTTTTCTTATTGTTGCGGAAAAAATCCTAGTGCGGGCAAATATCTTTTTTAATATTTAATATCAACATTAGATTTGATTAGCATGATTAGTATTAAACTGCCGGACATAGGCCTCATTTTTTGACATGTTTTCTTTTTGTGAGCTACCTCAAACCAAACGTTGCGTACGCGTTGGCGTCATTGCCCGTGTATCATGGCGATTCTATCTCTATTCTACCAAGAATAGACAAATCTCTTTCAATACAACTCGACATGAAATCTTTCTACAATCTGTCAATCTGACGATTCTTCCGTCGACATAACCCGTTTCTACGTTGGTCATGCTACGTGGCTGGACCGACTTCAATAATAAAGTCACTAAAGTCAATTTATTCGGTATACCTTGCCTTCTGAATCTTCTCATTGACGATCGTACCGAATCCATTAGGCAGCATACAGGCACTCAGCTAAAATTTAAACGCATTTGCCAGTCGGCTGTGCGGTTATATCTAGTGACCGTAACGTTGTAAATAACTAATGTGTTCTCTGAAGGATGGCGCGTGAACGAGAGGCGGCGAGAGGCCCGAAATTGAGCTCAAAAGTGGCTACTTGAACATTTTCAGCCTACTGAATACTTTTTGAATTAAAAAAGTTCCTGTTTCTGACGTTGATGACACAAATATCTTTTGTCAGTATGTTGCTTCTTTCAGGTAATCGGAAATGGTGTTTCATTGCTTTGAAAACTAAATTATGATTAAAACTGAAACGCACGCACACACAAACACACATTTTTTGTAGATAATGCTTGAACTATGCTCATGAATATTATAATATTCAATCCACAACACGTGCTCAATCGACAAAATGTGGTTTTACCTTTTAAGTAAATTACGCCGAATTAATTATTAACTTTCACATGTTTATTAAGCTCAGCTCACAGTCGATCATTGAAATTATAACTTTTATCAATAAACCGCATATACATGGTTTAACGATCAGTAGTCACCCAGTGGTATGGGCAATAAGGCACAGACTTCCGAATTGTAGATCGTGGGTTTTTACCCAAGCAGGCATTGTTTTGTGTAATTTATTTCATCATCACTGGCGTCGAAACGGGCAAGGAAAACTGAAACCGGCATTTAGAAATTCTAAAATAACGGCATCTACCGATCCGCAGTGGGCCGGCCTGATCCCACTCCTGGCGCCTGGGACCACCCAGGAGTGGGATACCTTTCCCAGCGCTTTCACGAACAGAACATAAATAATAGACTGATTATGCTGATATGTTAAACGATCGCGCATTGACGTGAATAGCTTACTCCCAACTCCCCCTCTCACGTTAACCACCATGCATGAGGCACAGTTAGCAGATTACTCGCTACTTAGCTCCGTTTAGAGAGACTAATGACTTATGAATTTACTATCAGAAGCTGATAGCTTGCTCCGAGGTTTGTAGGCCAACGTCTCACATAGTATGTGGATTTCCTCCGAGCTATGATATGGTTACTTATGTGAAGTTCTATGGAATCGTGGTCGATCGAAGTTTTTGGCCGACTGACAAAAGAATTGCTTGCGTCGCAGACTTTACGTCTAGCCAATTTTGGGAAAAGCCTTTCTGAAATGTTATTCTTCTAGATTCATAAATTCTCTTTTGATTCCTTTCCATTCCTGGTTCTTCTAACCAAACAGACAGATGTGTTGCTGGGGAGTTTGTTCCGCCACTTCTTCTTACCAGCAGAAACACTAGGAAGTGTCGAAGGGTGGGCGTTTTGGGGGACTGTCACTTGTAAATAAGTAAAGTAAATTTTTGACGCTTTCGCAAAATGCCGATTCTCAGCCTAGTTTGAATAAATGACTTGATTTTGATTCCTTCCATGCTTTTTAAGTTTGGCTAAATACAAATTTAACAGCTAATCAAGACCAGGTGGGCAGGCCACGTGCAAAATGTATAAGAAGTTGTTAAATATAACCTCGGTATGAAGTCTGAACTTTCGGCTCTAACACATGTCTACGTGTGCGCCCACACGAGCTTATATTGAAGGGCAATTTTAAGTTCTCAAAGCTTTCAACCAAGTTTTTAGTACAAGTTCTTCACTTTCTTTGCCTTGTACTTCTATTTTTAGGGCCAATAAAAAAGCCAGGATAATTTTAATGTTAAGTTTCAGACTAAGCGAAGAAAAACAAAAGGCCGAAGAAAAACGTGCAAATTGTAGAAAGAAGTTTAAATATAATCCCGATGGGCGAACTGTGTCCAACCGTAAGCTTCACAGATGTCTTCGCCCACTTCTATTTTAACTTTAATTCCCTTTAAAAGTAGGTTATTTCTGGCCGAGTTGAACACTCCTGGCGTACCTACTGTTTGCCAAATTATTAATTTATGAAACGTATAATTCCTGTTCCTTTTGCCAAACTGATTTATGAATGACTTAACTGTCTCTGGTTTCTGGTCTCTGGTATACTGCAGTGGTTATTGTGAATGGTCATAACTTGAGCTACTTGTCATATTTGGCAAGTAATATTGACGTGTCCTGATTTTCAAATGACGTTTATAATAGCTCGGTTTGATGTATTGGCAGGCATATAGTTGGACATAGATATTAGGTCCACTTGCCATTGAATTGATAAATATCTTGATTTGGGTACAAGTAGATTGACATAGCGAAGTGTCTGAAGAGGAAAGTCTTTGACCAGTTGAGTGTTACCAGTGATGATTTACGGCAACGGAGAATTCATCTACAATGGAACTACATTCATTGGAAGGCTAAGAAATTCACCCAAAAGGCAATGGAAAGAAACTATCACGAATCGAATCTTAAGTATTTAATAAATATTCTAGTAGGTAAAAATAAAATCGACTCCATACAGCTTTTAAAGTAAATTCTAACACGTTCAATTTTCTCGTTCATAAAGTTTAGGGTTTATCGGCCACATACACTTTCGCAAATGTGAAAGTCAATCGAGAGGAACAGGTTACTTATGTGCTACCTTACGTGTATTGTAATTTCTAAACCCAGAATGTGCTAGACTTTACTACAAATACCAACCTCATATTGGACTAAGGTTTAATTTTTTTCGATCTGTCCTCATCTTTTACTCAGGTCGGGTCTTCAGTTATTCACACTTAATTTTTAGTATTGGTGAACGAAACAGAAACGTAATCGCTTTTCGACGCGGTTGGCCGAAACTAACGGGGTTATATCCTTGATTTTGGAAGGAATTAAATTCTAAAATTGCCCAAAGGCAACAACGTCTCAAAGGGTCTTTAGTGATTATCTCAGCCTGTTCAACAACTGTGATAAATCTATACTTGATACAAGCATACTCATCCAAATTGGGGTTAACATCAAAGGGATGAATCAGTTAATTAGCTGATTTTGTGTTTTGACGAGCCTATCGGCAAGAAAAACACTTATAATGGTGTGCTAGACAAAGGCCTTAAAGCCTGAGCCTAGTCGAGTATACATTTCCATTCTGTAGGGCTATTGCGTATCTTAATAAATATCAGACTATCATAGTGTCCATCAATTAACTGTGAAATGGTTAGTTTAGTATACAGAATCATAACCGTTTGATAGTTAACCGATGGACACTATGATAGCCACTGACATTTATAAAGATACGCAATAAATAGCCCTGCTGGTCTATTCCTGGCTCTCCACTCTCACTCCAACAGTTAAGTTATTTGTGTATGGCCTAGGTCCAAGCTCAGATCGTCGATGGCGTAGACGCGTCCATCTTTACTGTAGGTCGACCAAACGACCTAGGCTTTTCAGCTATCCAAATTCTTATTGACTAAATCCTATCTTTTGGGTACACTAGTCTCGTTCATTCTCACGACATGTCCTGGAATAATGATCAGTCAGAAGATTTCCAGTGTTGACCAAAGGCCTCCTGAGAAAGCCATAACGAACTGCAACCTTCCGCTTGCGTACACCGGTTGCCCGCGACTTAAACCGTCCTACCCATCGGAGACGAAAATTTGTTATTGTGTTAACCAAATTCTTTTCCCGTTTAACGCAATGAACGACGACGAAAATGGAGTGTTCATAAAGACTGTTCTACAATATTCATCCTACTTACTCGCCTCAAAGTTTCCCCATAGAATCCCCCTGCGACCGACTGATCAGCTAATTTGTATACGCAGTTAAGCTTGTTATGCTGTTTGTTTGTTTGAACCATGTTATACTTTTTATGCAGAAACTTGGGCGCTTTGTAAATGTTCCTGTTTTCACGGTTAACGAGTGTTCGTTGTGTTTTAGTCGTTTAGGATGTTGCTTGTTTTTAAAATTGAATTAAAATAATATTCGACATCAGGTGTTGCTTAGTGGGGACATGTGTGGATTATCTAAAGGTTTACTCATTTAAGGAACTAGATTGGGTCTTACCTGTTAAAACAAATGTATGCGTTAATAAATAAATTAAAACAAATAGTACCTACTGTAAAGTAGGTAAACTGAAGGGTTGAAGTGTTATACGAAAGCCTTTCAAAGTTTTCATTAATTCTCGTGATGGTTACTTACCTAGTTTTCTATATTACTGCAGAGCCTAAGCATTGTCTTATCCCCGATCCAATTACCTAAAACCATTCTCTCTTCAATACTCATAATCGCCAAACTTATCTTATTCAAACGAACGTCTTCACAATTCCGCGACTCCGTTGTTCTAACTCGGAACTGGTTTCATCCGGCGCGATCCGCCGTAATCCGGTTATATCCGGCGGGCGGATATAGGACGCGATGGGAAAAAGCTAAGAAGAACCAGTCTTTCGTAATATTTAATGAGGAACTTAATTAATACACAGGAATTTATCTAAGTCAGTAGTAAGTAATAAATCTAACCGTTAGACGACCGTCTAAACGTTAGACGACCGTCTAAACGTTAGACGATCCTTGTTAGGAACTCCTGAATTCTCCCCACTGTTTGTCAATATTTAGTCCCTAAGGTAACGCTTCCCCGTCGGATACCCCGTCCTCGACATAAAGGGCCAAGAAGGAACATGGGTGGTTTTTAGTCAGTAGAAGTCTGACACTCCCTTCCGCTCTTAGCGGGAGGGGTTATTTGATGATTTCCCACCCCCACAAAAAAAAGGTGACGCTTATTTGGTAGGTAGAGTGGAAAAGAAAAATCAGAAAGGGTCTATAGAGAGATTAAACTGTAACCTGTTTGGTATCTCTTTGGATATCCTTGTTCTCTACTTGCTATCACGTTTGAGTTGAAAATCATTTTAACCATAACACACTTTGCAACTACTCCCCTTATTGACGCAGTCCATTTGCTTCTGTAAGCATTGCTGTTTTAGAATATAGAAGTAATATTTTGCTTTTCATGTAATGGATCTTCTTTACTTAACTAACACGTGAATTGTACGCCGTTTAAGTTAATCGTTGGCGAAGTAAATGGCTTTTAACAATCGACGCCGAACTGTAAACAGGGATACGGTTTATTGGATAATTGACTTTATTTTTGTTCGCGCCTGTCCAGTTCTGAGAAATAAAGGAGTTTATGGTGTAACAGTGTCCGGGAGGTATTTTATTGTCAGTGTAACTTAGATGTTATTGGCTATAACTTGTGGAAGTAATCGGTTCAGCAGTAATCGCTTATGGAGTGTTCATAAGATACTTGTTAGTTTGAAAGGGGTTTGGATTTTTTTTGTATGGAATTTGGCACCCCACCTCGATTAATATGTCTGATAATTTTCGTTGGTTTTAGTGTCCTCTACATGCACCAGTTTCATCGTGTGCCCTACGTTTGCAGAAAGATCAAAATGACTATGGGTTGATTACGCTAATTCGGTTCTATGCCCTTTTACCTTTTCTGTATACACTCGTGGAAATATCTCCAATCCGTTATGTACCTAATTTTGAATTTACATTTAAATTCTTCTAGCTTTTGCCCGCGGTTTCGCTACCGTTATGGTCGAAAATTATCCCTCTAAAAGCCTTAGCAAAAAATATCGCTTCCCAATTGAGAAAAATATTTTCGGAATCAGATCAGCACTTCCAAATATACTCCTCTCGAGCTTAAACAGAGGAGGCTCTTTATAATATTCGTATAGGTAATAATCACTTACTTATACAGCGATATTGTATCCTATTTGACCCTAAGGTTGACTGGTAGAGAATGCCTTGTGGCATTAAGTCCGCCTATGAACCACGTTTGTGCATGAAGTTTAAATAAATAAATAAATATTGACAGGAGCATGTGCCGCTGCGACTACTTAACATCAAAACAACGATGCTCTATGTATATGTAGCTATCGAGCTTGGTTGAATGTTGGGGTTGTAATGTTGTCCATTTCATTAAGGCATTAAATAAACCATGAACTAAACTTGCTTTTTTATAGACTTCTTTCTTCGATACTATAATATCCTTCAATTGAATGTTTGGCGTCAAGGTGTTATCGGACCTGCGGGTTGTTCGATAGAGATACCGCGGCCAAGGACACAAAGGGCTAAGAAGGAACACAGTCAGTAGAAGTCTGACGCTCCCTACTGCTCCGCCCAGAGCGGGAGGAGTCATTTGATATAATTTCCCACCCTCTAAAAAAAAGGGGTAATCGGACCCATCACGAAATCTTTAACCAAGCATTCTGTAGATCAAACTAAGTAACTGTACTCGAAAAATGTTGCTGGCAAAGATTTTCTGTTTTGGGGTGGACAATCACGTTTTACGGTAGGACTCATAACGAACTCATAACATAACATTACGCTGATACACTGATGCTGCTGATGTATATTGAATAGTACAGAGCTCATGGAGGTTTTTAAAAGCCTCGGACCTCCGATAACTCCGTAACTAGAAGGTTTCCAAAATTATCGGAATGATGAGGAGAACAAGTGTCTTTCGGCTTTCTTAATGATACTTTTACACCCATTAAATCTATCTATCATCCAATTCATCACACCATCCAGTCTCGTATTGTAGTGAGAACGGAACCCGCAAGCCATTTGCCGTGATATCGCATTGTGATCACAATTGTGTCGATGAGCGCCCCAATTACCCATTCCCCACAATTGGCTTATCTCGTGGGATCACAAACATCTTAAGGTGCACAAGAGGTCGTTTGTTATGGGGAGTTATATGGCGGTCGGTCTGCAGGAAGGAAGTCGGGTAATATAATCATGGTTGTTACAGGTCTTGGTTATCCGTTTCTTAGCATTGCACTGCTGTGAATTTTCTATAGCATTGGGAGTGTTGATTTCTTGGCGGGTAACTTTGATCGGTGACGACTGGCGGCAAGAATTTGAGATGTTTTCATATTTAAATATTTATTAATAAAGCTGTTTTATTTGACGGCCCCCTTGGTCTAGTGGTCGCAAGCGCGACTGGTGAGCATGAGGTTCTAGGTTTGTTTTCCAGGTCAGGCCAAATGTTTTTTTCGATTAGGAATTGCTCAGTATCAGCCACGGGTCTGAATTGCCCTGTTGATGCCAGTTGGGTCGGTCCCTATTACATGGGGCTTTAACATAATTGGGTACACCTCTGCCTTACAATTCGGCGATTATATGCGTGAAGTTATGTTAGGTATATAAATATTTATTAAACCGTAGGCACAAACAGAATCAGCCTAAAATGTTCCCACTGCTGGGACTCCAGGCCTCTATGAGGGAATGGGCCATAATCCACCACGCGGGCCCCGTACGGGTTGGTAGCTGTAGTCACACATATGTTTAATTAGATCGCATCATTTACCTATTTCCTTTTTAGCTCCGTAACACGATGCATGGAAAACGTTTGTTATGGCGTTGTCTTTGAGTTCAGCCCTCATCTTCTCTGAATATATTCTGACAAATTATAATTGTTTCGGTTTTCTATAAAATCCTTCCGCGTCTGTTTATGTCAAAGAAAATGTGATCTTCGGCACACTTTGTTTTACGTGATTAATTTCACGTTAACACGTACCTTTTCTTATACCAGTAGTATCTCACAACGTTACATCCTATGTAATAAACTAATCAACCGTTGTCTCGGCTCCTATTACATTCCTTTACAATTTTCTACGTGACTTCGTTCACATCCACGTCCCGGTCGTTTCACCCCTAGCTATGTCAGCTGCTGCCACCTAGCGGGAGAGTTTGGAACGGTCCACTGAAGCAACAGGGGTTTTTGTTTCAAGATAGCGCCCTCAGTCGCCTTTAGTTCCAACACCCTCCGATAGATGGCGTTGGTAGTATCATTTGGCCATTTGTTTCAAGTTTGGTGTGCTGTAGGGTATTTTTTTAAACATTGTTTTCAAGTTTATCGTTCGCAACGTTAAGAGTTATGAAAAGTTTGCTCTTAATGCAAGACAATCTTCAAAGAACATGCTTTTTAACGCCAGATTCCAAGATAAAGCAATAAATCTTCCATGTTTACTATCAAGCGCAAAAAGCTAGTAATTATCCCAACAAGAATCTTAACACCTCATCATAATACAATAACTTCTCACTATTACTCGCATTACAACATAATTCTATACAATAGCGCTATGTTCCCAAGATGTTTACGTGCATCCGTCATCGACAGCCTTGACCAATATATCTTGACACGTGGTTGGATTTGGAACTACGTTTAATTGACAGAAGAATGACGTTATTGTTAGCAAGCAGCGCCACCCTAATGTCTCAAGTTATGTTGGTAGAGTAATACTGCATTATAATTATGACGTTAGTAGCATTCATGGGTACTTACGATGCTGTTTATTAAATTAAAATAAACAGTTCTGTCGAACGACGTCAGAGATGTAATATTAGGTTTTATAGTGGTACGTGGTTATAAAGAAGTTAGTAGCTTAATAAAAACTATTATTTGGGTCTATCTTTAGGTTAATCCGTGCTTCCCCAGGTTGGTCCGTGGATGGGTCGTTGGCAGTCGTTACAGGTGGCCAGAACGTCTGACAACCAGTCATATCAAAGGGTCCCGTATTACCTAGTATTCACTGCGTTGTGGAGGTCAGATAGGTAGTTACTCCATGTAAAATACTGGTATTCAGCTGAATCCTGTTAGACGGGAAGCCGACCCCGGCCGGTCAAATGTGGAACTAACACCGCCGTACTTTTAATTTTTCACTCTCGCAATATTTACAAATAGCGCTATCCCCCACTCACTGAAACGACAAAAAAACCATGACGTACAATACGATGTCAGTTATTGTAAATAATGCTGGCAGATGGCGCGTGCGAAGTGATGTCAGAGGTGTAATATTAGGTTTTACTGGCGCGGAATGTGGAGGTCTAGACAAATGGGGTTTTCAGGACGGGTAGTTCCGAAGTTTGGTACTAGATGGCGTTGGTAGGCTTGCTTTGTTGGGATGAAAGCGTTTGCTTGATTTCCATACTTGCTTGTTGTAGGTTAGGTTTTACTATGATGTTAGAAGTGTAATTCATTTAATTAAATCTTGTTGGAACGCAGTTCGTTATCGCACGTTATCATTCTCATACCAAATAAAACGGACAAATTTTTTCAGTGATTTTTGCGGCACTTCCAGATCACTTAGCAAAAACTAAAACTTTTTTTCATTCGATTCAACCTGCCGTCTATTTAAAAATATGCAAAAATATTTTAACGTTCAAGCTACCGTTTTTATTAATATAAATAATCATTTTTGTGTGATAAAATTGTCCGAGCAATAGCGTGCAGCTCCGTTCCAACCGGCCGTCTATGAGACACCTCTCTTATTTTTTAGTATAGCAGCTATAGATTCTTGTAGCAAAAACAAGATTCGTCTAATGAGTTTTTATTTGCACCGATACCCATACCTTCCATGCCAAAACAGTAATGCTGCCTAGTAACAGAAACAAGAGTACCACAAATTATTTAAATGA
This sequence comes from Diarsia brunnea, assembly GCA_949774965.1. Classification (NCBI taxonomy): domain Eukaryota; kingdom Metazoa; phylum Arthropoda; class Insecta; order Lepidoptera; family Noctuidae; genus Diarsia; species Diarsia brunnea. Next base: position 18,902,611 of record OX459010.1, read on the forward strand.
AAGCACATATTTGAATATAAAATTCGACACCAATGAATCGATTTCTTGGAAACTGATGAAGCGGACATGTTATATTTGTCAATGTTTTCTTGGTAATGCTCGAGAGGGGAAGGAGGGAGAGAGGGTGTACGTTTATTGGGTGTTAATTGTGCACACGTGGTGGTACAGGCGTTCCATTGAGCTGTTCGCGGTAGAAGATGGGTGGCTTGCATGGGTCGGGTGTTGATTGGATCTTTATTACGAAGCCCAAGTAGAAGAGATTCAAATAGAGAGAAGTATAGTAAATAGGTATCAGAAGGAATGACGTTGAAAAATGTGATCACAAGTCTCTGTGAAGGCTTAAAGCAAAATATAAAATTAATAATTTTGACCCGTTATACTGTTATACTACAACTAGACGAGTGCGCAATGGTCTGTTAGCTTTTTCAAGAATATTACATGGCTTAGCCCTGGGGCTCTAGTTAGGCAGTTGTATCGGTAGTGTTTGATGTGGAATTTACATTTAAAATAAGATTTCTTCTAAAGTTAATGTCTCTAAACTCTAGGTAGAAGCTCTCTAAGCTGCGTTTTTTTTTAATTTAGACAAACTAGTTTTAACTTTTCGGCAAACAGTAAAATGTAGGTAATCATTTTTTCTTGCTAAAAAATAACCATCCTTTTTTTGTTTTTACAGGTACGTTCCTTTCGCATGTTCGAGTTTTCAACGAATCATAATCGAGATCTATCGTCGAAGATCAAAGTAAGTATTCCCATTAATCATTGAACACTTCTTAAGCGTTTACTAAAGTCAACCGTAAAAAAAATCAAAGAATTTAAGTCTAACACACGTAACATCTACGTGACAGAGGTAAACACAATTTAAAATATTTAAAAAATCAATAACATTCATTTGGCACACCGCCTGAGGGTCACGGCACTATTTTTATATGCGCGCACGCATTTAGAGTTCATTCATTCACAGTTTAAATATAGAACGTGACGTTTCCCGTTGTACTCGGTCAGTTCGTTCGTAGCTGTGGGCGTGTGCGGTTGTCAGCCTAACTAATTAGATAGATAGGCGATAAATTATCACATAAATACGGTTTCCTTCCGTTTAATGTTGACTTTAAACTATTTTAAGATTAGAAAATAATGAGGCGTGAGTTTAAACGAAACGATGATTGAATTATAACACCTATGTTACCGTAACTGGTAAATATCCGGTGTAATAGTGTGGTTTGTTAGTTCAATTGAGGATAGAATGATTATATCAGCTGTTGAACGCCCCAAATGCGGCGGGTCAATTGATGGGTCAACAATCTAATATGTTGCCATTAGACGTGACTTTAGCTGAGCTGATACAATTAGTAATGGCTGAATTGAGAATTATCTGATACTGCACGTGGGTAGGTGACGATCATTGCTGATTTACACACAATAACACATAAAAACGAATGTCTTGACATGGGCCGGGCATTAGCGAATCAATGCAAAGACAGTGAACTTAGCCTATTCCTTGGGGATACACTCCGTTGAGTGCACTTTCTTTTCTTGAGACAGCCTCATGTGTGTGCTAGATACGTCTAATCAAAGCATAAGGCCCGGTATCCACCAAAGCGGAGACGAGCAGAGCTGAGAGGAGATGTGCCAAATTCGACCAATCACAGGAAGGGCGAAAGACCAGATGTAAATTTTAACAAAAGGGATTGGCCGATTTCCGCACATCTCCTCTCGTCTCCGCTCCTCTCCGCTTTGGTGGAAACCGGGCCTTAGTCCTGTAAGAGACCTGTCGGTAAGAGATGTGCATAAAACGAACCTATTACAGAGCTAGCTTGGCTCAAAATATAAAATAGCTTTACTATTGGTTAGTTTCACACACATCTTCGCTCGCTACGCATCTTCGCTCAAATTATGTGGAAACACAGCTTAAGTACTCCAGAACCATACCCAAGCAAAATTTCTAATAAAATGTAAGCGATTGACTTCTCAAACATAAGTTTGCTTGTACTAATTGACATATAAAACCCTAGCCTACATACATTCTAGCTAGGGTATCGAAAAGGTCAAATGGGAATCAACGTTGAATGTCCTCAGGATCAGAATCCAATTAACTCATCATTGAATCTGAGACCTGTTCGTCACCTATATCGATAGGTACACGTGTTACCCGTCATTCAGATCCCGCCATAGATTGATTGATTCTGTTAGCACACATTTGCTGTATTTGGAAACATGGGATGTATTTGAGTGTGGATATTTTAATTATAATCGATGACATTATGCCATTATCTGCGACTGAATAAATTCTCATAAATGCACCTCTTCTGTTAATTAATTGTATTATACTGGAAGGTTTTAAAATTCAGCTACAGGTATTTATCAATCACTTTAAATATATGCTGTTATGCAATGAACAATGCTTAAATCAGTTTTTGAGGGTAGAGGTACATAATAAGCAGATGTTAAGACAGGTTTCTTTCTGGATTTGGTCTCAATATATCGCGTTGTCTATTTCAACCTTAAATAATCCGATTCTCTCCAATCCCCTCCAAAATTGCTCCACAACTTCCTACATACCAAATCTATGCTTCACAATAAATACTAACCAACAAACAAGCTGAACATACTTCAGCAACACAAATACAGTCTGACAATAGGATCGGTTGTACAAACAACAGTTATTATGTGGGTTAGTGCGTGCCCCACCCACTGCTTGGATAAATGTACAGTTGCCATGTGTACATGTATATGCCGGGATGGATGGACTGTGACTATACTCATATTTAGATCGGCATTCAGCGCAGAATTAATCGGATATCTGTCTAATTGAGGCCGCGGTTCATGATGTTGGCAAGTCGACAAAATTATTAGGACAACTTGATTAGCGTTGATTTGGATTTCTAATATGCTGCTGGGATGGTTAGTCTAATCAGATGTTGCGAAGTATTTGTGTATGTAGATGATAATAACAGAAGAAGCTCGTAGCTGAATTATTACGCGGATAAATCGATCGGAAGGTACAAGTAGCGGAGGCTCTCAGAAACTGAAACATCAGTATACTATAGATATCCAAACCATCGTTGGTTTCACTTACAAAAGTGTATCTTCCTAAGCTTGACTGACAAGCTTGTCATTTCAAGGAGTCCCCTAAATATGTCAGGCGTATATAAGAGGCTTTTTCGGGACTTGAATTTATTTTCTCCACTTGTACTTGTGAACATGTCGATGTGTTCCGCACCCACGCGTTTCCTACTTGAGCGGTACTTCGTAAGAGCTTCCTAATCTTGACTGACACGCGTCAGTGGTTCCAGGTCAAGGTTGAGGCTTTTGGACTACTTTAGATTTCGACAGTGAACTTTGATGACCGACTTACATCTGGGATTCGGCCATATACAAGTCGATCGTAAAATTGTGTCATAGAGAAGTGTAACTGTGTAATACTGAATTTGAAATCGTTTATAATGGAAAAATAGTGGATTGTACGATTATACGTGTTGCGCCAACCCCAAATGACATGGGATAAGAGCAGGAAGATGATGATGATGGGAAAGTTGTGGATTGCTGTTAATAAGAATAACTAGGGAGTTAAATTCTGTCTAAAAGAATTGAAACCTGAACTCGTAGACCCACCGTGAGACCGTTTTCAGCGATTCAACATCTGCCTAGCACTTTTCCCAAATGATGATGGATGCAGCTGAATACCAGTATTTTACATGGAGCGACTGCCTATTTGAGCTCAACAACCCGGTTAGTTCTGGGTAATATGATACCCCTAGGTAAAACTGGTTTCAGATTTTCCGCTTCAGTTCCAACGATGGAGATACTTTAATTTTAGACTGGCACGAAAGTTAGACATTATTTCGCTTCTGTCGTGTACAGACTAGACTAAGATATTCGTGTAGACGATATCGAATTATTCCCTTCCACAAAAGAACTGAAATGAATACTAAACATAGCCAAATAACTCCCCTACCCCGTTACCTGATAACCGCTAACTAAAACAACAATAAGTTCGATACACTTGCTAGTACATGCAATAGCCTGCATTGCGATAAATCTGTCCCCGTTCACAATATGACACAGCCTGCGCTGCCCGACCAATTGCAGCGCATAAATCAATTGGGCTACCACCATGTTTTGAATTGCGCTGAATATCTTATTAGGCTGTGATGCTATTCATTTTGGAGGTAATCAAAGTATCTCTGGTTATTGGTCTACAACTGTAAGGTACAACGCATAATTAGCACCTCTCACACAAGTAAAGGTCAGCATGATTCGGTACAGCCGTGCGGCACAATCAAAAATACATTCTGGAAAAGCCGCTTGGGTTAGCAGTCATAACGGAGTAATCAGTGTACACATATGCAAAGCAAGTTGCCTGTCGAATACACTACACAACCTCCTACTTTTTAGTAAAAGAAAGGCTTAAAAATAGATGACGCAGTTTGCTGACCGTTCATGAAATGAATGGGTGTTCAATAAATCACCATCATCATCATCCCCAGTCGATTTCACCCACTGCTGCATATATCATCTTTGTTTGTGCCGTGCTCCAAGCTCTTGAGCCAGCCTCATCCAGGCAGGATATTCCCGCAATGGCGACAATTTCGTCTGCCCATCTCGAAACACAGCAGACAAATCGAACGTGCTGTCCCGAAAATGTACTTAATACCTGCTACTGGCTGCTACTGGGAAGCTGCTACTGGCTTTTATTGACCAGTATCCTGTTGACGATGTAGTACGTTAATTTCTCGATTGCATTGGTAGTTGCTTGCCAAACAATGATGTTGATGTAATTTGACAATGGCACTTCAGCAGTAAATGTGTGACGACGCGAGCTTGTTTACTACGACATCGTTAGTCACTGTGACACGGTACTATAACAATGTATCACTACTAATACTACTTCAGGGTTGTTTATTGTGTGCTAAAAGCATTTTGTTGACAATGTGGGTTGAATCTATGCAGGTCTTCATCACCTCCTCATCTGCCCCGCCTTTTATTAACGCCTAGTTTGTCGGGGTTGGTTTCCTGTCTATCCCGAAACATCTCTATATTAGCAACGATATATCTAAATAAAAAACAATACATACTCATACAAAAAAATACTAGTATTATAAATATGTATACAGGAAATTACAACATAATATAGAGGAGACGTAATCCTCTCTGAATAATGTTGTGAGATTTCAATCGTTTCTAACTCATCGTCATTCTCTTGCCCTTATCCCAATCCACTTGGGGTCGGCGCAGCATGTCTTCCTCTTCCATACTTCTTTATTTTTCGTCATCTCATGAGACACCTCCTTTCTTACCATATCATTCTTAAAACAGTCCATCCATCGTTACTTTGGTCTTCCTCTACTCGTATATCCTTCCACATTCATATTTAAAATTTTCCTCACGACATTTTCCTCATTCCACCGCATCATATCAATCGTCTCTAACTATGAGAACGTTTCCTATTGTGCTTGGCTTTCAATCTAACCAGATGTGACTGAGTTGGCCCCGCTTAGCCGAGCAACAAAACAAATATAATCAGTTTGGAGATGTTTTTCTTATCGTGAAACGCTGAAACATGAGCTTCAACAATATTTTCGCTTTCGAAATAAGAAAAATGGATTTCGGCTTGTTTTATTTATTCAGTTGATTCTAGTTATTTACGTAAGATCATGCGACTATGTCGCGTGTAGAGTTTCTGTTGTAGCTTGAATACAAACATTTGTTGATTTTTGTTACTAGTTGTATCAACAATGGCGTATAATAGACCAGGGTCGATAATTTTTAAAACCAAAAAAAATAATAGTAGGATGAAACCCATTAGAAAAGGAGGGGAATATTATAAAAATAAAAGGAAAAATAATTTACGGGCGATCTGAGGTCGGGAAGGGGATGGGGGTGAGTTTTTAAGGGTAAAAAACGGTTTTTCTCGATTTCCGGCAAAACTAAAAGTCCTATCGAAAAAAGTTAAATAGCAAAGTTGTAGGTAATAAAAAGATCTAAAACTTTTGTATTTACACTTTTTTCACATAACCTCAAAATTTATGTGAAAAATTCAAAAAACCAAGGTTTTGGTTTTTTATTTTTATCTTTTACAATTTTTGTTTTTTTTTAACGAAATTTGGTGAAAACTTACCTTTTTATGTCCCAAATACGCTGTAATTTATTTGGTTTAAAATATTTATTTTTTCACCTTAATTTGAATGAATATCGAAAAAACATCCTAATTTTCAATCGAAAATTCACCCGTCAAAATATCAGCTTTTTTCTAAAAGTTGGTATGGTTTCTGTTCATTGAAATCTCTACTTTCCGATGGTGAAAAAAAAATATATGTTACTACAGTAAATCTTCTCAGAAAATGCAAAATATCATACTTCATACATCGTTAAGCATACTATTTTTTAAAGAAAATATTACGATTTTTATGTTTGAGTTGATTGATACAGATAAAAATAGAGATAGTATTTACCTTCCTATGCAGATTCGAAAAGTTTTTTTTTTTTTAAGTAAACTTGTCACAATTATCTTTAAGAAACTCAGCGTGCACGTGTATTTTTATAAACGATGTTGTATACTGTACTGTATTTCGAATACTGGTTAGGCTAACGGTTGTAAACTTGTAACAGCAGAAAAAAACTTGAATTCGAATTTTTTTTTTTAATTATTATAAATAATTTTGAGCTATTTATTAAAATTTACACTTTAATTACTCGAAAAACGTTAGATTACATGTGACATTGATAACAAAAAAAAACACGTCTATAAAAATACACGTGCACGCTGAGTTTCTTGAAGATAATTGTGACAAGTTTACTTAAAAAAAAAAAACTTTTCGAATCTGCATAGGAAGGTAAATACTTTCTCTATTTTTATCTGTATCAATCAACTCAAACATAAAAATCGTAATATTTTCTTTAAAAAATAGTATGCTTAACGATGTATGAAGTATGATTTTTTGCATTTTCTGAGAAACTTTACTGTAGTAACATATATTTTTTTTTCACCATCGGAAAGTAGAGATTTCCACGAACAGAAACCATACCAACTTTTAGAAAAAAGCTGATATTTTGACGGGTGAATTTTCGATTGAAAATTAGGGTGTTTTTTCGATATTAATTCAAATTAAGGTGAAAAAATAAATATTTTTAATCAAATAAATTACAGCGTATTTGGGACATAAAAAGGTAAGTTTTCACCAAATTTCGTTAAAAAAAACAACAATTGTAAAAGATAAAAATAAAAAACCAAAAACTTGGTTTTTTGAATTTTTCACATAAATTTTGAGGTTATGTGAAAAAAGTGTAAATACAAAAGTTTTAGATCTTTTTATTACCTACAACTTTGCCATTTGACTTTTTTCGATAGGACTTTTAGTTTTGCCAGAAATCGAGAAAAACCGTTTTTTACCCTTAAAAACTCACCCCCATCCCCTTCCCGACCTCAGATCGCCCGTAAATTATTTTTCCTTTCATTTTTATAATATTTCCCTCCTTTTCTAATGGGTTTCGTTCTACTATTATTTTTTTTCACTTTTTATTATTTTTAAAGGCTTCTACCCTGGTCTATAAACATAATCGTTACATAAGGATCATGCGGTGTTGTTGTACACCCACAGTTCTCGATAACAGGATTTCTGAATCCTGTGTGTGGGCTCAACCGTCTGCGGTTGAGCCCCATGTTATAGGGGACCGGCCTATTGCCATTTAACGAGCACCATTCCGACTGAGGGTCATATAATTGTAACTCTTCCCAACACAAGGACGAAGTCTTTGTCGGGAAATTAAGGTTATACCATGTTGCGAAAGGGTCAATATAAAATTAAGGCTATATTGGTTGGTACTTAACACGTTTCTTATACATAATCGTATACATTCATTCAAAGTGTTATTGTATGCTTATTCATTTGATCAACATCATCATTATTGGCTATCCTATTTCACACACTGCTGAATTTAGGTATCCTCCCATTTGTTCCATGATTTCCTGGTCAGTGCTTTTGTGTTATTTTCTTGTAAACATTATGCTATACACTAGACACTGACTGCCTCCCTCATTGCCCGAGTGGTAGCAAGTGCGACTGCCGAGCATGAGGTCCTGGATTCGATTCCCGGGTCCTGAGTAATTTCTCAGTACCTGCCACGGAGTCTGGATTTGTGCCCGATTGATGGCAATAGGCTCGCCCTTTCTACATGAGACTTAAACATTAATGGCGAAATGTGGGTACATACTCTTAAGTGCACCTCAATCTAACCCGACACACACGGGATTACAAACGTGATGTTATATTATGATGTTAACCGCATACCAAGCTCCGGGTTACTGCCATATCTAAATTTGTTTTCAACAAACCTTGTAAAAATTACGCTGATCTTAGATCTTCTTCAGATTTAAACACTACCATTAACCGTACTGATCTTCCATTAAGAAACGAGATGGAAAGGTCGTAAGGTCATCGTGTAGTTTCACAGTACATTTGTTTGTCCAGAGGCACTTACACCGATTTATAGCCGGCCCGTTAGCCGCAGAAGCCTGGATGAAGCTGAAACATACGCATTACTAAAGGGTGATAAGTTTTCACTTACACAACTCTCATTTCGGTAGCTTGCAAAAGGAAATAGACAAGATATGATTTGAATAATGTTTCAAGTCACTTTTTGTAAAACTAGATGGAACCCGTGTTTCATATCTGACTACTCTGAGAAGAAACATCCGGAACAAACTAAGAGATCATAGTCTCTTTTAAAGTCCAGACAATAATCTAGGTTTACTCAGATGAGAACTATGCAGATTAGTGTCTGAGATGGTCTTTTGATTTTTGATTAAACATGATCATCATTATTTCAGCCGAAAACCTATCCAGTGCTGGGAATAGGCTTACCCACGAGCGAACGCAAGATCGTCCTCCGGTAATAAGAGTTGCACTGACCAATATTAAAATAAATGTAGTTTCTGTTGCACATCCTCTGTCTTTCATTTATTTCCTCAGTGGCCCTTTAGGATATCCTTAATAGCTTTATATCCTTATTATCCTTTCTTCACGACCCAGCAACCACTTGATTTATTTTCTCATCTGATGACTAGGCTAGAATACTTCACGTTGTTTGTTTTTAATTAGATACTGATGGAAATGTGCCATTCAATGCCCAATTAAATTTTATCCTCCCAATTTGGGGTGTGCCAAATAAAAAATAACCGTCCAATATAGACGAAGCATGGAGAAACCGTTTTATTGCGTCCATAATTGGGGATATATGGCGATCCACGATTGATCCGAAATTCCACATGCGCCTTTATACGTCTGAAAAACCTCGCATTTATTGCTTTTAAGATATTTCAGAAGTCGAAACACGTTTGACGTCTATGAATAGTAAAAAAGAAGTAATGGATGGAAATGCAACGAAGCTACTATTTCTCTGTTACTTTTTAGTTTTAGCCGCGTCGGTTTGCACAAACAAACCTTTGAATCCAAGTAGGAGCACCCAATATAAGCTTAATCTGCTTTTAACGTTCCTCTTGCTGGGCCACAGCTCTTCTCTTTTTGAGGAGTGGACCATAATCCAAAACGTCCCAGTGCGGGTTGCACCAAATACAACTAGAAAAAGGTACTACTAGTGTATCTTCGAACCAATATTCGTTGCGTGTGTTTTCACACACTTAGTGTCAGAACTCCACTCATCACGGGCGATAAACATTGTTTTCAGAAACTTGTGCAATTAAGAACATCTACTGTGCTTAGTTTTAAAACAAAGAGGTAGTTAATATCTTGTTTAATGAGAGACCTGTAAAAACTTTCACACTTATGAGGTTTCTTTAAGGTAAGGTTAGTAGCTTGTCATGATCCCCAAAACCTAAGTTAAGACATGACTTCTTCTTCCCTTACCCGATTCATTTGGGGTCGGCGCAGCATGTCTGTTCTTCATACTTCTCTGTTACTCGTCCTCTCATCAGACACTTCCTTTCTTACCATCTTTCACACAGTCCATCCATAGTTTCTTTGGTCTTCTTCTAGTCTTATACCTTTCCACATTCATACTCAAAACTTGATGAGAATGCGAAACAGTTAGTATATCATTGAGCAGCCCCCGGCGCACATTCATAATTTAAGATAATAACGGTGTACTTATGGGCTTGTGTTTAAACACCGCCCAAAAAAGTACCTATTTCGCAACCAAAAAAATTCTAAACGGTTACCAAAATGGATTAATGGTCACCAAATACGTCGAACGTACGTCGCCTAAAGCAAAAGCTTTTTCAACGCGCGCTCGCTTCGCTCGCATATTAAATAACACTAATATCTTCTGTCCCCGAAGTGCCGGGCCTCCGCCGGCCTCCTTCGTCGGCCTACGGCCCGGTGCCCATGCCGCCCCTAAAAATTGGTAGTAATATTAATCTTTGAGTTGGATAGAATTTGGTGACCGTTGATCCATTTTAGGAACCAAAAATTTTATTTGGTGCCTAGGCTTAGAGTCTTAAAAATATTTTTGGTGGCCGTCTAAATTATACCCGTACTTATGTCCTGAAGAGCATCTTCTTCAGCTTCTAACAAATGTCCCTTCTTCTCAGTCTTCAATCCATTACATAGAGAAATATATTCTCAGAACTAGCGCTTGAAATCTAATAACAAATCTTACACTTGCAAGTGTAAGATTTGTTATAACCAATGTGTAAACAATGCATTGTTTTCGAGATTAAAAAGTATAAATAAGCAGAGTAGCGGAATAAGACTTGCGTATCGCGAGGAATAGACGGCTCCCGGTACAGAGCGCCAATCAAATCTACTGCCTCCGGGCGGCTATTCAATTAGAAATGCCCCTCTACAGTTTTTGAGGAACAAGGTAGGGGAGGAAGCGATTGGATAGGAAATATAAGAGGCCACCACTTGGCCCATATACGGTGATCTTAATAATAGAAACCTTTTTTATTTATAAGAATTTCTTTTATAAAGAAAGGTTTTTTATTGTAACGTTGTGTTCACCATTTTTACCGATGAGAAATCCTATCAGGCACATGGCTTGTAATACAAAAAGTTACTTACATCACAATTAATTTAAATGTGAGCTCACTTCAATTAATTGTGATAAGAATCGGAGCGTTGTCCACAACGATGGGAATCCCTCTTATGTGATACGCTGTACGCTTACACCTTGCGCCACCCGCTTACAAAATGCTCTATGAGACAGGCGAGCGCGACGGTCGCGGTTTGTACAGCGGTGGTATAGCGGTAGGTGACTCGGGCCCCCAACGCATAATACGTCTTTTTTGCCAGCCCCGCTCACATTTCCATATCCAAATGACCCCTTTATTTTCTTTTTAGAATTCCGTTTAATTCCAATTTCAAAGGGGAACGCAGTAGAACAGATTGTTGATGCTGGTTTCATTGTTAATTTTACGTTAATCAAAGGGTTTTCGGTCTCTTTTGTGGTGAATGAGAACATAATAGAAATCAGTTTCTTTTTTCAGACTGCTATAGATTGATATATAGATATGATACATTTGATACTTTTCAATTCACAAATCTGATTTATTAAGAATTCGCACAGCAAACGCGACTGAACAGTCAACGACAAAAGCTCAATTTTCATCCGACTTGATAGTCAAATCTCTCAGAATTCCCAAGCAATTCAAAGAAAAGACACAGTCTTCTTTCCTCGCGCACTAAAGTAAAAAACAAACAATTCCCAACCTTCCTACTACCGTATAAAAGTGTACAGAACAATTTATTTTGATGTGTACGCTGATATCAATAAGGTGTACATAACACGACGCGTTTGTTTACGAGGTTGGGCGTGTCGAATGTGGTGTGTTTTGGTGGTTCTACCCCGTGTTACTGCATGCTTACATGTCGTTGGGATATACTTTAACTGGGCTGTCACATGCGATAGGTAAATGGCAGCCGATGGTTGGAGGTTTTTGTATGTCGATGTTAAATGTGAATATGGAATTGATGAAAGGCTTTTTGATTTAGTGAAGAGATACCTGGGATTCATAGGGAAGAGGTCGTATGTTTAATGGGGTTTTCCATTAGCAGAATAGGCGCAGATAATGAATTTTATATCAGGAACTTGAATACAAACTTTCGAGTCTCTAGACTCAGCGGTTTAGGCTGTACCTACGTCGTTTTTAATGAATTTTAGATCTATTGTCAAGATCTAGAATACACTGAGAGACAACGAAAACTGAAGGTAAATTCATTCCTTTCATGGTTTGCAGTATGTTTTAGCAATTTTTCCCTTCATCACTTTCTGAAACAGCAAACGGATCCTGGTCGTAAAAAGTGTATTACTCTTGTCATAGCCTGGGCCCAAAAGCCTCGATCACTATCCGGAAACGATGCACTAACAACTACGAACGAGAAACTCGTAAAAATAAAACCGACTTCAAAATCACAAAAATGTGAAAAATAACTTTAGCTTCTGAAGTCGGTGACTTTTGTTTGTTTTATTCAGTTTTTTTGTCACCGACTTCAGAAGCTAAAGTTATTTTTCACTTTTTTGTGTTTTTGAAGTCGGTTTTATTTTTTGCAAAAAAGTTTTTTTATTTTTCCATTTTTAGTTGTAATATCTTTTACAAATATTTGATATTCATTAATTTTACGTTGTTAACAATACATGTCACGGCAATAGGCTTATCCGCAATAAAATGGAACTTAACATACCTAACTCTCGAAATCTGGGCGTCCTGTACACATCTGCGTACCCCGTCAGAGCATACAGGCGTGATGGTAAGTTAAAATGTTGCGTAAACAATAAACATCCAAGCGATTGCAGCAATCACGACAGATTTGCCGTCTATTTTTGAAGAGTTCTATTGTATATCTCCGAAGATCAGGATCAGATCTTCACCAAATTTAAATGGGACCACCTCAGGAGTATACTCTTTCAAATAAAAAAAGAATTTTGAGAATCGGTTCACAAATGGAGGAGAAATCAGGTAACATACTTAAAAAAAAAAAAAAAAAATACATACACACGAACATATAACCTCCTCCTTTTTTGAAGTCGGTTAAAAAATACAAGTCGAGAGCACCACGTTCCTAATTATTTTCCCACGCCTCAAGGCCTAAATAATTTCTTCGCTAATAAATATAGATCTTGATAATAAAATAATGTAAGAAGTTTCGCCTGAGGCTTCAGAAGTGAAAGTTAAGTTGATATAAGCTTTGATTTTGTTCATCTTTTACGTGCTTTTAAAAGTTTGTAATAACAATGAAATTTTCGAAACTTTCTTTCCATTCAAATAGCTGTTTACAGACCGTGATACAAACCAAATAGTACCCACCAATACACCTACAGAGTATGTCAAAACCAAATAACCGTAAATACGATTGTTTTTCTATCCAAGCCACTACTGTGAACTGTGACTGGCCATCAGTAATTGAGTGAAGATCGAGAGACCCGGTCCTGACCAGTCAGACCGTCTTTCCTCAAATCCTCTCGCAATAAACAGTCAAACTAGTACAGACAAATGTTGGACCGGCTGCATACGGTGGACACTGACAGATACAAGTACTTCAGTAGACATTTTGTTAAAGATTTCCCTGTCCAGAGCAGCTTTCACAATTTGTTTAGCGAGCTTGAGTTAACCTGACACGGTTCACCGTTATATTTGTGTCCTGTCCAGTGCTTGTAGCTGGTCTCGTCTGGACTTAGAATCACCATAAATCATGTTCTTTATGATAGTCTATAGAAGTCTCCATATATTCAGCACATTACAATGTTCCAGTATCTGCTTTGAGTGCGTCTAACTATCAAATATTCATCAATATCTAAGTAACCGGCTAATATCTCCGTACCCAATATCTTGCCCTAATGTATTCCATAAGCGAACCATCCTTTTAACTAATCTAAGTAAGTTTGTTGCTTGTCAAAGTCTCTGACAGCTTCGCAGAACGTCCCCCGAATAGTAAATGCTTCATACTTTTTTTTTATTTGAAACTGGATTAAAGGTTCTACGGTCGAATGGAGTCGGTAATGTCTTTCTTTTGTTTTCGTTTTGTCTGCTCTGATGGGTAGGGCGAATTTTAGATTTATTTTAAGGACTAACTTTTAAAGTTTTTGGTAAAAGTTTGTAAGCTAATTATCAATGATAAAGCTATAACATTGTTTTTCTTGTGCTTCAGATATTTAAACTTACTAATGTTGTAGTCAGTTGTAATTGATGGTTATAAATATGATTCTAATTAGTCCGTCTGTTAGATTATCGAAAAATATTGGATAAGTACGTATTTTTTGATTTATCAAATCAATAAAAATTGACGAAGGTAAAACGCGTCAAAGATTTGAATGGAGGGTTGTGACGTCACTCGGCGGTAAAAAATGTCGTACTTATGTCTTACAATATGACGTCACACGAATTTTCAAAGCACTGTTATCGTCTTCATTGTTTGTTTACATGCAAAAAGAAAAAATATGTGTACAATTTTTTTGGAAATCTATCTGACGGATTAATTCGATTTTTTTGTCAACTACCCTATATATGGGAATTCAACAAAACTGGCTAAATATAGTTATACAGTCGGTTCCCTGCATCTTCTTAATCGAGTGGTAAGTGCCAAACCTGGTGTTAAAGTTTTTATGCCGTCCATGGACCTTTGACTTCCCCTGCATAACTTAACCCAACAACCCCTCTTCCGCTTCATAAGATGGGTCAGGTTATGTAAAGCACTTACTTTTCTATAGGTATTAAGTATAACCTTGCCTAACCCTTCAGGAATTACAAGTGGGATGTTATGTTCAACCAAATTATCATTTCGCTTGACAATATTCGCGCTAGGGACGAACAGGTCCCCGTCGGGACTGCGGGTGGTTCTAAAGAAATACCGCGGCCTCGACACAAAGGGCTAAGAAGGAACATGAGTGGTTTTTAGTCAGTAGAAGTCTAACACTCCCTACCGCGAGCGGGAGGAGTCATTTGATGATTCCCACCCCCCCAAAAAAAAAAACACTAGCATTTCTCTAAATTCCAAAAAAAGGTTAAAACTTTCCGAAAAAAGAAACGAAACAGTTCCCCTTAACAATCAGAGCACCTTCCCTTTAAATGATAAACAGCTTATGAAGAACCCTCGTTACTTAAAGTTTCGCGATCCCAGCCTCCGCGTCTTATTACATCTGCGCTGTTATTACGCCTTTTTTCTCCCCCGCTCCCCTCCTTCACAGGATTAAATGTTTTCTTTGTGAAATCATTTCTGAGTGAGGAAATGTACGGGAGACAAAGTTTGAGCGGGTGCAACAAAGTCTAATACTAGTTTTACTTTGGTTAGGAGGACCTCGTGGCTTAATAAAAACTGCCACTCGGGTCGATCTTTAGGTAAAGCTGTGGGTGACCGCCCGATATACCGAGTTTCCTCCGTGCCTCGGAAAGCACTTTAAGCTGTTGGTCTCGGCTGCCATATATAGATCTTTGGCAGTCGTTACAGGTAGTCAGCGACCTGAAATTCTGACATCCAGTCTTACCAAAGAGTATCGTATTACCTAGTATGAACTGGGTTGTGGAGGTCAGATAGGCAGTCACTACATGTAAAATACTGGTATTCAGCTGCATCCGGTAAGACTAGAAGCCGACCCTAACATAGTTGGGAAAAGGCTAGGCAGATGATGACTTTGGTTAATGCTTTGAGAAAAGTAGTCCAATTTTTGTGCCTTATTGTTGGAAGAAGTACCTAAAAATGTTATTTAATTTTGTGTCTATATTCTGCATTAAAAAAATAATATAAATAAACAACGTAAAATATTCAAAGTTAGCTGCTGCAAGCGCTTATGCATTTACCCATTATAAATGCAATCTGCAGCCCGCAATACTCGTTAAAATTCATAGTTTGAATTAGAAAACTCATTCCTGCAACTAACGTGTTTATTGCAGGCGGGCCCCTTGCAATTTGCGTCCACTATGTTTTACAATAATATTGTAAACGGCATTCAATTCAACGCTTGGTTTCAAACAACTATATTCTAACTTATTTTTCTCGTGACGGTTAATGAAACCAGTCAGAAGATTTAAACAAGGATAGTCTTAAGTTAATTCTCGACTTAATTAAGTTGTTGGTTTGCTTTCTTATTTTTCTGGAGGTTAAACATGCCGCTGACAGTTAAAAAGATTTAAAATGTCTCGACAAAGAAATACCTTCACAGAGTAATAAGGAACCCATGTTTATTCAGAAAGCTCGGAGACGGAATACAACGCATCGAGATGAGACAGATTGCACAATAGCGAGAGATTGCTACAAAACAGA
The DNA here is from genome assembly GCA_949774965.1 of Diarsia brunnea. Classification (NCBI taxonomy): domain Eukaryota; kingdom Metazoa; phylum Arthropoda; class Insecta; order Lepidoptera; family Noctuidae; genus Diarsia; species Diarsia brunnea. The sequence continues at coordinate 18,918,819 of OX459010.1, forward strand.
CATGCTGAAACATTTTCCTCCGCAGTGCCACACTTTCATATTTCAATAAAGTTCAAGTCCAACAAAATGCACTTAGCCAGGACACTCAGACCGCCCGGGTGCTAAATCATGGCCGGCCCACTGATCTAAAGTCTATACTTGCCCGTTCGGCCATTATCGCCTCAAAACTTCGTAATAGTTTCCAACCCGAACGCTGCACGTAATATGTAGCCACATAAATTGCACACTGCACATAATTCATACCAGTGAACAAAATTTTGGTCAAAATTAATTTAATTTTACATTTTATTATAAAGTAGATATAATCAATTGGTTCAATTCATCAAATTGGTTATCGAGCGGAAACCCGATACTTTTATCTCGTTCCCAATTCGGCAAGCGGCGAATAAGTGGGAACCGGGTAGATCGATTTCCCAATTCTTGGAATCAGAAAGTACACTTAGCGTGAGGGCTTTCGGCAGTCGTCATGGATTGACGGGTGATTGATTGGTACGAATGGGATCAGCAGAGAACGTGATCGACGATTCTTTAAATTCGCACTGGAAGATAAAATTAAAATTTTGCGATCCGCGATGTTCGGAGTTTAAAAAAAAACTTAATCTGGGTTTCAAATTATGTACTAAAACTGCGAGTTGTTTTCGCCAAAGAATCTGGTTGCTTCAATTCTTCTTTTCACACTTATAAGTGTGATAAAGAAAATATTTATAACCAACTCTCTCACGAAACTCTAAAGAAATCGTAAGGCGTACTATCAGCCTCAGGCAATGGCCTATTACATCGAACGATCCCACATCAAAACTTCCCCATACAATCACGGAACACATGAAATACTGAACTCGAATCTTGAATTATGAATATAACTTCACGACTTTAGTACTTTCAGGAACTGCAGTTTTCGATTCTGAGGAGTTAGCTGGTTTCTACTTTATGATAGTAGAGGAATTTCATTTCTCTGTATCTCACATATCAAGTTATTACTGAGGTAGAAGTAAGGTGGGTCTGCTGCCTATTTTATATCTACATTTACTTATAGAATCGTACGATATAGCAGCTGTTGTAAGTTATAGTAGTAATATTATTTAATATCTAAGCTGGATTCCGAATGGAAATTAATTTTAAGACAGGATGGGGATGACTTATTCGCGTTTCAAACAACTGGCACTAGAGAGTCAGTGTACGGCAGTTTCAATTTCTGAGAGATTGCTACATGAATTAAGTGATAGACTTAAGTTATTATAACAGTAATAAGCACCATATGGGGTCGTAATCACGGCATTTCTGTCAAGCAGATCCCAATCCGTGGCCATGCGCTTGTGCCATGTGATTATAATTGTAAATACATTAAAGGATAAAGTTTCATAGCAAGAATACTAAAAGGCTGCTCCGGTTAAAACTGTGTCATCATTCTCTTGCCCTTATCCCAGTTCATTTGGGGTCGGTGCGTCATGTCTTCTTCCACACTTCTCTATTACTCGTATCTCATCAGACGGCCATAACATCTGATATGGCAAGAAAGGAGGTTTACACAGTCCATCCCTCGTTCCTTTGGTCTTCCTCTATACTGCTTATAACCGTGTCTTGACCTTTAATCCACTAATGGCAATTGTACTAGAAACATCCAGAAAGCTATTAAAGAAAAGAAAGACAATTCCGTTGCGCACAATTCTAACTTCAATCAGCATTACCACAATTAATTGACCCCGGTCCTAAGAGAGTGCTCTCAAAGAAAATGAACACTAAAGTGTGTTCTACATTTTAAGCTCTTTAAAATGATGTTCCAATATGTTTCTTGCTACTACCGATACAGTAATCCTCTTCAAAGGTTTTAACTGTATGAAAGCTTTCAGAAGGATTTCAGAGGATATGTTTTAGTACGAGTTCTTGCCAAAATCCTGGTTAATGTAATGTCTTACTGCTACTAGACTAAAGCCTTTACTTCCAGTTTTGTTACTGTCGTTGAAATGTAGGGTAGTTGTCGTAACGGTCGAGTTTACGACCCCTCTTAAGTGATATTTATTGGATCCTCATACGTCATCGAAAATATTGGGTTGGTGCTTAAAAATGTTGGGTCGACGGTAGTTCGGTAATACGACATAGTGGGTATGTCTTCCGCTTATTTTCTGAAAACTGAAATATGGATTGTGTGAGGACTGACATGAAAATCGGAGTAAATGTTAGTGTGACTGCAGGTTACTATAATTACTGTTTTATCGAGCTACAAAACATTTCCCCTGTCCATTAATCCGGTGTACTTTTCCACGAGTCAATTTTTCAGGTATTTGCGAGGTGGTGAATAAAATTTAAAATACATAAGTACTTTGTACTTTGATAAATAATATTTTGAAAGGAAATGAAGGTACCTTTATTCTTCCTCTTACACGTTAAAGTTACAAAGTAAGCATATACATACACTAGATTGACGTAAGGTAAAGTAGTTTCGTCAAAGATTAATATCGCAAAATAGATTTCGCAGTTTATGACAAGTTATAAACATAAAACGCTAGAGAACTTACGAAAGCTCTTCAAAAATCCTTGCTTCTTGACATTTTAAATAGGAAATTGGGAAAGTTGTAGAAAGCGCTTTTGAAACTACTAATACCTAGCAATACCTACATTTTCTCGTCTTTAAAAGAAAGTTTTTGAAACCGCTCATACTTTCCTTTTCTCGTTTCCAGACGGTTTCAAGGTTTGTGTGCCTGCAATCTAAACGGTAAATAGATAAGACAAACTAAAACGAAGGCAGTTGAGATAAAACCTTGGCTTAGTTCTGGTCTAGCCTTGGCCGGGATAGGGCTACTACAAAACTAATATCCTGCAATCTTCCTCTGGATTGTATAAAAGTAAAACTTTATAACGCGTTTTGAAACAAGAATTTCCGAAGCGTTAGTCAGAGGTGTACCTATAGGATGGATTGTGTGAGGAATGATATGAAAGAGATATGTGTTAATGATGCCATGACGACTGACAGGAAAATGGAAGAAGAAAACGTTTTGCGCCGATCCCAAATATAATGTGACAAGGGCAGGAACATGATGATACCTTTAGTAGCGCAATTTCGTTAGTCGAGCCCGCATGCGGGGTGCGAGAGATTTCTGGAATGCGAGCCACAGGGCCACATTCGGAGAACCGCAGAATCTATGAAGTTAACTCCCCGTACGCTGTATACCGAACGAGTTAACGACCAATGAAATTGCGCCTTTAGGCGAGCCTATTGCCATCAACCGGGGGCAAATGCGACTCCGGTGACTCCGCTGATTGAGAAATTCATGTTGATAAAACTAGGAAACGCTTTGCTCAGCCTGGATACCCATAACATCCTGCTCAGCAGAAGTGCTTGCAACCACAAATCTAACAAGATTTTAATTTTATTACTAAACTTCTTAATCCACTAACCAACTTTAAACTCACCTGAAAAATATACCAAACACTAACTACACAAAAAGATTAACTATAATTAATCTTCCCAGCTGAAAGTTTTAATTATCAGCTCGTTAAACTAGAGGCGTTCACTGAACGAATTATTAGCTTCGTTCACTCGTAGGCTATAGAACTGTCAATTTGTAATAGTTGACCGTTAGTTGGCGACCCGTTTTGGGTAGCAGGATTATAAATGGTAACGGTATTTTGATGAGAACCCAAACTTCACACACTCTGTAGAAATACATGAAATGTTTACTCTGCTACATATTTTAGTCGTAATGCAAAATATCTATCATGAAATTGAAAACGGTTCAGTGGAATTTTGTCGCTATTTTGTAAGAACTTCATTGCAATAAAATGTCTGTAGCAAAAAAGTTTATTTCCACACGGAAGCCAACCCGCCAAAAACGTATAAATGAATAACACCACGTGCCCCGAATACTTCATAGTTTGACAAATCATGGCACTTATATCCCACAACTGATTCCATATTTTCGGCTGACATGGGAAAAATCGTCTTTCGGCCATTACGTCATATTCGGCGCGACCTTTCGCGTCGCATTGCTACGAGCGGCTCGTAGCGGTCGCGTAGCAGTGGCTACGGGCGCGTCAGACACGCTGGGTGAACGCTACGAGATGCTACGAGCGCGTAGCGAAGTTGACGTAGCTAAGTGAAGTTTGTGTGTTTGTTTTGAACGTGACGTGAAGTGTAAATAACATAATTATTAGCACTGAAAACGGGATATTTACCATGTTTACTTTTTGTTTCGAGCTACCGCTATTTCGGCGCTGTTACAAGCACCATGACATGGTAAATATCCCTAGTTAATATCAATTTAAAAACTTATATTGTAAATATATTTTTTGTCAAATACTAAATTCAATTAGCTAAAACTGATTAACATCCTCATTTAAATGAACAATAAATCTCATTAAATATTTAAATGCATATTGAACTAGTGTGAGTGTCAGCAATATGTGAGCGCTGGCTATGGGTGAGGGCTCATTGCCGGGGGTGTTCTTCTGTGCCGCGGAGAACGGCAACGGGTACAGGCTGTCGGTGCAGGGCATCAGGACGCTGCAAGGCTTCCTCAGGGAGCATGGCGCTGACTGCGTCAGGCAGTTTATGCAGGTATAAAAAGTCTTCATGGAGTTTCTTGCCTGTTCTTCTCCATAGAGATCTACGCTAGGGAATGGGCAACTACAGTACTTTCACAAGTTATTATGACTGATTGTAGCTTATTATTTATACTGAAAACGGGATATTCAAACACATGGGACACACACACATGACATGGACATGGTAAATATCCCGTTTTCAGTATAAATAATAGTGCTAGTGACCATGTCAGTTTAAAATCTGATTGTAGCTTTGTTAAATTTGTTTTTCAGACATACAAAAGTGCCTGTAATGGTCTAATTCAAATAAATGCTTTAAGTTTGAATTTTCTATATCAGCAGACACTGTTTTTTGTTTATATAGAATACCAAACAAAGAGGTTGTCTTTCGAAAGTGGTCACTGCCGCCTATATAAAATAGTCATAGTCAAACAACACACAGCGTACATAGTTTTAAGTTACTTATACTAACACAAATGTTATAAGTATCCATATTTAGGTTAATGTATTTTATCTATGGGTCTTTGTTACCTGAAAATAAATGGATTCTATAAAGCATTATATGATAGATGAGATACAGCTAGCAACAACGTAATATACTTGCCATAAACTTAGCTATCATGTGAGTGTGTTATATTGTCTCACATACACATGAGATCGCAGATTTTTAATACATTTGTTCTGGGGGTTCCTCTTTACCAGATCATAATAGAAAATTTGGAAAATGGTCACATACGCAGTCACTATTATGAATGGTCCATTTTATATTATGATCTACTAAAGTGGCCATTTTAGACCCTCTGAAAGCCTCCCAGAGACAAAGCTGAAATGGGTCTGTAATTACAAAGGTCTGTGTACCTTCCAAACTGGAGAAAAGTTATTAGTTGTTCAGATACAATTAATGTTCTATTAAAGATATACAACTTCAACTACCAGTTGATTCTTAGAATATAAGTATTTATTTATACGTAGTTTTCAAGTACGTTTAACTATTAATTTCTAGAGACACAGTCAAACCATTGCAATGGTTTTGTGGGGTTTAGTTTATAAGACTTACTTTTTTGGAATAAAAAAATAAAATACCCATATAAATGGCTATCACTGTTGCGGAATTAAATAACAAGCTGTAACAGACTGAAAAAAGTTTTAATTAGAACACAGAAAGGTATCGTAATAACAATAAAATTATTGTGAGTTTGTTCTCGCATACTAATGGCTGACTTTAAACGCCACTTAAACTCAATACTTTCTTTCTTTTCCTTTTTTTTTAGAATCATTATTGAAGGTTATCTATTCTTAGCTTGTGAAACAAATATTTGAAACCTAACCTAACATGGGTTTATTTTCTTATTATTTTTGCCAGAGTTGACATAGTATTATGTACATATCTATACAAATATTATAAAGAGGTCAAGTGTGTAATATTGTAGATATTATTAAGTTTGTAGAAAGATGGATACAACATATCTAATGAATGAACTGGTTTTGAAAATTCTTTCACTAACGTGAATGTTTATCATCCCCGAGTGTCGTAGGCTTAGGAGTGACATATATTTAAAACGTCCCCTGCGATAATTTCTGATCAAAACGCGAGCAAAACCGCGGGGAAACATATACAAGAGCTCTGTGAAGAACATCGTCGGCATTGCCGCACTAATTCCCTTGGCACCCTTTAGTTACGGACCCCAAAAAAACGCATTCATAACATCTTAAGTCTTTCAACCTCCGCCCTGAAATATCCTTATCTTACTTAATGAGCCTACCGCTTTAGAAAAGCAGTACTTACCTACTTACTTCAAACTTTCTCCCAGCCTCCTTAGATCTTCTTGATACATACTTCGCAGGGTAGGTACAGTCACGTCCATAAATATTTTACAGTAAAGGTTCGGACAAACACGGATGGACAAATTGCGGCGCAGTTTCGGACAGATACTTTATGTCTGGGTCCTTCTCACATAATTCAAAAGCGATTTGCTCCTAAGGTGTTACGAATAAAACAGTTCAATGTCTAGAACCTAGGTCCTTCTCACATAATTCAAAAGCGATTTGCTCCTAAGGTGTTACGAATAAAATAGCCACGGAGTCTGAATTTGTGCCCGGTTGATGGCCTTACGACTTAACATAACTGGCGAAAAGTAGATTACTATTAGGTAAACCTCTGCCTAACCCTTCGCGGATTACAGGCGTGATGTTGAAACCACTAAATTATATAATGAGTCTTTTCTCTAACTTGCAATAATAGTTATGTCTCGAGAAAATCGCTTTTGAGTTTTGCGTAAGTGTAAGGTATTAATGGTGGTGAGTGTACTCGTAAGTTAGACGTATTGTCTACACGACGGCTGCCAAGTGACGTCGTTTGTCACAAAAGAGGACGACAACTTCCAAGGATCATTGTTTTATGGCAAATTATGTAGGTGCTTTTAAAGTGGGTTATACACCTTCTTCAAGAAATTCGTACTGTGGTAGATATTGAGTTTTTGCTTAATGTCCCTTTTAATAACACATAATAAAGTAATTTCCATTAAAGATAATCAATGGCACAATAGCATTCATTTTTATAATGAGTCTTTAATCAACTGGACCCACTCGAAATGGACCCACAGCATCAGTCGAACATTTTGAATTGGTGGATTTAGTAACAGTTGGACGTGGGTCCAGTAGCAAGCGGGTCCAGTTGACCAGAGACTCATAAATATAAACATAACGTTCTCGTAACAGCAGGGCATAATCACCAACTGGTCAGGTGATTCACTGTACGTTAATGTACATATCAAAATTTAGGTTTAAGTCGATCTCATACAATAAAGAACCGTCAGAAAGGGCGCAAAATTGGGTACGGTCTTATACTGAGAAATTCTTGATGGAAAAGCTCAGTAAAACTTACATACTTATCAAGTAGGTACATACATAATTAATGAGATATGGCTGGTAGATAGAGGAGCAGTGGTGGCGGCCCCGACTTACGAACAGTGAGTCGCGGGTTCGACCCAGGCAGGCGCATTACTTTGTGTAATTTATTTCACCACCACTGCTCTCAAAACGGTGAAGGAAAACATCGTAAGGAAACCGATATGTCTTAGAAACTAAAAATTCGAAGACATGTGACATCTACTAACCCGCACTGGGCCCGCGTGGTGGTTTATAGCCCATCCCTCTCCTAGAGAGGAGGCCTGAGTCCCTGCAGGGGGAACATTATAGAAAGGTAATGAAAAAAAAAAATGTTAATGATACTGGTAGATAATTCTTTGTGGCATTAAGTCCGTCTATGTACCACTCTTGTACATAGAGTATAAATAAATGTAATATTTTAAGTTCGCAGAAAAAAACAGCTACCACACAATACTTCTTGCAAATATACTGCATACCTTCTTAACGACATTACCGCCAGAATTTCACTATAATTTCCAACCCAAACCCAAGACACCGGACACCTAGGTGGGTCCAAGTGTCCGGTACACAAATCTGAGCCGTCCGGAGCCCCATTCATCTTGTGGCACTTGATAGCCACCGAAGTACCGATATAATTACTACCCCAACGCGACCGTTTGATAAATTGCCGAAATATTTTCACTACTACGTATATTTCAGCAGAGAATTTCCTTGGAGGATTATAGCGTTTGCATTTTAATTTAGGGATTTGAAATGGCAGGTTTCGACGTAAATTGACGGTTGTTAGCTAATATTAACTGTACCCGTCTGCCTAGATTTCGCCAGAAAATAGAAAAAGCTGGCGTTTTGGAGAACTGTATGTTCAAAAAATTCTCAGTTTGTTGTTGTTTATTCTGAAAAACGGTCATTTAAATTTTTTGTATGTTAATTGGTTTGTATTTTGCACGGTGCGGTTGCAATAATTATATTCCGGTGTGGATTGTGGTATAGAGAAGCTGACTAATTATCCGGTTAGGTTAGGTTAGTCTCTAATTCCTTCGCATTAGATGTTATGGACATCTAATGCGAAGGAATTAGTGAAATATCTTGAGGAAAGTTTTGAGTATAAATGTGGATGGGTATGTACAGGAGTAGAGGAAGTCGATGGATGGACTGTGTGAGAAATGATAGGATGATTTGGCAAGAAAGGAAGTGTTTGATGAGATGAGAAGTATGGTAAAAGATATGCAGCGCCGACCTCAAATCAATTGGGGGAAGGAGAATAAATGATGATTTTAACTGAAAGCATTTTGCTCAACTAAAGGTATTATACACCAACTTAAAGTGGCTAAACTTCTACACCTAAACCTAAATTAGTCGGAAGCTGTGTTGATAATTAATTAGTTTGCAGCGTGCAGCGTTAGAACCGCACGACTGACATAGGTACTTCCTACTCAGATGCATCTTGAGAGCGAAGCTGTGTAAGCGTCGAGAGCGGTACTCTTATCTGGGAGCAGATTGACTTTGATCTATCGCTCGCTTGTTTCTACCAATGTGGATCTGGATTTGGCACTAGTGGGGAAAAGGGGATGGTTAGATTTTGAGGTTTTATTGGGAATTCTTGTACGAATTAAAGCCCGGTTTAAACTGAATTTTGACTGAATACGTACTTATTCCTTAACCTGTTCAGTTGAAATAAATGATGTCAATCCCTTAATAAAAATGCCGCGTATACAGAGTCTGTCAGCTTCAGTCGTTTTAAAAGCTTGAATCTTTAAAGATGTTCACAAACCGACGGAAGATTATGCAAATCTCATCATGACTTCTTCCAATAAGCGAATCGAAGTGTGGATAAAGCAATGTACGCAAATCCTTAAATCAATGGAAAGTTCGCTTCCAGTATCCACCTACAAGTTGTACAATCCAATCAACCACATTTATTGGTAACAAGAGAAGTCTGTTGTATTACTGGTACCCTTGACATACAGTTGAACGTACCCTTCAAATTACAGAAAATATTAAAGAGGATTTTCTCTTCAAGCATTGATTAAAATTTCCTGGTGATATGAACATTGTCTATTCAGAATCATACTTTGCTGAAATAGCTCTTTGGTCAAAGTTGCAATGGTTAAGTAATTCACGAGAAATATAGGCGTATGTCAGTACAGTATGAATACGCCTTTACGAGTGGTAGCTTTTAGTCGTTCGCACTGTGTCCTGTGTACACGATGTAGGCACCGATGTTAGTGTGTTTGTCAAAAGACTACGTCACATCGATTTTTGTGGCCGTGTCGCGTTACGTGGGCTTTGAAACCAATTGGGGACATTGTTAGAATATGTACCAAATAAACTAATATAATTTAGTCGATTATGTACTGGCAATGTCTATGCTGCCTCTATGCTCTATGACGATGATGTGGAGATTATTAAAATAAAAAAGGTTATGCGATATTGAAGTTTTAATAGGTTATGGGCCCAGCACCCATAAAATTTAGTTAATATCGTAAGATTGAAAGTTATTTCGCAGTATTTCGTGTTATATCAGTAGAAAAATGAGTTCCAACTATTTAGCAAATATTCCGAAGCTGAAAGGACGCGAAAACTTCGACGATTGGGCGTTCGCTGTCGAAAATTTGCTGGTGCTAGAAGGCGCAGATAAATTTATAAAAGTGGAAGGAACCGAGGCTGAGGCTGTAACAGATATCAAAGCACGAGCGAAGATTATACTAACGATCGACTCATCATTATTCGTGCACATAAAGGAGACAAAGACCACGAAGGAGTTATGGACAAAACTGCGTGCTCTGTTCGACGACTCAGGATTTTCGAGGAGAATTACTTTGCTTCGTCACCTGATTTCTATAAGATTGGAAAATAGTGAGAATATGACGAATTATGTGACACAAATTGTTGAAACGTCTCAACGTTTAAGCGGCACAGGTTTCGCTATAAACGATGAGTGGATTGGCTCATTGTTGCTAGCCGGGCTGCCAGAGCGATTTATGCCCATGATAATGGCTATAGAACATTCCGGAATAAAAATAACTGCCGACTCGATCAAAACAAAATTACTTGATATGGAACCAGTCGATCCGAGTGAAACGGAGTGCAACTCAGCATTACTAACCAGGCATAAAAAGAAATTCGCTAAGGGCAACACCAAGAAACATAGTGGCCATAGTGCACAGAAAATAAATCAATCAATGGCCGACACTGTCAACAAGAAAGAAATAAAATGTTACCGGTGCAATGAAGTTGGACATTATCGTACTCAATGCCCACTTTTGAACGAGAAAACCGATAAGAAGAAACAAAGTAACGCTTTCAATGTTGTTTTTCTCAGTGGAAAGTTTAGCAAAGACGACTTTTACGTTGACTCAGGCGCAAGTCAACACATGTCGACGAACGAAAGTTGGATGGAAAATCCATCATATTCGTCGTGTTTACCAGAAATTATCGTTGCTAACAGGATGAAAGTTCCCGTTCTATGTTCAGGAGATGTGAATATCACAACAAGTTACAATTATAACATAACTGTAAAAGATGTGTTGTGTGTACCAACTCTCACGACTAACCTATTAGCGGTCAGTGAACTAATAAAGAATGGAAACAGCGTTGTTTTCAAACCAAGCAAATGCGAAATAAGGAACAAATCCGGTGATTTAGTTGCTGATGCCGATTTAATTGATGGTGTTTATAAATTGAACATAAAAACACAAAATTGTTTATTGACTTCAACTGTCAATGGAGAAACATGGCACCGTCGGCTTGGACATATAAACAGTAATGATATGAACAAAATGAAGCGTTGTGGATTAGTGGAAGGACTCGAATACACAGATAAATTCACAACAAGTAAATTAAGTTGTGAGGTATGCTGTGAAGGTAAACAAACTCGATTGCCGTTTGCTGCTGGATCACGAGCAACACAAATATTACAAATTGTTCATTCAGACGTCTGTGGCCCGATGGAGAATCAATCGATAGGCGGTGCTCGTTACTTTGTGTTGTTCATTGATGACTATAGCAGGATGACATTTATTTACTTCATGAAGGCTAAAAGTCAAGTGTTAGACTATTTCAAAGAATTTAAATCAATGGCAGAGAATTTCAAGAATACAAAAATAAAAATCTTGAGATCTGACAATGGAAGTGAATACTGTAGCAACTTCTTTGAACAGTATTTAAAGAATGAAGGCATTATTCATCAGAAAACAAATACTTACACCCCAGAGCAGAACGGACTCAGCGAGAGGTCAAACAGAACCATTGTGGAGAGAGCGAGATGTTTGATATATGAAGCAGACCTAGACAAGAAGTTTTGGGCAGAAGCTGCCAACACAGCTGTCTATCTTAAAAACAGGTCAGTGGCTTCACATATAGAAAAAACTCCTTTTGAAATGTGGACGGGCAGAAAGCCAGATATTAGCCATCTACGAATCTTTGGCAGCCCAGTAATGGTCCACGTGCCCAAAGGAAAGCGCAAAAAGCTTGATAAAAAGGCAAACAAGATGCTCTTAGTTGGTTATTCTGAAAACACAAAAGGTTATCGTTTATTTGACTCACAGTCACAAAAGGTCATTGTTGCCAGAGATGTAGTGGTCATGGAGAACACAAATGACAGATCATCAGCAACTGTACTGATAGAGGACCAGCAGCCACCAGAGTGCACAGACAGTAAGTCAGATAGCACAGATAAAAGTAAGTCTGATTGCACAGATATCATAGGAGAAAATGCAGGTGATGCAACATATATTCCCGATGAAACATCATATGAATCAGAAGATAGTTTTTATGATCCTCTCTCAGCTGATGACACAGAAATTGTGAAACAGTCACAGGTTTTGGATGCTCCAAGGAAACGTTCCAGAAGAAAACCAGACTACTATGGTACTGCAAATATGTGTGTGGAAGACGTAACAGGTGACCAGACATCACTCGAGGAAGCTATGAGTGGACCTGAGAAAGTGCAGTGGAAAAGTGCTATTAAACAAGAGCTAAAAGCTTTCAGTGATCTCGACACTTGGGAGCTAGTGGACAGACCAAAGGATGGTACAGTGGTAAAGACCAAGTGGGTGCTTAAAAGGAAATTTAGTAGTGATGGTGATGTGCGATACAGGGCTAGGCTTGTTGCTAAGGGCTTTGCTCAAAGGAAAGGTATAGAATTTAATGAAACTTTCTCACCAGTGTTAAGATATTCTACTCTTAGACTACTATTTGCTTTAACTGTACAACTTAATTTAAAAATGAACCACCTCGATGTACCTACAGCGTTCTTGAATGGTTTTCTAGATGAAAATGTGTTAATAGAAATACCTGAATGTTTTTCCTCCCTTGAAAATTGTGATAATAAAGTGTTAAAATTGAAAAGAGCAATTTATGGTCTCAAACAGTCTGCCAGGGCATGGTATAGTAGAGCAGAAGATTGTTTGTTACAATTAGGTTATAGAAAATCTAAGTATGAACCTTGTCTATTTATAAAGTGTAAAAATGATGTTAAAGTGTTTGTAGCCTTATATGTAGATGATTTTTTTGTGTTTTATAATTGCAACAAATCTTATTTAAAGTTAAAGACTGAACTTACAAATAAATTTAATATAAAAGATTTGGGTCAGATCAAACAGTGCCTAGGAATGAGAGTAAATGTAAAAAAAGACTGTATTACTGTTGATCAAGAGCAATTTGTAAGTCATATTTTGGATAAATTTAGTATGTCAGATTGTCATGGCTCAGATACCCCCATGGAAGTTAATTTAAAGTTAGATAATGATGTAAATAATATTTGTGATGTAAAATACCCCTACCAACAGTTGATTGGGAGTCTCATGTACTTATCTGTATTAACGAGACCAGATATAGCTTATAGTGTTAGTTACCTAAGTCAATATAATAATTGTTTTCAAGAAACACATTGGAAGCATTTGAAAAGATTGTTAAAGTATCTACAGAAAACTAAAAACTATGGTCTAGTATATAAGAAAGATAGTGATAGTGCTTTACATGGTTTTGTAGATGCTGACTGGGCATCATGTAATTTGGACAGAAGATCTTATTCTGGTTTTTGTTTTATTATGTCAGGTTGTGTTATCTCTTATGAGTCCAGAAAGCAAAGAACAGTAGCCTTATCTACAACAGAGTCTGAATACATGGCACTATCTGAAGCGTGCAAAGAGGCTATTTATTTAAACAATTTAATATGTGATGTACTACAGTTAAATGAAAGGACACCTATATCCTTGTATAGTGATAGTCAAAGTTCACTGAGTTTAGCTGCTAATCCTTTGTTTCATAAACGCACAAAACATATTGATGTGCGACATCATTTTGTTCGTGAATGTGTATTTCATAACAGAGTTAAACTCGAACATATATCTACTTCTGAAATGCCAGCTGATATACTTACAAAAAGTCTATGTTCTAACAAACATTATAAGTTTATAAGTTTGATGGGTCTTGAAGAGATATAAGTTTTTGTGCAGTATAGTTTTAATTTTTATTTTGTTTAAGTTAACGGTTAATAGTTTATTTTGTTACGAGGGGATGTTAGAATATGTACCAAATAAACTAATATAATTTAGTCGATTATGTACTGGCAATGTCTATGCTGCCTCTATGCTCTATGACGATGATGTGGAGATTATTAAAATAAAAAAGGTTATGCGATATTGAAGTTTTAATAGACATCGGGTTCTTTTATGAAGGGAGTGGATCTGTAAGGAGGAAGATGGGGTATAGATAGAATATGTAATACTGGTTATTGATTAACAGTTCAGAAATAGCAAGTGATTTCAACGTTTGTTAAACACATTTCTTTGGTCAAACTTAAAAGAAAGACGCTCGCAAGCTTACTTTTCGGTATATTTGCAAACAATGATACAGATTTCCTAATTTTAAGAAAAGGGATGATTAATTATACAACGATATTTTTCATATAAGAAATGATGTAGTTGAAAAACCCGTTTTATCGTAGCTAAGAACGGAACTGCTGCTGACACTACGTCAGATAAAGTAGATACTTGGATGCACTTACAAGAACAACCCTTTGTGCCACCTGGTGCAGTTCTGATAACTTTGAAATATATATTCTTATTCTACAAATCGATAGAAGCCAAGCAATTGTTGCAATCACGCACGAACTTTTAACTAAGTCAAACGATTGTTGCATACGCTTACTAAATATAATTAAATTATCTTTTGGCCGCTTCACTTGCCTGGAGATCGGATGTTATCCCACATCCTAACGTAATATTAATTATCCTATGTTCTAACTTAGATCAAGGTCCGACTGGCCGTTTTGTAGTGAAGCAGTAATAAACATACACACAGACACATACTGGCATTAATATGGTCAACAAAAACTAAAGGCAGAAGGTGGACCAATAACCCCGATCGCCACGAGAATCGCTGCATGCGGGAAACAGGACGGTGATATGGTGACGTTTATGGAAGGCCTATGTCCAGCTGAGGATGTCTTTCGGCGAATAATGATTGTGATGATGAGTACAAACACAAACCGAAATACATAGGTACATATTTTATAACATTTTTAGCATACATACATACACAGCGGACTCAGAAATTTTAGATTTATTTACGGCACCCGTAGATGTGCCAAATGTTGGTATACGCTTCTTTCATGTATTATTGAAAGGGTTCAAAGCTTTTAGATTTTGTATTATTTTGATTATATAATAACAGAAAAATATGTTCCCTATAACTTTCTCTGGTAAGATCATTAACTACAATTGGTCTCCATATTCAAAACACAGCTTGACTTTGAATGCTGAATGATAGACGCTATAAGGCATCGTACGTTAGTAGTATGCCAATTTAATTAACAATATTTTTTTGTAACCATTCATCATCTTCCTGTCCTTATCCCATTCTATTTGGGGTCGGCGCAACACGTTTTCTTCTACCATTCTTCCCTGTTACACGTCAAGGTGGAATTTACTCCTTTCTCTTTCATATCATTCTTCACACAATCCATCCATCTTTTCTTTGTCCTTCCTCTCCATCCATTAATATTTATATCCATCACTTTTTTAGACACATGCGTTTCATCCCTCCTCATTACATGACCATACCAAGTTAGAGGACTTCCTTTAAATTTTTCTGTAACAGGCTTTACTCTATTTATTCTTGTCACTCAAACATAGGTACACCAATTTTTGTAACTATTATCTATCTATATATATAAAAATGAAACCCGTTTTCCGTTGTCACGACTTGGCATGAAAACGGCTTGACCGATTTGGCTGATTTTTTTTTTTAAATGTTCGTTGAAGTTCAAGGATGGTTCTTACGGCGAGAAAAATTCGAATAATGGCCGGAAAAGCCCTAAAAACAGCCCTTTTCTTTTTCCCATACAAACGTTTTCTAACTAAAACGTAAAATCAATTTGAGCTTTAATACCGTACCCATAAAGTTCAAGTGTTAGTGGAGAGGTTCCGGGAAGGCAAAACAATTGAGTGACGTTCAGTTGTTCAGTCAACGAATGACAAATTGACAACTTCTAACAGACCATACGATATTATCACAATAATCACAAATAATTACTGTTTCTTTCCCAATAGAAAAACGATTTTTCAAATGGTGTTTGCGTATAATATAAAAATTAATTGCTGTTAGTTAGTCGCGCTAAAACTAGAGAACGGCTAGACCGATTTGTCTAATTTTGGTTTTGAAACATTTGTGGCAGTCCAGAGAAGGTGAGAAATGAGTAGTATGTAGGTAGGTAGGTAGGTGGTAGGTAGTTGGTACGTAGGCAGGTAAAAGGGCATTACAGCTATATATTATACTAGCTGACGTCACGCGGTTTCACCCGCGTAGTTCCCGTTCCCGTGGGAATACAGAGATAAAAAGTAGCCTATGTCACCCGGGGATAGTGTAGCTTCCCAACGGTGCAAGAATTTTTAAAATCGGTTCAGTAGATCCCGAGATTACCCCTTACAATTTAACAAATATACAAACACACAAACTTTACTTCTTTATAATATTAGTATAGAAGTATAGATAAAAATGAATAGCTGTTCGTTAGTCTCGCTAAAACTCGAGAACGGCTGGACCGATTTGGCTAATTATAGTGTTGAATTATTCGTGGAAGTCCAGGGAAGGTTTAAAAGGTGAGAAAGTGGTAGGTAGGTAGGTAGGTAGGTAGGTAGGGTAGTAGGTAGAGTAGTAGGTAGAGTAGTAGGTAGGGTAGTAAGTAGGATAGTAGAGTAGGTAGGGTAGTAAGTAGGTAGGGTAGTAGGTAGGTCGGGTAGTAGGTAGTAGGTAGGTAGGGTAGTAGGTAGGTAGGTAGGGTAGTAGGTAGGTAGGGTAGGAGGTAGTAGGTAGGTAGGTAGTTGGTACACAGGCAGGTAGTAGGTAGGAAAAAGGGCATTGCAACGCATGCCGGGAACAGCTAGTGTAAGATAAATTTGTTGCCCGGCAATATCGTATTACTAATTACTTATTTATTTTGTTACAGGTAAACTGAAAATCTAGCTGAAATTGGGTAACGGTACATTTCTTCAATAACATTCACTTCATTTGACTAAAACAAAGAGAATCTTTAAAGAAGATATTTCAAGGAGAATTTTAACCGAGTATTTATGAAAATGGCAATGAAAATTCTATCATGCCGATCACGTCTTTGTTCTTCAAACTACATAGAATATTCTCGAGAAAGGTTTTCAGAAAATAACTTTGGATGTCCGTTAACAGGAGAATATAAAGTTGAAGATATTATTTCACACAATGAAACTTAATACAAGTAAAGGGACAATGTAGCTTCTTTAATCACACGTGTATACAAAACTGATGGTAGTTATCTAAGCAACCAATTCTAGAAAGTAACTTGGGCGAATATTCATAGAATATAAACTATTCTGACCAGCTGATTAGTAATCAGTAAAATACAGATATTTGGCTTAGGTGTGATTAATCATTTTCTGAATGAATTTTCTTTATTCCGTTTTTTTTTCTGTATGGCATCTCGCATGACAAACTATCAGACTGGTATTTTGCTTAACCGGGCTATGTGTATTACTAGAATTTATACCCGAGATACAAGCACTGATAACGAACACCTTACGCTTTACGAAGGACCTCTTTGACTTAAATAAACACTACATTCGGCCACAAAACGATCATTTCTCGAGTTCCCCAAGCAAATATCCCGAATGAAGTCCCAAAAGATGTTATTGTCAAGACTCCCACTTAATATTCTCCGGGTATGAGCCTATAATGGTATATTGAATAAACCATTTCCTCTCACAACATGTGAAGTACTTACGTCTTACGTTCATACGGGTGTAGTGGGCGTCACATAATCTATAATTTGTCGATACGTCGGATTTTTTGCCCGCCTCAAATACGTACCTATATTTGCCCGTAAGAATGCCTGATATTCGATCGTATAGGTAGACTGTAGAGGTACCCCTATTAATATTTATGAGGAGTCGTAATGCCTTCATATTCATATGTGGGAGAGACAACGCTGACCTACGAGTTCTTGAACTAAGCTGGATTTGTACCACTGCCCCTTTTAGGAGTAAGCTGTGGCCTGCGGTTTCACCCGCCCGTTTCTCTTATTGCTCGTCTCCTAAGGGCCGGAGCTAGATGTTAAATAACTTTGAAGTGCGTTCAAACAGAAAAGCTCATCAGCTTTATGATAGCAAAAAACACTAGGTAGTGTCGAAGGGTGGGCGTTTTGGGGGACTGTCACTTGTAAATGAGTAAAGTAAAGTAAATTTTGACGTTCGAAAAGTGCTGATTATCAGCCTAGTTTGAATAAATGACTTTTAATTTTGATATTAGCATAGATTACTTAGATGTCACTTCAATCATCATCTGCCGAGCCTTTTCCCAACTATGTTGGGGTCGGCTTCCAGTCTAACCGGATGCAGCTGAATACCAGTATTTTACATGGAGCGACTGCCAGATCTGACCTCCACAACCCAGTGAATACTGAGACTGGTTGTCAGACTTAAATGTCAATTCAATGTGTGAAACAAATGGAGCTAGACCTAGTCGACTAGTTCTATCTCTTTCACACTGACCAGGTTACTATAGGTTGGTGTTCACTAAATGGAATGGTTCCTAATGGGATCACGTGAGTTTGTCACTAACTGTCGAACCGCAGACTAGAAGTTTACGGTACAGTGAAACCATTGGAATTCGTTAAAGTTTTAGTAAAGTCTACTCGGTTTCAGCAGTCGGCGAAAAGTCCGTCGGTACAGGTATAACTAAATATATTTGGCTGTCTTGTTCGTGTATTTCCACAAGATATTCAGATTTAATAAGCAACTTGAGAGTTCCTGGATTTTTATCAGTTGAAGTATTTTAAAAGGAGGCATTGTAAACTCTGACTGTACAATCCCAGCATTATACCATTTAAGTATTAAAGTTAAGCGCTAAGCGCAGTTTCACTGGCATTTAATGTAATAATAAAATTAATTGTTTAACTAATTGATTACTAGCTTAAATTGACCGTATTTTTCATATCCCAAATCTCTTTTAATTAGTAATTATATAACATGCCCAAATTCACGTAATTTGTCAATTTGAAAAATTATGAATTTCCCTGACTACGCCAAATTTGCGCAACTTTTAAAAACTGGGTAGTAAAGAAACGGCTTTACCATCTTTCTCGGGAGTAAAAACCTATATTTTTTACATAAAGGAAGCGAGAGTATTGAAGTACAGGACTGGCATTCCCCCTCTAGTGGTTAAAAGCGCTGTTACGCCATCTATCGGTAACAACTGAAGCTCTTTATAAAGGATACTCTTTGTTTTGATACCTGTATATTATTAGAGGTTTATAAAAGTTTCTCTCTTTAAGGAACTACTAGAGATTGAAAAGGTTTCCCAAAGCCATTCATTCTGCCATTTATCCCCCTTATATTTCGGTTGTTTTGTGAGAATCACTTACAAGAAACTTCTAAGCCCTGCTTTTTGTGTCTTCTTCAAATAAGTTTTTGTTGAAAACATTTCAGAAGTCATCATGACAATGTTTTCTAAATAGTATCGGTTTCTTAGTAGCACACCTGTTTTATTGCCGCCACCGAGACGGCAGGAAGATGACTTGCTATCGGCAATATTCCCGCTCAAGAAACCTAAAACAGATCTATAGAATACGAAATAGTTAACTAGTACTTACTAATACAGTGGAATCTCGATTATCCGGATTAATTAAAAGCAGGTGTATTCCGTATAATTAAAAATCCGGATAATCGATTTCTAAGTAAAATCGGACAATATTAATAACTTTCTATTATATGTAGATAGTGTTTCACATTCACATACGACATTTAAACAATAGGATAAAGAAATACGGTAATTAGAGCCGTGAACAATGAGTCCGGATAATCGAGATTCTACTGTAGTTATTATAACGTCATGCCTGTAATCCAATGAGGTGTATCCGGTAATACAACGGACCATTAGTACTAGTCCCCCCCAGGGCGAGCCTATTTCCATTAACCGAGCACAAATCCAGACTGCTACTGAGAAAACCCAAAAACACTTTGCCCGACCCAGGAATTGTACCCAGGACCACATTTACAACAGTCGCGCTTGCGACCATTAGACCAACTCAAACTCAAACTCAAAGCATTTATTTCAATTAAACCATTACAGGCATTTTTGAATGTCAGAAGAACAATTCATAAAACAAAACTAAACTACGAGTGCAATACGTCATCCCGAAAGCCACCACGCCGAGCCACACGCCGCCGAATGCCCGCAACAACGAACACTGCGAGCACGAAAGCACGCAGCGACGCACACCGCAACAACGAATGCACGAGACTCCAAATCACGGAACAACGAATGCACGCCGCAACGCGCAACCGTGGCCCCGCGACCCGGAGCCCCGCGCACCCATCGCCACGGCACGCGCCGCCGCGCATCCCCGCACCCACAGCACTCGCCGCCGCAGACATCCGGCGACGCGCAACTCGACGCAGCAACCCCCGGGACGACGCATTGCACTCCTAAGCTACAGTCACAGTCACAAGGCATAATAACTTGTGAAAGTACTGTAGTTGCCCATTCCCTAACGTAGATCACTATGGAGAAGAACGGGCAAGAAACTCCATGGACACTCTTTTAAACCAGAATATTTTTACAAAAAATCTTGGTACATTACATCATTCATGTTGAGATGGTATAATATGTGAGAACTATGTAGCAAGACGTGCAAGTTAAGAGCGTCCGGAGTAAAAAGATATAATAAACAAATTAAAATATATATATATATATAAACCATGGCAACTAAGATATGACCAGTCTCCACTGACAGCGCCCGTTCACGAACATGACGCATGGATCAGCACCATTCAACTCAACCATTTTGAAGGGAACTAAATGATCCGACACACACGCCACCATCAGCGAGACATTTGAGTGAGCATGACATTCTCTCAGCCGCCAGGGCAACATCACTAAAATGTAACTAAATGTAAAAAGTGGCTTTATAGTACATAGTACTCACACATGTGCCATGCAATTATATAATATTAAGAAATTGAATCTATACAATGCAAAGATACTTTTACAATCTTCTGCAGCCTTTACAATAACTTCACATGATTTTTATACAGGATTTAAAATTGCGTCTCATTCAGTTGAAGAATGTGAGGGGGTATTTTATCGAAACATTTTAAACAGTACCCCATGAAAGGTGAGTCTACTTTAGCTAGCCTGAATGTTGAGATCTTACATATATGTGAGAACGATGTAAAAATACGTGCAAGTTAAAAGCGTCCAGAATAAACGATACAATAAACCAATAAAAATATAACATGGCAACTAAGAGATGACCAGTCTCTACTGACAGCGCCCGTTCACGAACATGACGCATGGATCAGCACCATTCAGCTCAACCATTTTGAAGGGAGCTAAATGATCCGATACACGCGCCACCATCAGCGAGACATTTGAGTGAGCATGACAACGAGGTGGTTATACTTAGTTATTAATATTTATTTATTTTATCACTGGCTATACTGGATTATCGCTTATCGTCTTCAGTGGTATAGGTGCCTTAACAAGCACTCTTTAGAAATACCAATAAAAACAACAAGAAATGAAGCGCTTTTCCATCAATATAACAACTTTTAATGTCTTTTATGTACTTGCAAACTACACTATACGAGTTTTTTACAAGCACAGTAATACGTTTTTAATGTGAATCGATATAAAATAGTATCGATTCGTGTTTATGTTGCACGCCATTGTTTTATTGACGTTGTTAATATAATTGGTTGTAATGGCATTTCCTTGTATCAATGCTGTAGTTATGACTAATATTGAAAAGGGTTAATAGAATATAATTATATTATATCCATACATAATTATGTTTGGGCGATTTTCGTGCATATTTACATCGACACCCTGATTTTATAATTATCACTTGCTTTAGTAAAGGGAAACATTGTGAAGAAACCAGCATGCCTGAAAGATTTCTCAACGGCATGTAAGAACAAGTCAGACAGACGCCCATCACATGAGTGACATAAAAACAGCCAAACACACGATAAAGCTAGAGCTAGAGCAAGACCCTAAGTTGACAACCAAAAGATTGTTTATCTACATACAAATCCTCCAACTTGATAAACACTTGATACTATTTTGTTCACCCTTCTTACATTTTTAATAAGTTTTTTGCACAACAAGTAAGTTTTGTGGAGGAGTAAACGATAAAAGGAACAGTAAACACAACTAGCTCAATACATTTTTAATACGTTGGTCTAGACGCGGGGTCACAGTTACCTACTTTCAAGCGAGATTTTGAAGTTGAAATGCAGTCGGATGACAAAGTTATTACTTAAGTCTCGACTTACAGTCACAAACTTTCCTCAACATCTCAGGCAAACATCATCATCATCATCAGCCTAAAATGTTCCCTCCTCTCTAGGAGGAGGTTATTTTCAACAAAAGAATTTCACCACGTTTGACAAATATTAATCCTGATACGCGAAGAAGAAATCCAACTTGAAACGTTGACCTGAATCTAAAGCGCGTAGGGTAGAACATTGAATACTATTATTTATGAGAACTTTACAGGTGATACTCGTAGTAGACAGTGGCAGATGAAAAGCTAGTAAAATTCGATCTATCGACTATCACTATCATACAAATAATTGGAAGTAGTGAAATATTAGTTATGCTTGGACACAAAAGAAAAGAAAGAAAGAACGAAAAAGTATTTCTTAGTCTCACATAGGACAAAACAAAATGATACAAAAAGACACTGAACCAAAAAATTTAAAAATATTATTATCAAAATTGAACGCGTACACAAAGTTTCGTGTCCGTTAAAGACCGTTAAAGAGTTGTCTCGAATAGAAACGACCCTAGCTGGAGGATTAAGTTAGGTTTGTCATAAAAATGTATTGTCACCAGAACCAAAGGTGTGTGCAAAAATTCAGTACAACCGGTTGGGGGAACTGGTTGGGAATTCACTTGCCAGATTCTAAAAATATGCTAACTAACACAGCAAGTTGTTAAAATGTAAATATAAAAAAAGCTTAGACAAAACACCGTCATGGAAAGGACGGGTAGAAAATCGGGGTATTTAACACAGTTATCACTGCCGTGTAAAATAACCCTAATGGGCACCCAAGTCCAGCTCACATTGCACTATTCAATATAGCACAGTTCGAGGGACTTCCAGTCCTAGATAATAATTTGTCTTGATTTAGTATTGTTTGCCGACCGACTTGGCTGGGCTCGTGTCCTGCTTGGCATGCGAGCAGTCTTGATGTCAGACTGTCTAGAACTCTAGAGACTAGATCTTATAGTATCCAGTGAAATAATATTGACTAAAGTTCAGTATTAACTAGGTTACAGGGGCAATATCAGCTTAGAAAAACGAAGCACAATAGGGTAGTTGACAAAAATCTAATTAGTCCGTCAGATACATTTCCAAAAAATATTGGACACATATGTATTTATTCTTTTTTCAAGTAAACAAAAAATAAAGACGATACAGTGCTTCGAAAACTCGTGTGACGTCACATTGCAGTAGACTTTTTACCGAAAAGTGACGTCACAAGCCCCCACTTATGATCTTTGACGCGTTTTGTCTTCGTTAATTTATATTATTTTGATAAAACAAAAAGCACGTATCCAATTTTCGATAACTGACAGACTAAACAGAGTCTGAATATCTTTTTTGTCAAGAAACATCCCTATACATATGTATTGAAAAGTGATGCAATTTTGACGATGTTTCTGTTGTACTGACCGCTACTAACCAAACGTATGCATTTTGATCCCACAATAATAGTATCAAAATTCTTTGGTTTTAAACGGCATAATTTTCTAAATTTAATATTTTTATAGTGGAAACTTGGGTACGAAATGAAATCTGTTTCCAGCGCCATCTGTTGTATACTTCTCAAACTACGAGCTTGGCGGTAAAGCGTTCTGTTTCCGCCGTTCTCCGCAAACATTGAAACTAGATTAGTTATGCCTCTGCTTATGCTCGCAAGGGGGATGTTAGCGTTTATTTTTTGTTGGAATTGCTGTAGATTATAAACAGCTTGAACTTTTAGCTACTATTTACTATTTCTTGAAACCATGACATTTGGGGCTTCAGTGAGTTATATTGGTTATTCTAATGATTAAAATTCTGTAAATAGTTGCGGTCTTAATTGTGATATATTTGTAATCAACTAAAAACCTTATTATTTAATGAAAATAGCAGAAATCTATGAAGTAATGATTTTCACAGGCTAGTTCACCCACCTTAATTATTATTACGAGATAATAAAGGCTGTTAATAAGAACTCAACCTTTTGTTCTCGTCGTTCATAAAGCCCATACCTATTCTATTTTCATCAACCTACTTAAAATAAACGAATTCCCTTTATTCAAAACAATGGTCTAAAGATAGAAATCTCGATTTCCGCACAGACAACTCCCTTCAGCCCTGAAGCCGTTTTTATTTTACGTTTCAAGACTTTCGCTTTCAGTCTAAAAGGGTTTAACCCTTCAGGAATAGGAATTGGTTTAGGGGCTACATTCTAAATCATTTGTTGGGTCTAGCCTGCTGGAATATTGTTAACCTTCGTTTTTCGTTTAGATTGTGTACATAAATAATCTTGGACGTTGCTATGTTGTGTTAGCTAAGAAATTTGGGGGAACCAAGAAGGCTGTTTGTTGGTTATTTTATGGTATTTGGGACACGGTTTATTTTCTTTGGGAGAAAGTAATATCTTGGACACCCTTTTATAAGATTACACTCCCATCTTTCAAACGTGGTTGATTTTTTCTAAGGCAACTAAAATATTCAATCCGTCGTACAATGACGAACCAAGCAATACGTGCTAGTCATCACAACATATTATAAAACAAAGTTCTCCGCCGCGTCTGTCTGACTTTCTGTTCGGGATAAACTCAAAAACTATTGAACCGATTTTAATGCTGTTTTCGCCAATGGATAGAGTTGTTCTCGAGGAAGGCTAAACCGACATCCACACGGGCGAAGCCGCGGGCGTCAGCTAGTTTAATAATAAGTAAGAGTAGATAGGAACTCGAAATATATTTCATAACTTTAATCATGTATACTTTAGCCAATATTGTTGCTGATATCCCAAACCATACGTATAGTAAACCTCACAAATCGTCTATAACCGATTACCCAATTAAACCGACCATAATTCTCTTGTTTTCACTTATCCACGTAGGAAATCGCTTTAACACAGCTTATTACATTTTCCTTGTCACCACATTAATGAGTAGACAGAAGGATCATAAATTACTATTGAAGCTTTAAGATATTATATGATCCTGTCGAGACTGCGGGTTGTTCGCAAGGGATACCGCAGCCTCGACATGAAGGGCGAAGAAGGAACATGGGTGGTTTTTAATTATCTTATATAAATGCTAGTTTTATGTCTAGTTTGGCTTAAACATCGTAATGAACTTTGTTAGGGGATGGCGCTGCTTGCCGAGATAAGCGAAAGGGGTTATTTGATGATTTCCCACCCCCCCCCCCCCCAAAAAAAAAAAAAAAAAAGATATTATATGATAGACTTTAGGAAGAAACATGCCCTGCAATGTGGTTACCAAGGTAAATTGTTGTAATTCCACCGAGGTATGTCTGCCCGCTACATCACTCCTGATATTCGCACATATTTCTTCGAATATTATGTCGTTGTCTCCTCGTTATTGCTTTACCATCCCTAGGTTGGTATTCGTCTCGTAGAAGGAGCACTATGGCAAGGGAGCACGGGGTTGGGTATTACTTACACTCCGTTCGCCCCAGCGCGTAGGACATCCATGTGGATTTTCCACCCTGGAACAAAACAAGGCCTATTTCTCTAGTTTTAAATTATTGTTTTTTGTAATGGCAAAATGGTAATTATAGGTCTACAATTCATTATACTTACACGGGTGCGTAACCGACAACAGCTCTGATACCCAAATAAATCGGTCTTATAGTTACTGAATTTCTTCTCGCTTCTGAGCTTCACACGACATACTGAACCTTCTACATTTACCTTCTCTCCAACTATACTTATTCACAACAAGGTTTCCGACATAAATATTAAGGGGAACACAGCAGTGGATGACTTTGACGATTTGACCTCTGTACTGGCTTTTGTTTATTTTTCGGCCCCTACCGGCAAACGACTGTACTACAGAAAAACGTACCAAAGAACAGAAACGTGTCGCAGAGTGGTCATCGTATTTGCCTAACATATTTTGTTTCTCTTGGAGTACAATGTATGAATAAAATATTTAATTATAAATTATACACTTTGACTAATGAAGTAATAACCTAGCTTTCATTAGTTATTTCCCTGAGCACAGGTACTCCTACGATACATTCTTAAGGTCTGATAAAGACCAGGTAACTGCTTATCGGTTCTCAGTGACGGATGTAGTTAGAATGACCTAGCTTTCAAATTTTATCTATCTGAGCGCGTATTCTACTACATGATACATTATGAAGGTCTGATGATGACCAGCTAAGTGATTATCGGTTCTCAGTGACAGATATACTTAGAATGCTCCAGCTGTCAGCTTTTATCTTATTGAGCACGGATGCTACTACATGATACATTTTGAAGGTCTCATGATGACCAGCTAAGTGCTTATCGGTTCTCAGTGACGGATGTAGTTAGAATAACCTAGCTTTCAAATTTTATCTGTCTGAGCACGGATGCTACTACTTAATACATTTTGAAGGTCTGATGATGACCAGCTAAGTGCTTATCGGTTCTCAGTGACGGATGTAGTTAGAATGACCTAGCTTTCAAATTTTATCTATCTGAGCGCGTATTCTACTACATGATACATTATGAAGGTCTGATGATGACCAGCTAAGTGATTATCGGTTCTCAGTGACAGATATACTTAGAATGCTCCAGCTGTCAGCTTTTATCTTATTGAGCACGGATGCTACTACATGATACATTTTGAAGGTCTCAAGATGACCAGCTAAGTGCTTATCGGTTCTCAGTGACGGATGTAGTTAGAATAACCTAGCTTTCAAATTTTATCTGTCTGAGCACGGATGCTACTACATAATACATTTTGAAGGTCTGATGATGACCAGCTAAATGCTAATTGGTTCTCAGTGACGGATATAGCTAGAATGACCTAGCTTTCAGATTTTATCTTATTGAGCACGGATGCTACTACATGATTCATTTTGAAGGTCTGATGATGACCAGCTAAGTGCTTATCGGTTCACAGTGACGGATATAGCTAGAATGATCACCATCAGGTAAATGGCACTATCAGTATCCAAGGCCTCTTCGAGCTCTTTCAAATGAGTCCACACACGACGGTTCTACGTGGTGCCATCAATGAGATCCTATACTTACCTTCGGAGTCTACCATCAGGTAGCTAGTATCATCAGTCTCCAAGGCCTCCTCGAGCTCTTTCAAATGAGTCCAAACACGATGGTTCTACTCAGTGCCGTCAATGAGATCCTATACCTACCTTCGGAGTCCACCATTAGGTACGAGACATCATCAGTAATCCAGATCTCCATCTTCCATCAAACGAAATTCTCAAGACAAAATAATTAAAACGATAAAACAATTAACACCATTAAAACAATAACATACATTACATAACATCGCGCCTGTAATCCCCAAAGGGTTAGGCAGAGGTGTACCTAATAGTAGGCGTGATGTTATGTATGTTATTATTTTAATGATTTTAATTGTTTTATCGCTTTTAGCGATAAAACAATTGTAGCAAAAAACAATTGTAGTCGTTTTTGTAGCACGGATGCTACTACATTTTGAAGGTCTGATGATAACCAGCTAAGTGCTTATCGGTTCTCAGTGACGAACGTAGTTAGCATGACCTAGCTTTAAAATTTTATCGATCTGAGCACGGATGCTACTACAAAATACATTCTGAAGGTCTGATGATGACCAGCTAAGTGCTTATCGGTTCTCAGTGACGGATACAGTTATGATGCTACAGCTTTCTGCTTTTATCTTATTGAGCACGGATGCTACTACATGATACAATTTGAAGGTCTGATGATGACCAGCTAAGTGGTAATTGGTTCTCAGTGACGGATATAGCTAGAATGACCTAGCTTTCAAATTTTATCGATCTGAGCACGGATGCTACTACATGATACATTTTGAAGGTCTGATGATGACCAGCTAAGTGCTTATCGGTTCACAGTGACGGATATAGCTAGAATGACCACCATCAGGTAAATGGCACCATCAGTCTCCAAGGCCTCCTCGAGCTCTTTCAAATGAGTCCAAACACGATGGTTCTACGCAGCGCTGTCAATGAGATCCTGTACCCACCTTCGAAGTCCACCGTCAAGTAAATGGCATCATCAGTCTCTAAGGCCTCCTCGAGCTCTTTCAAATGAGTCCAAACACGATGATTCTACGCAGTGCCGTCAATGAGATCCTTTACTTACCTTTTGAGTCCACCATCAGGTAAATTACATTATCAGTCTCCAAGGCGTCCTCGAGGTCTCAACACCATTAAAATAATAAGATACATAACATAACATCACGCCTACTATTAGGTACACCTCTGCCTAACCCTTCGGGGATTACAGGCGTGATGTTATGTAATGTATGTTATTATTTTAATGGTGTTAATTGTTTTATCGCTTTTAATTATTTTGTCTTGAGAATTTCGTTTGATGGAAGATGAAGATCTGGATGACTGATGATGTCTCGTACCTGATGGTAAACTCCGAAGGTGAGTATAGGATCTCATTGACGGCACTGAGTGGAACCATCGTGTTTGGACTCATTTGAAAGAGCTCGAGGGGCCTTGGAGACTGATGATACCAGCTACCTGATGGTAGACTCCGAAGGTGGGTATAGGATCTCATTGACGGCACTGAGTAGAACCATCGTGTTTGGACTCATTTGAAAGAGCTCGAGGGGGCCTTGGAGACTGATGATACCAGCTACCTGGTGGTAGACTCCGAAGGTAAGTATAGGATCTCATTGATGGCACCACGTAGAACCGTCGTGTGTGGACTCATTTGAAAGAGCTCGAAGAGGCCTTGGAGACTGATGGTGCCATTTACCTGATGGTGGTCATTCTAGCTATATCCGTCACTGTGAACCGATAAGCACTTAGCTGGTCATCATCAGACCTTCAAAATGTATCATGTAGTAGCATTCGTGCTCAATAAGATAAAATCTGAAAGCTAGGTCATTCTAACTACATCCGTCACTGAGAACCGATAAGCACTTGGCTGATCATCATCACACCTTCAAAATGAATCATGTAGTAGCATCCGTGCTCAATAAGATAAAATCTGAAAGCTAAGTCATTCTATCTACATCCGTCACTGAGAACCGATAAGCACTTAGCTGATCATTGTCAGACCTTCAAAATGTATCATGTAGTAGCATCCGTGCTCAATAAGATAAAATCTGAAAACTAAGTCATTCTAACTACATCCGTCACTGAGAACCGATAAGCACTTAGCTGATCATCATCAGACCTTCAAAATGTATCATGTAGTAGCATCCGAGCTCAGATCGATAAAATTTTAAAGCTAGGTCATTCTAGCTATATCCGTCACTGAGAACCAATTAGCACTTAGCTGGTCATCATCAGACCTTCAAAATGTATCATGTAGTAGCATCCGTGCTCAGATCGATAAAATTTGAAAGCTAGGTCATTCTAGCTATATCCATCACTGAGAACCAATTAGCACTTAGCTGGTCATCATCAGACCTTCAAAATGTATCATGTAGTAGCATCCGTGCTCAGATCGATAAAATTTGAAAGCTAGGTCATTCTAGCTATATCCATCACTGAGAACCAATTAGCACTTAGCTGGTCATCATCAGACCTTCAAAATGTATCATGTAGTAGCATCCGTGCTTAATAAGATAAAAGCAGAAAGCTGTAGCATCATAACTGTATCCGTCACTGAGAACCGATAAGCACTTAGCTGATCATCTCCAGACCTTCAAAATGTATCATGTAGTAGCATCCGTGCTCAGATCGATAAAATTTGAAAGCTAGGTCATTCTAGCTATATCCGTCAATGAGAACCAATTAGCACTTAGCTGGTCATCATCAGACCTTCAAAATGTATCATGTAGTAGCATCCGTGCTCAATAAGATAAAATCTGAAAGCTAGGTCATTCTAACTACATCCGTCACTGAGAACCGATAAGCACTTAGCTGATCATCATCAGACCTTCAAAATGTATCATGTAGTAGCATCCGTGCTCAATGAGATAAAAGCTGAAAGTTGGAGCATTCTGACTATTTCCGTGACTGAGAACCGATAAGCAGTTACCTGGTCTTCATCAGACCTTCAAAATGTATCATGTAGTATGAGAGACTATCATTAGGTACGAGACATCATCAGTCATCTAGATCTCCATCTTCCATCAAACGAAAATCTCAAGACAAAATAGTTAGATAACATAACATCACGCCTGTAATCCCCGAAGGGTTAGGCAGAGGTGTACCTAATAGTACACCCACATTTCGCCAGTTATCTTTAAGTCCCATATAATAGGGGCGAGCCTATTGCTATCAACCGGGCACAAATCCAGACTCCGTGGCTGTTACTTATATATAATATCCTGATGGAAAAACCCAATAACACTTTGCCCGACCCGGGAATCGAACCCAGGACCGGCATCGTGCTTACGACCACTAGACCAACGAGGCAGTCCAAAATTAAAATAATATCATAGATATATCTATATACCAAAATATCTACTAAGAAACGTAGATAATTTACCAATAGTTTTGGAGAGCTCGGCCACGCGTCACTTTACGTTTATTAGGCATAGTCAGCTTAGTCTATGATAGGTGCAAACAACAAAACGAAATTACAAACTACTTTAAATATATTTACAAACTTATTTTCTGTTCTTATTTTACGAAATATTGATAACTATACAATTTACAATATGTTTTAATTCAGAAAACATTAAAAACGTGAACTTTTGAATTTTATTTGTGAAGTAATGACATGCGTGCAGTCCACCCGTGACAACAGTCATCGAGACACTGGCGCAGCGCGTTCCAAGTATGCGCGACGGGTCTTGCGCCGCATTTGCCTCAAAATGTCGGGATTTAATTTATTATTTTAAAATTTTATTACAAATCAGAGAAAATAAACAATACCGATTGTTAAATACATCACTGCGTATTTTTGGGTATAAAATTCATACCGAACTATTCAGCCGTTACAGAGACAAAATTCGATTTAGGTTAAGACATACTACGATTTTTTATTAAATAATGTGAAGGTTTATTAAAATTTTAAACAATACGAATTATTTGTGATGACTTTAAGTATAACATATATTTTTTATATGGAAATCGTACGGAAGGATTCCTCAACAAATTTCTTTAAACATACGTCGTTTTTGGGATTTGACCATTGCAACGGCCTTAACATACACTAATAACAGCGCCGCGTCT
The DNA here is from genome assembly GCA_949774965.1 of Diarsia brunnea. Taxonomy (NCBI): domain Eukaryota; kingdom Metazoa; phylum Arthropoda; class Insecta; order Lepidoptera; family Noctuidae; genus Diarsia; species Diarsia brunnea. The sequence continues at coordinate 18,950,131 of OX459010.1, forward strand.
TTAATCTGCCACCGCCGATATTTCTCACGCTCCGCCGAAGGGAATGATGAACCGCAATCGATGGCGCTTGCTAATAGTTTTAGGGTAAGCAGTAGTTATAGATTAGCGATTGAAGGTTTCAATTAGATAGTTGATGTTAATTTTAAGGCTGACTGTCTGAGGTGCTGTGATGTGGGAGTAGAGAAATTGGGGTATAAAGTTAGGTGTGAGAATTGACGAGACAATGAGAAATGCCGATACACATGTAGTGTAGTGTGTGGTAGACAGGCGCTTACTGACTACTTCTTACATCGTTCACACATAAAAAATAGTGTCACGATTCTTTGAATGAAATTGAATGATGAATGAATGAAAAAAATACTAACAGGTCAGAAGGACCAGCTACTGTGGATATGATCCACAGTTATGTTAAGAACTGGGTTTTCTTGAAATGACAAAGTTCAAAGTACTTTAATTAACATCCATCCCACGTTAGACCTTTATCTAGCTGTAGGCGAATCTCGAAGGGAAACATGAATATAATAAAAGCCTGCCTTAGAGCAACAACAGTCCGAACTATCTCAAAACTAACCCTTATTTTACGATACTCCCACGACAAAATATTATACTTTATGGACAAGTACCTTCTCTTATGATCGGAACAATATCTGACAAGACAATGGGACGAGAAACTTTATCTCGCACCCTTTTGTTTAACAGCCTCGTAAATATTGATATTATTTCTATTGTGTCCATTGAAAGGGAAGAGGGGTCGTTTGTCGCAATGTCACTTAGAAACGTTAAAGCTTTTGTTTGGGTATTTAAAGCAGGAAATGTTGTGATTCATTCATTGTACTATGAACGGTTTTCTATCTGTTTAAGTGCCTGAATGGTGACACTTAATTTGCTTGCTCTGAGTTTTCCGCTTCAATTGAATCATGTTTTGAAACCTATAGCTCTTAATTACCGACTAAATATAAATTTATCGTAAGCATAGCAAAATCAGCCTACCAATGTTCTTGTTTTTAAATTTTGGTTTCTAAGGCTTTTCACACATGTTTTTCATCATCCACCCATTGGATTCTGTTGATGAATCCTTACTTACTTTCAGTCTCCATACACACACTTTCATCTTAATACGACAAACTGCAAATAACACTCTGAAAAGGGCACATCCACATGTGACTGTTCCTAAATTACCCTAGGTTGATAAAATTTTCGTTTTTCCTAAATCATTGTAATATTGGACACCATATTTTTCATACACCGTCAAGAAACACCCGACATTACAAACACAAGTCTCGTACGTGAAAATCGAGACGTATCACCTGAAAAGACGTGTTACGTTAAAAAAAAACGTCGTGAGCGCTCCGGGCTGTCCCGACGTCAAACGGCGTCGCGTTATCACCTCCTCAGATTAAGCCGTAGAGAGGAAACATACGTGGCAGCGGTTGGGACGAACACGTGTGACATAGGTACTTAGGTAAGCGATAAGATGTGGGATGAAAGTTCCGGGATACAAATTCAATTTATAGGTAGTTTGCATGATGAAAATATTTACATACTACTCTAGATAGAACTTACATTTCGTCATACGATTGCTGAAGGAAAGTAAAGGAAGTGGATCCGTACATTTGTGCACACATTGTCGAGCACCACTAGCTTGTTCACTATTACAAGTATTAAAGCAAGTCAATGTTTATCTTATCTATTCGTAATAAGGCTATAACGTTCCCATTTTACTGGGACATAGGCCTCCTCTGTGAGACAGTGCGGACCGTTATCTACTACGCAACACAATGCGAGATATTGATTGTAATTTTTCGAATGTTTTGGTTTCCTATCCCTCTGTTGTATTCACCTTTTATTAGTTGTTCTAGCGACTTTTCCAAATTTCCTAACAAAACGTGACGCGACCTTTCGTAACCTTGACTCGTATACACCCAAAATTACCATTTTTCATCTCATCCCAGCCTAGGTATGTACAAATGCGTTGATCTTCTAATCTTCGCGTCACCTGTGACCGTACTACTAATGAAATGCTGCCTCGAAGGATCCGCTAAAGTAAAGGCTTGGGCACACCAAAAGCAGTTGCAGTGCGTCTACGTTAGAAAATAATGTAGTTATATGAGGGATGACACACTAAACAAACGCGGGCCCGCTGATCCTACCTGCTCCGCCACTGCGCCGCGCACGCACTGCTCTTCTATAAAACTTTTGGACGAGAGCAGCGCAGGCGCGGGGCGGTGGCAGCGCAGGCGCGGGGCGGCCGCAGTGAGTACACGTTGTATTTACTAGTTACTACGTCCGCCATATTAATTAGTCAGTAGTCACACCAAAGCAGTTGAGCGGGACAGACGCAGCGCAGGTCGTAAACGGTTGTGATTTTTTACAACCGCCTTCAAACTGCACTCTGACTGCTCATGTTTCTGGTGTGACATCAACCGCGGCGCAACTGACCTGCCCTGCTAAGGTGCTGCGCCTGTCCTGCTTTTGGTGTGCCCAAGCCTTTAGCTTACTAAGTGACAAGCCTATCCTTAGTTACGCGTGATGAAGAAGTATGGAAATAAGGTGTGATGTGGAAAGTGTCGAATTACTTATTTGAAGGTCGCCTTGTTACCTGTATAAATAATTGAATAAGGACGCTGTGTGAATTTAGAATGATCGTGTTCAAGTTCATGATCGTGGTACAAATATTCCGTGCCTATGTTAATGTGAAATCAAACAATTTGAAATTGATGGTCATTAAAAATGCTTGAATCTAGGAGTTGGTTCTTGTTGAGGCAATTTTTAGTACACTGGGTGCTGATTAAAATTAATTTACCAAGCCAACTTAAGTTTAATTGAAACAAATTGTGAGAAAATCCTATTTTCTCATTACGGAAAAAAAGTCACTACAATTTTATTAAAACGCATTTCAAAATCTGGACATTTTCTTTTACCGTCAGGCGTCGACTGACATTGTTAAGTGGCGTTTTTCACTATAACCAACGGCACAGCTAAGCTGAAGACTCAGAAAAAGTTAAAATGTATTGTTAACTACGCTGCACTATAGCAGTGACTGACGTGACAGAAATATTGCGAGCTTGCTTGAAGAATGAAATACAAATTGTAAAACTTTTAATTTCGTATCCTTTGAAAGGATTACTTTTAAAGGCATTACTTGGTAAGCTCGTGGTTTAATAATAACTGCCACTCGGGTCGATCTTTAGGTTAAGCCGCGCTTACCTAAGTTGGTCTGTGGATGGGTGACCGCCCATTATATACCGAGTTTCCTCCGTGCCTTGGAAATTACGTTAAGCTGTTGGTCCCGGCTGCCATATAAAGTTCTTTGGCAGTCTGACCTGAAAGTCTGACAACCAGTCTTAACAAAGGGTATCGTATTACCCAGTATTAACTGGGTTGTGGAGGTCAGATAGGCAGTCGCTCCATGTAAAATACTGGTACTCAGCTGCATCAGGTTAGACTGGAAGCCGACCCCAACATAGTTGAGAAAAGCCTTCGCAGACGATGATGACTTTGTAAGCCTCGTCGTGATATACTCTAAAGACTATTGTCGCAATAGCTTACTATTGCACATAGCAAAGGTTCTGTCCGAAATGTAATTTTCATGGAAGAAACATATTCTACAGCACTAGGCTAGGCTATGGTATTGTCAGATAGTTTCTTATTCCTTTCATACATTTTTGCATCCATTCAAAAAATCTAAGCTGTTTAATGCTACCACACGACGAAATAAACTACAGAACAAGCCAAAGAATATACTCGCACTGGAAAGGTGGAAAAATTTATAAGCACTGGCAACAAATACACGTGTACCTTATATGTTTTCCTTTGCCATGGCTCCTTTTAGCTAGTACAATGAGAGCCTTGACGACACGGCACCATAGACCGGTGAACTTGTACTACACAATACAACCTTTTTTAACCGGAATGGTAAAAGGTGGCATATAATTAACCAGGTTTGGTTGTGTTTATAGTTCTCTTTGACTGAAAAGTTCGTGTAATATGTAGCTTTGAATTAAAAGCTATCAAAAACTGTTTTTTCAACGATGTTTCAGTCATAAGAATCTCATTAACTTACCAGCTCTTCTAGAATGAAAGATTTTCCTAGAAAAAAAACTTCCTTTTTGAATATTTTTCTTTTACTGCGTTTGTGTTTACGATCTGTGTATGTGCTATTGCAGACATCACCTACTCAATACCATCACACGATCAAAAATTGAAATAACCCCATAACAGCAAAATGAAAATAAAAATGTGTATACGACCATATTTCCATTTCAACACATTGTGGTCTTATTGGCCTCACAAACGACCCCTGTCCTGAAAAACTCAAACAACAGACGACCGAACAATAGGATTTCAATTGCCGACAAAAGTTCAGGCCAGGTGGCGGAGACGTCGCGGTTCGATTCCCGACTCGTGCATGTAAATAGACTCATTCGACGCGTCTATAGTCCACAGCGTTGTTTGGTAAAGCCTTCATTTCCATACACCTGCGATATTCCGACAAGAAATATTCTGATGGGAGTTTGTGCTCTGAACATCGTTGCTTTTGTATTAGCACAAACTTTGACTGAGGTACTTCGAATAAAGTTAAATATTTTTTATTTATTGTTCCCATTTGAGCACCACGTTCAAATATTGACTGGTGCTCTAATGGGAGTACCTCAAAGCATAGGTGCTCTAAAAATTGGTGCTCAAACGGGAATATGTACTTCATTTTATCTATATATTTTCAACGTGGCGGTTTGCACATTTCTCTGTAAAACTGTTTAAAAATACAAACGACGAAAAGACTTGGTAGTTCTAGAATGAAGTGCTGATTTCATGGATAACTTGACACAATTTAATCATGTTTTCAAGGTGTAAGGGTCATCCTGCCGCATGGAGCTGCGGGTTGTTCGAAAGAGATACCGCGGCCCCGGAACACAAAGGGCTAACAAGGGACATGGGTGGCTAGTCATTGCCTTTTTGTGGAAAATCATCAAATAACCCCTCCCGTTCTTGGGCAGAGCGAAAGGGAGTGTCAGACTTCTACTGACTAAAAACCACACATGTTCCTTCTTAGCCCTTCATGTCGAGGCCGCGGTATCTCTTGCGAACAACCCGCAGCCACGACGGGGTTAGTCATTGCCTTCAACCGTGTATTATGTCTCACTAAGGACCATAATTAACGCTAAAATCAAGGTGGAAAAACCGACAATTACGATCCTCAAAAGTAATGACAGTGACATGTCACGGTGAGGTGTCAATTATTGGTTAAAAAAATACATAGTAACAGAGATCCAAACAAGTTGTTTTGCTGCGTCCAGTCGAATGACTAGTCGCCTAGGAAACTTTGTTATTATTTAAATAGAAAATCAGGGTGGCAAAGCTAATGGTATTATAATTGAGTTCGACTTTGTTGATGTTATTCTTGCTAAGTTGGTTCCGTTGAAGTTTGCCAAGTTATTTCTACTGCGGATTTACTTAAAAACCGCAGGCTATTTTCAAATGGAAATCAATGGAAGATATTTCGATTGACTAGTTTCATGTAGTCTTTATCTATGGATGAGGAGTCTTAACATCCGCTATTCACATAATAAGTTTAAATATCATCACTGATTTAATTAAAAAACGTTATTAAAGCTAAAAGGAACATTTTATAAATATCCCTTTTAGCAGTTTAGCAAAACTGTAATTACTTGCCAAAGCAATGAATCCACCCATTCTGTCTGAATCCTGACTATCCTGAATACTTGTGAGCCGCTGACGTCATTAGCGAGTCAAAACTGTACCCTCACCCCCCCCCCCACCTTCACCCCCTCGCACTACTCTTTAGTGTAACTAAGTACTACGGCGTAGTACTAGCACGTTTTTGTGACGAAGTCTGGTTTAATCCAACCCAAAGCAGTTGCGACCCGATTCAACCGCCTCGTTCCAGACTTGAATGCATTTTGTTATAACTGTTCGTAATGGAATTTACTTACCGCATTGGTGCTGTAATATTTGTACTCATTATTTTAAACGACTTTTTTAAACAGATGTCGCGGAAAGGAAAATGTACTTTCTGCTTTTCTTTAATTGTATTTAATTTAACTGTTGTTTGCGCATTTTATACGTTTCTTTGTTGTTGACGAGGACGACAAACATTTGGAAATTTCATAACACACAAAAAAACTCATAAAGAAATTCTCAAACAGTTGAGACGTCAAGAGGTCGGGCTCCTTTTTAATTTTTGCTCCCAAAACGATAAATCTTGGATTTATTACGAACGTTTCCTTCATTTGGGTAAAGTTTGCGTGTTTTACGTATAATTGTATCCTTGGAGGGAAGTCCGAACGCTCGCCACAGTCCCCACTTTATCCACTTGTATTTCGTGTTTCTGAACGCATAACGAACTAAAAACTGCTGTAACGGTCTTGTCTGAAACGGGTATTTCCGTACAGAATATGGTAAGCAGTGATTTCAAAATTCGGCAACATTGGGAAATGAAAGCCAACTGATACGTAGGATTAGCGAGGTCAATGATGATTACATAAGATAACATTGCAGTTTTGCCTTTTCTTTTAGTAGTTGAGGAAAACCGTACCTTTTACCAAACGTGGTTATGGGCCCCTGAATTTAATCAATATAAACTCATGCCAGGTGTGGAAGCACATACTCACATTATAAATATGTATGCATGCTAGATGGATAGTTTTTGCTTCATTTAAAACTCGGTTATTGTTGGTCACAGGAGGATTTGTTTCAAACTCATCTACATTATGTGGGTCTCTAGAGCCATGCAGTCAGTCAGAGACTGTTTTATTTTCCCTTGTAATTAATCCAGTCTATAATCCATTGTAAACACTACAAACTGTATTCAAATACTCATACAAGAAAGCTAAATCATGACCAAATTAAATTGCAAGTTAACCTGAAACTCAAATAACATTACAGTACTAAACTACAATCCTTTCAACTTGTCGGCACATTGTGTAGGGTTGCCATTGCCATTCGTAAATATTAAAACTCATGTAGATACAACCTTTCTCAAGATGGATGGCATAAAACGGGATAGTAATAGTTACTATTTATTTATATGTTGTTGAATTGTGTAATGCCTATATGTGTATGGAGAAACGTGGTCTTCTCTCGGTGAATAGGGAGAATTCTCAATCCAGGCAAGTGATTGTTGAAAACACATTTCAGTCTGTTATACAGCATAACCTTGCTGTACACGATGAGTGACTGGACAAAAAATCACTAAAACATTCTATTATTGTCATATTCAAGACTGTGTAACCAACGTCGGGCACTACTGCTCGGCATTTTGCTGAACTAGTCCTATTTGGCGCAGCCGTAAGATGCACACACTGTTTCAGTTTAGTTTTTTAGTTTATTTTTATAAATATTTTTATTGTTTGTTGTGTGCACTTGTGGCATGTGCTAAATAAATATGTTTTCTTTCTTCTTATCTAGGTAAGCTATCAGTACTCCCACCTACTCCATATTTCAATCGCAAAACTTTTACCAATTCTTTACCAAACAAACTTGCAACTTACGCACTTTTAAAATCCACCAGCCCTAAATTGGCACAGACGCGAGTTCCGACCTAAACTAGATTTATAGCTCTTATGGCAAAGTTGCGCACTAGGCTGCAAGTACATGAAACCGCTATTACGGCACGACCCTACCTTTTGTTTAGCGCTTTGCATATAAAATTGCAGCGTTCAGTTATCCGCTAAATGCTGAATTATCTTCGCAGATTGTACGGTAATCGGGTTCCGTGGAAATGTACAAGGATTTGTATTTAGTTTGATGGAAATATAAGGAAATTGTTTTGAATTAAATGCTTGTTTGTTTGGTCAAACTGTTGCAGTTTAGGAGAATTGGTTGTCAGTTAAAATATGCCGTTGTTGTCCATGATTTTAAATAAATCGGACACCATAGGGCGACACAAAGGTTTGGAAGCAAACTGCCATTACAATCATATTCCACAATATTTCTGTACTTTTTTTTTTTTTTTTGAGCATCAATCATTTTTCAAATCATACGTACATACAAACTACATCTTGAATATAACCGTTACCCTTTTTTTTGGAGGCTGGGAAATCATCAAAAAACTCCTCCCGCTCTGGGCGGAGCGGAAGGGAGTATTATACTTCTACTGACTAGAAACCACCCATGTTCCTTCTTAGCCCTTTGTGTCTGGAACCGCGGTATCTCTTTCGAACAACCCGCAGCCCCGACGGTTAACCGTTACCCTACGAATAAGTTTTATCATCGGTATTCTACATTCCATACATTTGTTATATTCTCTCATATCCCTTCTTCTTCAGATCACCTGAGTGATGCGAAATATGACGTGTAATGAGTAAAATTACAGGTAATGATAGATCAGCTCAGCGTCTATGAACATAATCAGCCATTTCCCATTATTAGCTTCTTGGAAATTGCGCAAGAACACGCCAGGCTTGATGCACTAATCTTTTTGTTGTTCTAACCTGTCTGTCTTTATAACGGTAGGTTTATTATATTCATATACCTAGTGGGTACTATGTGCGCACTGAATGCAGAGTTAAGCGTTTTGCAGACGATTGCTTCCTTATCTAGCAGGTCCTGTCAAAGATGCCCCCTTTTACATGGGACTTAAACATAACTGGGGAAATGTGGGCGCATTAGGCACATTTTTGCCTAACCCTTTAATGATAACAGGCGTGAGGTCCTGTGGAAAAACGAACAGGATTCATTTCAGTTTTTATTTCTATCCACTCAAATATGTGTGGTGCTTTCTTTAAAAGACCATCTCTTCTCATGTGTGTATACCAAAATTATGTCTGGACCTTAAAAGAGACTATGACCACAGATTACTATGACCTCTGAGTTTGTTTCGGATGTTTCTTCTCAGAGTAGTCAGATACGAAACCCCGGCCCCACCTAGTTTTAAAAAAGTGACTTTGAATAAGTGTTTGTAAAAACCTATTTTATCTGTCGGAGGATAAATAGTCCAACGTCTGCAAAGAGCTCTAAGTTAAAAGAAAACCACAGAGTACAGATACCTGTATGAAGGCCGTTGCTAGAGGCACTGTCAACTCGTTACTATATCAAACTAAGTGATCGGCGGCGGTAGGTTGTGTTCAACACACAATCGGCGCCACGAATTTTATTAGTAGGTACTGCCTCTCTAATCGACGATTCCGTGCTCTGTGCTAAAGGTTTATGGTTCAATTTGGTTTTCCCATTATTGCTATAGTCGGCGATTGATCACTTATAGTCTACATGAAGAAAATGTTGATTTCCGTGTAAATGAGTAAACTAATTTCTGAGGTTTGTATTGGATAAGTAAACGTTAATACTGACTGTTGCCCACGGCTTCACCCGTGTGGGTGTCAGTCAAATTATATACTAAAACTTTCCACGAGAACCACTCTATCCATTGGTGAAAACAACATGAAAATCGGTGCAGTAGTTTTTGGATCAATCGCGAACAGACAGACGAGTCGAAGGACTTTGATTTATAATATGTAGTGAAGTACGAGGTTAGTAAGAAATTCCATCAGGAATTTCTCAGAGCGAGCAAGATACACTTTGAATTCTTAACAAGAAACTTATTACAAAAACATCTTAACTTATGACAACATGAAACAACTGTTAGTTAGTTTCCCGACACTCGTGCCAAGTAAGCACAAGAATGAAGGATCTGGATAACCCTACAAGAGGCAACTCATCTTTGATATACGATACTGTTGCTTCAACCCATCTGTTCCGTATGAAAACTAATTTTGTACTGGAATTTATAATACAAGCTCGTTAGCTAGCAAAGCTTTTACGTTTTTAGACTACAAATTAACGAGGCAATCTGTCCCATACTCGTTAAGTTTTTTGCTTTGACATACGTGATCTTTATTACCTACTAGTTTTGCCTAGGTATATCTTCCTGACCAGGAACTGGATTGTGGAGGGCAGACAGGCAGTTGCTCCCTGTATGTCCGTGCTGGTGTGTCTGGTTAGATTGGTAGCCAATCCCGACATGGTTGGGAAAGGCTAGTCAGATGATGATACTGCATACGTGGTGTATTAGTTGAATACCAATACGGAATAGTATTATTAGGTTTTTCCATTAATAGGGTAGCTGACTGACTAAAAAAAAAATATGTTTAGTCCGTCTGTTAGATTACCGAAAAATATTGGATACGTGTTTTTTGTATTATCAAATTAAGTAATGAAAGTTTACGAAAATAAAACGTGTCAAAGATCGTGAGTGGGGGCTGATTACGTCACTTTCTGGTAAAAAAATGTACCAAACTGTGACGTCGCGCGACTTTTCGAAGCACTGTATCGTCTTCATTTATTGTTTACGTGAAAAAATAAAAAAGACGTGTCCAATATTTTTTGGAAATCTATCTGACGGACTAATTAGATTTTTTTTTGCCAACTACCCTATTGCAGCCCGTAAACTGAACACAAAACAACAGTGTATATAAAATTTATAAGTGAAACTTATTCTACTAATCCAAAAGATTCTACAGATGGACAAAGGCCTCTTCAAACACAAAAGTAACGCCAATAGAGCTCGTTTCACCAAAAATACGGTAACAATAATCATAAAAGATCCAACAAAGCTCTCCTAAACAGCTTTAACTGTATTAATTAAATTATAATTGAACATTTAGGGATGTGCGGCGGATCTCGCATCCCGCGGGATTCGTACCGGGAATTGAATACAACGGACGCCTGTACGAGGACTTGTAGTGTGTGATGTTATGTTCGAGCGTTGTTGCATTGGTAATTAGCTGTGAGCCAGTTATGTGGTTTTAATTTGAATAGCAAAGTTGCACACATACGTAAAGTTACGCCTTCTCCTATGGGGGTAGGCAGTAACAACAGAACGGCACTGCTATCCTTACATACTCCTTTCATCTGGTTCACGTTTGTACATCTTGTCAAACTGCCCACACTTATCAACTTGAGCTTGAGCATTATAGCGACCAATCATAATTCGTTTAGTCTACTTTCGGCCCCTCGGCCCCTAAAAAATGATTTATTAATTTGCCTCATTTCGTTAGGGACGACGCAACTTGATACAAACGTCCAACCATACGCTTCCTTTGACCATAGAGCTACACTTCTGCCTTACCCTTCGGGGATTACAGGCGTGATGTTATGTATCTGTGTTTCTGAGATGAAGAAAGATCTGTCTGTTCGTAAAGCCGAACGGTCGGACAAAATATTATCAAGCAAATTGACCACCAACTTAAATTGTCAAATTGAATGAAATTACTGTAACTCAGCAAATTGACGTAGAGTAACAATTTACAAAAAAATAGTAAATTGCCTCGACTGTACTTATTAATTTTCGTCACAAATGTCGGTTATGATCGTTTTTTTTAGGGTTCCGTACCTCAAAAGGTAAAAACGGAACCCTTATAGGATCACTTTGTTGTCCGTCTGTCTGTCTGTCTGTCTGTCAAGACCTTTTTTCTCAGGAACGCGTGGAGGTATCAAGCTGAAATTCATATCAAATACTCAAGTCTATGGTCTCTTGGAGCTGTGAAAAAATCAAACTTCTAAGTCAACGCGATCAAAAGATACTCCCGTTTATGCCGCAAATTTTCGACACTCGCAAGGGAATCAAAACCTACAGGGTACTTCCCGTGAACTCAGAATCTTGAAATTTGGTATGAAGCAACGTCTTATAGCAGAGATATAGGAAAAATTGCGAAAAGTATACATTTTTAGTTATATCATATAATAAAAATATTTTTAATAATTTTAAACTTACTACCCCTTTCCTCATGAACGCGTAGTGGTATTATATTGAAATTCATATCAAATACTCAAATCTATAATACCTTTAAGCTGTAACAAAATCAAACTTCTATGTCAACGCAATCAAAAGAAACAGGAATTAAAACCGCATATTTTGAAACTCGCCACTACTCGCAAGGGAATCAAAACCTACAGGGTACTTCCCGTGAACTCAGAATCTTGAAATTTGGTACGAAGCAACGATTGGATTTCATTTAGCAATAAAAATACCATAACTTTTACTTATATACCTACAGGTTTGTACGGAACCCTCGGTGCGCGAGTCTGACTCGCACTTGGCCGGTTTTTTTCAGACGTCTTGGTAATTAAAAACACCCATAGATAACAAACATTTTAACTCGTTTTGACCACAAGGTGTTTATTGCTACTGAATCCAATCCGCAAAATATTGTGAAAGAAAATATTTAACTTATTGAACGCTAACTTTCAGCCAAGTTGATAATCCAATTTAGCCAGCGCACATTGCAGAATTTTAATCAGAAATATTTTCAATCGACGGCTAATCAAACTATGTTGTTTTCTTCTTCTTTTTGATTCGCAATAACTATTTAATAGAATTAATGTAATTTTATTTTGTTTTACGTTTCTAACAATATCATATTCCTACCACCTCATGCCTAAACTAGTCAGACTGAAGTTTTTGTCATCATCAACGGTGGTAACCTACCCTGTGCTTACCGTGTTGCTTTATAATATCAGTCTAACGATTTTTTCAATAGACCGCCAACTCAATAAAAATCATAAGCATAATCATTACACTTAGCAAACTGTTCATTGATGATCTGCTATTATTTTGCTATACCAAACAGGGTTCATAATAAGTGAGAGTCAAAATGGCGGGTGTACCATAGTGAATCAAATTATACTACTTACCACAAAAATGTACCTAAAATGATATACATTTTTGTGGTAAGTAGTATAATTTGATTCACTATGGTACACCCGCCATTTTGACTCTCACCATAATGACCTCATGAAATTTAAGTTGATCATCATTGCTCGCAATACCATAATTGTAAATATTTCCTGACGACGGCTGCTACTGACAAGTTCCTAGTGGAAAAACTCAATATCTCTTATTCCAACCTAGGAATCAAACCCAGAAACAAACCAGTCAGTCATCATGTCTATAAAACTTGAATGAAAACTATTTTACCTCGATAAAACTGTTCGTAGTTAATGGAGAATCAAACTCACACACGTAACAAGCATCCATGGTTTAAGTAAAAGACGTCTAATGTTACTAACGAGTTAACGACGGACATTGTTAATCAAGTGTCCACCCACTAAACGAGGGGACAAATAGGCCTACAGTTACCTTACTCCAAAGCATCAGTAGTAGTAAGATAGTTAACAGTGAAAACGTTTCTATGTCGTAGGAGTAAGGGTGGTTTTTGAAGAAGAAGTACTACTCCTGAAATTGTCAGTGGCTTCTGCTAATAACTTGGTGCATGTGTCGTGTTTCTGTATTGGCTTTAGGTGCTGGGAGACGTACCTGGGCCCCGAGTCTGCTATTCAATAGTGTCAGAATGGTCTATCAGTGATCTCATAATTGTTGATTTTGACAAGTTTGGTGTTGTCAAAATCAACAATTACCCATGGAATTCTTGCAACGATCTGGGCCCCGAGTCTGCTATTCAATAGTGTCAGAATGGTCTATCAGTGATCTCATAATTGTTGATTTTGACAAGTTTGGTGTTTTCAAAATCAACAATTATGAGATCACTGATAGACCATTCTGACACTATTGAATAGCAGACTCGGGGCCCTGGGCACAGAGGCAATCAAAGTAGCAAGGGAAGTTATAGTTCTGTGAAAATGGTCCGCTATCTCATATGGCGGTACCATAACTGTTGTTATAGTGATGTAACTTTCTACCTATTTAACCGGTGAGAAAAATGATGGTGTTCTCAATTCGACACGTATATATTTATATGACCACGCATAACTTTATACAGAGAAGTCTGATTTGAATATATTTTTATTTTCAGCTAGAACTTTCTTATGAAATAAGCAGTACCCCACAAGCTCTTCTATCTTAGTGTTATTACAATAAAATAAACATAATTCCAAACTACACTCATGGACAGTCTGCTTTGAAATATTAGATGAGAAGTAATCGTCTTGTCTTTTCTAGTTTCTATGATCTTAGCCTCCAAGTGATTAACTATTGTACAAAGTCAGCTCACCAGATGATTTTGTTTCTTTCTTTGTATTTACAAGGACTCTGCAAAACAGAGGTTATCATCAAAGTATTTTGGTGTAACAGGAGTTGTGTAACATTCCCCAGTGGCATACAAACATTATCTCATTTGAGCATCTTGCATTACTAACGACACCGCTAATCACATGTACTGCAACATATTTACTTGGGATGGGATGTATCATCAATCTTGCTCTTAGGATCGTCTTACCTTGTGTTCACAATTTCACTGACAAGCCGATTTGCGTTTAGTGTAGTCATCTTCATGTTTTTTCTAAAATAGAAAAAATACGTGTCCAATATTTTTATAATTCTCAACTCAACTCAATCTCACTCGTAAATTAACAAACAGTAATTTACGAGTGAGATTGAGTAGAGAGGAAGTTGAGATGAACCTGACTGCAATAGGGTAGTTAACAAAAAAAAACTAACTAGTCCGTCAGATAGATTTTCAAAAAATACAATAATAGTAAACAAACAATGAAGACGATACAGTGCTTTGAAAACTCGTGTGACGTCATGTTCTAAGGCATTAGTATGACATTTTTTACCGGTAGGTGACATCACAACCCCCCACTCAAATCTGTAAATCTTTGATGCGTTTTATCTTCGTCAAGTTTTATTGATTTGATAAAACAAAAAATACGTATGCAATATTTTTCGATAATCTAACAGACGGACTAATTAGAATCATTTTTTTTTAGTCAGTAAACATCCCTATTGGCGTTAGCTTTTCAGTATTCCAATAGATTTTCCATTGTAATCCATGATAGAATGTTACTGTTTAGAGTTAGACTCTGGTATTTTGTATAATATAACTCAATGTAACATGCTGAACAATTCGTTGTATGAAGTATGTGTCTTAAAACTGCTAAGCTTCGGGTGACATATTATTACATTAGATTTACATAGCATTCTACACGTTTAAAATAATCATATATTTTTTCAGTAAAATTGGGCTTGCTTTATCTAAGTTAGAAGATACTCGCCACGCAAGGTAACGCAAATAGTAACAGTCAGATGTTACTAATGGCGTTACATCTATAACATAACTCACATTTAATCCAATTAAACAACTTCACTTTGTCCCAACAGTGGCGCACTGTTCGTTTTATTACCGCCAGTAATAAAACTGCTAGAAAGTTCCTCTAATTTCCATCTAATTATTCTTGGTTGCAGCTCGCATACCGACTAGCTATTAACTATCTCGCTAATGCTAGGATAATTTGTTCATTCTAGCATTTCTCTTTTCATATTTATTACCTAAACTAGCTGACCCACCCAACTTCATCTGCGTCACTTAATATAGCTCATAACCTTTCTCGATAAATCGACTATCCAACATTATTATTAAATTTAGTTAAATCGTACTCGTAACAACGGAAGCTCTCAATAAGGAATATCTTTTCCCGTTTTTGCAACATTTTTCATTTATGCTCCGCTCCTATTGGTCGTAGCGTGATGTTATATAGCCTAAAGCCTTCCTCGATAAATGGACTATCCAACACAAAAAGATTTTTTCAATTCCAACCTGTAGTCCCTGAGTTTACCGCGTTCAAACAAACAAACAAACAAACTCTTCAGCTTTATAATATTAGTATAGATTATGCCCGCGGGAACGCCCGCTGTAACTGTCTCATCATCTTATGGGGTCGTAAGTAGTATCGTATCTACCTGAACCATGATCTGATCAGTCTACCTTTGTTCCAAAAATTGTATCGAAATTCGTTTAACCGTCAAAAGGTCAGACAGCCAGTGTTAAGCCCCTAGCACATGACGATTTTTGCGGTTTTATAGATATAAACGCGCGTCGGAAGCGCGTTCGAATCTCGTTTGAAGTGCGTAAAAAGCGTTGCAAGTTGTTGGCAGTTGTAAGCGCGTAGACGCGCGTTTAACGATCGCCCCATGTGCTTAGGTACAAGGTTGCGTTCCAATCTCGTTTGAAGCGCGTATACGCGCGTCATCTGCGCGTCGTCAGCGCCTTTAAAATACGCCCTGTGCTAGGGGCCTAACTCTTGCCTTTAAAAGATAATATTTATTTGGATTTTTTCGGCCTCCTATAAATCACAAAAGGATAACGGTTTTCAATTACAAGGTGTGAAAGAGCTTTTGTTTGGAACATTACTTAACCGAAATCTGTATTTATGCCATTTGGGAAGTTATCGATAGCTGTGGGGTCTAAATTATGATACGGTTTAAGCCGATTTTATATCGCACTCTTTGTTATCTGGGGCTCCTGGTTATCGTCGTACTTCATCGCACTGGGCGATCTTCAAGGTTAAACACCTCTGGCAGAGGTTGGTCCGTGGCCGTGAATAAGTGACCATACGTTACATAGTAGGGGATCGGACTGACTCAAACAAAAATATGATTATTTTTAGTCCGTCAGTTAGATTATCGAAAAATATTGGATAAGCACGTGTTTTTTGTTTTATCGAATTAATAAAAATCGACGAAGATAAAACGCGTCAAAGATCATGAGTCACACGAGTTTTCGAAGCACTGTATCGTCTTCATTTTTTGTTTACGTGAAAAAAGAAAAAATATGTGTTCAATATTTTTTGGAAATCTAATCTGACGGACTTATTAGATTTTTTTGTCTGATTATTATCTTTGATACTCTTTGTGACTACTTGCCAGCTGACTTCCCGTTAGAAGAAGTTTTGACAACCAAGAGGTGTTAACTAGTTACTGGGTTGTGCAATGAACATAATATGGTCCTTATTTAGTATTTATACATTTAAAACAAATCTTACTAATATCTTTGCTACGAATAGTTCTGCAACAAATTGAAATACAGCCCAAAAAACTGCAACCACACCAATTCGAATATACCGACCGTTATCAGAAGCCTTAAAAATCAAACCCATGGCTTCCCCCCAATCACAGTGACTGCTAAAACAAGCAATTTAATCAGGACTACTATCGATATCAGTATCTAATCACAGCCCAAACCTGTAGTGCTTCTGAAAGGGACGGCGCGAGCGTTGCCATGGCAACCCGCTTGTATGTGAATGAGACAGCTGATAAAGGAAACATGTAACTAATGTGGGTTTTATACTGCAGGCTTTTTGGTAGTAAAGGTAAAAAGTTGTCCAATCATTGAAAATATACGGAGTGTTGTTTCTTTTAGCTCTTGTTGGTGGATTCTGAATTTCTATAGTTCAAAATTTTATTAATTTAGTCCGTTTTTTCTCTGAAAGCCAAAATTAAACTTACCGAGAAACACGGACTGAATTAATGAAAACATTATTGACCGATCTTCATGGAAGTTGGCAGATTATTATTTTTTCATGGACATGACAAGGATTTTTTCAAACTTCTACGCAGATAATGTTTTGCACTGTTCCTTTTTCTAAAAGGTTGTGTCTTCATAGCAGAAAGTGACACATTAATCTTATAAACGCACTAGATTTACATGCAATCAAACGACAAAACTAATAATAAAGTGGTTTACTCAAAATTATTAGTGACGCTTCATCTACTTTAAATGATTAAATGTCCATTAATTGAATAAATCTTGTAAGAAAATATCTTTATCAGCACTGTATCATAAAAATAATTGCAACGAGTGAGTTTATAAATAATGTAGAATATTTATTCGTTCCCTCGCCGCCATTATTTTTATAACCACAATCACAATAATTATGCCCGTCTGTCTTTTCAATAATATTTAATTCCGATAAATATTAATTTCCAACACATATCGTGTCAATAACGTTTTACCGGTATGTGGGTTATATCAATTAAGCAGTAAATTAATGTCCCGACACACATGTCATGTTGCATGTGTAAACGTTTAATAGGGATGTGTCCTGGCATAAAAAGAAAATATGGTTCTGTGTAGTCCGTCTGTTAGATTACCGAAAAATTTTGGATACGTATTTTTTTTTGTATTATCAAATTAAGAAAAATTGACGAAGATAAAACGCATCAAGGATAATCAGTTTTGACGTCATTACGTGGAAAAGAAATTACTGCAATGACGTCACACGAGTTTTCGAAGTACTGTATGTATCGTCTTCATTTTTTGTTTACGTGAAAAAAAAAATATATGTCCAATATTATTATTTTACTCATGCATTATATAAGGAGTTGTGTACTGTGACAAGAAACCAGGACCATTCAAAAGAGCGTTTGGTTGACGATATCGTCAGAATCGTGGGAATCGGATAGATAAGAGACGCACAGAACAGAGAAGAGTGGCTGAAGAAAGGTGATCTAACTGATTCCGGGCTAAAATGATGATGCGCTGACGATAATCGATAGCGCACCAAAATAAGCTACGCTGCAAACACAATTTGACCAAATCGGGGATTAAAATTTGTTTTGTCACTCTGTCAATGTCAACTCGTTGTTGTTCACCGGATCACGGCCCACTTGCTGGAGTCTCCGAAGTTTCCCTACAGTTGCACTTAAGAGGACGTAAAGCGGCACAATTCACAATTTAACATACTGCACCCAAGTCATTTGACAAACCTTATAAGAAAGAAGATACATGGATTTGGCAGAAATCAAATAAAAACGATTTTAAGTTCCTTGAGTAATTAATCGATGTCGAACAAAACACATTTATTTACGGCCTTTTTCACTACCTTCTGTCGGTATTAGTACCGGCTAATTTGATGTGGCAGATTTTGTTACAAATTAGATACAATATCTCAAATACTACAATATAATTATACAAATACTTATATGCATTTTTGTCAGTCACGTCCGTTATTTTCTATTAGTAGTAGTTGATAATAAATTGTTGTTTATTTTTTTGTTACAGGTAAACTATTGAAGACATTTTTCATCACGGAAACCTGCTTCGAACTTAGAAAAGTTTTGGGATATAAATATCGTTTAGCTCACCTAGAACTTGCAGTAAAGGCTGGATGCGTTCCAATGCAGAACACACGTAAGTAGTTCTATGAAACATGTGCAGTATGGTCGGTGGGAGCACTTGGAGGCGATGACCGCCGCTCCAATCCGACCCTGACCCCGATCAGCTATAAATGCAGGGCTGTCGCGAAAGGAAAATAAATATTTTGGAGTTTTGAGGATGTTGCTTTCTAAGCCCACATAAAGGGTCATCACCGAAAACGGTGACTAAAATGAAAAAAAAAATTGAATTGATATACGCTACCGTAAAGCATTATATCATATGCATTGCCATCTGTCCAAATTCTCAGGACCAAGTTGAGTTTTGGTCTCCGAAATGCAACAATACTTTTCATGAAAGACGATGAGATGTTTTCTTTCGGGAGATTCAGCTAAAATGTAAAATGTCATTTAAAGTACTTAAATTATAAAAAGATGCATTTATCAATATTTCATTCCTTATCCTTGATGTCAATAGCGCAGCCATTAAGCCGACATCAGTTCATTCACTTTGTTCATTTTTGTCTAGCACTGTTAGTGAAACATGAACACAAAATGAATCAAAAGCAAACGTGAACTAAAGTGAACATTCACTGGAGTAAAGCGTCTGTAATAATTTCTACAGGCACAGATATCTCAAAAAATAAAAATATAAGTAACATTACACGCAATCCTACAGGCGGACGAGATTGTTTTGAGCAAAAAGTACGTAACGGGGCAAGTGGAATTGTGCCTCCCTCATCTAAACTTAATACCAAAGTTTTTACGTTTGCCAAGATATTCGGACCGGGTTAATCCCACTTCGGATTACCGTCTAGTTTTTGTTAAAATTGTTAGATAAGTGGTACTTATAACTAGATTTCGGTTCAAACATTAAAGCTTAATTTGTGTGCCAAACTAAACGCGATCTGCACATCTAAATGGCTTTCAGAAGTTTTTAATGTCAATATTCTAAAATAGTTTAGTTTTATTACTAAAATTGCAATTCTACAAAAGTGATGTAATTTGTCAATGCCAGTCGATATTCGAGTCAGCGAAATTAATTAAACCCAAGTTACTAATGAACTAAAAAGATAAAATTAATCTTTCAAGGAATTATTGAAAACCTTCAGACAGCCCTGTCCACTATCCAGTCATGAGGAATGCGCTGAACAACATTACCGTACTATGCCGGACGTATCCGGATATGAGCTTGCATCCTTTCTGATTGTTGCAAAATAACACATTCGAGGAAAGGCTTGCACTACAAACTGGCTACTGTTCAGTTGTAGTGACAAAATTTGAAAGGTTTTGCCCTGTATTTAGCCGCTTTCATTGCTCATTATCATTTTGGCTGCCTTGTTCCATCCACCAACTAAGTATAGGCTCTCCTGTCCTACCCAGATTTAGTGTCGATACTTTCATACAAGCATATAAGCTTGGTTTACTCTTCATGATTCTTCAGGGTTTCTGAACAGTCTGCTTGCCCTAAGGGCATGCCGTATTGTTGGTCCCTAGGCACGCCACTGCCCAGACTCTTCTCAAAATCAACCAAGACTTTACCCAAAGATACTTTACGAATAGCAACATAAAGGAATATTCGTTTGACAACCATATTGCACCGACTGCACTGGATGTGACACACATTATGCATTAAACCGGGACAGGTGTGGGCGACATACATTCAGTTACATCATCTATCCTGTTTTATCCTCCAACCTCCGTTTCTAATATGAATACACTTGCGGTTATCCGGTGAAGATATCTCGACAGAATTCCTTTCCTGTGTCTTATCGATGACATAAACATATCTGAGGATACATTGTGTCATGTATTTCCTTTGATCCTGGGATCATTTGTAATGCTACACTAGCTTCGACGATTTACGTCTTTACAGACAATTTTCACAACGACATTTTACGACTTATCAATATTTTATTAAAGGAAGAACTGTTTATGTTTTGCTGGTGTTAAACGTTCTCAGTAATTAAGAATTTTTTCAGTAGCAGCCTGATGGGGTTGGAATTTATGGTTGTAGGGAATGGGTTCGCCCCGTATTACATTGGACTTAAACATTACTGGGAAAATGTGGGCCTACTATAAGTAAACCTCTGTCAAACACTTCGCTAGTTACAACCACGGGTTACAACTGCGATGTTGAATTATGAAATGAAAATAAAAATGGTATTTTCCCATGGGAAATGCAATAGGTACGTCACATTTTCCGAGCCATCTGTTGCCCCTTCAATTATATCAGATGTGACACGCTCCGACAAGTTCATCAAAAATATTTGCCTAGAATATATCGGAATGCCAATTTATTTGCAAAATCCAAGCATATTGTTTGTGTATTGGTATTCTAGAAACATGTGCTTCTTGTTAGATGTTATTAGAAGACGTTTTTGGAAGCTAGCTATTTTTCTTTCGTACAGCGCCATCCATGCTTTAGGGCTGGTAAAGCCAAGGTAAAGGTTATCCTTAGCGTGAAATCGCTAAACTTATAATATGTTTTTTAGGTAAGGCATTTAAAAGACAATCACAGGATAGGCAGCTGATAACATCCAAAATGTATTTGCAAGATGGCATACACAAGAAAAAGCTTATGGGCTGATAAACAATAGTTGTCACACAATCATCCCTGTTGATTCTATCTCTTGTAAAATAACGTAAATTCCCCTTTCGTGATATAGCACACTTTCACCCCTCACATACAAGTATTTCTACGATCTACGCGGCCAAAAGTCCCATTATCAAAATAACAATAACATTCATAAAAACGAGTTCCAGGAACAGAGTACGAACCAGGTAACAATACCCCATGCTTTATCTACAGCCACCGCGCACCCCGCACAGGTAGCGTCAGTCGGAATTAGACCGTTTCACCTAGTGTACGTATCTGTTCTCGGCACTTTTCTAAACATTAAACTTTTAAAGTGAATTTTTATGTTATTAAGTTCTTCTTACAAATTAAAAGTGATGGATTCTGATGGACAAGGTAAGAGACTTACAAATTACATAAATAAAGTTATGATCAACCATCAAACTACATTATTTTTTTTATAATAAAAAGACTCATTTTCATACCGTGATTTCCTTTAATATTTTTTCTTTGCTAGTGTTTTTGTTTATGTATCGGGGTAGATCGGGCTATAATTTTTATTGTAGGTTATTATTTGATCCTTTTCCTTATAAAAACTATCAAAAATATCTCCGGAAACGTCCGGATAAATACAGTTTTGAGGGATTAAAGACATTCAGCGAAATAACGTCTTAAATTGGAAATTTTTGTTAGCGACTTTTAACATAGTGTTTGTTTGTTTTAGGTTCAGAGGGTACATCAGGAGTAAGGATTGTGACCCGACAATACTTGTTTGACCGGCAAATTTTCTTTCTTCATGAAAGAAAATTTTCGAATGTCGAATTTAGATGCCAAATTAAACTATCTAAAGGATCAACTTTTGTCATGTGAAGGTTACAATGAAGACCAAATTGTTAATTTGAAACGTGGTTTTGCCCATTTCAAATCAGAAATCAAACAAAGATGGACCAAAGCTCATTATAAAGAAGATAATTTTATAAAATACAACCGGCCTTGGCTGGAAGGTACTTTTGAAATACCTGTTGTTAAAACTTCACATAAACGGCCAGGTCGACCATCCAAGTTATTTGAAGACGCAAGTGAGAGGAGCAAAAGGCGAAAGACTGAAGAACTTCGTTCTAGTTTTGAAAAGGAGATCATAATACATGCTGCGAAAGTGGAACTGGGGAAATCTGGTAAGAAAGATGCATCAATTGTCTTAAAAGATATCACTAGTACTCCGACACGAGCAACTAAATATAAAAAGGCATTTTATCTTACCAAATCAAGTAATGAGCAGCCCTCTTTGACACCAATGCAAGCTTTGCAAATGTTTATAGATGCCGATTTAACACAAAGTCAGTACGAAATTATAAGAAAGACCAATAGGAAGTTTTTTCCGTGCTATAGTGCCTTACAAAAAGCCAAGAAGAAATGTTACCCACCTCAAGAATCGTGTACGGTAACGAGTACCAGTGCCGAAGCTCAGTTACAGCCTCTAATGGATGTTACCGTTAAGCGTTTATCGGAGTACCTAGAAGAGGTATTGATAACTTTAAAGGAGCAAGAGCGTGAATGCTTAACTTTAATTAATAAATGGGGCTGCGATGGGTCCCAACAATCACAGTTTAAGCAAAAACTAGAAGGTGATACTGATTCTGATTCAAACATATTCCAAAGCTGCTTCGTGCCTCTTCAATTAGTTTGTGGAGATAACAATGGAAAAATTTTATGGAATAATCCAACGCCCTCTTCGCCGCGATTTTGTCGACCAATAAGATTCCGTTTTATCAAGGAAACTAATGATGTCACTGAAGAGGAAATAAGACACGTTAATAGCGCTATTAGCTCATTAGTCCCAACAGAGGTCGACATAGCAGGGAAAAAGTTCTTAATTAAGCACACTTTTATAATGACCATGGTAGACGGAAAGGTATGCAATGCAGCCACAGGCACGAAGTCTACAAGTAGGTGCTACATCTGTGGAGCAACCTCGAAAGATTTTAATAAATTGGACTATACAAGAGAAGTGAATTTTGCAGCCCTTGAATTCGGCATATCGGTGTTACACGCACGAATTCGGATATTTGAATGTATTCTACATTTAGCCTACAAACTTCAGGTGAAGAAATACAGGGAAAGAAAATCGAAAGAGGAGAAAGACCTAGAAGATCAAACCAAAAAAGAGATACAAACAAGGTTCCGCACTGAGACAGGTCTAATAATAGATATGCCTAAATCCAATTTTGGGAATACAAATGATGGAAATACCAGCAGAAGGTTCTTTGAGAACCCTAGATTAGCCGCTGAAATAACTGGCATCAGTTATGATCTAATTTATAGACTAAAAGTCATATTGGAAGCAATTTCAAGCGGGTTCAAAATTGATCCCGTAAAATATGAAAGATATGCTTTAGAAACTGCTCGTATTTATGTGAACCTTTATGATTGGCATCCTATGACGCCAACAAGGCACAAGATTTTAGTCCATGGCGCAGTTATAATTGAAAAGGCATTATTACCAATCGGACAGCTTTCCGAGGAAGCAGCTGAGGCTCGCAACAAACATTTTAGATGTTACCGCCAAGATTTTGCAAGGAAATTTTCCAGGATAAATTGTAATCAGGATATTTTTAACCGCCTTTTGCTCAGTTCAGATCCTCTGTTCAGTAGCATGCGAACTGTAAAAAAAAGAAAAGCAGAAACATTTTTGCCTGAAACCTTGGCCATGTTTGTATCTGCGGAATCGATATTATCAGAGAGCGACGAAGAAACTCAAGAAATTTAGGATTAATTTATGTTTTTCTTTGTACGAATACAGCGATCTAAATATATATATTTTTTTTATTTGTTTTTTTTTTTTTGGAAAAAATATATATATTTTTTGGAAAATATTTTTTTTTGTTTATTTACCTTGTTTAGATACCAATTAAGCATTAAAATAATTTTGGCCGCGTAGATCGTGCAAATACCTGTATGTGAGCTGCGTTTACAGCGCACTACTCTTAAACCATATTTATGATTAACCAGCCTCTTTCCTTTTGTTTCCTCCATATAAATTAGGAGCCATTAACTTTGACAGGCTGGAAGTGGTAATAATACCTTGGTTGTTTATTAAACGTATATTTTTAAGGGATTAGTTTTCACGACCCACGTTGACCTTTTCTTCGGAAAGTTTTATCCGATTCCTTATTTTACGTTTCATTTTTAGGGCGTTCTTTAACGTGAATATCGTGTATCAGATATTGGTTCTATTGCTTTCGTCGTTATCCACAAAATGGTTTTAATTCTTGAGATTTTCTCGGTAGGATAATTGTTCTTGGTCAAAGTCGCGGGAAACACCTGGATAAGGGACGCACAAGACCGGGAAATGTGGTGGAAAAAAGGGGAAGTCCATACATAGCAGTGGGTGATTCTGTAACGTTCCTCCTGCTGCCACTGCTGGTATACACACCTCCTTCTCTATGTGACGGATTTTCTCTTTATTCTACTAATTCTTGACATGATAATAATTTTATTTTCGAACTTTAAACACATTCACAAATGCTCAATTCAAAACACTAATCTGCCAATCACATAGAATTACCAAACGTTGATTAAAACTAGATCATAAATTAAACGTGAATGCGTTTCATGAAAGCTTACAAAGCCGTTGGTTTAATTAAAACTTTTAGGTCCGATACTCACAAAATTAGACTCAACGATAAAACCGGCTATTCTGGCGAATATAAAAACGTATGCTATAACGAGGAGCAATTAAAGGTAGCGTTACAGGGTATTTAGTCCAGACCGACACAATTCTCTAAGGGATAGGGGGGTTCAAATCCCAGTTTTCAGCCACAGGACTCTTCTACTTTAAGTATCTCAGTTGTATTCCATCAAAGGCCGACACCTCCATCAGTTCTTTCCATCCGTTCGTGAGCGGCTGGCCAGGACATGGCTGGAGGTGGATCACTGTGTTGCCCAATTTCTCACAGGTCATGGTAACTTTAAGAGTAAATTATTTTATTTCAAGCTTGGTGACTCGCCTTTTTGTCAATGTTCTACATCTGACTGCGAATTTGAACAATCTGCACATCACATTTTATGGGAGTGTAGTCTTTGGCAGAATGAACGTAATATTATGTTAAATAGTGTACGGGTTACATCCGGAGTTATTTACTATACGGACCTTGTAGAAACTAGAACAAATTTCCGTGCGTTCAAGCATTTTTGTCATACCTATTAATGGAATCAAATATAACAGCTCACAACTTAGGACCCAGTAATATTAATGACAATCCGTGGTGCTAGGCAACTGGGCCTATCCCAGTTGTATACGTCCCTGTATGCCTATTGGCCTTGTTCTGTTCTGTCTCCTGCTGATATGGAGGGAAGTGGAAATTATGTTTTTCCTACTCCTCCGCTATTCTTTTCTGATTAATTTCGTTGCGGGATCCAAGACAGTTAAATCGTTTCCCTGGGACTTCGTCGAGCTTCATTGTCTCGGCGCTTTTCTTGTGGTCGTCACTGTTTATTCTGGCTAACAGGAGTTACAGTGGTTTGGGAATAGTGTGGCGGGCTTGTCCCATTAAAAAAAATAAAAAAATAAAAAATCTCAGTTGTCAAGATATTATTTTCTTTACTTTGCGAAATATCACAACGCAAGTCATCAAAACTTTCTTGTTTGATGCTGTACGGCAACGACTTTTTGTATCATTTACAAGTTCTACAACTAGCTTTTGACCGCAACTGTTTCGCGTTATAGTCGGAAAATTAAACACTAAATTAAACAAATTATTGTACCAATTAATTAATTGTTGAACCAATGTTTCCGAATATGTTCGAAGATTACACCTACATCCAAATTTTACCTCTGTATAGTATAAAATTACTAATGGACATTTCTTCTAGAAAATGGAAAATAACTTTTAATTTTAAGAATGATTTAATAATCCCTTAAAAAAAAGTGTCGGTTCTTCAAGCAAACATCCTGTATAATGGTTCAGTACACTCAAACAAAACAATATGCGGTAGTTAAGGAGCGTCAGTGAATAAAATCGATGTGGAAGGGAAATATGATAGTCGAGTTATGTCGTTATTGTCCGCGTTTAAAAGGGCTGTTCAAACTGTCACGATCATTTATCATTAGGGATTTTAACAAGGGAGCTTTTAAGCTTTGTGTAAAACTTTGATTGGCTTTGAAAGGTAAGTTAGGGAGTGGCTACAAATTATAAACGCAGAATTGGTTTAAACCGGTTGAAACCATCTAAGCATAATCTTTTGAATTTTTTGCTAAGATGGGTTGGATAGGATTAGTGAAAGTGAAAGACGACCAACAAAATATATTTACGAGGCAGATGTGAGTGGAAACGCCAGGAAATGACGCCCTTGAAAGATATGATCATCATCAGCCTATAATGTTCCCACTGCAGGGACTAAGGCCGCCTCTATAGGAGAGGGATGGGCTATGATCCACCACGCGGGCCCAGCGCGGGTTGGTAGATGTCACATGTCTTCGAATTTTTTGGTTCTAAGATATGCCGGTTTCCTCACGATGTTTTCCTTCACCTTTTTTTGAGAGCAGTGGTGATGAAATAAATTACATAAAGTAATGCGCCTGACTGGGTTCGAACCCACGACTCACTGTTCGTAAGTCGGGGCCGATACCACTGAGCCACCTCTGCTCTCGAAAGATATACACTGACCTTATTGGTGAGGTTCTTCAGAGAAGACAGGTGCGTAGTACTCGCAACACGCGTGCGTGTATGACCAGATGAATGAACGTGGAACAGGCGAAAGGAGTATGTTAGGATCGTAGCAGGTGGCGTTCTGTGGTTTCTGCTTACCCTCGTGGGAAAAAAGCGAGAGTTTATGTATGTATTTAAGAACTGTTTGTCTATGCAAGAAGCCATTTGCTTCGTCTCGGCTCGTATAATGACGTGTCTTGATACCGCGTTGACCTATTCGTCTTTTTTTGCATGAACTTAGCGCTCTTTCTGAACAGCTTAGGTCCATTTTGCGTATAGTCATAACCTTAATCGGAACACACTTAGTAAAACCTTTTAGTTATTCGTCACCTCAAAATAAAAAATGGTTCAGCTCACTAATAACTCCATCCCAGTGGCACTGTTCTTAAAACTTTACCGTCAAAATAATCGATAACTGCCAATTTAGGTCTTCATCATCCTCACTACAATTGACAGCTCTATAGATGTTATCGTCCGTTCGTTAGTCTGTATCGATAGATAATTATTATTGTGGTGGGTCGACATTGACAGCGAGTCCGTCGCATGTCCGCTTAATGTCCGCATGACATATTACGGAGCCGCACAAATGGTGCCACACCCCTGGGAGCGAGACAGGGATGTGCAATCACTGGCTGTATTATTTTGATATGATTGGGTTAAGGTCGCTAGTGTGGTGATGGGAATTCCAAGAATTTTACGTGTTTAGTTTTCGGAAAGTGGAGTACATAATCATCACGACTGTTTTTGTCCTGAAGGATCAGGCACATGTGCACCTACACCTGTACCACCACCTGTACTTGTGTCACCTGTGTGTGTGTGTGTCCTGTGTTGATTTTTTTGCCAATTTTGGTTTTGGCGAGCCAATTGTCAACTGGATACAAACCCAGACCCCGAATAAGCTGTTACTGCGGCCTGATAATCGAACCGTGAACCTCACGATTAGCAGAAGTGCTTTTTAGCACTAGACACTTGACCAATCAGGCAACATAACCGGTGATAAGATGTTTTCATAGCCTAAAAAATACAGGTCCTTATCTACAGATTTACTCTGTATGTCCTGGTCCACCGATAACATTCATTACATAAGTCTAAGGCAGTTATTTTTAATACCGCCATTCATATTCAGATAAAGAGGTCAAAAAGGGTTTTTCAAAGCCCCTTAATCACTAAGGATCTATTATTCCTACCTTTCTAAGTCCCAAACCAATTATAAAAAGCCATAACCGTCTAAACTTATCATACCTAACATGTAACGGTTAGACTAGAGTCTTCTCCTTGAGCAAACCCGAATGTTTCCTTCCACTCCCAAATTCCCGCTTAAGAAGATTTTTGCTCCTTGAAACGGAAATTCGTTTACAATTGAAGGATGCGATCGGAATGATTGGCGTGGATCAGGACAAGGCCAGGCTTTACAGATAAGGGCACAGCGGTGGGTAAATACGGGCTCATTAGCGTCCGATAAAATGTAGCTCTTTGGAGTACATATATGTACGACGTATTACATATGGATTTGTGTAATGCTGTCTGTAGTATGTGTGGAAGATTATTGAGTGCGAAGCGAATTATCTCCAATCAAACGGAACACGATTAGTATATTGAAACTGCGCTCAAGAGCTGAGAATGGCAGTATTTTATTGTTTGAGTGTTTGTTGACACTAACACCAGCTTTGGTGGAATTCACCTTGATTTGATAGATTTTTTGGTTAGTTCCGTGTTATGTAATCTAGGAAAAATCGTAGTTAGATAATATTTTGGCTAAAGGGCTATGAAAGTCTAGATTCCTATTTAGGATTCATCATCAACATCAACTTATCCCCATTTACCAATTAGTTTCAGAACGGCGCCAAACGTCTTATTCTTTCAGA
The DNA here is from genome assembly GCA_949774965.1 of Diarsia brunnea. NCBI lineage: Eukaryota > Metazoa > Arthropoda > Insecta > Lepidoptera > Noctuidae > Diarsia > Diarsia brunnea. Next base: position 18,979,129 of record OX459010.1, read on the forward strand.
GCTCAGTTGAAAGAGGAATTGTAATATATACTACACTAGCTGATGCCCGCGGCTACACCCGCGTGGATGTCGGTCAAATTATATACTAAAATCTTCCGCTTGAGTCACTCTATCTATTAAAAAAAACCGCTTCAAAATCCGTTGCGTAGTTTTAAAGATTTAAGCATACATAGGGATATAGAGACAGAGAAAACGACTTTGTTTTACACTATGTAGTGATGATTATGTACACAAGAAAGGAAAAGTATTACTTGTCTCGCAGAGGATAAAACAAAACAAAATTAAGCAAAAAGATATATAATTATTTATATTAATCTAAAATTCACAACATTCACCTCCATTACCATATCTAAAGCTCAGACCTGCACTTTGCAACTTTCAGGCTAACACACACTTCACACTTCAAACATCAGTCCGCAATTCCCTGCAACACCTCTAGTACTGCATGTCCGATCGAATGCACTCACTGCTCAATGATACGGGACACTCGTGGACACTTGTACAAATGTACATACATCCACACCCTTACTGTATTGAGTGGAGTCTACAGGGATTCAACGATGATGTGTTTATTTTAACGTGTTTGCATTCAACCTGGACCTCTGCTAAAGTTGAAGTGAAAATGTTTTTGAATGTCATATTTTTAGAGGACTGCCTCTTGTTGGTCTAGTCTCTAGTGGTCGCATGTGCGACTGCTATGCATCAGGTCTTGGGTTCGATTCCCAGGCCAGGAAAATTGTTAATTTCCGTCAGGATTTTCTCAGTAGCAGCCACGGAGTCTAGTGTTGTTCCCAGTTGATGGCAATAGGCTCGCCCCCTATTGCATGGGACTTAAACATAACTGGCGAAATGTGGGTGTACTATTAGGCACACCTCTGCCTAACCCTTCGGGGATGACAGACATGTTATGTTATTTTTAAAGGCTATCGACCGCTTCTCAAGTGTTGATATATTTTTCTATATTGTCTATATTGTGTATCTTTTACGAAAGGTTTCCTAAAACTGCAGCCGTATTTACCTATTAATGTAATGAAAGTTGCAAAGCAACGTGTTAGTTGTAAAATATTCTGGAAAAGTGAGACGAAAAATGCAACCAGTAATTTTCAAGATGACACTACGCGACTTCAGCTGAGTGCCCGCTAAAAGCATTGAATATAGTGCAAAATGCGGGCACTTCATAACCTTTGTCGCGTTCATAGAGTATTAAACCACTAGAGAGCGTGTAAGCCGATTTCTTCTAAGTACACAACTCACTACCGCGGGTCGGGGGATGAGGAAGAATACGCGGCTGCAATTGGTCAGTTCAAGGCCAAGTTGCGTAGGTATGCCTAAGTAAGGATTGCCTTACTTGATTATGGGAAAATAGTCGATATCGATAAAATGGATTTTAATATTATAAAAAATACTCAATAAAAATTACAAAATAATATTTAATTAAAATCAGTCAATTACAAAAAGAAAAACAAGTATCCTGTTATTATCTTTCAGGCTCGCATTTTTTTAACCAATAACCTATTTTTTTTTTGGGGTGTGGGAAATCATCAAATCGCTCTGGGCAGAGCGAAAGGGAGTGTCAGACTTCTACTGACTAAAAACCACCCATGTTCCTTCTTGGCCCTTGCGCCGAGGCTGCGGCGAATCTTTCGAACAACCCGCAGCCCCGACGGGCGTCGGCCCTTGCGGGCCCCTTCCATGTTGCTGACATCTCTTTGAGGCGCGCGTGGAACACGAACGCGCCGTCGACACGGCTTGTCGTCGTCACAAGACGGACGGACGGCGAGCTAGCCCATCACTCACCGTCCACAGGCCCGCGTCTACGGTGGCCGGAAGCCATCACTTGGCCCCCGACGCCCGGAGCGCCTCTCGCGGCGTCTGGGACGAGAGGTACTTTCCCTCTCACGTTCCGCCACCTCCTTCGCTAGCATCACTGCTTCGCAGAAGGAGGCGACGGCGTCCCATTCCTCCTCGCTCCGGACCATGGCTTGCACCAGGGCCAGACGCGAGAGGTCAAGACGTCTTTCTTCTTTTTACTAAGAGAATATAATTATTAGAAGATGATCTATGTGTCGTTTCATTTTGCGTTTACGTGGAGTTAGGTCTACAATTTCCGGGTCTACTACTTCTTTCTTCCTTATTGTTGAACTCGGAAAAATATAAGTATTTTAAGTATTATAAAGAAGAAAATAAAAATGATGCGAGGTTTTATGAAACATTAACATTTAATTTAACAGAAATATTTAGTTGAGAAGAATGTAAAAACTGAGAACTACCGCCATTTTTTAAAGTCGGTTAAAAGTAGATAATGACAGTATCTGAATTAAATTAAAATTATATTAAGTTTAATTTTATTTTTATCGATATAGAATTCTGCCATAAAAGGTAACAGCACAGATTTTTACGATAAAAATACAAAGGGAAAGAAAGGGACAAACTTATTAGAATTGCCGAATAAAAGAAAGGGACTTTTCTAAAAGACATCAACGCGAGACTCATCTTTGTGCTCGTTCACCCAAACTACCATTTTAAATAGACCCCTGCGGTGGCTCATAATTTGATTAAAACAAAAATAATTTTCGTAATATTTACTTATTGATGAAAAGTTGTGCCATCCTTTTTGTAACTCGATGTCTTGGAATGTTTCCCACACCACTTAAACGCGCATGAAGGCATTTTTACACGTTATAAATAGCATAAAAAATTATGACAATTGGTAATTATTTTGCGTGCACACAGGTCTAACACTTGGTCACAACTAAAACGGTTACTCATACCGTAGCCTATGCATAGGCGACAAAATACTAATAGTTTTCGAGCATCGGGGCACTGTATGCGCAGTCAAGTGGCTATATAGTCTTTGGTCGCGTTCTATGAAATATACAAACAAATACGTAGGCTATATCAGTTACCTGCATCCATTTTCACATAAAGCAGTATTGACGCCACTGGAATTCTATTAACCTTTGTCGCGGATAATATATACAAACCAACCGCTACAATATCACCTTTCGTGCATTTTTCACATAAAACCAGTATTGTATTGACACCACCGAAATTCTATTAACCCAAAATCCGTAAAAACTTGACTCATTCCCGGCAACTCCCAATCCCAATGGAAAAAGCAATAACCCAATTTTGAACATTTCAGTGGTAAATCATTGAAATGCATTTGGGCGTGCCGTGTGCCCCGGCCTTTCAGCGAATGTTCATTAAATGCTGAAACCTCATTACCTTTACGCACGCACGAAGTGAAGAATGCTGTCAATGGATGCCTTCGGTGAGGACTGCTGAAATATGGATGCGGTAATTCGATAAATGATTGATGGATTCGGTTTTAAATATGATTTAAGCAATTTCTTGGTACCATTTGTAACAGTGGCAGAGCCTCTGCAAACTTATTATCTATGTATAAATACGAAAATAGTAATTTGGTGCCGAGGGAAGCGGTAAGACATTTTGGTAAACTTTGTTTTTCCAAAGGGACTAAAGAAAACAAATAGATTAAGCAAACATAATTATTGAAAAGCTCGGAAGAAAATAATCAAAGACTTTCAACGCAAAAAAACTGATCCAAATCGCTTTTATCTCGCCACTTTTAAACGATTACGTAATTTGGTATTTCTTCAGGCTCCCGTCCATCAGACGGTTGACATTTCTCTCAAATAGGTACGGCGGTGGACCTTAAAGATATTATGGACAAGGGGACAAGCACTTAAGGCACTTAATTGCACAAAAGGGGTGCAACCCTATGGACACCTTCAATCTATAGGTGGTTGTCGGCTTTATTTACGGAAGAACGAGGAAAAATGCCGGAAAAGGGGGAGCACAAATGTGGGTAACGATATAAGTGCGGTTGAATACAAATTTTGTATTGCAAACACCCGGTGTGTTGATACTTGACATCGTGCGGTTTTGCGGTGCAAATCCGCAAAATGAACCACACCACAAATACAAATTGCAGCTTTAGTGTGTAATTGAAACACCAATATATTTGCAATAACCAATACGACATTTAAAGGCTCATGTAACACAACATTTAGCCGGTCCGATAAGTCTGCAATGTTATCGTACGTCACCGAGGGCGGCAAGCGCGTCAGATGGGCGGGAAGCGCGCACCGACCGCCCGCGCCGCGCGACCCTCGCGCCGCGAATAAACTCCCTACCCAATTGACCACCGAATTCAATTTTGAAAATAGAATAACGGTTTTATTCTTCTACCATTTTCATTGTTGACAGCCAGTGATTTTAGTGAATTTTAGTGTTGGGATGTGCAAAGTGACGAATAGTGACAAACTAGTGATTCAATAAAGGATTTACTTGAACTTTTTAATCAAATCTTGTGCCAATTGAATTTAACTTTTTTTCTTCAGTGGTGCTGTATTGTGTTAACTATAAAATAGACTGTCTGTCGAACGCTCTGCTAAATTAAGTTGTGTTAAGGATGTTCTTGTAAACGGATAAATTAGTGGGTAATTGAATAAAATTTGGTGTATGGGCCCAGTCTTTAAATAAAAATAATACTAACGAGATGTTTGATCTTGCTCCGACCTGCTGATGACGTAACATAACTTGTGTACATTATTTTTTATTAAATAACGAGCTTATTGAAGACGATTAAATAAATCGAAATCGGATAAGCCGATTAGTTGACAATCATCGCGTTTGTTTCGGTTCGTTATTCGTAATGCTCCGTATCTCATTTTAAGTATCGGTTTTCGGATGGATAAGCCTGGATAGGCTTTGCCTACATTATTTGACAGAACCTGATAGGTATCATTAGATTTCCTCGCCTAATTGCTAAACTTCATAGCTTACACATTCTACAATATATTTCCAGACATAACCTTTCTTAATCAAATCTCCAATCCAATCTAGCCGAAGTATCTTTAAACCTATTCTTAGTGCAAAAGTCGCGAACATCCAAGCTTGGATCCAGTACTACAATACATCCTAATTGAACAACGCAATTTACAAGCTCCTTCGTCGAAGTCATACAAATTGTATTTCATTTCCTACCATCTCAAGTATCTATGTATTTCCTGTAGATGCCTCTCCTCGGGTATCCTTCGAGATTAGCAACAGGCACCCATTGGTACCGGGGGGCCAATAACACGGGGTTAACGCACGAGATCGCACAAATAAGAATTACTACAAAGATTTTTTTCTTTCTCCACTTTGTATTTATCTGCTCGACAGTGTAGAAGCCGTTTTTCTCGAGATTCAACGTAAATGTAGGTAGGTTTGGTGCAAAAGCTTTAATATGGCGGTGGCGTCTGGGAATGTAATAACGTATTTGTTCAACCATTGGAATGTTTTTCATTTGATCTTGAAAGAAATCCGATGTCTTCAGTTTTTATCTTGATTGATAGAGCTTTTCAATCACTGACATTTGGCCCATCAACCAAAAGCACAAAGGTAAGGTCATACATAAGGTCTAAAGTTGAATGTAATAAGCCTGACGACCAACTACCACCGTGAGTATGCGACGTTAAATATAAACCCTAACACCATCTAGCAATAAAAACCAAATTGGACAAGCAACTTACATAGATCAGATGGGTTATCAAAGTTATTAATGTCCAGTAAGCATTGGTTGCTATTGATGATAATACACCTGTACAATTGTACATACGACTACATTATAATTTGACCCTATAGTGGCCATTACTAGTCGATGTAACAGTCACATTGAAACGGTAAAGGTTAGAAATAATTATAAATGCGTATACAACTATGGAAAAAACACGACAATACGAATACGTAATAATTGATTTATGGGACTACCCCTGTATGGTTTTCCATTGTTTCAGAACGTTTTTTTCTGTTTTTCCGTACATTCAGGAAATTGAAATTTGAATAAGCTTTTGTTTAAAACCCTGTTATTTACATACATATGGTCGCATCAACTCTACTAAAACAGTCTCATATTAACATATTTACTTCATGAATATGTGAAATATTCCCGATTCAGGATCATGACTTTGATTCAGAAGTGTCGAATTTCATGTTCCATTTATGCTTGTTTGTATATTAAATTCTTCTAAGCCAGTTAAAATGTAGGGCCAAGAATTTGGTTATGAATTCGGCGCTTTGACTAGCGTCCATCGGTTCTTGTAACGTGCACACAACAGAACACGATATTTTGCATCTAACAATACCGCTTTTACACTTCAGAGCAGACTCTAATCTCACCTGAAAATCTCTACCTGAGCTGTTTTGTTCACCTCTAACAGCCTGATTCCGTCTTTCTAAACACTTGAAGATTATATAACATCCAGGTGGGAGATTTTCATCAGCTTTTTATTACATTCAATAAATATATCGTACACATGTTACGCAAGCATTCCGTGTCTCTTCACTACGCTCTTCGATTCGTCCCACTAACATTCGTACATCACTATACTACTTCCACCATTGCAATATTCAAACTCAATCAACTTTGCCGTTTGAAGCGCAGAAAGCTGAGTTGGAACTGCTTGCATTGATGCATTCTGTTTAAGAGTTTAGATATAGGATATTGAATTAGCTAACAAGCTGTCTTTGACATGTCATTGCTAGATGACCTTTGTCCCAAATTATTTGTGGTCGGCACAGCATGTTTCTTCTTCCATATTTCTCTTCAGTCTTCATCTAAAGAAAGTAAGAAAGAAAAAGTATTTATTGGTTTCACACAGGACAAAACAAATTGACAAAAAATTTAAAAAGTAAACATAAGAGAAACACTTAAAATTAGGACATACTCGTACTTATATGAAATTAAAATTAGTCCCGTACGAGACAAAAGGCCACTATCTCAGCATGGTGCTGTAACATTTATGACTAATGTCACAGCCATCTCAGTGCCTCAGTGCCACCCCGTTTCTAGTCTTACCTTATTTCACACAGTCCACCTATCATTTCGTTGGTCTCCCCCTACTCTAATAGCCATGCTCATTTATAATCAAAACTTTCCTCGTGATAATAATTCCTCCGCATCAGATGCCCATTCAACTAATGAAGCTATATTGTTGTTATCAATATTATAACTTTGCCTCACTTCAGTGGCAGTTTATATTTATAAGCTCCCCTTATAGGTGAGGTAATTGAAAATAATTATTGTCACATTTTCATATTTAAGAAAGCTTGCCCCGATGGGGATATCAATTTTTGTTTTCTTTTACATCTCTCCGGAGAACTCCGGTCTGATAATTAATTGCCTGTTACCAAGGTGTGCCCTCCGGATCAATTTTCATTACAGCCCCGAACACCAAAATTCGGCAATTTTGACGAAATAACCGAAAACTGCACATAGTCTACATGTAAGCTTAACGGGTGGCTTTATCTCTAATAGCGATAGTTTCCAAACAGATTTTGTTAAACCAAAGGTTTTATATTTTAGTCTTTTATCTCTAAGCTTTCCCATATCAAAGTAACATTCAACTAGAGCATGTCTAACATAATACATACAGTTATAAAACCGTTGGTATCCGCACTTTTATTGCCTCCAGCGTACTTTATACCGATATTTAATACCGCCCTTGGGATTGACCGATTTCGTTACGTCACTGCCCTATGTTCGTTTGAATGTTGAAAGTATCGGAAAAGCCTGTTGAAAAAGTACGTGAAGGATGTATTTTTGGAGGACTAAAGTGCCCAAGCAATTACAACCGTACAGGTCGATCTTGGAGTATAGCTACAGTAGCCTTGAATCAGGTGGGCGTTTTACATAACAAGTATCCTCGGAACGCACGTTCAACCTGCTGTTTTTTGCAGACCAGGAGATTTGGGTTATCAGATGCCCGAAAGTTGAACAACCAGTCTTATCAAAAAGTATCGCGTTACGCAGAAACTGAGTTGTGGAGGTCAGATAGGCTACATGAGGCATACTGCTATCATTGGTATATCATCCAGCAAACCTGGAAGCCAACCCTACTCTTGAGAAAAGTCTAGTCAGATGTGTGATTGCTGTTGTCCATCATTTCAAATAGGCTATCAAACACCAGGTTCGAAGTTAGGACCTTAAATTTTTCTAGCCGACGAGAACAAAGTACTTTTACGACACAATAAAATGAGATGGCCTTTAATCCAAGACGTCGGCAAGTTCCCTTATAGCCCCTTTAATTTTGTAAACTGCTCCATTTTATATCTTGACTTTAAAGGGATTTTATTTATGACTAGCTGACCCATGCAACTTCGTCTGCGTCACATAATATAGCTTATAACAAATAATGTCAACATAAATTGAGTTAAATCGTAACAAACAAAAAATCGAATCTTTCCCCTTTATAATATTAGTTTAGATTATATTAAAGTGTAAATTACTATAGGTATTTCTTACTGTAAAATATACAGTAACACCTTGTACCTTGTAAACAGTAAATATTATGAATTTGAATTTGTCCGGAGTCCCCGGAGGCCAGAATCCCCACCAACCTACCGCACCGGACCGAATGACTGCCGCACGCGTAATTATTTTGTCGCGCGGATATTTTTACATTGCGATATCTTCTAAGATATTTGTTTAAACTGTATAGAGTAAAGGGCACAAATATTCTATATTAAATTTCTGTGCTAGTAAACACATCTATTTAGATATAGATTAATACCATATGGGTTAAATAAGCTTCGCAAAATATCATTATTTTTAACCTAACATTTTAATAGTAAAAAATGGTTACAGTGAGTCAATCTTAAAAGATAGACATATGCTGTCGCGGACTTTTTTTTAGAACTTTTAAAGAGAAACAATTTCTTGATACATGATATTTGCGTAACTTAAACCGTTTTCGCAGCGCACGCAACGGAAGCTCGCAAAAAGGAATATCTTTTCCCGTTTTTGCAACATTTTTCATTTATGCTCCGCTCCTATTGATCGTAGCGTGATGTTATATAGCCTAAAGCCTTCCTCGATAAATGGACTATCCAACACTAAAAGAATTTTTCAATTCCAACCAGTAGTTCCAGAGTTTACCCCGTTCAAACAAACAAACAATCAAACAAACAAACAAACAAACAAACAAACTCTTCAGCTTTATAATATTAGTATAGATTGATTACACTGAAGGATAATTGTCTTAATCTTTTTTTTTTTTTTTGCTAGCCTACTCTGTCCCACTCCAGGGCAAAGGCCTCCCTCCACTCTTTCCACTTTTCGCGAATCCGCGCGTCCTCTTTCCAGTTTTGACGGAATAGATCCAGTTCATCCCGCCATCTCCTTCGTGGCCTGCCGCGACCCCGTCTCACTGTGTCGGGGCACCAGTTTCCTGATATTTTGGCCCACAGTTTGTCCGGCATGCGGCAGACATGTCCTGCCCAGTCCCATTTGAGTTGAGCAGCCTTTTGGGCCACGTCAGCTATTTTTGTTTTGGAACGCAGCATTGTGTTTCGAACACGATCCGTTAATTTAACACCTAGTATACTGCGTTCCATTGCTCGTTGGCAAACCTTGAGTTTGGACTTCTGGATGTTAGTCAAAGACCAAGTCTGTGCACCATAGGTCAAGACGGGAAGAATACACATGTCCATAAGTCTCCTTTTCAGTGCTATAGGCAACTTACCTTTAAACAGTTCTTTCATGGACCAGTAGCTCTTCCAGGCGTTTTCTGTTCGTCTTGCGACTTCTTTGTCTTGCCTCGCCTGGAAAGAGACTACTTGGCCCAAGTAAAGGTATTCCTGGACATGTTGTATTGTCTCCCCGTCTACTTTTATCATGTTAGGTGTTCCGTTGGACATAACTTTGGTCTTCGACATATTCATCTTCAGTCCAACCTCAAGGCTTGTATCGCTTAGATCTTGAAGCATAAGCTGAAGTTCTGTGGCTGAGGAAGCAAAGAGAACAATGTCGTCGGCGAAACGTAGATTTGATAATCTCGTCTCGCCGAGAACAATGCCTCTTTCCCTCCAATTGCCTCCAATATGCCTTAATCTTAATCAACTTTAAATATTAATATCATTCATTCACTGAAATGCCTTATTCGTGTCTAGGTAGAAGCATGACATTTTGCATTAGTGATTTTTTAGGGTTATGTACAAAGAGGGTGCCTTCGGGACCCTGTAACTAAAGCTACGCTGATTATTCGTCTGTCACAGGGCTGTATCTTTTGAATCATAATAGGTAAAAAGTTAAAATTCAAGGGGGTTCCAGTTGGCTGCGGGTTGTTCGCAAGAAATACCTCGGCCTCGACATAAAGGGCTAAGAAGGAACATGTGTGGTTTTTAGTCAGTAGAAGTCTGACACTCCCTTTCGCTCTGCAAGAGCGGCAGTTATTTGATGATTTTCCACCCGCCATAAAAAAAGAAAAAGAGGGGGTTCCAGTTAAATTTGTCAGAATCATTCGCGTGCGAGTTCGACTCGCACTTGGGTTTCTCCTAAAGGGGAAAAAATATTGTCCGAAAGTTCGTAATTTTTGTCGATTGAACCCCTCAACGACCGAACATCGAACTTCTTTTGTTAATCCTAATGTTATTTTCTCGACCAATACGTAGTCACACCTCCCTGATTTATTTTCCAAAGCTATTTCCGATTAGAACCACGTACACCGTAGAGTGGCAAAGTTTTCTAAAGTGCACTACACTCAGGTACATTTATTGTTCTTTACACAATCGTCACAATACAAATAAAGTCAATATTTCAAAATGTCCACTAAAGTACGTTATTCTTACATTTAATGTGGTTGAACATTCCGCTGTGTTATTTCATTCTTGACTGTTTCATTGAGTATCGATCCCGCTGAACTTGGGTTCCTGGGTTCCAAAGCTTCATTAGGCTTAGTAACAGCCTAGAGTCTGGATTTTGCCTAATTGGTGATAGATTCGTTTCCTATAACATACAACTTAACTATAACTTAGAAAATGTTGGGTGTATAAGCGCACCTTGCCTTACCCTTCGGGGATCACAGACGTGTTGTCATGTTCGGGGATCAGGTTAGTTTTGATTATATTAGACCTTGCCTAGATTTAGGAATGTCTCGGGGCTGCCCCGTATTACCTGAATATACGATTATCTTAGTATTTTTTTATGATTATGGAAATGTTAAGGATTCTTCGTGGTAAGTTGAGCAACATTGTTTTTTTAAGACACAAAAATACAATTGATAAAGCTAGTAGTTTAATCCAGCTTACTCCTTTCAGAAATATGTTTTTTGTGTTTCTGGAAGGCCAAATTGTTTCCAAGAACACTTGATCTTTCTGCAAACAATATCAAACAAATGCTTAACTTCATTTAGTTTAATCGTGGGTTCCACTTTAAATGTAAATGAAACTTAAAGTGTTTGACCCCTTTTGTGCACCTGTATCTAACAGTTCCAATTACTGCCAAACGCCAATTAATTCGGATTAACTCGTCACAGATAATTAGCTTATTAGCTAGCCTTATTTATGTTATCTAATTCGTCACTCACTAATTAAGCATCTACATAATTATGACATCTAAGGCTACCTATTGATTACGTTAGCTCATTAGTAGTGACGGTATCCTAAACAGGGACGAATACATAATAGGAATGCTTATTAATTGGGTCACTTGAGGTGCTATTAGGAAATAACTAGCTAGCAATATGGCTGATAGAGGTTATTGAAACCAAAAAACCTACTTATACAGTTGGTAATCCTTTTTGAAACATCTCGGTCATAAGATTATACTTTAGCCCATTTCAATCTTTTTGACTTTTTTGTCGGAGTTGTCGCTGATTATAATGCCGCTTTTTCTAGGTCATCTGGAGATTGACAGCAGAGTTCAGAGTCTCCTCCTCCTCTCCCTGCCAGACCTGAAATCGAAAACCAAACTTACAATTTCAAGGTATTCCTAAAAAGCCAGTGTCCGACAAAATGGAGCGTAAAGCCAGCGTAAAGTTGAGTTTAACTTGAAAATTGGCCCATCACAAACCAGGGTCAGTCTCATCCAATCCAATCTCGGGCCAGACATGTCCCAAGATAATTCACTTTAATATCGCGCACCTATCAATCGTGCAGTCCAATTTACTCAACAATAGCTGGCATTCACTCGACTACATCAAAGTCCCACAGCAATTGTTCGAAACCTCACAAATAAGTGTTGAAAATTCAAACGGAATCAGGGTTACCATTACCGCTGTTTTCCGCATATCCAGCTTTTTGAGCCACAGTTCGAACTTTTTACGTACAGATCAGTTTTTTTTTTAATAGGAAAAGATACGTCATGGAAGTAGGCGTTACTTTGCGGAAATCCACGACATTCAAATGTTGTCAACATCTTCTGAAGTCGCCTCGTGGATGGGCGAAACACGTGGTCGGGTATAATTATGGGATTGTACATTGCATGCTAATAACCTATTGCACTACCTAGATGTGCATATTTTTGCACTGTGTCCCGCATCCAAACCTGTATCTATTTTCGAAATTATTACTATGTATATGTCGCAATAAAAAGTAAAAAGTCAAAATTTTATTTCCAGCTTTTCGCTTGGAACTTTCTTGTTTGAAAATGGTAACCCTAAACGGAATTGAATGCCGTGTGCAATGTTCGGTGCAGTAACTCTCGTGACGAGAGTCTCGTCAACTGGTGCGGCTTGTTCGCAAACTAACTGCTGAATTGACGCGCTGTGACTAACGCGAGCTACTAGTTGATCGAGTTTTGGATGGGAACGCAAATAGACGTGGGATGTGCACTGTGATGCTTAAGTGAAACTACGTTTGGTTTGCCTTCGTATGTTTTCGCTGCATAAGTACTGCTGTTTCGTGTTTCCAGCGAGCAGTAGTGGCCCAATGCATTTCCGACCATTTTTTTTGGCGTTTGGAAAATCATCAAATAACCCCTCCTGCTCTTGGGCAGAGCGAAAGGGAGTGTCAGACTTCTACTGACTAATAACCACCCATGTTCCTTCTTAGCCCTTCATGTCGAGGCCGCGGTATCTCTTGCGAACAACCCGCAGCCCCGACGGGATGCATTTCTGACCTACGGGTACATTTAAATGTAGGTTCAAACCCAGATACACTGATTTTTTTATGTAATTTTTCAGTAGTTACCACTTCTCTCAGAAAACCTTCTCGGACATATGGAATTTAGTTTGCAAAGAAAAGAATTGATGTTCCTTTTCCCAGGAACTACGTTTAGCTTTCGTTATAAATGGATCACACATGTTGATCCGTTCCCTAAACACCAGAAAGTTTACGTCCTCTTACTCAAACCGACTTACGGCTAACAACAACCCTTCAGCTCCTTAAACCCCGAAGATTTAGACACTACTGTACCCTCTAGATAACAATCGCAAACAAAAGTCATTCCTATCAATAAAATCGACATAACTAACCACTAATAGTAAGTAATGTGCTATAAAACCCGTTACGGCCAGAAGCTTTCCCTAAAGGAACTGTTATTAGCATAATAAGTCGTACCACGTAACGATGATGGCGCAAGACATCGGGGAACTTCTCAAACTTTTATTTTACTACCCCCAGATCAACAGATAGGATGATTGCTTTGTTATCTTTCTCATCTTTCTTTTCCGGGTATGGTGGAACACATGAAGCCATTAAATCGCTCGACACGCATACGGTGTGCTCTTATCACACGCTATGCGTGTTTTTTGGAAAAGCGAAACATGTAAAGTGATCCCTCGAAGGATTTTCTCATACGTAAATCGTAAGAAAATAATGCTAAATATCTTAAGAAATACATTTGTAATGAATGCAAACAAGGTAATACTAGACGAACCAAATATCAATCCAATAAAGACTAAATCCACATTAATTTTATTAATACGAAAGTCACAATATGAGATAATAATACTTTTAATCACACATCTGCTTCATGAAGGCAAAACCGCAAGCAAAAGCTTTGCTTTTCTATGCAAAAACGGTCCTAAAATTAGCCTAGCATTTCAAATCCACAAACAGCCATCCAAAGTACTTCACAAGTCATCAACAAAAGGCACTAAAACTCAACACTTAATGAATCGAAGACCTGAATGCCGACAGCTCCCCGTGATCAATTCTATCAAAACGTTCCATCTGACCACCGCAAATCAATAGCGACCATTACAGCCACAAATTATTGGGCTATCGGGAGATATGAAGCCACAACCAAGGAACTAACTAGCGGAATAAACTCATTCGTATCGGAAATTGGTGTAAATGTTGAAGGCTTTCTTGAGGATTTTGTAACTGTCTTGGGATTTTAGTCGTTGATTTTGTGGAATTCTGGAAGCTTTTTATGGTATTTTGTGTTAATCCCTTGGGGTTTTTTTTATGTTCGTACTTATTTTGCCCGTTGTTTGATCTATTTTCAGAGATGATAACACGTTTTCCACCGATCCGCTTCTATATCCCATAACTCCACTCATTCATTATGTTTTTTCTTTTCCAATCAATCTCTCACAAAAGGCTCTTTGTCAACACGCCAGCTTTTCCTAGTTGCTTCTCAAACATCTTGTTCATTCAAATCATTGTATTTCCTAAAAGAGTAGATATGTTTCGACAATCCGATCAAATTCCGGTCCAAACCACGACAGACGTTGATTCATAGTGATGAGCAGAGTCCACTAAAGCTCGTCCGGCTTGACCACAAACTGGGCGAATGTAACCGCGAACATCTCAATCAATAGCGTCCATTAGCTCACGTCAAATCGTGCGCTCATTAATTCTGATCACGCGCGCTATCCCGCCTCGCTTTCACATGCAAATTGTTCATCGAGCTCTATGATGGAATATGGAGCCCAAGGAGCCCAATTTTTCTCACGTATCCGAGAGTTTTAAGTGGAAGAAGTTCTTAAGTCGGAAATTAATTTATTTTGTGTAGGAATTTTTGCCCAGTTTTTTTCAGAAATAGCTACAAAAATACTCGCCTAATTTTACCCATGCCTTTGATTTATGAAGGCCTGAAAATCTTATTTAGAAGGTAGAGTTAAAATCAAATATTGGATTACCTTTACTCTCAGTAATCGCTCAAGGGCTTCTTTTTATTGGAGCTAAAATAAGTATTCTAAATAACCAAAAGCTCTATCTAAAAACTGAAACGTATCATGGACTTGGTTAGTAAATACTCGCTTGGATTTACAACCGCTTTCATAGTTTATTCAAGCTTTAACAAGCTCACCGCCACAAGGACATTTATCTCGAGGATTCACCATTACACTAACGAAGCAGTCAGTTTCAGTTTCTATAACAAGACTGCCACTCTGATCTACGAGCAACTCAGCGTTCAGAATATTATCATATTGTTGAGAGCACGGTGAACTGGCTAATTCCTAGCTCTTGCATAATATCTAAGTCTCAGCAATGTTAGTTTGTATTGCTGGCTGCATTTGCTGGTGTTAGAATAGCAAATAGCTGTCTAACCAATGCCAGATACTAGAAAAAAGATGGCATGTTCTCAATAATAATGATTGGGATAAAACAAAAGATCTATTTGATCAATCCCAAAACTTACAACTTATTACTTCTGTCAGACTTACACAGAAGTTAAACTTACAACCCATGCATTCAAACGTCCCATAAGTTTTGCCTCCATGATTTAGTTTGTAGAAATCTTCATAAGTTTTTCTTGTTTGTCGAGAAACTTTCTGCTATCATGATTCAGAATACGAAATGAAGCCCGGACACCTCTATTGTAGGTCTTGGCAATCATTTCGCCCCTGTCTAGTTTCGTACCGTTTTTGGGGACGACACCCTTGTTTGTCTTGTCTAGGTCTAGATAGCTTCAAACGCCTAAATTCGTCCCAATTTAGCCTGCTTTTGTTTTTGTTTCCTAGGCCGCAGTTCTCTTGGGCATAGTTTGCTGAATGAATAGAATTTATGACTTGGTTGTAAATCTTGAAGACGGTGGTTAGAATGTTTTTTGTAAGTGTGGGAGGAGGAATTAATGAAGGGCGATAAATGTAGGTCCGTAATTTATGTTTTTTCAAAGGTTATTCATATGCCAATGGAGCCTGTGTGTTTGGGGTTATCTGTTAAAATGGGACCATATTTGTATCGTAAAAGGCAGTTTTCTTTTGCGCTTTCGCCAAATCTCCAGCTAATTGGCGACCTAAAAAGTCATTACGTCGTTGTACAAAGTGAAAACCTCTTGTTAGTCCTCCTCTCGTTCCCAACGTTTACAGAAGCTAGTTTCGCAGCTACTAACTTAAAATATACTTGTGCGGTTTGCCTAAAACTTGCCTCGAACCCGCTTGTTATTTCGCACATGCTTGCATTTCTCATTATGCATATTAAACTTTGTAGTTGAGTTTAGTTTAGCTAATGCGCCTTGTCGGTAACTGACGGTTTGACATCACTTTGTAGCTTTATTTATAATGGAAATTGGAGTTAACGTTTCTATCACCTTCGAAGTTAGCTGGTTGGATCGTTTTAGCAGTTTGGTTGCTTTAGTTCTGTGTTTCTATTTTTTGCGGTCTGTACCTATTTTCATTGTATTCGTTTAATTTTCTGAATGTTTCACACGCAAAGAAATATAAAGTCATACTGTTAACAAGATTGTCAACAGTTGAAAGTTAATTATAATAAGTTTAAGGACATTAACGAGGCATGCTTTCGTCCGTCACCAACTAAAGATTTTTACTTTCTCCACAAACAAACAACTACTGGAATATTCCATAAATCCACCAGCTTTTCTTTAAAACATCTTCCACAAACAAGTAGACAGACATGCCAGACGTACCGCCAACTATTAGTTGAACGTTTTTAATAGCTTCCCCGGCTCTATTGTGAGCCCGTCTATTAGAAGGATCACGCGACTAACTTTAATTTAATTTAACATCGCGACTTCGCCCGGAGTCGGAGTGAGCTGTGAGACGTCCTTAGTTCACTCGCCGTGTGGTTTCACCAGCCTTTGAGATAGGAATATTAAGTTCTGTTGCTAAAGAAATTATTAGAGCTTACAAAGTGTGAAACCTCTTTTTATAGTTTTGCTAATTTAATTGACTGTGGTTTTCTTCTTCTATGAATACTATCTTTAGAATCTATTGAAAAAAAGAAGTTTTTTCCATTATTTTCATTGAAATAATTACTGTTTTACCTAGCCATAGGTCATGTTAACCTGTACTGTAAGCAAACATCCTAATGTACTTTACGAAAGCTTGAAAAGGGTGTCTGTCGGTGTCATTGTGTTGTATTACTTACCGTTGTCTACCTTTACAACACTATTTAAAATTGTGACTTTTTCTGTACCGTAAGCCACAATCCCTTTCCTCGTATACATTTGTATCGCTTCACATATCGTCTTTGTTAGCTTATCTAGCTCACTCTCCTGTCCGCTCACTATTTGTACGTCGCCGGCATTATTATTATGAATGTTCTGAAAATGACTCTTTTTCACTAAATAATGCATTTTCTAAACATAAATTAAAGTGCTGTGGGAGGTTTTAAAATCTGACAAGTAGACGATTTTATTAGGAAGACATCAAAATATGTGTGTGTAAACTTGAACCGATCTATTGGGTTTTACAACAAAACTAACATGTTCAGTGGACCCTTTCTGAACTAAAAGAGGCCTGTGATGTGACAAAGTTAACACATGACCGCCTACTAATGCAAACCTAGGTACACATAAGTTTGCTCTATTTTTATCTAAATCTCTACCTACAGCTAATAAGAAGATTTTCACTGTAAAATTTACTATTATATAATCATCATAATATTTAAGGAATCCCCGTGTGTCCCACCATCCAGGTTTTTCCCGTGACTGAACCCTTCAACTCAACGCGCTTTTGGACGGCCTCGGTTTCTTAGGACAAACTTTGGCTAATATTCTGTCAAAGCTCCAACAGATCAATAATACGTCTTTCATACTTAATTTATCAACAAAACATAAGTATTTCTCCTACCCAACAATAATACGTTAAATAAATCATAGAGTTTAGGTTCAGATTCCGTGCAGTATTTTAACAAAGAAGTTGAAAGTTGTAATGCATTTTTCAAGGAATTATTGCCTCGTCCAGACATTGAACCCGTTGCGTTCGTGCGGTTAATCATTCGAGACACGAAATCACGTTTTCCTTTGAGGTTTTTCTTGGTTTGTTGACAAGGATTTTGCTAATTTGATATGTTGAATGCTCTAATTAAATTTAGATTTATGAAAGGGAATTTCGAAGTAATGTACCTACTTGTAATTTTTTGCCGTAAACAGTCCAAGAAATCGTCGTTAGAAGTTTTTTGGTGTTATGTATCCTTGTTTATTGGTTTAATCGGTGTGCCTGAAAGAATTTCCCATAAGAACAACGCATCCCCTATGTATCTTTAGGGGATGAATATTAAAAAAATCTTCCGTAATCCACCTTCCCAAAATAAGATCTCTTTTATTTACAGTCTCGGCAGTTTTATTAAGTTGCATCTAATTTTAAAGTAATATAAACTGACTCACTCAATAAAAGATTCCCTCTGAGTACTAACTCTAAAGCCAAGCAAACTAAAATAACATTTCTAGCGCTTCATCCACGGACATCATAAATTCCCGGCTTCCGTTAACTTCACAAACTTGATCTTCGCAATCCTATTTTCAGGATCTTTTTAGCTGTGATTCAGTTATGTAGGTAATCTATTCCATCTTGGTTTATGTTTCATTTAAACAATATAGCAGGATATTCTTTACTAATTAAGCTCCTCACACTTATGTTAGTAGGTACAGCCAACCACATTTCAGTGCCTAAGGAAACAGCTAGCAAGTTAGAAAACAAAAAGAATCGACAAATTAAAAATATATTAAAATCGTACTTCACCGCTGGAATGTATAAAACAGGGGAAGGGCATACGTGTGGACCCACTTCGTGACAAACACTGTTAGCGAGTAATTTATTTATTATATAATCGATAGCGCACATAATCTAGAATGATAGATTGAGCGTTATTGTTACTGTGTTTTTTTAATTAATGAATGCATGATGTAATAAATAGTTTCAAATTTAAAAAAAAATTTTTTTTTTTTAGTGGTATCAATTTAGCTGCTCTAAGCTTAAAGGCGATCGTACTGCAATTCTATCTACTGATGTGCAATAGATTGTATCTTGAACATGTAATGTCATCGTGTTCTCTGTTAGCGTCGTTTGATATGCAAACAGAGGATCCTAAATCTTTGTGGGTGTTCATACTATGTGGTCTTATGCTTTACCAGCTGAAAGCGGGATTAATTGGAGCTGAGTCTTGCTTGTGGTAGGTGGTGGGCGCTTCGATAAGAGTAAAGGTAGCTGTGAGTATTGGCTGCCAGTCTGCTTGGATCTAACTCTAAATAGTTTAACGTAACTTAATAATTGGCTGCACTCTGAATTAATTGCTGCGATTATCGACTATCCGAACTAGTAATTTCATATTTACGTCAATATTTTGGTACCTAAGGTACATAATAACCCTGTCGAGGCTGCGGGTTGTCCGCAAGGGATACCGCGGCCTCGACATGAAGGGCGAAGAAGGAACATGGGTGGTTTTTAGTCAGTAGAAGTCTGACACTCCCTTTCGCTCTGCCCAAGAGCGGGAGGGGTTATTTGATGATTTCTCACCCCCCAAAAAAAAAAAAAAAAAAAAGGTACATAATAACGAAAAAACTTCGCATTTTACTTACCCTTCTTTATGGCGGGTGGAAAATCATCAAATAACTCCTCCCGCTCTTGGGCAGAGCGAAAGGGAGTGTCAGACTTCTACTGACTAAAAACCACCCATGTTCCTTCTTAGCCCTTTATGTCGAGGCCGCGGTATCTCTTGCGAACAACCCGCAGCCCCAACGGGATTTTATGTTATAGTTAATGTTATTTTGTAGTTACTCGCTAGCTATAAAATAACATTGATGAACTAGAAACTAAAACAATACCAACTTTTCTATTGCTGTTTTCATGTTGACTTTTCCCAGTAAGTGCTACCGCGGCAGTACTTCCTCACTTCCTGCCTTCACCCAGCAATTAACCACGCCCATGTTTGATTGATTTCAATTTTCAACGTCTAGATTACTGGTTGAAACACGTGTAACCTTGTAACCATCAATTAATTTGAGTCTCTCAGAAAAAAGATATAGTTTTTTTTGACGCAGAAAATCTCGTTCTCAGCTTGGCATTATCGGATTAACTAAAGTGTAGAAAATGTAACTGTCGTGAATTTTTAAACGTACAATAATAATAATCATTTATTTCAGATTCATCCTAAGATTACATCCATATTTGTTAGTAGAATTGCAAGCTTACAAACTAGTGTTAGTAATAATAATTAATTAATTTACAGCGTGATGTGTGTGTGTAACAATGTTCAGTGGACACAGGCTAACAAAAATTATATTTCAAGAATCCTCTTTCTTTATTGTGTTGTTAGTGCCTAACCTCAGGTTGGTCGGCGTTTTTATGTCGTCCATGGGCTTCTGACATAGCTTTACATGCCGTCGAGAAATATCCCGCAGACATGCTGGTTTCCTCACGATGTTCTACTTCACCGAAACAAGAGTGATATTTATACAATACGCACATGATTTAAAAAAAACAGAGGTACGTATCTTGGGCTCGAACTCAATGACAATGCATTCTGTCAATTTAACATCATTTATTACATTGTGTGTCTCATGTTGTCGAGCTGAAAAACTTTTCTAACTTATAGTTTTTTTGAAAATCCTTTGGAAAGCGATAGAAGAGTGTCACGCAATGATTTCAAAACGCAATTGCGGTAGTGTACCTGTACCCACCGTTCCGTGTTTTCAGTATAAACTAGTTATATTATCTCAAGCTGTTGGTAAATAACTAAAGTTAAGCATTAACACATACTGTCGTAACAGCTGTCTGTGTAGAAATCATCCAGAGTTTGAACTTTCATGAATAAAATTATATAACCTAACCAAAACTTTCTAGTATTTACGGGTTTTTGACGACTGCCACCGACATCAATCAACGTTACGATGATGTTATAACTAACACAAATTGCTAGAAATCTTTAGACATGACATGCACAACCGGAAAAATTGAAGATATTGTGACATCTGCCAACCCGCACCGAGCCCGCATGTTAGATTACGTCCCATGCCCTTTTACACTGAACCCCTGTCCCAGCAGTGGGAACCGGAAGACTATACGAAATTCTATATTCTAGCCCCATTAAATATCTGAAACTCGTCCTACCTTACAACCTTACCTCACGTTGGTACGAGCTACACGAAAATAACTCATCTCTTGTCTAGAACAAGTATGTCGGAGCTGAGCGCTAAGTAATGTAACTCAAAGCTCCTAATGCACCCCAAACTTATACCCACTAAGCTAGAAGTACTAAAACGCCCCACAAAATTAGTGATGTGTAATTCCTATGATAGTGAAGTGATGACAGTAGAGTCAGTGGGGCGTCTCGGGTACATTATTTGAATAGTGTGTGAGTTGGCAATATTTGGGTTGATATATGTTATTGTATTCTTAGATGTTGACAACACCATATAGTGTTTGTGTATGTTTATTGGCATGAATCATGAGATATACAAAGTAGGTGGAACATTTTTTTTTTTGGCTATCCGAAAATGTTTGGTGGAAATTGGTTTCTTAGTTGGATGTTATACGAACATAAATGAGAGAAAAAGCTTTGTGTTAGTAAGTAATTGCCTATCTATTTTTCTTTTATAATAGTGATAGTAAGGACCGAACGGCCAAGAAACAATGAGTATCTGTAATTATTATGATGAGGTAATAAATCAAGGAATACTGCAGGCCCGATTGACAGCAATGCGTCGTCTGCCCCTATTCATAAGTTTTAAACATACATGGAGGAATGTAATAATAATAATAATGCTTTATTTCCAAAATTACAATTTAGCAGAATGGCACTACGTGTACAGACTATTTATGTATAAACTTATTCTTCACTTATTTATGATTCCACTGAGTTTAAACCTCTGGCGCCCAAGCTATGATTAAACTTGTGGGGTGTCAGGGCTCTCTCTTTATACATTTAATGTGTGATAGCTACAAACGTAAACTTAGCCGTAATAGTTTTTTATCGCCACTTGAAAGCTTTAAATTAAACATAGGCTTCTGTGCCCCAAATAATAGTGACAAAAATACCCCTTACATAATTAATAATGCCAACCAGCTTCGAATAGGACGTCGCGAAAGCTGTGAGCTACGGGAGGTACCGTCTATTTTCAACTAACGTAAATAGGTCCGCGATCACTACAGCCAGTCTCGTAAAAGGATAGGATTTAGAAACTGAGTCGGTTTCACTCTCGCAAGATTGTAGCCACTATTTAGATTTTAGAGGATCAGTGAAATGGCTCACTTAGTGCATGTGTTAGGAAGAGAGAAATTACCACTAAAGCTTTACTGTGATGGAAATGGTTTTAGCTTTAGGGTATGTGATTACCCGTCGGGGCTGCGGGTTGTTCGAAAGAGATACCGCGGCTTCGGCGCAAGGGCTAAGAAGGAACATGGGTGCTTTTTAGTCAGTAGAAGTCTGACACTCCTTTTCGCTCTGCCCAGAGCGGGAGGGGTTATTTGATGATTTCCCACCCCCCAAAAAAAAAAAGGAGCATGTGATTATGTTTGTACCTACTCTAGCATCTCTAGCACCCATATCAAAGAGTGTATACTCACATTTATAAGCAGTACTCGTCTTGTTTGTCTGAAGAGAGGTCATGTATTAACTAAAATTAGATTTCCCGCCGGAAGAGTTGAAAGACTGGTCCTGAGTACTGCACACCGGACAAGATAGGGTGTAGCGATTAGATTATTTTGCCCTGCAATGAGATAATAGGATTTATACACGATTGCCCAAAAAAAAGAGTGTTATGTTTTAATAGTTTCTTGGATATTTCTTAGGTAATTGACAACTATCCTTTAATAAACTAAATAAACAAAACCAGGTCACCGATCGCTATGTTAATATAAACAGTAAAAGATAGCACAAAGTGGAAATTCACGAACTATTCCCGCGTTCAACTATAAAGTTGCAAACTTTAGCTTAAGGTGAATGCTCCAACCACCCCGCGAAATTCAAATTTTCTTACGTTTTTTGTAATTTGCAGGTCAGTGTTAGTTTGTATGTTGATTAGAATATTAATTGCGGCTGTAAGACGTATGTAGTTACAGAAATATAATCATCAAAATCATCAATACAAGCCTCCAAGTTCATAAAGGTGCAGGAACTTGAAAAAGTCATTTTTGCACCTTTATGAACTTGGAGGCTTGTATTGATGATTTTGATGATTATAATTCTGTAAGTACATACGTCTTACAGCCGCAATTGATATTCTAATCAACATACAAACTAACACTGACCTGCAAATTGCAAAAAACGTAAAAAAAATTGAATTTCGCGGGCTAGTTGGAGCATTCACCTTAAAGCAAACAAATAACGTATGAGATGAACTAGCAACTAGCGAGCTCGCCTTACTTGATAGTATGTCTCGGTGTTTGGACGTATTTTCTTGTTCTTTGGCGGAATTCCAGAGGGTGACACTTAGTATAAATTCCTAGTGTGGGGCAACGTTTTTATTAAAGAGGAGAGAGAGAGTATGTTGTCCACTGTGTATTTCTACCCAGACCCGTTACTTGGGACAGGACTATTAGTAATTTATGACTACTTTTGTTAGCTTGGGTCTTACCTGTTAAAACAAATGTATGTGTTAATGAGTAAATAAATAAAATATAAAAGTACGCATATACTGATAATTTAGTGAGCTTCGTTTGAGAATTCTTTGTGCCTTTTAGAGTGAGAGGAACGGACATACGAAAGTATAAGATTTGATAATCTTAATGATAATGTCATAAAGATAAGTTAAATAGATGATTCATATGTACATTTGACCTTTAAAACTTTAAATTCTAACGGTCGTTTTCAAAACTGATAAGCAACAGATAAATCAATGCCTAAATTGCAGCGCAAATTTTCAGACCAAGTACTACAATGAGATTACCTACAACCACTCCCTCGACTAGCATCATTCTCCTGAAACGCATTCAGACATTTGATAACAGTTGGAAACTAATTGAATATTATCAAGAAATCTTACAATTTCGAAGAAATCTAATTAAGGTGGTGCCAACTTTTACTTATTTACGTTGTTCTAAATAAAAGTGACTTGTGAAGCGTCTAAAAATACAAACTCGTAAATTAAACATATTATTATTACAATAAAACAACAAACATTTCACCAAAAATTTAAATACGACAGTTTTATTGATCCCACTCTTGTCACTTTCAGGTTCAGACAATTCAAGCTGAGCCTGCTTATATTGTCCGAAAATGAAAAGTAGATCCCAGTATCCTTTATCTGACTGTTATGCCAAACTTTATAGTAAACATTTTTGGAAGAAAATCCGTGCTTGTTTTGTATACATAGTAGTTTTCAGTTCAAATCTAAACCGTTAAACTGTACTAATCATGAATAATAAAGAATTATTGGTTGTAATATCAACCGTGGCTGGTTTTCCCTTTTATTGCGCCGTAGCTCAAACACAGTATATTTATACCTGGAGTTCAACTTTAATAATGGTTTATTGGTGCTTACATAGCGTGCAATGCGTAAATGATCGTATTTCAATAATCTAAGAAATATCTGTAGCTTTGTTTAGTAGTTCTATTGATCAGAAAGGGTTTCCTCACAGTGTTGGCCAGTTAGTTATACTACAATCCTTACTGATTGAATAAACTTAACACAGACCATACATGATTGCATACCATCACTTTAGTATAACGCCTGATTTGAGATTCAGGAACAAAAAATATCTAATTATTAGGAGGTTTAATTGTCTGCTGTGATTAGGGTTGAATTAATAAATTATTTTATACCATTGCCAAGTTGTTAGTCGATTATAATCAACGGCCAATCGCATCACTTGACTTGCGTTTAATTTTGACGCATCGCTGATTTTCGTCCCAGAAACCCTTACGATGCGCCATTGTCATCCCAAACTATTTCCGAAGTCCACTTAACACCCCATCGTGCACTTCAACATAATTCTACAGTGTACAGCTCAACTCCTATCTTGATCTTCTATTGTACACCATAACTTTTGTCCATCTACTGTAGTGGCCAGAATTCACCATAAAATTAATTCAGCACTTAAACTTCATCATAAGCCTTCTGTAAGTACGGTCAAGATGCATTTAATGTCGCATCAGAACTTCTTAAGACCCGGGTTCTATCAAAGCGGAGCGGAGTGGAAACGCGATGGTTGGTTACGACAAGTGGGATTGATCGATTCAGTTGCAAGGGTTGTTTAAAGGTTCCCGTCGGGGCTGCAGGTTGTTCGAAAGAGAAACCGCGGCCTCGGCACAAAGGGCTAAGAAGGAACATGGGTGGTTTTTAGTCAGTAGAAGTCTGACACTCCCTACCGCTCCGCCCAGAGCGAGAGGAGTCATTTGATGATTTCCCACGCTCCAAACAAAAAAGGGATGTTTAAAGGTTTAGCTTTAGACGCTTGCCGCCGTCTGTCTGTGGCCTCTTCTTGCCTTGGAATGCACGATAGGCCCTTGGTTCCGACCGTCTTATATAGATGTTTGGCAGTCGTTACCGCCCTGAAGTCAAATGAGCAGTCTTACTTGTGAAGGGCTATCGAACTAACTGAATTAAGGGGATCGGATAGGCAGTCGCTCCTTGTAAAGTACTGGTACATCCAGTTGAACTGGAAGTCAAATTCAACATACTTTTGATGATAATGTAATCAATCCATGCACGTCTTCTATCCGCTCCGCTCGTCTCCACTTTAGTTGAAACTTGCCCTAAGTCGGCTCAACTCGTACAGCTAAAATCTAGCCATAATTTAGTTTATAGCCTAATCTAGAACTGTGGTCCCCTAGAGACGCGTAAGTCACATTAAGGTTTAAGTTAGTGTTTTAGAAGTGACGTATTTTGTCATAATAATAAAAGTTTGCTGCGTTATTTGCAGGAATAGCTGAAATTAACTAGGTGTAGTTATATAAACTCATTGATAAATGCGAAAGTTATTGAGTCTGGTCTTTTCACCTATTCGGTATAACAAACTACTGAACGGATTTTGATAAAATGTTGCACATAGGTAGCCATAATGGGTAACAATATTTCTGATTATGCATTTCAACCGGCGCGGTGGTACGATACCGTGGGCGACTTCCACGCCGGAAAAAGCTCGCCTTTAAATTTCTGTTTTATTTTCATGCTTTAGGAGTATGTTCTTAATGTGCTGTGACCGCATTTTCTATTTTGCGGTACGGTACGTATATTACCTAAAAAGTACTGGAGTACTATATACTTTTTGGAGTACTGGGCCACTTACGGGCCCATATTATAAAAATCTCTTCGCTAGATTATCCTGAAACAAACCATCTTCCATTTGGTTTGTTATTCTTGATAGCACGTGATATTTAAACGTGATTTGTAAATTTCATATTTCGCACTAGAGTTTTAAGGGGCGCGGGCGGTTAGGTTGAGCAATGATAATCACAACACAACAAAGCATCCATCACCAATAAATTACAAACTTATTACAGACAACCGCATTCAACCTCTCATCCTAAACGCATGTACCTTCTCTGTTCCGTCGTGGCTAAAAAACTTTTCTACTTGACTCTACAAATCATTAAATTTGACAGCGGGTCCAGTTGACCAATTCCAAAATAGTTTTGGTCGATTGGACCCGTGGGCCCCATCTGAGTGGGATCAATTTACCAAAGAGTCCCAACGCACAAAAAACATAATTTCTACCTGATTTCCTTAAATTATTCGTCTAAGAACTTTGAACTCAACGATCCTACATGCATGGCATATGAGTGAAACATCTCCATAACTATTACAGATCTACTATGGTGCTACCTTCTACCTCCTCCCTTACGTTTTATGTGTGTTACGTGACGTCACAGACCCGTCTTTTGTGGCGCGCGATTTATAGGCATACCTCAATGTTTTACTGGGCTAAAGTGCGACTTTTACCGCCTTTAACGACTTTATTTTCATCGCTGGAAAATTTTTAGGGATTCTGTAAAACTGAAATTGTGTCTGAAAACCAAATGCTACATTAAATCGGTGGTAACACATTGTTCTTGAAATCGTCTTTCGTAGTACAAAAGGTGGAAATTTAATCACTTGTATCTGAGCCTATACATATTTTTTTCGCCTGTGCGTTTAATAGCGGATGTTGTTTAGTATGGCGGGTCGAATCACTCCATTGACGAATGCTGGTGACTTAATCACCCCTCTGTATTTCACATATACAGCTCTTGTACCGTCTATGGCAAAGCCTAAGACTAGTGTCCTCATAGAATTATGTCATTGGCAAAGGGGCGCGTCGGCATTTGATATAGCGCTCCCAATTTCATAGTCCCTTTATTCATTAGGACATAGACCGCTACAATTCACCTGGAACCTTTCCACCTCACAAATCATATCCCCACCACACGATCATAACTCAAGATCTCAACAATTCACAGGTAAACCTCACCTCCATTATTTATAGGCTCATCCATTGCTTACCAGTTAGACCAGTCATCTCTTGTTGTTCACGGAGATGCTGTGAGATACAGATTACAGACGTCATCGTGACACTCTGAACGTGAATAGATGTAATTTGTAATGTTTCTGATTATTATTATAAGGCTTCTTAGGGTTGCTTCACACATCGGTACAAGACAGTGTCTAGACTTTATTAAAGACTGCGCTTCTTCTCAGAGGAAACAGGAAACTCCGACACCTTTAAAAAAGCTAAAGGTTTTAAAGTGCTGCCACAATTGAGTTACAGAAGTTATGGTCATATTTGTCATTAGGATCGGTATAATTCGGCAATGCCGTGCGGTAAAATCTGTTCGGATTAGCTCGAATGTTCAATTGCCGTACCGACCATAACAGAAATAATTAGGGTTGTTAGATTAGAACAAGCAGCTACAATAAATTTGCTGATCGTTATGAGCTGAATGCAAAATGAATTTGCGTTGTAAGTGTGCCGATTCGAACAGGGTGTGTACCATCCCTTATGAACGAGTTGGTATAATTTGTTTCGTAATATGACGTAAAACAGACAGAGAGACAGTAGATTATTAATTACTCTCTTCTCTCTGTGAAATTAACATAACACACACATATTTTCCCCTGTTTGTACCTGCTAAAAAGGCTGTGTACGTGAAATGTTCTCAAAATTACCTAAAAGTGTGATTTACGATGCAAAGAACATTAAGTTCAGTGTACAGGCCACACTTCATATAAAATACACTAATTTTATTCGCGGTGTAAGTGTGTATGTTTCATAGTTAATTCTACTGTTACTTACATCCAGTATTCGCACGATTTGTTGGTATCCCAACCCCTCGACTCCATGTTACATTCTCGCCGGTTTTCGCCACAAATGCAGACGTGCATATCGTGTTAGGTGAATTCAACACACATATATCCCATCCTAGCAGTTGCTCACGCTATTTCTCTTGCTCTGACATTTATCTGCCTACATTCCAAGGGTGGTTAATTTTGGTAAAAGTTTAGTTAACATACCTAGTATGAACATTCGTCTTTTATTGCATTTAAGGCTCATCTTACGAGATGTTCGTCCTTTCAAATACTAAACGTGTATTCTTTCGTGAGAATTTTAAAATAGTACTAAAGTCATGCTTATAGTTAAAAAATTTGTATAGTCATCCTTTCGTAGCATCTAAGGTACAACATAGGCTTTCATTAACATTTACAGCAAAATCAGGCCTAGATCATCCTAATATACAAAACCTAGTCCTTTATTAACTTCCATCTCCAAGCTACTAACCTAAAAATTAAGCACAACAGCTTGAGCTGGAGTGTGCAACCGCGCCAGCTCTAATGAACCGATAGCTCGAAGGTAATTGTATGGAAAAATTGTGCAATCCGACCCCCAGACCCGCCGCTTGGGAGGACTAGTTAGCGAACACTCCTCGCGACAAAAAATAGGGGGACCCTACTCATTTCACATCTTTTTCTAGCCACGTAATAAGCTGGGTGTGAAAACGGAAGGAGTTGTTTTTGTACACGTTCTGAGGAATTCCATAGATCTTGACAGAATGAATATGGAAACACAAAATTTTATGATGACATAAGGTAATACTGGGACCAGTCAGCGAGGCGAAGCCTATGTCCAGCAGTGGACGTCTTTATACTGAAATGATGATAAGGTAATAAGGAAATTTAATTAAACCGCACATCACTAACGCTTATACTTTAACCTGGTTTCTATTAAAAAGCGTCGCACGAAACAGCGAAGAAAGAAATAATTAAACTTTGTTGTTTACGGAAATAATAAACAACAATTTTCCAAGATAAAAAATGAAAGCGGTGAAAACGTTTGATGGTTAGCGTGTGTGTTCAAATATTGCTGTATTGAATCATGCTTTCAGTGTGAAGAATGAAAACGTGTGAAAAATTCATTGAGTAAAAGCTCAATAAATTTTATGGTTTGATTTTAGAAAATTCGTTAAAAAAGCAATCAGTTGTCAAAGATGTCAATCTTAGCATGTTCTACTGTTACTTCGATATTTATTTAATGTGGTTAATTAGTGTCTCAAACTTCATATCTGTATTGCCGCCGCAATAATTGTGAGATCTAATCTAAATATTGGTTAATTTAGCATAGGTTTAGGTTCCACAAATAAAATATAACGAGTAAGGACTGTAGTTCCGAACTTCATATTTCACTCATTAAACCCAAACCCATCTTCCCGTAAGTCAGACAAGAATTTCCATTGTTTTCGAAACTCACGATCCGTTGAACATATCCCAGACGCATTGCGGTCGTATACGAGTACAGCAGTACGAAGTTATTATAAAAGGTAACACCGGGACGGGGTGAATGCGTCCTGCTACCGTTGTAACTCTTCATAATTGTGTAGCCCTGTGATTTTTATGTGATATTACGTCTGAAACCGGTTGGCCACAAACTACGACGATCAAGCGACACGTGGGTTGAGCGAATAATACAAATGAAAGAAATGCATTCCACGAGATAACGCGACGCGACGCTTGGCGGTTCTCACGAGATGGAAACAAGTGACGAACCTGCGGACCATTTGACGCAAGTCGCATCGCCTAAGGTTGTGAACGGGGTGTTACTATTCATAATTGTGTGGCAGTTTTGACGCGGTATTACGTTTTCAAAGGATGAAAGAGAAAATTTTAATTTCATAACTGTGCAGTGTGCATAGCTTAATCTTCACTAAGTATGCCGAGCGAACCTAGGATGTAGAGTAATAAAGAGTATATTATAATAAAAACAGCATTGCTGGCTGACTGGCTTGTGGTTATGGTTGAAATTTCAATAACGCCGTTGAATAGCTTTAGCGGTATAAGTTATCATTAAATAGTTCATGCTAGGCTGCTTCTTCTTTCCGTACAAATTATGTGATTAACATTCGTGTGACATCATCCATTACCGGACTTTACCAACTTTTGGGCATTGCCTTTTTTTTTTTTGGCGGCTGGAAAATCATCAAATAACCCCTCCCGCTCTTGGGCAGAGCGAAAGGGAGTGTCAGACTTCTACTGACTAAAAACCACCCATGTTTCTTCTTAGCCCTTCATGTCGAGGCCGCGGTATCTCTTGCGAACAACCCACAGCCCCGACGGGACCCGCAGCCCCGACGGAATCCGCAGCCCCGACGGGACCCGCAGCCCCGACGGGACCCGCAGCCCCCACGGGACCCGCAGACCCGACGGGATTATATTATGCTCTCACAACCAATATTTTCACCCCGACGGGTTGGGCACTGGCCTCTATTTGCTTGTGCCAGTTTCGACATTCTTATGCCAACCTCATCCAGTTTGACTCGTCATCACTGCGCCTTGTTAGGTGTCCTGTCCAACGATAATAAAGTGCACTCTTACTTCATCTTATCTTCTAATATATAAAATTCTCGTGTCACAGTTTTCGTTGCCATACTCCTCCGAAACGGCTTGACCGATTTTGATGAAATTTTTTGTGCCTATTCAGTAGGCCTGAGAATCGGCTACTATCTATTTTTCATACCCCTAAGTATTAAGGGTTGTCCACACCAAACATTTTTTTAGTCACCCATCAAAGTTACCGGGAACGAAGTCGCGGGCATCAGCTAGTTACTAATAAAATCCTTAAACTGATGACCTACCTATACCTCTCGTACCTACTCCAACATTTCACTTACCACTTATTATCCATCACCGCTGAGCAAACAGCTCATCACTTAGGGCACTCGGTACACATCGTCACGGACCTCGTCTCGATTGCTCGGTGTCCAGTTACTTTTAAAAGCACTCTCCACACTGTTGGCACCTCCATCCTAGCCAGCCTTATCTAGATTCAAGGCTTTATTAAATTTAAGATCCTTGTGTCAATATTTTTTAATCATCATTTTGTAAGAATTACCATTTAAGTAAAAAGAACTTTGGTTTTTTATAAAGGACTTCGTTAGTATGCTAAAATACCTTTTATCTCGAACATAATTTTGACAGTCAAAGAAATATCAATAAACTAACTTCGTTTAATTTTCTAGCTATTCGTTACAAATGTTTTTACGTAATCGCGTTGAGTGAAAGTTTGATCACAGAAAATTGTCTATAATTTCTTAATGGAAATACATTTCAAGGGTAGAAGGTAGGTTAGGTATACGATTACCTGTGAAAATTCAAACTACGAGGTGATATCAATCACGGTTTACATAAACACAATAGTGAAGCGCCACAAAATGACAGGCTATGTAACATTTAAAACAAACCTCAAGCGCGCGTTACAGATGAAAATACACTCGCGGCTCACAAAAGTGGTATCCTCCAAGCGAGACAGACTGACAACCTGAATAATAAAGCTGAACTGGGAATAATAGTGCAGGTTTTGGGTAACAATGCGATCGGTACAATTATTTATGGTATTGTGGAATAGGTGATATCGCTAGAAAGGTTAAAAAATAGCTAATATAGATGAAGATGAATACTTAAATAACGAGAATGATGACTGTTCTGTTATTTTATCCAAATTATGCTGAAAATCAGCACTTTTCAATAATTAAATTAGATACTTAGTGCCCCCAAATGCCAGCAGTTCGCCACTTCATATTAGTAAGTAAGCTGGAAAGTATAAGTGGCGGAACAAATTGTCCATGACCACATTTGTCTGCCAATTGAGCAGTTGACAGTTTTTAGAAATGAACATCATCATACACTAGTTATTTCAACAGCTAAAGATACCAAGGGTTGTGATACCTTATAGTAAGTCGTCAAAGTTAAATTCAAAGCGCAGCGAGCGAGGAAACTCGCACACAACTGTTGAATAATAAAGC
Source organism: Diarsia brunnea (assembly GCA_949774965.1). NCBI lineage: Eukaryota > Metazoa > Arthropoda > Insecta > Lepidoptera > Noctuidae > Diarsia > Diarsia brunnea. The sequence goes on from OX459010.1 coordinate 19,011,256, forward strand.
AATTACGATAGTGTGCGCTGTGCTGATGTTGAAACTTCATTTTCTGATTGCAATACAATACAGTTGGATCTATTTCCTGGTAGATATAGGTTTAAGGACATCTTCACAAATATGAAAATACCTACATAATGTAAAAGTCAAGTTCTGTGTACATGGTGGTCATTTTCTTTGCTTCAATTACTGAAGTTTGACCGTTAACTCGGAATATTTCATCGAGGTTTATTTGGAAAATGTCAGCCGCGAAATATATTAATTTGTGACTTCATTGACGTGACAGGTTTTAATATTAATATTGAAACAAGGGCGTCAGGTCACTGGAACCGAGATATTTTTTTTTCAGGTGGGCTGCTTCTAAGAATGCGCTACACTTAAGTGGGAGGCAAAACATTTTTCAAGTCGGCTTGTCCTTCCCCCAGTCAGCTTACTGTCACTCACCTGACGTTGGCAAACAACTCAGAAAAAGGCACGTCTATTCTAGAGACTGAAGCTTAATGGAATTTTGACAATAATAAACCTAGCCAGTCATCACTCATTAGCCTTACCTGTCCCATCAGTTACAAATTTGTCTCAAACAGATATAAACCTTATTCCTGTGGGGGTAGGTGGAAACTACTGATAAGTAGATCTGGTTATACACGAGACCCGGTGACATCGATACGTACTCGACCTTTCCGAACAACAAATGATTGGTGCTCCTCATTACCAAAAGGGCTCTTCATCAGAAAATAAAAGTGGGTACTCCGACAATAATCAAAAAACCAATGAGTTTTGTCTTCTTCCCAGCAATAACCAAGCAATTTTCTAAATCCTGTAGAGACTAGTTACCTCGTCTAAACAATGCTTTGACGTAGCCGCTATATTTATTGCACCCAACCACTGTAATACCCATTTCTTATTGTTTTCTCTGCCCCTGGCGATTAAACGAGCTACCATTGAAAACGTATCAGAAACAAGGGGATTATTGCTTCATTTTTCTCAAGACAAAAGGAGGAAAATATCTACTAAGAGTATTAAAGATTGCTTTTTTTGCCTTTAACTGTAGAATATTCATGAATAATGACTTTAGGGGCGATGTTTATTATTTTGGGGTGACATAAAGTAAAGTGCCTTTGGGGAAAAACAACATGCTTTTGAGGCAACGAATTAGGATGAGACAATATTGCAAGAATATGAATGCTCCCAGGCTCTTATGTAATTTAAACTAAATTAACATTATAAAGGTGTGTTTTTGTATGCTAAAAATGACAAAACTTTAGAAAATGTAAAAGAGATTAAGTTCTTGAAAGCTTCATCTTCTAGACATTTAGACAACTTTAAGGAAACTAGCGCACTATGCGACCACGACAACGACTTGTCGCATGACTGGCTGTTCTCTTACACAAAACTGCTGGGACGCCCGGTCATGCGAACAAACTTTCTTCTTTATCCAAGCTTCTGCGGCCAAAGTCGGGGTTGAAGTGCGTGTCTATAATCCTCATGTTCAAAATAAGTGTTTTTTCAAGAGGAATCAAGTGACAGTTGCGCTTATAATCGACAAAAAAAACTCACTCCTTTAAAACTCAAACCAGCAATTTTCTTCACCCAAAATTGCCCTTTTCCAAACAAACAATCGGCAAACAGCAAGCAACAATTTTGACATATCTCATTAATACTGCATCGGGTTCTGGCGTTGGTCGTGTTGGGGGCTAGAGGGGCCCGTTGGGGCTGTAACTAGTAATTGGCGTGGTTTACGACGCTCTGCCCTCGGTAACACGCCTGCCCGGAGTGAACGCTGATAGATACATGTCGGGGTTAAGGCTATTTGTCAAACGACGCGTACGAAAGGGGAATTTGAGAGTGAAGGCTTTTGCTTTTCGTAGTTTTCTTTGAGGCAGGGGAAAATGAATTGGGTATTTGACTTTCGCGTGTAGGATGTCGATATGTTTACATCAATATGTGTCAGTACACTACAGGGATGATTAATAGTTAAATATGGAAGATGAAGACATGCTGTGCCAACCACATGTACTGTTCGGTGTTTGGGGTCTTGCTTGATGTACTCATGTTTAATGATAGGTACCACTTACATACTTCTTCTTTGTAACTTACATACTAAATTTCATTTATATAGTGAGAATATCTTACACACACTACACCCAAGAAAATTGAGGAAAGGACAGCAGAAGTAGCCCACATTTCCTAGTAGTATCATAATTCTTGATTGACAATGAAACAATTTTATTTAAGTTGCAAAGAAGTCGCATAAGTTTTTTCTTACAAATCATTCCTCGAAAGACTTTATTTGGAGAATCTAATCCTTTCAAGATTCCTCTTAATCAATAATTGTTAGTGCAAACTGTGTTCTATAATTGGCACCCCCGATGAGAGTTCCCTTCGCCGTAGCTAGCTACAGAGCAAGCAATAAACATGGCCGCGGTAACTTGCAGTCGGCACCTGGATTAGTGGCCGACTGAATTCGATAACGAAGCTGTCGGTTTGAACCGTCTTATTGAACTGTTTCAGCTAGTTTGGGGGTTCAACAATCCTGTTTTGAGATGTCTTTACGTCTAGTCAGATTTGAATCTTAGATTTAAGATAAAGTTCTGATAGATTCTTATTCTCACTTATAAGTGTGTACCATTACCACTTCTTGCTTCTACTTTCATAGTTTACTTGAAAATAAAAATAATAAGTATCATTTCCCTAAGTAGAAGCTAAGCTCTTTTAACAACATGTCAATATCACAATCACTAAATTAACTCTCAACTATTTCTTTCAATAGTATCTTTACCGTCGGAATAGTTAATACATCATGTTTATAAAATAATTAAAAATTAAAATGAGATACGGAGCACTTACAGCTCATTAAGTCTTATCAAAACTAACGTACCTACATATCAATAAAACTGAACCTCTCACACAAGTGAACCCAAAAATCCAGTGAAAGTGCAGTGTCTATTAAAAATGGTGGTGTAAGAAAATTTGCGCGTCAGCACGCGCACGAGGGATGACCGCGCGCGATGAGGCGCGGCGGCGGCGCGTGCGCGTGGCTCGGCACGCCCTGCGCGCGCAAGAATGGCGCCGTGTGCGCGTGCCGCGTGCACACCGCGCTCTTACAGGTAAATGTCGGAGATCTGTCCCTTCCTGGAGGATATTTATTGTAAATCCTAATTAAACATTACACTTGACAAACAAAATGATTAAATATAATTTTCTAACTGACGAAATGTGGATGCACTAATGGATACCTACCTATACCGAGACCTTACCCTTCGGGAATTACAGGCGTATTGTTATGTTATAATTTGTAAAGGTGACGTCAGTCTAAACTCGAATTCTAAGATGGAGTGGTGTCTTCTATTTTGCTTTAGTTAAGTATGTATTTCTATGTTCTATGAAAAGGTTAGATGATGATTAACAGCAATAAGATCACTCATTTATGTAAGGAGTGGAACTACGAGGTCCTATCTGTGTATTATGGCAATATTTGATTTTGATGGTATTTTGGATACTCAAACTACCTTTTACTCTGGCGTTTCAAAAGGGCGGTTCAACTTGTTAACAAACATGATTGAAAGCCTCTCCACTATAGTTAACATCCTTATGCATTAAATACTTGAAAATGACGATAAGGTGTGAAGCACTTTCAACTAAGCTGAAAGTCTATAATTACGCTGCGTATGTAATGAGGTCGGTTCCGAACGCGTGTGTTTCCGTGAAAGGTCTGCTACTTAAACGTGAATTAATTTCCCAGCTCAAAGTCTGAACGCAAAGCTTTTATGCTAATAACAATGAGTATACAGAGAGAAAAACTTTAAAATTGTACGTTCACGTTTATTTTGATTAACATAAGGGGGGATATAAGAGAAGATATCTTGTTACGGAATTTAACGCAAGTGATGATGTTGTATGTGAATACCAACGTGTAGTATCTGGCTGTTTAAATGGGACTTGCAATTGTAGAATCAAAATCAGCTTTATAAGATTTCGTTATTGCCAATCAGTGATAGTTTGTCTTAAACGTTATGACCTGTTGTATCCTCGGCTGCCTACTTTCTGTACTGGAATATCTGGTAATAAATACTACTACCAAATCAAGTGTGACTTGCACCATAATTTGATAGTTTTTTTTTACTGACTGCTTCATAAAACATTATTCTACGATTCTATCCGTCGCAGATGATGATAGAGACACTCTTATGCCTTATTTAAACTTAAAGAGAGGTGGTGCAAGGAGCTCTTAGCACAGGTGTCAGTATTCGACAAAACTAATCGTCTTTCATAGAATACAATGTTCTTTCAAAAACCAACTTGGCATATCGTGATTTGTAGTCGGACTTCGGTGCCACTTTGTCCCGATTTGATTCAATTTGACGCCCGCGCTGCCCTCAGTTAATAGTTCGTTCCAACTGCTAACAACGTGCACACACTGTCCGCCGACTATCTAGTTTACTGTTCTGAGATTTTCACCAAAATTTACTCATAGGTTATGGAATTTTAAATTGTGTCTGCCCCAGGTGTACGTAGGTATTTTGTTATGGTTTTTACTAAATGTGTCTGAAAAATCTTTTGGTGTTTCTTCATGCATTCACATTTTGAGCTGCTCCTGTCTTTTGTTTACCAAATATGGACCCAGAAACCAAAAAAGCGATGACGGCATATCTGCCTTTTAGGCAACCCTGTACAAACCATATCTTTACATCAAATTATTGATCTGAATAACTGATGCATGCATTCTGTGCCCGATGGGATTAAAAATATTTTTTACCAAACCAATAATAAACTCATATTTAATTCAGCTTTGGAGGGAATCTGTATCATTAAAATTGCCAGTGGAAGTGTGGGCAGACAGACTGATCAGAAATAGATCGTAGCGGGCCACTGAATAAGGAATTGTAGGCTTTTAGTGTAGAGTTCAACCTTATTTCAGTGTTGGTCCAAATGTGTAACGTTAATTTATTTCAGACATGGTCCATACATTACATACAAATTAAATTTAGCTAGATGTAATTTTCTTTCACATATATCATACACGGTATGAGGACTTTGACGAAAATTAACGAAAACCTATTAATAATCGAAGATACAAACGTTAACAGACTACCTATAGAACACTGAAAATTAAGGCTGCAGCACGGCCAAAGGTAGTTTCAGGAATAATAACCGTCATAAATAACCATTTGTTAGTTTAGTATAACAGCAATTCTCAATCTACACAATTAAATTCCACCACAAAACCTGGGACCGGTTTATTGAAAATCCATTTCCTCAGCTTATCTCAGAATATAATTTAACGAACCGCAATTTGAACCGCTATAACACTGACAAAGTACAGTGTGTCTGTACAGTCAAGTGCAAAAATATAACGACGCATAGACAGCTTGAAAAGATCTGAAAAAGGAAGAGTAAACTACTTCTTGTCGTATCGATGTTACTTCTATCTTACAGTTTAGGCCCATCTACTGTGACCACGTTTTTTGCAGCGGCAGAGGTAATTCAGGTAAAGGGTAAATTTCAGTTATGAATTCAATCGTGATTAGCACATTTTAACTGCGTTCAAGAGCCGTTTGTATCAATATTCCACAACAATTATAACACTGACAACTCTTGAACTGATTGCGTACAGTTTTATTGATAAATTTCTGAACCCTGCGAAAATATTTTCATGAAACAACAGTAAACGACACCTTATCATTGATATTACATTTTTATCCAATAGAGTTGAAGTTTAATTATTATTTTCCTGGTAGTTCAGATCCCTTTGAACTGTCCATTCGTCCCTTTTTCCCGCTGTCTGTACAAGCCACAACCCGCAGCTCATTCCACTCGCAAGCCGTAAAAACGGATCGGAAACGTACCGGAAAACCGTTGTGTGTCGAGTGTCATGTTTAATATATATTTTTTGTTCGTATCGCCGGAAATTGATTCGGTTGAAACTAGCCGCCTGCTAATTGGAACAACTGGCGTCGTGTTTGTAGAAGGAAATTGAACTTACGCGGGGAATGTGGGAGCCAGTCTTGGTGGAAAGTGCCTGAGCATAACTGTGTGTGTTTGGGTAGGTTCTGGAACGTTTGTTGATTACACGACTGTTTTTGAGGCTATGTTATGTCGCGTCGGGGCTGTGGGTTGTTCGCAAGAGATACCGCGGCCTCGGCACAAGGGCTAAAAAGGAACATGGGTGGTTTTTAGTCAGTAGAAGTCTGACACTCCCTTTCGCTCTGCCCAAAAAAAAAGGCTGTTTTGTAATGTCTGGTATTCCGGCCACGGTGACGGGAATGAAAAAGACAAGCCTTGTTAGTTCGAGATTTTAATTAAAGCTTCAAAGGAATTTGCGTTTAGAGGGAAGCAGACTCCTTGAAAAGACGTGTACCCTGTACAACCGCCTTTCGCCAGTGTTATGATTTCGTTCCATTTAGACACTTCTTCTTCTTAATCGTGTGGTTAGTTTTCTAAACTATATAGTGTCAGACTTTTAGTGCCACCCATGGGCCACTTTTTTTTTTGGGGGGGGGGGGGAATCCTCAAATAACCCCTCCCGCTCTTGGGCAGAGCGAAAGAGAGTGTCAGTCTTCTACTGACTAAAAACCACCCATGTTCCTTCTTAGCCCTTCATGTCGAGGCCGCGGTATCTCTTGCGAACAACCCGCAGCCCCGACGGGGCCCATGGGCCACTGACTTGGCTTAACATGCTGTCGAGAAATATCTGTCAGGCCTGCTGGTTTCCCCACGATGTTTTCCTTCTCGGGAAACATCGTGTGGAATTGAATATATGAATTTATGATAGTTGGAATTTTGTCAAGGTCAATATTATCACCGTGTATATTATAACTTTAGAACTTCTAATTAAACATGCAAACTATTCATGTAAGCTGCTTAATTATTGGATGCCTCGCTCAGTAGAATGACGTGTTAATGAAATTCCACCGGCCTCACTGAGGACATGGGTCAGTTCCGTTAGCCACTACGGACTTGACCCGTCACCCTGACATTATGACGTCATCTATCAAGATTTGTGAATTTCTACCTGAATATGGAAAAACGAGATTCATGATAATGTCTTTTATGACAAATGCGTTACGATGCGACCATACATCATTGGATCTGTCGATCGTGATGGATAACCGAAAAATGAATCTATTGACGGCTGATATTTCGGTACAGACGCGTTTTGTTCGACTGCAGAAATATACAAGTGTCTATGGTTCTTTTAGACTTTTCAGGAGGCAAGTCTGCGATTTTTTTAAATACTAAGCCATTATGACATCATCATCATTCTCCTGCCCTTATCTCAATTTATTTGAGGTCGGCGCAACATGTCTTCTTCTTCCATACTTCTCTATTTCTCGTCATGTCAGCAGTCACCTCCATCGTTTCTTTGGTCTTCCTCTACTCTTATAGCCATCTACATTCATACTCAACATTTTTCTCACAACATTTTCTTCATTCCTTCGCATCACATGTCCATACCACGACAATCGATTACCACACAATTTTTCATTTACCGGCGCTACGGTCAGACTTCCTCTTATGTACTCATTCTTTATTTTATCCATTCGCGTCACACCACACGTCCCTCTTAGTTATCATCTCAGCCACATGCAATTGCCTTTCATTTATCCCTTTTGTGGCCCAACATTCTGATCCATACACGACCATCCATAGACCGCCGAAATCGCAAAACATGTGTTCAGTTTTACTTCTGCTGATTTTCAGGCCAACATTCTCCAGCTTCTGTTGCCATTTCTCTTCAAGAACAATGTCGTCGGCAAACAGCATGCACCAGGGTGCCTCTTCGTGTATGTCCGACGTCAGACGTCTAAGCCATTATGACAACAATACGAAAACAGCGCCATTACTACCTAACTAAGTATCTCAATCAGTCCAACACGAGCGTTACCCGACTTGGGTCCCAGACTTGTTGAAGCAATCTCTGTGAATGCACACTAGTTAATAACTCTATTGAACGTAAACCGTTAGATATTCAAAACTCAAACCACTCATAGTAAAAAATAGTAGTCAGCAAGCAACCCGAACTACACTAATACTCATGTAAGTAGGTACTAACGCATGAAATACGAGTATAGTAACTGCTCAGCACAGTCAACACCCAAATGCATAATATAACCATCACCTGCCGATACCAAAATCGTCGCGTTACATACTCGGTTTATCGGTACTCTGAACATGTGTTTCAGGTGTAAGTTCCTGGCGACCTGCCAGACACACTGTTTTCCACCCAGACACTACTAGAATTTTCAATTGTATCGAGTTTCAAGAAGTACCATTGAGGCTGCCGCTTGCTTAGATCGCTGAACGTCTTAATACGTATGTCCGATAACAAAAAGAAAAGCTCTTTCATTTGGTGGTTATTAAAAGTGAATTGAAGAACTACACAAATATTAGATTGAATAATTGATATGACCACTAAAGGAACGGTTTAACTGACGAATTAATACAGAAGTATGGACAAAAAGAAAATATTTTGCCCAGACCCTAAGTAAACCACGGCGAGGAGAATTATGATGGAAATGATGAAAACTACTTCAAAGAGTTCCCATTAATACAACATTCATTTCGTTTAAACCCATATCACGATCAAGCAGTAAACGAGCAGAAAAACATCAAAAACAATAGATAACCAGTGTATAAGCCACATGACGAGGACGACAGACAAATGAAAGCGAATAAACAACTCAATAGAATCTGTAAGGCTGTCATGTCAATACAACGCGGGAGCGCGGTGGTACCACGCTACAGACGAGCTAGAAGACCAACTGAGGAAATGTGATACTTAGACAAGTCTCGTTTACCCTGAATTATCTGAATTCAGGGCAAATGCGAGATAAGTTCTCCTAAGCAGATGATATCGCATTTGAGGTCGTTATGAACATTACAGAACCCGCGATAACATAGTTACATTCTAAGCCAAAATGATTTGACGAGACATAGACGAAAAATAACGACTTTAACCTTTCTCCTGTAGAATGAGATGGGATAATTGAGCGAGTGATAACGTGCGAGTTGATAAGTGGCTTGGCTGGTAAAAGTTATGCCAGTGAAGTAAACGGTTTGCGCCATTTCAGCAGTCTTGATCTAAATCTATCGAAATCTATCACCACCATCATCTTCCTGTCCTTGTTGTGTGTTACTTGGGGTCGGTACTCCACGTTGTCTTCTTCCATTTCCCCCAATTGTCACTCTATCATTCAGTCCCTTTTCTTTCATACCATTCCTGACACAATATCCTTTATTGTGTAAAGTGTACCTTCTCCGTCTATCAGTTGGAAGCTGTCGAGTAACGCCGCAGGGTGCAAAGTGCGCCGTGGACGATGACACCGCCGGGGGGGTTGAAAGGGGGGAGACCTCCCACCGTGCACTATTGCTAGAAATAGGATAAGCAGAATTGGGCCAATGAAGAGCCGATCAATTGCTGGAATGTTTATTGGGATGAGGTTCTATTGCTTTTTAAATTGGTGGGAGTGGCATGGTGATGAAATATGAAACGCTATTTGCCAAGCATGGGGACCACGGATTTGTAAAAATTGGTTTAGGATTTCCATATACATTGTATAACTTCTTCGAAAAGCAAAACTGAATATTGGAATTACGTAAAACTTTGGGGTAAAGCCCACGTAGCCCGAATAATGAAAATGTATTTCTGAATAAATAGATAGTGCCATACTTTACTCTACGAGTATGTGTTGTGCTGGTCTGGTAATGATCACATTCATCGAGAATTAAGTATGAAACTTATACGTACCTAAAGATACTTTTATCTTATAAATGCTAAGTGACGTCTATTACTATTTCATTTCTTCTTACAATAGTTTTGTAGAGTATATTGAACTAACACTGCATACAACTCCAATATCGTCATTCCTTTTATCTCGTAATCCAACGCTTTAGTTTGTTGTTGAAGATAAGAAGCAGTGGCTTTCATTCGCTAGCTCAAACAGAAGTGCGACTTCTTGAAGAAACACTCGCTTTTGAGTTCGAGAACCAAGAAGGTAACATTTTATTTGCATTTTAAACGAACTCTTTGGAAAACTACTGGGCAAAAGGCCTTTGTTTCGTCGGAAAGAGCCGTGCCGTCTCCTAGCAAACTTAAAACAAAATCCCCTACTTTCAATATTTTTATAAACCCGTACTTTAATAACACAGCCTGTGCCAGTGAATAATTAATGACAGAGCTATCAAGGTAAATAATGTAATTACTGAACAGGTGCAATAGCTCTTATGACAAGCATTAGATACTGTTATTATATTCACACACACACACGCCTATATACACGGTATATGCACCGTTAATTGAATGTCAGTCGGTATATTAAATGCCTGACTCTGACAACGTGTTCACCAGCACAATAGCTACATTAATTGTGTACATGAAAAGGCTTTTAAGAGCAAATAATTACCGAACAACACTTGGATACTCGAAAAAGTTCTGCCAACAGTTTCCGATACATTTTTAACGAATTTGAAGCTAACTTTTACGTAAACATGAAAAGGATTTCCGGGCCTAGATAAAGTAACATTCAGGTGACAGCGACTGTCAACGGTATAGTACAGGGGGTTTGAAGAACAGGGACATAAAATTCCCCAATACTCGATAGAAAAGGGAGGATCCTCTGACCGGATGTTATGTGTGGGTGGGTAACTGCCCAAAATTTGTCGTTGTGGGTTCTCCATATGAACAAATTGTTCTGACTTTCTGAGGTCTTGCTGCTGTAGTAGTATTCGTTGCACTGCTACAAAAGTGTCAACCGTTTAAAAAAATACGTGACTGAATATGCGAAAGAGTCACACTATCACTAGCCAAATTATGCACATTTGGCCAATCGAAATCGCCTATATAATGTCACTTTATCTAAGCCCTCTGATACTGCAAAACTTCAAAGTCTCAGAAAACCCATAGTAACTCTCAATTCGCAACGCTAATGCGAAATATGACTACATGGAATACCTTTTCCCCTTCCCCCGTTCCCCAGCATTATCCATCGAGGTGTCTGCAGACAGAAGGCTTTGCGATATCCTCCCTTAATTTACAACCTCAAGTGTGGAGCCAGATCGATTTATTGAGAGGATAATATAACTTAGCTACATAAGATCGTCTGATAACAACTTTGATCCGGTTAAAAGTGGAGTCAAAGGAATCGCTGATTTAGTTACTTGTATGTTGGAGGCTGCGGGAATAAGGTAGTAACCTATTTATGATGTTTTTGCTGTCGTAAATCTCAGGACACCGATTTTTGAGGTTTATGAAGATTGAAGTATTCATGTAGAAGCTTATTTTTATACTATTATGAACAGAGATACAATAATATGATAATCTTACTCGATGTTATTGAATTATGTAAAAATGCTTCGGCTTCGTGCGCATATTCAGCAGTAGCGACAGCTGATCCCTGTCTTCGAATGTCACATTATTCGTACCTGTATTATTTTGTACTCTACCTTATATCTGTTCAACTATACCGACTACACTTACCCAAAAAGCCTTGTTTTCCAAACTATAAACAACTGTCCAACATGTAACCTAGGCTACAAAGCGTTAGAGAATATTTTACTACAAGGTACATTGCAAGCCGACTATAAAAGTGCGACGTGCAGGCAGTAAAACATACCGCAATGTACTGTAATCTAGGAAATGCACTCGTTGTTTGTGTGCATTAAGGTTTCAAAGCACTAGTCCCAATCTACCAATACTGGACTGAGAGTAGGACTTTTGTGGAGATAAATAAACTATTTATCAAAGGCAAAGGTATATTTTGCAGATTAACAATTTTGCAAAGACGTATACTGATTGCTTGAGACATTAACACCGTTAGAATTCAATTGAAGGCCGTTTCTAAGGCCGTTTTCAAGACTACCTAAGTCATTAGAATTAGTCGTGGAAGTTCCTGCAAACGGAATGTCGAAATAACATCGGCGTAAACTACTATAACTGTTTTATTTTAATTCAAAGTATGCCATCATCCTTAGCGTTTACACTTCTATTGAAAACTAACTCCAGCACCACAGCAGACTTAACCCTTAAGACTTTACGGTTCACAATAATGTAGAAACTGTGGTTAATACTCTGTATAGTTAGTGTTCATTATTAAAATATTAAAGACCGGCTCTTGCTTGTATAATTCACGGAGATACAAGGGAGATGGTTAATTAACTGCTAGAATATGCGGGAACTATTTGCCAAGTTTATGTCTACTCTAAGAGCAGTCCGAAGCTGCTTGCCCAGGTCATTTATATGGTGCCTTTAAATATAACGAAGTATTAAGAGATCACTAGTAAAAGATTGGTAACCGTCATGCAAGAATAATGCTAGCAGCAATCAATCACAACTAATATTCTTGTTAATCAAGGGCTAAGCTTTTCCTGTCGGGGCTGCGGGTTGTTCGACAGAGATACCCCGGCCTCGGCGCAAGGGCTAAGAAGGAACATGGGTGGTCTTTAATCAGTAGAAGTCTGACACTTCCTTTCGCTCTGCCCAAGAGCGGGAGGGGTTATTTGATGATTTTCCACCCGCCTTAAAAAAAAGGGCTAAGCTTTTGACTTGACCTGTAATAATTGACTTTCCCATATGTTCATCTCTCCATCACAACTCGCTAGTATCGACTCATTTCAAAAAGTTTTTTTTTTTTCACGAACACAAATTTTATTTACACACCTTTTCCAAAATCCAACATCAATATCAGCACTTATCAAACGTAATCTGATTGCATGCCACTAAAATAATGTCGATACGTGGAAATTAATCCCGAGTGCAATACATCTGTTTGAGTGTCACTTGCTAAAAGCGTCCGAATTCATTTATGTTACCGAACAAATAGTATTTTAGGCTGACGCAGTGTTGTTCGACAGATATTATTTGTCTACTCAACAAAACGAAAATTACTGATGTTGATAAAAAAACTACTAAACTGAAGTTAGACTGGGCTGGCTACGCCTGAGATATACCCAATGAGCTTTTGGGCTAAAATAGCCACTAGGAGCCCTGATTCAAACAAAAAGCGTCGTGGCATACTTCATTGAAGATGGCAGGACGAGGTAGACATAATCAACGACCAGTAGTCCACATTAGCCCTGGGACTGAACTGAAAGTCTTTGTCCAACAGACTAACAGTAAAAGTAACCTGATTTTACTGGATTCGCCAGAAAAATTAATGCACCCAGCAAATTGAATTTCGACGACGTTTCCCATAATTATAATATGCAAATATCCAAACGCCCATTAAAAGCAAGTTCTCCAATTTGCATGCTGAAAACTCGAGCAAAGTCCGCCAGAGTTGGAAAAACCGTACGATTGGGAATTTCTTTTAATGATTTGAACTACTTTGAGGTTGGAGATCAAAGATTTGTATTATATTTCTAATAACTGTGATCTTGTTATGTGGTAGTGGTTTGTCAAGTCCACTTTGACCACAGCACGCGAATCTTAACGCTCACAAATAATTTACAACCGGAAGAAATACTGACAACTCATATGGACACTTACAGTGCAACATATTAAAAAGTTAATAACAAATATTACTATTAAGTACATTTTAAATTCCTTTGTTTCTTCTGTTTGCATCGTCACTATTTAAGCGGATAGACTGAAAGCCCTGGTGGGGGGCTGGCTTTTCGTTCCTTGTCAGTACCGCGACCTCGTTCATCCCCGCGAGGCTTAAACTTACTTCAAGGTACACCTGTGCCCCGTCTAGACTCGTATCTTCTTAGCCTCACTTCGATAAAGTGATTTTTACAAGTTTTCTACAAGTTCCGTGGATTTGCTGTTATGTGCTGATGTTATATTTGTGTGCTCATACACATCTTCGGTTTTATAAAACTTTTGCATCACTTTATTTCTATTGCTGCGGATTTTCTGTAGCTTCAAGTTATGCTCCCGGATTTGATTGCTTCTTGTCTAAGAGTATCATAAAATATAGAATTGAAAAATGACGACTGTTAAGAAAAACCGTTATGTCTATATTCGCATAAAAGCGACCGGCCAAAGGCTTTTAGATGATTGCTGTAGACATATTTCTAATGTTATATTTTTCTTTTGTCTGCAGGAATTCGCAACTCTCACAAAAGAGCTCAACCAAGCACGGGAACAGCTCCTCGAGAGGGAAGAGGAGATTTCAGAGCTCAAAGCGGAGAGAAACAACACCAGGGTAAGTAACAAACAATGATTATAGATTATTTGAGGATAACAGATATGTATAGGCCCAAAGCTCGGTACAAACGTAAAATGCTGGGAAAATTCACGTGCGGAATTTCACTTCATCGTAGCTACTTCAAATCTTTGGACACTATCATCATCGGTAGCTATATTCCACTCATTGCTGAGTAAGGTCTCTTCCCTCATCAGTGCGAGTCTTCTCGGGATCATGTGTAGGTCGTCCATCCATCGGCTGTAAGACTGCCATAACTCCTCCTACCTGCTTCTTCCGGTTCTGTTGTGTTCCACTAATAATTTTTCCTTCCTTGTTATGTCTAGAAACCTCACTTACTGAACGGAAAACAGATAAGTCTATCTACGACGTTGCTTCAATCTGCAATAAGAGAATTCAATTGCCACCATTGAACAGTAAAAAAAATGTTCAAAAGCTCCAAAGATAAAACTATCACTTTCGAAAATACCAAGCTAAGACAGTATAAAGCTGACACCGCAACGACATAGTTGTTCTCTGGTCCGGATGAAGAGTGCACGTCACGTAAATAACCTTCAGAGAGCAGGCGAGAAGCCGTTTAGAACGCTCACCCGACCAGACGCGATGCACTCGCCAAGCTTCTTCAACCAATCTCAGCATTTTTAAACAGTTTTCACTTTTATTTGTTGAAATAAAGTATTTTTGTGGGAGCTTTCGAGAACTGTTGGTTGGATGATTTAGTTTGGGAAAATAGCAGGATGAATAGAATCATTTCATTCTTTGTCGACGTTAATCTAGGTAATTTTGACGACTGTGCAACGACTTATCTGATCGGCTACAATACCTCGTTATCGACAGCCTGAATTCACCCATTGCTGTGTATTTGCGACAAACCCGCTACACTATTCCCAATCCACTGCAACTCCTGACAGCCATAAGCTCGACGAAGTCCTAGAGAAACCAATTAACCGTTTTCGATCTCGAACGAAATTAATCAGAAAAAAAAATAGCGAAGGAGTAGGAAAAACATTTTTTCCACTTTCCTCCATATGAGCCACCACTACCACATTTAATTTTACCATTCCCCACGTTCCTGTGGAATAGTATCTACTGCTACAAAATATCTAAATAGCCTCTTGTTTCCCGGTTATTTTGGTATGTGAGCTGACACAAAAAACATAACCGGCAAATGTTCTAAAAATGTTAATATTCCGCAACGAATATTTCGGTGGCGTTTATTAGCCTTTCCGGCCATATCCTTAGCTATCAGGGCACACGAAAAGATGAAAGGTCGTCCATTGTCATTCATACAATGAACTAGACAAGAGATTTAACCAGTGTTGGTTAATTAAATTTTGAGCAGGTTTTTAATGAAGTCTGTTCACTGATGAACTGTTATTTCGGGAGTCTTAAATCTGTCTGAATCAGATGATAGGCTAGGTAGTCTGCAGAGAAATAATAAAATTACAGTTACAAGCACTCTAACAATGTGCACATAAGTCAGGTTTTATGACCACTTCAACAATGAGTTTTTCTTAACTCTTGAATATCTGACAGTTTAATCAAAAGAGTAAAGCCTACACAAGGTTGTAAGGCCGTATAAGTGAAAAGTTTTATCCAATCCTACGGACGTCTCATCGCAAATCTAACTTCGTTTGGATTTCTACGATGTGCTTTTATATGTATAGAGTATTCTATTAACAGTAACTTTATCGACTATGACCCATCTGACTGAGCACCATAGACTCCCATAACCCAATCATCTAATATTATTCGATCAGAATTCAAATATGGCAACAATATACCCAACACACGAGAATACTTACCTCAATATCATCTACAAACATGACATTAGAATATTTTCCCATATATCTTAACGCCCCATATAAAAGGTGCTCCAGCTATTCGCTGAAAGATGCTGAATAATTCACGAGGTTCCGCGTCTAGACCACGCCTCGGTCTCTCTCTCAGGCTCTCTGGGGCTTTCGCACTTGATTGAATTCGATGCGCTAACCAGATTAGCGATTATGACGTCATCCCTTTTAGAGTGTTGAACCCTAAAAGTGTAGATGTCAACTGCGTCGAAGGCCTAGCCCGTCTCCCGTCGGGGCTGCGGGTTGTTCGATAGAGATACCGCGGTCTCGGGGCAAGGGCTAAGAAGGAACATGGGTGGTTTTTAGTCAGTAGAAGTCTGACACTTCCTTTCGCTCTGCCCAGAGCGAGATTTTGTTGTGGGGCTTTAACTTTACGTCATGCATAGTTTCTTTATTTAGCCTACAATGTCCTACTGCTGGCCAACGACTTTCCCAATTCCTTTCACGAACTCCAATTATTTCTAAAATCGACATAAACCTAACTGGGTTGTGGATGACAGAGAGACATATAAATATACTGTATTTATTTAACTGCACCCGTTTGACTGAAAACCGACGTAGTATAGAATAGGCTTGCCTAACATTTGAGGTTTTTAATACACCCCCGACAAGTATTTTCTTTAAAAACATTTTTTTTCCTATAGTCATAAAAGTCAGTCCTATAATATGTCAGCATCCGTAGTGTCTTCCTCTTCCACATTCAGGATATTATATTCCGCCTGCATGCACGTATATTTGTTCGACATGTGGACATAGGCCTCTCCAAATATCCCCACAACAGGATCACACGTGATGTCTAAGCCCCGTCTCCTGTTTATCTCAAAGACTTGTTAGAGGCGTGTAAGCTGCGATCAGCCACTAATCTCTTTATCTCGCCCGTGTCGTTGACCCGGCTTTCTTCGGTTCAAGTGCCTCCTAGTGGACTCACTTTGTCCTGTTTCGCTTTTGTGATGGGTATAACCTAATAATAATTGACTGTTATGCTGTGTGTTTCGACCTGAATCGTTGTCATAGAAGGTTACAAATATTCGGTGTTTGATCTTCATAAACTGGAGGATCTCGCTAAACTTGCAATGATATCAATGATATTTTAAATAATTATCTGTAGCGGAATCGTTAATCTTTGAGTAAAAGTATTCGTGCCTTACATCCGTTACGCGCCAGATAAGGTCTTCGATGAAATAAGAGGTGTATTGTTGTATCACTACATAGTATAAAATTAACTAATAAAACGTGAATCGGATAAACATTGAATAAACTCTATATATTTGCATGTGGATTAAAACTCGTTTCGATTTTTTTTTTTTTTTGTTTGGAGTAATTGTTTTGGTATCTGTTGAAACTTGGCACATTGCACGTTTATACGGCCATTCAGTAACGGATGCAGATTTTATGCATCAGTTAACTGATAATAATCAGCTGACGTCCCCTTATCGTTTACGAGTGTGGGTTCTTTCAGGATTGACAATAGTGAACACAGCATAGGACCACCTAGGACCCACCCATTATGTCTACGTGAAGGATTTTAATAATTTATTTCTGTCTGTCTCCAGTTATTGCTAGAGCACCTAGAATGCCTGGTATCACGGCACGAGCGCTCGCTGCGCATGACAGTAGTGAAGCGACAGGCGGCCGCGCAGTCAGGAGTCTCCTCCGAGGTCGAGGTGCTGAAGGCACTCAAGAGCCTCTTCGAACATCACAAGGCGTTAGACGAAAAGGTAAGATCTAATACTCATGTCACACTTGAAGGATCCATGTCTGTTTGAATACTGATACAAGTATGTAAAATACGTGGAGTAGCGGACATCAACCTGATCCAATTCAAGTTGGGGTGATAAGAATCAGTGAAGTGTACTTAAAAACACCTTCTTGCACATATTATGGGTGACGGTGTTCAACTGACAAAAAGGAGAGACATTTCTTTTATTTTAACAATGTATTTGGTTTTTGGTCATTATTATAGATATAGTATTCTATTATTTCGAATTCTGGACTAGCACTATGCATCACCGATAGTATCTTGAAATGTCCTCGTTAAATCAGGTTTTACACAAAATGAATTTTCTCGGTATAATATAGGTAGACTGAAGGTACTGAAATTGAAGCAGTTTTGTCTGAAACTCGAATTTCGTCAAATAAAAACATTTCCAATTCTCACGTATGTAAAACTTGTCGCTATTACTTATTCCCAATTTCCTTGGCAATAGAAAACGTTTTTCTCACATAGATATGTTTCCAAATAAGGTTATTTCTATATACAAATAGATATTTCTGTAGTACCTTTGTGTGTCTCGATCGTAGTAAAAGTAAACGTGTTTTCTTTTAAAGGTGAATACTTCTACAAATATTTGTGTTTGAAGTTATATTATATTTAAATGTTATTTCTACAAGTATATCATAGATATTAGAATGCCTCGTTGGTCCAGTGGTCGAAAGCACAAAATGTTGTTTTGGGTTCGATTCCCTGGTCGTATTAAGTGTTGGATTTTTCATAATTTCTCAGTACCGGCCCGGAGTCTGGGTTTCTATTTGGTTCAAGCCAACCCTCTTTTTTGAGGGTGGGAAATCATCAAATGACTCCTACCGCTCTGGGCGGAACGGAAGGGAGTGTCAGACTTGTACTGACTAAAAACTACCCATGTTCCTTCTTAATCCTTTGTGTCCGGGGCCGCGGTATCTCTTTTGAACAACCCGCAGCCCCGACAGGGGTTCAACCCATCCCTTGGGGTAAAACATGCGTGATTTTGTGTATTTGGTAGTTATTTCTAGATTGAAATATGTGTGTTAAAACGTGTTACAGGTGCGGGAACGATTGCGTGTTGCGTTAGAGAGGAACACGGCGCTAGAAGAAGAACTAGCGCTCACTAAGGAAGAAGTAAGTTATTTCATTAATTACTTCTTTATTGTCATTGTCAAAATGTTCACTTTTGAGTGTATTCATGAACCTGCGTGTCTTGTGTACCCCCTTTTTTTTGACGGTCGCAAACGTCTACCGACTAAAAACCACCAATGTTCCTTCTTAGCCGTTTGTGTCGAGGCCGCGGTATTTCTTTCGAACACTTTGGTTGCCGAAACTGGCAGCCAGTTCTCACGAAAATTTGAGGAACTTGTATTGATAGGAACCTATAATATTCCCTAAAATTGTGTTGACAATCCTATTGATGAATAAATTAGAGAACGCTCTACAATCGTATTCCAGATCTAGTTTCCCAAAGCTCGTCATATTTCCGATAGCTCATTATGTAAAGCAGAGTTGTGTCCCCATGAACTGTCAATAGGAGTCGGATTAAGCGCTACTAACGAACTGCGCTGCCGATATTGCAATCACGTTGTTTTGACACGGGACACGTCGCTTTTGACAGAAAACCTAGCTATTCACTATTGAGGACTTAAAAGCAACATAGCTTTTACCTGCACACACTATTCATTTAAACGAGGGTTATGTCCGTTTTTATAAAAAAATGCCGCTATCTCATAGAGAATTTCTTCATTAAGATGAGTTAAGCTCTGACTACACAGCTGCGCATGTCGATTGTTTTATTTAATCATTAGGAAGTCATGCGACTATTCACTCTAGTTTTAACAAGTCCATACACATTATTTGACATAGGTATTCAGTGGCCCAAAAGTCTGCCAACCGGTCATACCCAGGGGTACCAGTTTACCCAGTAATAACTGGATTGTGGAGGTCAGACAAGCAGTCGCTCAATGAAAAATACTGGTATTCAGCTACTTTGGGTGTAAAAGTACCCTTAACGCAAACGAAAGGCACTTATTCTCCCCATCACTGCGATCATTTTTTTGTTCTAGAATCTAGACTATACCTGGGAACCCCCTAGTTACGGAGATATTGGGGGTCAAAGTTCCAAATTTTTCACAGCTGTTTTTGTAAATACTAGTTTTTCAGGTTATAACTTTACTTAAATTACCTCCATGACCCGTTTATTATTCAAAGCATCCACTAGCACAATGTTTTAAGAGTGATCGAGTTTTACCGTAAAATGTAATTTTTGACCCAAAAAAAAAAGTTGTTTCCCATCAAAAGTTTATTGCGTAGGGGTACTTAGTTTGATGTACAGAATGCTTGGTTGACGGCTGTGTGATGGGTTGATTTACACCCTGTATACTTGGGAATAGGTTAGGCAGATGATGACTCAGCGCAAGGGCGTTACGTTTCACATCCCGCACTACAGTTTGGCCAAAAAAATACAAATACAAATACAAAATAAAAAATATTTATTTCCGTAAAACAATATTTCTTACATTAGTTGATGATTGGAGTCTCCTTTTAAGCAAATAATGCCTGTAGTAGGAGACACCGCTCTTTTCATAATTCTATTTTTTTTTTTTTTCTATTTTTTTTTTTCTATTTTAAAATGAAACCTTCTAACATATACTTTCGTGATCAGTTACAGCAATACAAATCGTCGCAGGACGACAAGCCGAAGGAGAACGGCACCGTGCCCACCGGCTCGCCCGAGCAGAACGGGGAACAGCAGACTCCTAAGGTACGGTGCACACCACACGAACTACATGATGTACTTATAAATAAAATTGTAAATTGAATGTTGTGAGGTTGTCTGTAAGTTACATGAAATTATTATGTTTAAGGAAAGTGTTAGGGCAGATGTGTTGCTGGAAAATTTGTTCCACCTCTTTTTCTCCCCTAAATAACACTAGAAAGTGGCAAAGGGCGGGAAGTTGTGGGGGGTCTTATGGCTAATTCTCAGCCTAATTTGAATGAATGACTTGAGAAAATGTTGTAATGTTAGGAAAGGGTTTCTATTTCGAACAGGTTTTCAGCGGGGATTACTAGTGCAACTATGACAATCTTTAAATCTCATCAAGACTGGTTAAAAAGTATTATATTGTGCTAATATTAATATTATAAGGTTTTTTTTGTATCTATCTAGTATCAGTATACTTCCTGTAATTTATGGACAACCTCTCAAAATCACGGGGAAACAAACCGCACCAATAATAACGTAAATTGTAAAAGATTCTACATACACACAGTACATGACACTAACAGAAAATATTTATAGAAACACTCAAAAGAATATGTGTTACCACTCCCTTTAGATGCTTAGGCTGCGAAATTATTGAAGGCGTAACGTTTTCTTTATAATTTTTGACCATCTTTAACGGTTCAAGAAATACATTTTCCACATTTAAATGAAAAACTTTGAAAGAACAACAAAGAAATCGTCCGAAAAAGAATCTTTTTTTTATCGTTCCTGCTTCAATTAAAACTCGGTAAAAACCTCGAGGTGTCGAGAAGTTAAAAGTACTTTTAACAATTTCCCGATATTTCGACCTTTTCCGTCATTGATGTGTTCGTAGCCTTAGTGGTTGGTGATTGTGCTCTTTTATGAACGTACCTTTTCTGAATTTTATATTATGCTTGCAATCCTTGTAGGGTTAGGCAGATGTGTACCTACAGTGCACCAACATTACGTCGGTTAAGTTATCTATATGCTTTCATAGAATAGACTTTCAATAATGATGACAGAAAAGGTATGTGTGTGTTGTGTGTATTAATTTTTTTTGAAAATTAAGATTTGCTTAATTCATAATTGTGTAACTGCCTACGTATGAATAAGTTGATGTAATTACCAAGCTATAATATAAAGAAAAGGCTTGTTTGCACAACGAATGATTAAATGCATAAAGTGTTTATAAAATATCATATCATAATATATCTTAAATTCTTACGGATAGCACTAAAACACAGACACACATGTTGTTGTGCAAGTTTTTCTTAAACTTGGTTACTAAATTACGAATTAAGTAAATCACTTCTAGCAAAAGAACCGCTTAAACAAACTAAAGTGAATAGCGTGTAGTTTGACATTGAAATTTGTTTTTTGATGGACGACCCAGGATCCAAATAATGTAAACGGCGAATCGGAGACGTCAAGGAAAATCAGTGAGCTCCAAAATACGATCGCCAAGCAGGTTAGACACATGCTGAAGCATCATGCTGTACTGAGGATTCGGTGGTGGGCAGGGCTTGGCTCCATTGGCTGGGAAACGGACGTTTTTTGGTGTGGCTAAACAGAGAGAGATCATGGGCTAGATAAATAGACATATGAAATGTCTTGACAAATCAATAACTGACGAAAATGGTCTATGTTGGTTGAGGTAGCTAACACTAGGATAAAATATTGAAGCCTTACTTTCGAGCTCCGCTACAGTTCGATAAAAAATTATAGACATTTATCTTATAAAATAACATAACATCATTATGAACGATTTCAAGTTTTCAATCGATAAGCAATCTAGCATAAAATGCATAATATAACGTTTCGTCTAGGCTTCCCGTTATTTACGACGTAAATATTTCACCGTGATACATCGCTCCGTATCTACATCTACATAAATCTCTCTTCCGCTTTAGTGAAACTTTCATCAAAATTGGCCCTGACCCTAAAAAACGGCGAGACACATATCTATGTAACTCTCATTAACCTTGTCTGCCCTTGTCATCCCTTTCGGGTTAAAAGGAGCCATCAATTTCAGCACTACAGAGAAAATAATATAGTTTTTTGTTTATTCCAAAGGCGATTATCTGCTTATCTTTAAAGCTGACTTAGTCTATTGCAAGTTGTCATTAGAAGTTTGAATATAGTCATTTGAAAAGTCCCAAGCTAGTTTTAATGAGATTAGATTTGATTAAAATGAGTAAGAAACTTTTCGTTTTAGTCTAAACGTCATTTTGTTTAGTCGAGCTTAGAATGTTATTGCTTTACCCCCCTAGGGGTGAATGTCACTTGCACTTCACAATATAACAAGGTCGATTGTCTATCTCCTTTTTGTCTGACCAGTGTGTGTGTGTGGCGGCCTGGACAGTTCTACCATTTTTAAATCTTGCTTGTTGGTCCCGGCTTTGATTTGTACATCCATGACAGCCATTATGAGTAGTCAGAAGGTCGAAGGCTGACAACCTGTCTCATCGATGGTTATCGTATTACCCGATACTAACCAACCCAGTTAGTCAAATAGGATGTTAAATAGGCCGACGTTCCTTTTAAAATACTTTTACTCAGCTGCATCCGGTTAGACTGGAAATCCCTAAAATAGTTTGAGATAAACAGTGCAGGTAGGTGTGCACGACATGCAGGGTTTGTCTATGTGACAGTTAGATGCTATTCATTTCAACTTTATTTTAGAAGCAAACAATTTTTTTTTACTGAGTGTCTGTCAAAAGGGCGTACGCACCTTTAAAGTTAGTCTTAAATGTTTTAACAGTAATTCCTAACAGTCAAACACAACTGGAGATATGAGGAAAAATAAAAGCTAATATGCCAGCAAAAATAATTGTCACTAGAAGTCCATCACCACCATTGGAGCCAGATCCACACCACCACCCAATCAAGCTAACAGGCCCCTAACACCGCGGCCTGGTCGCCATGCACGATCGTGTCGCCATCTATAACGCATACATCGTACTAATACGCATATCAACCTGTACTAATGTATTATATCGCTAACCAAATGTATTTAGTACTAATACCTGCTAGATTAAGTAGCGCTAAACCTAAAAGCTTCTGGTCATTGCATCGTCAAACATTCAGTATCTGAGAGCAAGTTGTTAAGTATCTGGTTTTTCTTGTCCTGTAAAATAATACTTATAGAATATGTTGACAAGAGATTTTATAAAACATCCAATTATAGGGGTTTCGAGAAATCAGAAACCTGTTTACTTATATTATTTTTAGATAACCACGTTTTGTAGTAAAAACTGGGCGTCTTACTACTGTCCGACACTAAGCCAATATTTGCATTAAAAAACAGGTTATTATGGAATGTGATTGTGGTTAAAGTTGGGTTGACCGCTAGCTTATCAGCTATTCAAATGTGGCTTGATAAGTTTACCCGCTTTTATGATTATCTTGATACATAATATTAGTCTGAAAACTGAATATGGAGCTGGAAACAACTGGACCGGTAACGGCCGATATCGTCTCTACTTTCATATCTTTACGTAGGAAAATCCTTTTGGTACATTGGCATTCTACCAGAACTCTTTTTACTGACTATACGGAGCAACGACCAGAAGGCTTGAACTGTAAGAATATATAACTATAACCTACTAATTATATCGTATGTTATTTTAGTTTCATTTGTTAATAATTAAAGCATAATAGAATATATGTATTTATCTCACTGTTTGTCAAAACTGGATTCAACCGTGCAGACATAAAATTCCTATAAAAGAATTTTAGAAAATTATACCGGTCTCATTATTATGGTGGGCAAATGTGTAAAAAAATACAGTAAGTCAGTTTTAGCCTCCGCACGGCAATGTTCGTAAAGTTTATTGGGACTTCTTGGCATTCAGAGGAACTTAACTATATTTTGGCTCTGGGATGCAAGAATGAAGGAGCATGCTACCTCTTCTACGGCTTAAAAGCATATTATTCTTCATATAGCATGTCTTACCTCAATCTCTAAGATCGCTTCAATAGGCCGGTTATAATTTAAACAGTTTTGACAAATGGTGTCTATAGGGTCAGACTAAAGCAATATGCCTTGCCAGATTTCTCAAGCGAAGCGCTCGGTCGGATTTCCCACTTTCGGCCCCGCGTTGAAGGTTGAAACTCTAACCGTGCAAAAATCTTGTGTTCTCCAAGGATATATTGCTCAAGTCACCCCTAACCTACCCTACTAGTAGCATGCAACCTCCTAGTGTACCATCGGCGCGCACTGACATCACGTAAGACTACCATAGGAGCATAGGATCACATTCATTGACACTAACACTCACCATCACCGGTGACCACTACTGTAGTTGGGACTCTCCATGCTAATCTGTATTTTGTGTACCGTCTTTACACTATGGCTGGCCAAGACTACGCGAAGACTGATAAGAATGGTGAAGATTTTTTGATGACTTTAGAAAAATACTTTATTGTTAAATGCTGTATAGTCCAAATTCGTCTAATCAAACAACTGCTAGTGGCGAATTTGCACTGTAAAGTCTGATAATATAGTTTATTTTTCAATGTCTTTATAAAATCCTTGACGCAGCTTTCCTTTTGGTCTGCGCTTAGTCAGAATCAGTTACGTCCATCGCTTCTCTTGTATTGAAAGGTGATATCAATGTAGTTAGTAAATGAGCTATGGATGTCGCTTGATGAAAGCTGGCCAAAGTGTAAAGGTGGTGTTAGAATGTAATTTAACGGTAAGTATGGGTCAACGCATTTTGTAAATAATAAATATCCCGAAATTCCACTTTCAAATGATCACGTATTGAAAAGTAACATCAGAATACATCACTAGTAAAATTCTAACATTTCTATAACCCATGGAACTCTTGTGCTGAGAACTATTAGCGTTACTTAACACGTTTACACTCATCTGTCAACTACAACTACAAGATTCGGGAGAGACGGGAACATTCCTAAAGGCGATTTGCACCAAAAAAACTAAACGCGGTCAACACATTTAAACAGCGTTCGAGAGCTCTCAGTGTCGTTATTGCCATGGCATACTGATTCACTTGACTTTGGCAGAAAAATCGACATCAGCTTGCCATTTAATAATAATAGTATAGACACTGTCAACTCTGGACTGCCATTTTGATGCTCAAAACAAGTTCAGATTCTGATGAAATCTAAGATCAAGTGCTAAGTAACGTCAATAATCTCAGCCTAACTACAACCTGAATCAACTCTAACACTGCATTCCCCAAACAGTCAGCAGAGTTAAGCTCGTGGCAGCGCCGCGTGGCCGAGCTGAACAACAAGGTGTCTGAGCTAGAAGACCGCTTGACCAAGGGAGAGAAGGAACTGGCCAAGAAGCAGGACGAGTGCGTCAAGCTGCAGAGGGACCTGAGGGAGAACGTCGCGCAGAAGGAGGACCAGGTGAGTGGATTTACCGGCTTATTTATTTTACTGTTTATGTACACACAGGAAAATATCATATAATATTTGAGGTACTGCTTATTTCTTAATCTCTACCAGCACCCGAAAGGAGAAATGAAAAAGAAATGTAGGCAATAGTGTGTGTAAGGAAAAGAAGAGAAAAAAGCTGTCTTTGTGATGGTGTAGTGTGGGTCCCATACCCATGACTGTATGTGTAAGTAGCTTAAGTCTATATATTGAATGATTTGTTAATAAACGTGAGTATTACACATCGTAGTCGTCTACTCAATCACACCTATCCCTACATGGCGACCCTGCCTTCGGGCTTGCCGCGCATAATGGTCGTGTCGCGTTACAATTGGCTTCAATTTTAATTGGTGCGAAATTATTCAAGATGTGTCAATCCTACCAAACAAAAGAAGAGGTTTTTCTGGCTCAAAATGCAGCTGGTGCTGGAAATAGTGCAGATTTGCAGCAAATTGGAACACATATGAGCATCCAGACAATTATGACAACAATAATTATCTGCATCATGGGTGCAGTGCTTCTCTACTTGGGATTTAAGGCATATAAAAAGTGCCATACTCAATGGATGCGTCAGGAGATCAACCATCAGGCGTTCAGGGGCATGCGATTGTCCGGACGAGGTCGCTGCCAAAACACTCCGAAAGTAGCAGCGAAGCAGCGAGCAGAAAGTGAATGCCAGTGTAAATCAGTGAACTAATGAGTGCTTTAAAGTGCGTAATAAGTGTTTGTTATGTACGTACGTACGTAAAATAATCAAGAAGAAAATAAGGAGAAATATACTGTTAAAAGACTGTGTAAGACAAAAACAACAACTGTGCAGTGACGTCAAAACGAATAAAATAGTGTCTTATGGCTAAGGAAATTGAAAACATATATAATGAGTTATGTAAAATACGTACATATTTAATAAAAATAGGACCTAAGCGGAGATTAGAATCAAAGGTTAGTAGTAGAAAATTGGAAGAATCGACAAATTTATTATTTTCATTTAAAAAAATATATAAAGAAATAGAAACTAACATAAAAGAATTCAAAAATGAGGAGTTAATATTAATAAAGGAGTATCGTCATAAGATAGAGGAAGTTTTCGTAGAAATTAAGGAGTTATGTAAAAAAGAAAGTAGTTATAGTAACTCAGATTTTGAAAGTTTAAGTGAAGACGAAGGGCAAACAGTTAAAATGGCGCAATTTGATCTTAAAATAGCACTGAACTTGTTGCCTGTCATGACCAATGACGAGTTAAGTATTAAGCAGTTAATCGATGGGATCGATTACTACAGTTCTATTTTAGACAGTCAAGCGCAAGAACAATTAATTACGTTTGTAATGAAAAGTCGACTATCTCAGGCAGCAAAATTGAAGTTAGCTTTAAATTATGACTCAGTTAAGAATCTGCTACACGATATGAGAGTTCAACTATTGCCAACAAAGTCAGCAACGGCAATACAAAGCAAATTACATTCTTTCTGCCAAAAACAAATGACAATTGACGAGTACGGAAAGGCTATAACTGAAATGTTCGTGGATTTGACGATAGCGCAATCCGAAGGGAAACCCAATAATTATCAAGTATTGAAACCGCTAAATGAAAAACAGGCTATCAAACGGTTTGCCGACGGATTGCGAAACCGTCGATTAAGCACTATCATAGCAGCCAGGAATTATGAATCCCTCAAAGACGCAGTTCAAGCAGCAGTGGATGAGGAAACTTCGGCGCCTTCGACTTCATCAGGTGAGATTATGGCATTTAATCAAAGAAATCGGTATAATTACAGGCGCGTTTCAAATAATAATTATAGAGGTCAGCATGGACGAGCGTTCAGAGGACGCGCAAACCAGGGTCACATGCGAGGAGGTAACCAGGATGTAAGCCGTGGTCGTCCACCACGGGGATCATGGCGAGATTCAAGAAGATCGAATCGAGGTAGGTCTTCTTTTCATAATAACCGAAACAAGTGGACAAGTAATTCGGAAACAATGCAAGTTATGACCGAGGAAACTCCTGAAAAAGAAGAATCCAAAAATCAGTTTTTTCGTGCCTAAAAATTGTATTATGTCATGTGATAATAACACGATTGTCGAGCTTTCTGTAAACGGAAGACCAATCCAATGGTTACTTGACTCGGGCGCAACAGTTTCAGCCATCAAATATAAACATCTCGTCGAACAAAATATTCCATTCCAAGATGAGATTATTGAGATTAATGGACTTGGGGGCAAAGTACAAACTTTAGGTTACGTTTATTTAGACTTAGTAACAGATGATGCAACGTTTAAGCATAAGTTTATTGTTTTTAATTCCTTGCCATGTAAGGCGCATGGAATCATCGGCGACGACTTCTTACGAAAACATAAAGCGATATTAGATTACGAGAATAATAGTTTATCTTTGCAAACTTTATATGGTAATCCTATTAAGTTGCCAATTAAGATATCTGATAGAAAAAATGATATGTTTATAATACCACCCAGATCGGAGACGATCCACTTTATACAAACAAATATGGAAAAAGAATGTGTTGTTTGTGCTTCTCAATGTAGCGAAGGTGTGTTTATAGCTAGCACGTTAGTAAAACCCACTAGTGGTAAAATACCAGTACGAATACTTAACACAACTGAAAATGAGTTTTCTTTTGATAAGTTAGACCCGATTGTACACAGCGCTTCGGATTACAATATTTGCAGTTTTGATAAATGCGACAAAAATGCCGCGCGCGTTAAACAAATGTTTACACTGCTAAATACAAAACATTTAAATAAAGAAGAGCAGATATCAATTGAAGAAGTATGCGCCAAATATGCTGATATATTCTTTTTGCCGGGGGATAAACTAACAACTACACATATTTATCAACATTCTATCCGCGTAAAGCCAAATGTAGAACCCGTGTTTACTAAACCATATAGATTACCCCATTCTCAGAAAGACGAGGTACATAAACAACTTCAAAATATGATAGCTGACGGCATTATAGAGCCATGCGTAAGTGATTGGTCTAGTCCAATATTGCTGGTACCCAAGAAATTAGACGCAAATGGACAAAAGAGGTGGAGATTAGTTATCGACTACCGCAAACTGAATAATAATATTGAAAATGATAATTTCCCTCTTCCTAACATTACAGAAATTTTAGACTCGTTATCGGGATGCATCTACTTCTCACACTTAGATCTTCATCAAGCATATTATAATGTAGGTTTAGACCCAAATAGTAGGAAATATACTGCCTTTGGTTCTGGGCAATATCAAATGACTAGGATGCCCATGGGGCTTAAAACTAGTCCTAGCTCATTTTCAAGGATGATGACTATGGCAATGGCAGGTCTTAATTTTGAAAAATGCCTCGTCTATCAAGATGATTTAATTGTGTATGGAAATTGTCTCAGTCAACATACAAAAAATTTAATAGACATTTTTGAAAGACTACGGAAAGTGAATCTTAAATTGAACCCATCCAAATGTGAATTTATGAAAAAGGAAATGTTATATTTAGGTCATGTAGTCTCTGGTAACGGTGTTTTACCAGACCCAGACAAAATTAGTGTCATGAAAAATTATCCAATTCCAAAAACGGCAGATGAGGTAAAACGCTTCGTAGCGTTTGCCAACTACTATAGAAAATTTATTAAAAACTTTGCTGATATAGTTCATCCTTTGAATAATTTGAGTAAGAAAAATGTAACATTTAAATGGGATAAAGATTGCCAGGTCAGCTTTGATACATTAAAACAGCGTTTAATATCTGCCCCAGTATTGCAATACCCATGCTTTTCTAGTGACAATATATTCAACCTACAAACAGATGCATCAGGATATGCGTTAGGCGCCGTATTGTCTAATCAGAACGGAAGGCCAATTGCTTATGCAAGTAGAAGTTTAAATAAAGCTGAACGAAACTACCCCACTATAGAAAAAGAATTATTAGCTATAGTGTGGAGTATTAAACATTTTCGTCCTTATTTGTATGGTCGCAAATTTAAAATCTATACAGACCATAAACCTTTAATTTATTTATTTAATTTAAAGGATCCTTCGAGTAGGTTATTGAAGTTTAGATTGGTTTTGGATGAGTACGATTTTGATATCGAATATGTGCCAGGTAAAAGTAATGTGACTGCAGACGCATTATCGAGAGTGAGTGTGTCATCGAACGAACTGAAAGAAATGCATGAGTGTGTTGTAAACGTTATGACTAGAGGACAAAAGCGGAAGTTATTGGAGAATAGTTCTTCGGAAGATATGGTTAACACTGACATTTGGCCTGATCAACCAAAGGTTGTGGAAACTCATAGTAAACCGAAGGACTCTGTTGAGATGAGATTTGTGGATGGAAATAATTGGGATAAATTAAGGGACGAAAATAAAAATGAAAAGATAAGTAGTCAGAGAACATTGTGTTATGTGCCGTCTCGAATGACATTGTTTATAAACCCAGCGTCCCGATCGCAGATGACGCCAGCCGCATTTGCGAGGGAGTTTGGGGACTATTGTAAAATTAATGATATAGAAGAGATATATTTCATTAAAAATGGCATAAACAATTTGTTTATTGAAAAGTTGATAGCCGAGATAAAGAAAGATGCAAAGTGGTCCGGACCACGCTTATGTATATTAAAAGACGTAGAAAGAGTAGATGAGAAGGATGACAGAAGAGTCATAATTAACGACTTCCATCTCTTACCCACGAGTGGACACGCGGGTATGAGACGAATGTTAAATAATATTCGAAAATATTATTACTGGCCTAGCATGGAACGAGATGTCCATGATTTTGTAAAGAAATGTCATAAATGCCAGACCCAAAAACATAGCGTATACAATAAAGAGCCAATGGTAGTGACGACTACTGCTCATACAGCATTTCAGAAGGTATATTTAGATATAGTAGGGCCCTTAGATAAGGATAGGTATAATTTTTCCTATATTTTAACCACACAATGTGAGTTATCCAAATATATTATAGCTTGCCCACTTGTTTCTAAAAAATCAGACGAGGTTGCAAAAGCCTTTGTGGAAAATGTTATTCTAAAGTATGGTATTCCAAATACTATAGCGACTGATCGAGGAGCAGAGTTTATCAGCGCAACAATGTCAGAGGTATGTAAATTACTAGGTATAAAAAAGCTTAACTCCACGGCGTACCATCACGAAAGTATTGGTGCGTTGGAGAACGCTCATAAACACCTAGGAGCATTCTTGAGAATCCAGACGGATAATCATCCAGAAGCATGGAGTACATGGTTACCCTATTGGTGCTTCTCATATAACACTTCCGTGCATAGTGCAACGAATCATACTCCATTTGAATTGGTTTATGGGAAAAAATGTAATTTGCCTAATAATTTATCAAAGTCAATTGAACCACTTTATAATCATGAAAGTTACCCGCTTGAGTTGAAATACAGATTACAGGTGTCACAGTCTGAAGCACGAAGTAACTTGATACAACAAAAAACCTTGCGCAAGCAACAGTATGATACCACTATGAGACAAATCATTTACACACCAAACGATCAAATCCTTTTAAAAATAGAAACTGGAAACAAGTTGAGTCCCATTTATTCTGGACCCTATGTAGTGGTAAGGGATTTAGCACCAAACGTAGAAATAATAAGAAAAGGAAAAATTGATGTAGTGCATAAGAATAGAACTAAGTTATATTGTACCTAGTAGATATTTCTTAATCTTATATACCTAGATTAAATCAATTAAAATGTTAGAATAAAAAAAAAAAACAAACCCATGTTAACCTATGTAAGATTTTTTTTTTTTAATAAAAAGGGGAGGTGTAGTGTGGGTCCCATACCCATGACTGTATGTGTAAGTAGCTTAAGTCTATATATTGAATGATTTGTTAATAAACGTGAGTATTACACATCGTAGTCGTCTACTCAATCACACCTATCCCTACAATGGGACTTCCATGAAAGTCCTTCCACTATTTTTTTCCGTGCAGTGGGGTTCTTTTGTCCCTTTTTTAATGGCTACTAGTGTATAATAGACCTCCAATTGTTTTACCATCTTCTGAAGTTTCAATGTACTGGGAAAAGCGGAGAAGCTATTACAATTACACAAAATATTTCAGCTTTCTCTTTGGCAATATACCGTCTGTTTAATTCCCGCCGAATAGTACAAAAGTTTTTTTTTTCGATTACGTGTGGGCCATATTTTTGGTCTTCCTTGTCTAAAATCTTGTATATCTTTCAACAAACACTCGCCTCATCCCTGCCATTAACACAATTCAGTCCACAATAAACAACGTGCTGTATTCATCCAGGAGGAGCGTATAACGACCCTCGAGAAGCGGTACCTGAACGCGCAGCGCGAGTCCACGTCGCTGCACGACCTCAACGAGAAACTGGAGCAGGAGCTCAACCACAAGCAGGCACAGCTTAAGGTGAGAGGACCACGCTATATAAACATGGGACATCGAGCTATACAAAGGCAATTCGCGTTTATATGAGTTATGGCCTGATTGGTTCATCATCTGCCTAGCCTTTTCCCAAATATGTTGGAGTTGGCTTCCAGTCTAACCGGATGCAGCTGAATACCAGTGTTTTACATGGAGCTACTGCCTATCTCATCTACAACCCAGTTAGTACTGGGTCATTTGATACTCTTTGGTAAGACTGCGCGAAAATATTGGTTGTGAGAGCATAATATAATCCCGTCGGGGCTGCGGGTCCCGTCGGGGCTGAACATGAAAGGCTAACAAGGAACATGGGTGGTTTTTAGTCAGTAGAAGACAGACGCTCCCTTTAGCTCTGCCCAAGAGCGGGAGGGGTTATCTGATGATTTTCCACCCGGAAAAAAAAAAAAGTGCATAATATAATATTCGTTTATACGAGAACGATGATTAATTCGGTTCTGAAACAGCCTAAAACAGGTATTGCAGACTTTATCCAGTACTCGATGTGTCATTTTATGGTGGGAACTGTAGTGCGTTGTTGTAAACTTCAGGAGTTAAGATAAGGGATCTCGTATAGTAGTTTGAGGAGTGAATCATTGCTCCTGCATGATTACTTATCGTCATGAAGGAGTGCACCTATGGGGCCAAGCGACAAGATTACTTTGTAAAAGTATTGGTTTTCGTTGTTTCAGACACTAAAAAATATATTTTGTCATAACTGAAAAACAAATTAGAATCTGGGACATGGATTGAAATATTTTCTATGAGGCAAATATTTTTAACTATCATTTTCTTGTAGATTAGCTCGTAGTTAGTTTTATATCCTTTCCATTTATTGGGGCAGATTAATGAGTAGATAATTGTAAAGTGTATCTGAAAGTACCTCGGAATAGGGTAGTTGACAAAAAAATTTAATTAGTCCGTCAGATAAATTTCCAAAAAATATTGGACACGTTTTTTTTCTTTTTTCACGTGAACAAAAAATGAAGACGACAGTGCTTCGTAAACTCGCGTGACGTCACATTGTGGTACATTTTTAACAGAAAGTGACGTCACAAGCCCCACTCATGATCTTTGACACGTTTTATTTTCGTCTTTTTTTATTCATTTGATAAAACAAAAAACACATCCAATATTTTTCGATAATCAACTGACGGACTAAACAGAATCATATTTTTTTTAGTCAGGAAACATTCCTGTTACAGGCATATAACCCTATTTCTCCAGCAGAGCCATTGTAACTAACAAGTACTAACCTAGCCCAGCTTGCAGTAGCCTGCACTCTCATAGACCATGCCACGTCATTGCATTGCAGCTGCAAGAGGAGAAGATTGCAGCCATCGAGGAGAAGCTGGAGCTCTCCACGCAGAAGTTGGCGCAGATGTCCTCGCTGCCCGAGATGGAGGAACAGCTTAAGGCCAGGATGGAAGCGCTTAGCCAGGTGGGTTGACGACGTCATGTGGTGGAGATTTAGATGTAGGAAAATGGGGATGTAACGTAGTGTGGGTGTAGGATAACGTGATAGGGAATGCTTGAAGAACTGTGTCCTAACATTCACTATCACCCTATCACGCAGATAGGGAGTGCCACCCAAAGAAAACAAAATATGGGGGCTAACAAAGTTGTGAAAAAGTTTGATGAATAATTCTTTAAAATAGACTATTAATTTGAATCTGATCTTGATGCCTGTTTACGATTTTGAAGTCAAGATTCAGATCTATAGATATCAGATAACTTATCATTGTACTTACATCAAAATGTTAAAATTCAAGTCGCAATCTCATCTCAACGTTTGTATTATCTGTTTGTACCGATTGATACTGAGATGAGCTATAGACACTCTTAAAAATACGGGAGTGGCCCGTTTAAACATCTTAGCTCGATCTCTCTGAAGATCTAGATTACAGAAATGTGAGCCGCAACAGTTTGTCGTCAAACTCACTGACCTACCTGACAATAGAAGCTGCTTCCTTAAGAACTAATACAATCAGAAACTGGCTCTATTACTAAGGCTTAGATCTTAAATCGCTACTTAGCACATACTGTGGCTAAGCGTTATTCTTGTATCAGTCTCAATACTGTCAAACTATAAGGGCGAGATAAAGACGGGACCATGTCAAAACATTATGCCAAGTAAAATGTATAGACTTTGGCATAGGGCTTAGTGAGGCTGTAAAATTAATTATTTTAGACTAATTTTATGTATTTTTTATGTTATAGTGATTAACAAAGAAATTCGTGCTTTGTGCTTCTCATATTCCATTCCCCATTTTAGTCTTGTGACATTTCCTCTTTCAAGTGGAATGACCCTAATCTGATATTAATGATTTATTTTGCAGTAGCTTTTATATGTTTGTTTACTAACTTAGTAACTTATTTAACCTGACCTTACGGTTGTTTCATTTTTACTTTATTGTAAAAATGGTGCAGGAGTAAATACTATTATGATTTTTAGGGAGTGACCATACTTATATACGCGGAAACGGGTTGATTCAGTCAGAAAGAGTTTCATTTTTATGCAATAGAAGCGAAAACGTAACGCTTCGCTCCTATTTCATGCTAATAACATTATATCTGACTGAGTCGAGTGGATTCCGCTTACATAAGTGTGCTCACTCCCGTAGGTTGCGTTTCCACCAGAGATTTGCGAGAATGTGGAGTCAGAAATATTTGAAAAAACCAACCAATTATCAAGCTCACCTAGAACTGTGAAAAATAAATGATAAAATATCGTTGGTTAGTTTCACAGATATCCCGTCTGTATATTTACGCATCGCACAACTCTGGTGGAAATAGATACGACCTAATGGCAATGGTGAAACGTAACATAATATCTAACATACATTGAAACAAATTCCCTTTGTGGTTGGGTTTTTTTGACTGTTGAATTTTGTCAACAACAACAACATAAAAGTCTGGACGGCTCATTCGTGTTACATTTCCAATTACGTTACACAAATGTGTACCCGGCTTAATGCGGAGGAGCCTAGCGTGCAGCGTGGCGTTTCATGAATAGTTCCAATAAACGCTTCTCTGCACTCTGCAAGATACGCTCGACCCCTCTGAATTTGAAATGAATTCTAATTAATGAATGAATCCCCTCTGAATTCTGTAGTTTTGCTCTATTCCTTTTTAACATGTGATGTGATGTGTGTAATAACATAGTGTTTTTTATAATCCAGGGAGTTTGTCCGCAGGCACAGGAGCGGCACGGCTCGGCCGAGGACCGCATCCAGCGCCTGGAGGCCAGCGTGGAGGAGAAGAACGCCGAGCTGCTGCGGCTCAACCAGCGTCTGCGCATGAACGAGGAACACAACACCAGGCTCTCCGCTACCGTCGACAAACTGCTCTCCGAGTCCAACGACAGGTTAGTAGCGCATGAACGAGGAACACAACACCAGGCTCTCCGCTACCGTCGACAAGCTGCTCTCCGAGTCCAACGACAGGTTAGTAGCGCATGAACGAGGAACACAACACCAGGCTCTCCGCTACCGTCGACAAGCTGCTCTCCGAGTCCAACGACAGGTTAGTAGCGCATGAACGAGGAACACAACACCAGGCTCTCCGCTACCGTCGACAAGCTGCTCTCCGAGTCCAACGACAGGTTAGTAGCGCATGAACGAGGAACACAACACCAGGCTCTCCGCTACCGTCGACAAGCTGCTCTCCGAGTCCAACGACAGGTTACTTTGCCTTCAGATATCTTTGTAGAGTGCCTATTGTAGTTGACTTGATCTCACTAAAGTAAATGCAGGCAGACGGGTAAGAAATCTAGATCCCTGGTTACTAGCCCGGCGTTTCTATGATATTTGTCAACTGATTGGTTTAACATCCCAGTTCAGGCCTAGGATGAAATTGAGCGTATTATAGATACTAAAACTATCTCAACTAAGAGCAGATTGCTATTGCTGTGTGCTAATCAATTTAGCATGAGGCATATCTGAATGGAATATTTTTTTTATTCGATGCTAAATAATTCCATTATTACAAAATCGGAGACTTATACATTTTTATGACGTCCAAAAGGACTGATTCCAATTGAAATAAATTACTTATTGTGATTTTATTCTCTCTCTTTTTCAACTCTTCCTAAGTTGACTAAACTTGATTTGGAAGAGACCTACCTATTTCCTACCTATTTATTATTATTTTTTTCACACTCTATATTCATGATTAATAATTTCACTCACTAACAAAAATACTGTTTATTTCAGGTTACAAGTGCACCTCAAGGAGCGCATGCACGCGTTAGACGAGAAGAACGCGCTGACGCAGGAGTTGGAGAAGACACGCAAGTATGCTGACGAACTGCTGGCGGAGAAGCAGGAGATACTCAAGGAGCTCGCCAAGTGGCGCATGGAGACCGAACAGGTATATAGGAACTAGAATGGCGTTATTGCTATTTACCATGCACTAACTGTGTAGAAACCAGTAACTTTTTAAGTAGTAGTATTTTTTTACAAAACTGTTTCATAACATAACATCACGCCTGTAATCCGCGAGCAGTAAGGCAGAGGAGTACAGTTTTATAATAGAATAGAATGTAAATCTTCTCGGATTTTCCCCTGCGAAGGATGCATGTCGGAGGGTTACGTCAGACTCGTTGTCTGACGTAAATAATTGTCGCTAGTAGAATGAATCGGGTGCACGATAGTTTCGCTCGCTGCCTGCCCGTTAGCTCGGATACCATTCGGCGCGTGTGCAGCTGCGCATACAGGCACTCCACCTCATTTGATTGAGCGACAACTCAGCCCCAATCAAACCTGCTTCTATACTCCACTCTACTACGACATTCCTCTGCTACAGCTTTTTTTTTAATTCCAGCTAAAACGTCAAATGTTGGAGCAAGAGATCGCGTTCAACATCCAGCAGACAGACGCGCTCACTCGCTCGCTGTCTCCTGCCGCGCAGCCACAGCCGCCACAAGGCTTGTTCCAGCCCAAGGTATAATATTAACACATCATTGATACTCTTACGTATAAATGGAAGGGAGGCCTTTGTTCTGCAGTTAACCACATCAGGCTCATATATCCCCTGAGCTGTACTATTGAACTACAGATGAACAAGTTGTTGAGTCGTTATATAATACTAGCTGACCCATGCAACTTCGTCTGCGTCACATAATATAGCTTATTACAAAATGTCAACATAAATTGAGTTAAATCGTAACAAACAAAAAATCGTATCTTTCCTCTTTATAATATTAGTTTAGATTATATTAAAGTGTGAATTACTATTGGTATCTCTTACTGTTAAATATACAGTAACACCTTGTAAACATTATGGTGCAGTAAATATTTTGAATATGAATTTCTCCGGAGTCCCCGGAGGCCAGAATCCCCACTAACCTACCGCACCGGACCGAATGACTGCCGCGCGCTTAATTATTTTGTCGCGCGGATATTTTTACATTGCGATATCTTCTAAGATATTTGTTTAAACTGTATAGAGTAAAGGGCACAAATATTCTATATTAAATTTCTGTGCTAACAAACACATTTATTTAGATATTGATTAATACCATATGGGTTAAATAAGCTTCGCAAAATATCATTCTATTTAACCTAACATTTTAATAGTAAAAAATGGTTACAGTGAGTCAATCTTAAAAGATAGACATATGCTGTCGCGGACTTTTTTTTAGAACTTTTAAAGAGGAACAATTCTTTCATACATGGTATCTGCGTAACTTAAACCGTTTTCGCAGCGCACGCAACGGAAGCTCTCAAAAAGGAATATCTTTTCCCGTTTTTGCAACATTTTTCATTTATGCTCCGCTCCTATTGGTCGTAGCGTGATGTTATATAGCCTAAAGCCTTCCTCGATAAATGGACTATCCGACACAAAAAAAAAAATCTATTCCAACCAGTAGTCCCAGAGTTTACCGCGTTCAAACAAACAAACAAACAAACAAACAAACTCTTCAGCTTTATAATATTAGTATAGATATACCGTTTATAACTCTTTTGGCGTCGGGTTGGGGGCGAACATAATACAAAATTTCTGAGAATTTCGAAATCAATCCACCATCTCATCTGTTTCAACGTCGACTACATGCAACTGCCTATTAGGAAATACTAACTGTGGGTATTTTTAAATATTAAGATCAAATGTTTTGGGTGAGCTTAAAATACTGCAAAGTCCTAGCTGATACTTCATAATAAGATTTTAAACTGACATGGTCACTAGCACTATTATTTATACTGAAAACGGGATATTTACCATGTTTACTGTTTGTTTCGAGTTCCCGATATTTCGGCGCTGTTACAAGCACCATGATCACGGATAAACTGAAGTCATTGCGGGTGGATGTTTATGAGCAGACAAATCGGTCTACCCTCTTTCTTGTTCGTTTTTTGCGTTCGGTACCACTACCATTGTCACTCACTACACGATTCTGTTCCCGACACACAAAACTCACTGTGTCCACTCGCGAGCTTTTTTCCACACTTTTTCGGTTTTTGCACAGTTGAACCACTGGATTCCAGGCTCTCGACAGTTGAAACCCATCCTCCCGGTTAAAGTTTTTGTATTTGGTAATTTCAATGGCCTCTCTAACCAGACGAGGTATATAGTGGCGTTCTGTCGAGATGACCTGAGGGTTATGAAACTCAATCCAGTGGTTTGATCCCGATTCTAGTAGATGCTCAGCTATGGCCGATTTTTGAGTGTCATTATTTTTCACCGCCCTAATGTGTTCGGATATACGACAAGCCACCGTACGTTTTGTCTGACCAATATAGGACTTGCCGCAACTACAGTCTACTTTATAATCGGGAACTCGAAACAAACAGTAAACATGGTAAATATCCCGTTTTCAGTATAAATAATAGTGATACTTCATATTTTATAATTTCGATATATTCGGTGTTAGTATAGTATCTAAAACCATCCGATGTTTATGTTTTTTTTTCTTTTCTGTGTGTTGATAATTCAAATTTGTCCGTACAGTGCGTTGCAATCTGGATAACTCTTTCATGTGCTTCATTTAATTGTTGGGCACAACGGGCAAGAGAGGAGAATTAGATATAAATATGTATGTGATGAAAATCGATGTAAACCTATAATTGAGTATAGTAACTAAGGTGTTACAGTATGTGTACCCGCAGCTGGACGGGTCGTGGGAGAAGCTGCAGCAGGCGCACGCACTGGCCGTGCAGACTCCCTTCGACGTGCCCAGCGACGCCGAGGTCAGTTCTCTATACGAAGTTAGTTCAACCACCTTTTATATACCGCATGCTTCAACATTTATTTTAAGGCTATACAAGTATACAGGTTTCAAAGAGAAATTTCGACGTGGGTGCTAAAATTTTCAAGCTCGCTACGCTCGCTCTTGAATCATATTTCTAGAAAAGATTGACACAAGTGAGTACCTTGTGTCAATCATTTTTTGAAACTTATAAATACGAAGCTGAAGGTGCTGAAGTCTCTTATCTTCTCCACTCGTCTTCGCTTTAGTGGAAACCGGCCCTTATGTGGTTCTTCGTGAGTTGTGAGAAAAGAGGCGCACCTGTGTACACTATACACGTTTCAAAATACATAGATGATAACACATAGGTAGATTTGTCACAAATAACTGTGATTTGTTAATTTCTTCTGTTTGATAAAAAAAAAATACCAGTCATAATCGCACTTCAAATATCCTATTCCACCCGAACAAACCTTATTGTGATTTATTTTTATTGTCGTAGTTTTGTCCTTATTAATCGCATACCGACTAAACAGAGGCAGACGTATTCAGAACACCGCTGTACTAAATACATCTGCCAAATCTCCCTCGAGACGTAGCTACATAATATTACGGTACAGAACGACGAGTCAGACGGCGGCGTGGAGGGCGGCCACACGGACGCGGCCGCGCTGGCGCTGATGCTGCAGGAACAGCTGGACGCCATCAACACGGAGATACGGCTCATACAGGAGGAGAAGCAGACCACGGAGGCACGCGCAGAGGAGCTGGAGTCCAGGGTAAGCACCAACCACTATTTTATGGGGGGGGAACGAGATGGTAGGACTTAGGAAACGTTAGCAATCAACTGAATGTTTTTAGGTGGCATTAACTTAGAGGAATATAAAACTATATTTCAGGCAAATAAATAAATCTATAGATCTATGTCATCATCTGCCTAGCCTTTTCCCAACTATGTTGGTATGCAGCTAAATACCGGTATTTTTTATCATGGATCGATATTTTTTATCTGACCTCCACAACGCAGTTAGTACTGGAGGAATATATAAAGTTAAGATATATAATTAGATTGACCGAATAACGAATTATCTGTTTTCGATTTGATCTTAGTTTGGGGTAGACTAGATATATTTATCACAAAAATGATTACATAAGTGAAGATGTATAGTTTAGTAGTATTTTTACCTACGATAAGCAGATAAAGGCATCATTAAAGCACTACAAAGGTAAGATTATCTTATTTTGGTGGGGGTTAATATAAAGATTAGATACATGGTGTATTTCATCTCGTCTAGAATACTTCATCTCAATGGTTGTGGAAAAATAACATCTCAGCGAACATCTGTGTATCATAAATTGTATTAAAATGTTTCAGCTTTACATTCTGCTTATCCACACAATTTGTTATTTTAAGTAAAATAAAATTCTCGGTGATGGCTCAACTAAACTGTTAATTTCATGGGTTTGATTGGTGTTCAGAAGTGGCGGCGCAGCAGTTAATAAAATCATCTTTTCTCATTGGTCTGGAACAATAAAAAACAACTTTTGTTCCTCTAATTAATTTTGATATTCTATTCAAAACATTGAGCCAGAATCTCAAAACATATGAAACAGATATAAAAGATCAAAGAAATAAAGGATATTGAAGGATATTTTATAATATTAATATAAGGTTAAGCGCCGTCACATGATGTTTTCATTTCATCTTGTGGGACTTTAACAACTCCATCGCCTAGAATCTTCTCTTGCTACCGACTACATATTTGTACTACGTGCTACGCGTGGTAAACTCCACCCACGGGTTAAATTACAAATTAAATTAAAGAAATATTATTTTCTGAGAAATATTGTGATGCCTCAAAATAAGTAACAGTCAAACATTCTTCTTGAAATGTCACTCTAAGAACACTCCAAATGCTACATTAAAATTACTGTGTCGGCTTGAGAATTTTCCAAAAGTTGAAACTCTAAGGATATAGTATTAGATTTCGTTACTTGTTTGCAAAGGTAGTTTCTATGGAGACGAATGGGCAAGAAGAAATACAAAATAAGTACTTACACAATAAAAAGTAAACATAAAATAGAGTGGCAAGATAAATGATGTTTATTTTTCAAATTGGTTTTTACAAACACTGTTAAAAGTCGCTTTTTTAAAATTAGATGGGGCCGGTGTTTTGTAACTAAATACTCTGAGAAGAAACATCCAAAACAAACTCAGAGGTCATAGTGTCTTTTAAGGTCCAGACATAATCTTGGTATACACACATGAAGATCATGCAGATTAGTGTCTGAGATGGTCTTTTGAAGAAAGCACCACACAGATAACAGAAGTAGTATAAGAGTTTCAATATTTCTCAGAAGACTTTCTAAATATTTTTGGTCGTTTTTCGCTGTGGTTCAAGATGTATGTGCTAGGTACGTGTATGGGGTGTCGGTGTCGTAACTGCGCGCTATTAACAGGATGTATATAAGCGGGTGTGGTCCGGGCAGGTGGGCAGCTACGAGCACATGAACGTCCTGGCGCGGCGCGAGTCCCCGCCGCGCGCCGCGTCGCCCTCGCGCGCGCACCTCGCCATCCACAAGTACCACACCGTACGTATGCACACGTCTCCAGGCTTTCGTTCCAAGAGCCCAGACCCACCACACATTACTTTATTTTAGAAGGCAAAATGTGTTTTGTAATAATAATTTATGTAATATGTATAAAAACCAACCATTAGAATTTTAAGTAAAGTTAACCCTATGTTTGTTAACCTTTCTCACCTGCTATCTGTGAATTGGCCGTCTAACCAACTTAGCAGGTATACTGGTATTCAATACACGTATAAATACTACTCGAAGCCCCACATTTTGTCCTTTAGGAAATAAGGAATGTCTGGCGGCTCTGGGCTCTTGGAATATTTGTTTGATTTCGATTCGGAAAGTCATATTCTATCTCGCTCAGTTTCGTAATGTCAAAAAAAGATAGACATAATGACTTATCGAATCGAAGCGTTTGTGAATAAGGGGTTAGTTTTGACTAACACTCCAAAGTCAACCGATTAGAACAACATAATACACAGTGGTGTGTCCAATATTGACTTAAACTCAAATACTCAACCAAAAAATGTAAGCTAAAGGCACTGATAAAACTGAAAATTCTCTTGTAATGAGCATTCTAGCTAATGTGACATTAACTGCTTTATTTTTCAATGCTAGAACATTTAGAATCAAGGAATGCTCGTTGTTCTCTTACAAGAGAATGTTTAAGTTTATCAGTACCTTAAACTGTTTATTTTACGCTACGTCCTCACTAGCGCACTACTATTAAATATTTTATATTGTACATAACAGTGTTGTGCCATGTTGTGGACATAGCTTAAAACGTATGATCAAGAGTGTAGTTGGATTTCTTGCATATTTACTAACACTTATCAGGATAAGATACAACAGTCCTGACTCGGTTTGGATATATAACTCATACATTTGTAGATCCTAAGTGTCACATTTTACCTGCATAACTTAAGTGTTTTTGACCTATTTGTTTATACCAATAAATAAATCGGTTTATATTCTAGAAACAAAGTAACGAGAAGAATAAACACTTCCTGATCATGTTTGAATCTGTAATATGTACTAAAGCAGGTTCAAATTTATCTATGTAGCGAAAATCCGCAGTCGTGACAGGTATATCTCAGTGGCAGCGAGCCTAGGGGCCTAAATGAAAGCATGCCCGTACTGCCCACAAGGCAAGCAGGCTGGTCAGATAGCCTAACATCATGAAGGATCATAG
Organism: Diarsia brunnea; assembly: GCA_949774965.1. Lineage (NCBI taxonomy): Eukaryota > Metazoa > Arthropoda > Insecta > Lepidoptera > Noctuidae > Diarsia > Diarsia brunnea. Next base: position 19,054,511 of record OX459010.1, read on the forward strand.
GGGGAAAGCCAAGCTCATAGGTTTGTATGGAAACAACGCCACGAGTACATCTAAACACGATAATACAACACCGTTTAATTTTGAAGTGAATTGTTACGCCGACTGAGTTACGCTACCTAGTTAAATTTGTATCTTACTGTAGTAGCTAAGTGTAACCTAGAATAAAACTAACTCCTCCACGGTACATGGTACTAACCCGCTGCATACATGTGGTGCCAGGCGCCGGCGTCCATGTCTCCCGCGCACCACTACCGCACTCCGCCCGCGTCCGAGAGCCTGCCAGCCAGCCAGGTCCGTCTGCCGGTACACTTACTAAACGCCATTCGCAATACCTATTAGTATATAGATTGTACCGCGCTAAACCAGGTTCAAAAGGAAAATGGTTAATTTGTTGTTCTTTTTATCTAAAAATATGTTCTGCAGTGGGACATAACAAGTCAGCAGTTTTGGAACGGAGTTCTTTATTGCACGTTATCGTTCTGATTTGTTTGCGGGCTGAGGCTCTAGACTGAAAAATATGTAACAATGAAAAACGACACCAAAAACCGAATGAAAGAGAACACCAAAAACCGACAACTTTTTGCAGTAATTTTTGAGGCACTTCCCTACCACATAGGCAACTAAAAATGTTTCGATTCAACTTGCCGTCAATTTAGGGATTTTATTTATCAATATGAATAATCATTTTTACGTGATAAATTGTGCGATCAATAGCGTGCAGCTCCGTTCCAACCGGGTGTCCAGAAGACACCTCTCAATATTTTTTATTATTGAATACTACAGGCAATGTTCATTGGTCCAGTTTAGCGGTACATTCTTGTACAAGGAAGGTATGCACGCACTCACAGGAATGGCTTACAGCTGTGTGGAAGTTTGCGTCATTTATTTACTTTTTAATGTACGGTGAAACAGTCTGCTACAAACTAATATACTAATAAGAAAATATATTTCACTAGTTCTATTATTGTTTTAGTTCTAGAACATATTGTGAACTACGGAATAGGTTTAATTTACTATAGGTTTTTCATCTTTACCTAGTTGATGTAATCAAATTCCTTTTGAAATAACAAAACTTACTTTTTCCAAGTTGTGCAGAAGTAGACTGATTCACCATAGTCTCGTATAAAATGCGAATGTTCTACTTGTAGCTTATATTTAGTTTAGTATCTAAGTAAAATGTAAATATATATGACATCCTAGCATTTAGCATGACACGCCCTCTATACTATTATGTTTGTGATCCAAAGCTCGGGGTTATATGCCTTATTGTCAAATACTTAAAGGTTGACTTTGCCACTTTTGCATTCGTCACTTACATCCCATCCCGCAAGTAGTCACATGCAGCGACAAAGAAAACTCATCCCTTAAAAGCGACATCTATTAGCGATACCAGCACGCACGTAAACATGTTTCGTAGATCGTCTTACCTACGATTCTACTACGTCGTTGTGCGCGCCATCTCTGTGTAATTTATGAAGTTAGTGTTCTGTTGTTATTGATATCGATTCCACAAGTAAGCGTGCAAGATACCTTTATAACAATAATTGTTTACGTAATTGTTAAAAAAATGTTATGTCATATCCAACCAACATCAGCATAAGTATTTAGGCAGCCCTTATGATAACTATAGGGCGATAGCGGGGTGTTGCGGGTTGAGAGGGGAAATAGGAGCTTACGAAATAAAGAGATACACTTATATACGTTATATTTTTTTTATTGTTATGGTATTAAATCATATATTAACCCAATTGAGATTAACAAATATTTATTTACTGATAGAACTGATATTTTAGTTTTGATAATTTCACAAGAGAACCAACATGTTACTCACGTTTGAAACAAACAGAACAACAATTTACATCTCTCGAGATTTTTCAAAACTGTTTACAAAAACGATTACTTACATAATTATAAAAAAAACTTGTGGGGTCAAATCTATACTAATAACGGAGTGGGTAGCCCTCACTTTGTATAACTTCTTCTAATCTATATCTCATTACATTTACCATATTATAACAAATGTCACTTAATCGCATTAAATCCCAAGTTTTCATAACCGCTTCATCGAATATTTTTCTATTTCTGACTTTACTTCAGTCCCATTTGACCCCACAAATTTTCTATCGGATTTAAGTCAGGGCTTTTAGATGGCCAATCAATCAAAGTTATGGCCGTTTGTGTAGAAAACCATTCTATAACCGGTCTTGACCGATGCACCGAACTATTATCTTGAATAAAATAAATATGTCCATCAGGGTTATACGTTGCGCACTGTTGGAATTATCACGTCTTTTAAAATCTCCAAGTAACGTTCGCCATTCATTCGAGCGCCGACTTCGACAAGCTCTCCAGGACCCGTCGAAAACATCCATCCCCAATATCCTGAAAACACACAAAAGTTTTATTACAATACCTTATATAAAAAGACAATGTTTTGTCTTGTCCGGAGGTTTACACGATAAAATAATATTTTATTTTAAGTTATATACCTACCTATATATACTTTATATATATATTTATATATAATATACTATAAGAATATATATATTTATTTGTATGTAAATAAGGAATTATTATAATTACTAATGTTTGTAAGTAAATCGTGTTTATTTTAATTACGTGGTAAATGTTAATATATTTAATGAAATGAGTTATTGCTTACCCAGTGTTAACCTGCCACTAGTCCTTAAAGGTAAAACATTTTGAGAGTTGTAGCGCTCGCCTGGTTTTCTCCATAGTATTTTTCGTCCATCTTTATCGGACTTAAACGTCTTTTCGTCGGTAAAAACCATAATTTCCTTTTCCCAACCGAAATTCGAATATTGGGTCGCAAATCTTATTCTGGCTTGGCCCTTAGCGGTTACACTTCACTTCACTAGTTTCTTGATACCGTCTCACCCATAAACGAACTGTGTTTCTCTAGAAGGAAGCAAATTAAAAAGTTAGATTTCTAATGGAAAAAACTATTAAAATATAAACGGATTTTATTTTAGATTACACTTACGTTGACATTTAATTCTCGAGCTCTCAATACTCTTTATACTTTGATTTCGTTCTCAAAGGACGATTATTTTCACTTTTAGAAAGTTACTCAATCGAGACATGATTTTATCGTAACTATAAGAACTATAAGTCGTTATTCACAAGCAGGCGAGTAATTATGCTATAATGCGACGGTATGTTTAACTTAATAAAATAATAAGCTTACCTTCAATCTTCTTCATTATTGTAAAGAAACAACACGGCCGATATGAATATTGTGACGGATGATTCATAAACATATCGATAATTTTGAACACTCCGTTAAGTAACCGATTGGCGCAGCGGTATAACAGCTTGACTCGTGAGGTGAAGGTTCCAGGCTCGATCCTCACTTCGACCTAAATATTTTATTTCATTTTAAATTCGTTTGTTAGTGAGTTTTAGAAATATGTAAAATTATTATAATGTTTGAAGAACACGTTTGGAGGTTTAAAACTATCTATAGGTAGAATAGGATGGGTTTGATAATAACGGGCTGTCGCTTGAGTGCGCACCGACAGTTTTTTTTCTAGTTTGAATCTTAGTTGTTACAAGAATTTCTCAGAGATGGCGCTTCTGGGAGGATGAGCTTTCTTTGTCGCTGCATGTACTCATCTTCCGTGATTTTCGATATTTTTTAAAAATTTTATTGTAAGTTACTTCATCATCTGCCTCGCCTTTTCCCAACTATGTTGGGGTCGTCTTAACGGATACAACTGAATACAAGTTTTTTACATTGACCGACTGGCATATCCGACCTTTTTTTTTTTGGGGGTGGGAAATCATCAAATAACCCCTCCCGCTCTTGGGCAGAGCAAAAGGGAGTGTCAGACTTCTACTGACTAAAAACCACCCATGTTCCTTCTTGTCGTGGCCGCGGTATCTCTTGCGAACAACCCGCAGCCCCGACGGGGGCCTACCTGACCTTCACAACCCAGTTACTACAGGGTCTTACCGTTTGGTAAGACTGGTTGTCAGACATTCAGGCCACTGACAACCTGTAACGCCTACCAAAGATCTATGTATATATGGCAGCCGGGACCAACGGCTTAACGTGCTTTCCGATCCACGGACCAACATAGGCAGACACGGCTTAACTTAGTTCCACCAGAGCGACAGTTATTATTAATTATTTATACTGAAAACGGGATATTTACCATGTTTACTGATTGTTTCGAATTCCCGATTAAGGCACGAAACCCCTCCATTGTCAGTTTAGTTATAAACCGTGAAAGCTTAAAACAGTGTGTGTTAATATTTGTTCCGTTTTACGATATCTAAATATTCATAAAACTTATTAATTAAACAAAGTGGTTAAGCCAACCTTTTATTAAAACAGCGGCATGCCAGCTATTTATCTATAATATACAACATCTATGTATTAGCAAGTAGTTTATCATATTTCTAGCTGTATACGTATTTATAAAAGATTCAATATTGTCATCTGAGTGCACAGCACTGCTTCACGCAAAGTAGTTCCTAGGCGACGCTTGTATGTGCAAGATATATAGTTTATAAGCGAGATGAGACTACAGATATGTTAAATGCATTATATCTACAATAAATATACATGTTTAGTTTATTTTTTGTAAAGAATTTTTCATTTAGATTGTTTATTATTGTGATCAATTCATAAAAGTTGTTTAAGTTAGTTTAAAATATGCGTAGTGTTAAAGTTATCATAAAAGTGTTATTTTGGCTGTTAGAGTCAAAATTAATTAACAACAACCATTAAAAGTAGAGTCACTGGTTTAAAGTAGTCAAATAAATTTTAATGAATATGTTTAGTTTCAGAATATATGATGTAGGTATCATAAAAATAGCTTATTATATTTATTATTGCATGTAATATTAAGTTTTATAAGAATTGAGGTAACTTCAAAGACTTTTTTTCCTATTGTCTACCTATTTACAATCACATACGATAACTATGTATACCCTAGGTATAACGTCCGATTTAGTTTCATAGTGGTGAATTAGTGCATTTGTCCAAAAACGGATAAATACCAACAGTTTGGTCCTACTCCATAACTTGGACCAGTAGCAGAACCAAGGGATGGGCTATTTCAACATAATCATCCCCATAGTTGGTATTTTCTATTATAACAAAAGCTAATTTAAAGCCTATCCGACTAGCCTTAACTACTCTGACTTTTAATAACATGTGAATAGGGTAGTTAATAAAAAAAAAACAATTAGTCGTCAGATAGATTTCCAAAAAATATTGGACACTTTTTTTTCACGTAAACATGACATGAAGACGATACACTGCTATGAAAACTCGTGGAAAGTGACGTTACAAGCCCCATCTTTGACGCGTTTTATCTTCGTCAATGTTTATTAATTTCATGAAACGAAAAAGACTTATCCAATATTTTTCGATAATCTGACTGATGACTGGACTAAACAGAATCATATTTTTTTTAGTCAGAAACATTCCTATTACGATGCACGAATACTACAGCGATATAATGTACCATCTTTTTTTTTTGAATGTGGGATGTTATTGAATGATTCTTACCGCTCTGGGCAGAGCGGTAGGGAGTGTCAGACTTCTTCCAAGCTAACAGCTCCCCCCCCCCCCAGCTCCAGCTATGCGAGGAGGGCGCGGGTCAGGCGGGGAGCGCGGAGGGCGCGGAGTCCCCGCTGACGGCGCGCTCGCTGCGGCTGGAGAGGGCGGCGCGCGCCATACACGCCGAGAGGGACCGGCTGAGGACGCACTACCAGCCGCCTTATGACGCGTGAGTACCATCATAACCACAACACAGTCACATAGTGCACAAGTGAAGTTTTACTAATATACTTTTAAGGTTCTATTTATTAACACAAACTGCATTATATCATATGTATGTTAGTAAAGTCTATCCATGAGCCAAAGTTACCTCAAAATGAATATATGTTTTGTTATAACCGACGACCGAGTGTACAATGGTAGATAACTGGTCTTCTTCTCCGTCATGTCGATGATTTCCATAATGACATCTCACACGTAAAGTTTTATCGTTAATTGTACAACGAGCTGGACAGGAGGTAGGCCATAGTTTGTATTCGGCTCGGCAACCTCACCCTGCCTCATGGGAATAACTGGTGATGGTCTAAAATGCGATGGGGTTACAATAGGAAATCTGAAATAACGTAAGGGATATTGATTGCGCTGCAGGATTTTAGACTTGCAGCACTGACCCGAACGTTGCAAATTCAACAGGAATTAATATTCTGTACAGCATTTCAAATTTCCTCGGTGTGTGTATATGTGTGTATTTTTAACTTAACTGAGTACTAACAACAAATCTACAAAACTAACAACATAAATTTTCCCTTCCACGCTACCAGGACTTCAATAATGTCAGGCAGCCTCGCCCGGATCCCCATGCACAGGTCTCCGCCCTTACCCCTCGCGGGCGTCAAACCCGCGTCCCATCCGCAAGTGAACCTCGCTCACTTGTGGTGCGACTGTCCCGACACGTTGTTCAACTATGTACCACATAGGTTATGTCTCAAGTCTAGTATGTATAGGATCGTTGATAGTTATCTGTTCCATCATCCGTGTTTGGTTAAGTCTGCTAGTTACATTTGAGTTTACATGGGAATTTAAAAGTAGTAAGGGTTGCTATAACAAAATAACCAGGCGACACAGTAAATATTAATACTACTAAAGTTGTGTAGCAACCCTATTTTTTTTTTTTCGAGGTTGGGAAATCATCAAATGACTCCTCCCGCTCTGAGCGAAGCGGTAGGTACTGTCAGACTTCTACTGACTGAAAACCACGCCTTAGCCCTTTGTATCCAAGGCCGCGGTATCTATTTCGAACAACCCGCAGCCCCGACAGACGTCGGCCCTTGCGGGCCTCTGCAATGTGTAGCACCCCTTAGGGTGGTGGGCTACAAAAGACTTAGCTTGATACACATTAGACTTGACCGGTTGAATACAAAGATATTCTAGGTATGAAACTAAGCTCTGTAGCAATTAACTATGAATATTGTATCACACCGTTTATGTGCCGTCATCCGAGCACATTTTTTAGGATTTGAAAAGTATAAAGCACTTCAGTGACTAATTAACCAGGAACTCAGAACTTCTTAAAGATTTGTAATAGTAATATTATTAACTAGCGGACGTCACGCGGTTTCACCCGCGTAGTTCCTGTTCCCGTGGGAATACAGGGATAAAAAGTAGCCTATGTCACCCGGGGATAGTGTAGCTTCCCAACGGTGAAAGAATTTTTGAAATCGGTTCAGTAGATCCCGAGATTACCCCTTACAATTTAACAAACACACAAACTTTACTTCTTTATAATATAAGTATAGATACCCTATATTTTCGATAAAAAAAATGGTGGAACAATGTGTCTGGGGACTCGGCTTACTATTGTGTTTTATGCTTATATATTGCATGCATTTTCTTTACAGGCGATATAATGAATTATTTTTTTTGTTAGATTTTACTATTTTAACTTAAATAAATATTAAGATTTTTTACAAAATGGAATTACTAATTGTTTCCACCCTGAAATCTATCACGTCATAGAAATGGTCACGTCATTACAATAATTATCCAACGGTATGTTTTTAACTGTTTTTCTATGTGTGATCCCCGATTCCATCGTAGAAGTCGATTGATGGCTAAATATATTTAGTAATTCCATTTTAGCTAGAAAGTTATGAAGTAACAGGGGCTGCGATTGTCCATACAAATATATTCCCTTTTTTCCTCCTGAATAATGCCTTTAAAGAAATGTTTTCATAAAATCAACGTCTACTGTAGTTACGTCCCTGTCATTTTCTTTTTTTCCGTAAATAATAAGGAAATAAAATATGACCCTCAGAAAATTACCCCATTTTTACGGCCGTGAAGATCACTACCAGCCAAATTCGAAAAGTTTTAAATATAAAAGAAATTGATGGGAACCTAGACATACTTTTTCTTAAAATTTTAAGGTCAAAACCAATTAAATCGGCCCATTTTTCTTGTAGAAAAAAAACGAGAATACGAAACGTCGATTTCGTCAAAATTTTTGTGATATCCCTACGCACTCTATAAATACCTACCTTACAGACCCTGTTCCCTCTTAACCGCTGTTTTAGAAAGCACCTTCATTAGTTTGAGGACCAGTGTTTCTCCAACTATTTACGGGTCAAATAACTTTAGTAAAGTAAGTAAGCAAATAGGTGGGATATCAAACACCAAAGTAGCTTTTAAGAGTTTCCTTGTAGCTTTTTGCGGTTTGGAGTCTTAAAAAATGGTTTGAGTATTGAAGGTTCGAGTTACACTGGTCGATGTTTACGCAATTTTTTTAGAATTACTGTCTTAGTATTATTTTTACTGACTACCATAAATACAGAACAGCTAAAATTCTTGTAGCTATCAGTGATCCCACTATTGCACTCTTTATTATGTTAATTAAACTGCACTACCTCACTTCAATCAAACTTCCAAAATTCATAAATATTACAAGTACCCGGCGAAAAATATTGCACATCGACCTTTGGAAAAATCAATGCAATTTATTCGTTAATTAAGTTCTCATTTTGTATCTAGCTTGCCGTGAAACATTTTCGAACCGACCTAGCTTGCGGCAGTTATATATAAAAGCACAGCGGAAAAGAGATGTCTCGAACAGTCATTTCATTTCTCCAACGCTCGATGTGCAATATTTATCGCCGGGTACTGTACCACTGTATCCTATCAGCTCACCATGAAATATGTATTCGTACAGCAACATCTCATCGAGCTCGAGCCAGGAGTCTCTGGGCGGCATGTCAGTCCCGCTGGGCAGCTCGTGGGGCGGCGCGGCGCGCGCGGGCAGCTCCGCGGCCGCGTCGCTGGCCTCCATGCACCAACAGAAGAAGCGCGGCATCAAGAGCTCGCTCGGCAGGTTCTTCAGCAAGAAGGAGAAGGCGGGGATGCCGGTTAGTGCACCATTTAGGAAGTTACACTTTATTTTCAGTAATTTATTGGTGACTAGCGCCCTGTTTCGGCTTCACATGGATGGGTTTTTTTTAACTGTTTAATATAGCCATGTGACTCAGGAATAATGTAGCATTCTAGAGGTGAAATAATTTTTAAAGTAGGACTAGTATTTTTTTAAATTTATTCGTTACAAACATACAAATCTTTCCTCTTTAATTAATCTGTAGATAAAAACATATAAAATGAAAAAAACCTATAATTTGTGCAGCACGAAGTTGACTTTTCTGTTTGTTTAATATTCATCATCTGCCTAGCCTTTTCCCAACTATGTTGGGGTCGGCTTCCAGTCTAACCGGATGCAGCTGAATACCAGTATTTTACATGGAGCGACTGCCTATCTGACCTCCACAACCCAGTTAATACTAGGTAATACGATACTCTTTGGTAAGACTGGATGTCAGAATTTCAGGTCACTGACTACCTGTAACGACTGCCAAAGATCTATATATGGCTGCCGGGACCAACAGCTTAACGTACTTTCCGAGGCACAGAGGAAACTCGGTATGTCGGGCGGTCACATACCGAGTTTCCTCCGTGCCTCGGAAAGCACATTAATTGTAAAACAAATGAGAACGCGACAAAATACAGTACTAGGATCATATGGGTGTACTCGAACATTGTTGTGTTGACATTTTCGAAATTGTCATCACAATCAAGATGTTAAAGATGTTGGTTAACATTATCTTCTATTCAAGTTCCTCCATCTCAGCAAACCTTGCGACCTACATAGGAACGAAGTTAATAATGCTCTTTTCCCCCTCTACAGCAGGGCCAAAGTCCTCGATCGCTCTCCTCCGCATCATCGCTAGGTCTGTCATCCCTGGCGGACGACCCGGCGTGCAGCGACGCCATGACGCCGCACGCGCCCATGTCTCATGCACCCATGTCGCACCAGGACTACGCCAGGACCAAGAGCAAGTCAGTATGAGCATTACACTGTACCGGATTGATTGCCTCTGGGAAACCTACCGTACCATTTGATATGGCGTAATATTTTATTTCTGTTACATATGGATGATGTTAGTTAAAAAAAAGTATTTAATAAAGTTGAGGTTTATGTTATAGGACTTGATTCTAATGACAAAACATTAGGATCTCAATTTGCAAGACATTGAAAATAAGCGATATTTTTTACCTTTTTAAAATAAATATTTATTTCAAAACAATATTCAAAGACCGTTTGATAAATGGTCTTTTAACCACACTCACACAAATATTAGGTCCACCACCGTTGACAAAGTTGTATATCTGGCCATGTACAACGTCCACTTGTTGTGATGCAGAGACCGCGACTACCGGCACGAGCTGCTGGGCGAGGCCATGCGCGCGGGCACGCCCTTCGCGCTGTGGAACGGTCCCACCGTGGTGGCCTGGCTGGAGCTCTGGGTGGGCATGCCGGCCTGGTACGTGGCCGCATGCCGCGCCAACGTCAAGTCCGGCGCCATCATGTCGGCGCTCTCCGACCAGGAGATACAGCGCGAGATCGGTATGTAACTTAACTACATGCCGGCCTGGTACGTGGCCGCATGCCGCGCCAACGTCAAGTCCGGCGCCATCATGTCGGCGCTCTCCGACCAGGAGATACAGCGCGAGATCGGTATGTAACTTAACTACATGCCGGCCTGGTACGTGGCCGCATGCCGCGCCAACGTCAAGTCCGGCGCCATCATGTCGGCGCTCTCCGACCAGGAGATACAGCGCGAGATCGGTATGTAACTTAACTACATGCCGGCCTGGTACGTGGCCGCATGCCGCGCCAACGTCAAGTCCGGCGCCATCATGTCGGCGCTCTCCGACCAGGAGATACAGCGCGAGATCGGTATGTAACTTAACTACATGCCGGCCTGGTACGTGGCCGCATGCCGCGCCAACGTCAAGTCCGGCGCCATCATGTCGGCGCTCTCCGACCAGGAGATACAGCGCGAGATCGGTATGTAACTTAACTACATGCCGGCCTGGTACGTGGCCGCATGCCGCGCCAACGTCAAGTCCGGCGCCATCATGTCGGCGCTCTCCGACCAGGAGATACAGCGCGAGATCGGTATGTAACTTAACTACATGCCGGCCTGGTACGTGGCCGCATGCCGCGCCAACGTCAAGTCCGGCGCCATCATGTCGGCGCTCTCCGACCAGGAGATACAGCGCGAGATCGGTATGTAACTTAACTACATGCCGGCCTGGTACGTGGCCGCATGCCGCGCCAACGTCAAGTCCGGCGCCATCATGTCGGCGCTCTCCGACCAGGAGATACAGCGCGAGATCGGTATGTAACTTAACTACATGCCGGCCTGGTACGTGGCCGCATGCCGCGCCAACGTCAAGTCCGGCGCCATCATGTCGGCGCTCTCCGACCAGGAGATACAGCGCGAGATCGGTATGTAACTTAACTACATGCCGGCCTGGTACGTGGCCGCATGCCGCGCCAACGTCAAGTCCGGCGCCATCATGTCGGCGCTCTCCGACCAGGAGATACAGCGCGAGATCGGTATGTAACTTAACTACATGCCGGCCTGGTACGTGGCCGCATGCCGCGCCAACGTCAAGTCCGGCGCCATCATGTCGGCGCTCTCCGACCAGGAGATACAGCGCGAGATCGGTATGTAACTTAACTACATGCCGGCCTGGTACGTGGCCGCATGCCGCGCCAACGTCAAGTCCGGCGCCATCATGTCGGCGCTCTCCGACCAGGAGATACAGCGCGAGATCGGTATGTAACTTAACTACATGCCGGCCTGGTACGTGGCCGCATGCCGCGCCAACGTCAAGTCCGGCGCCATCATGTCGGCGCTCTCCGACCAGGAGATACAGCGCGAGATCGGTATGTAACTTAACTACATGCCGGCCTGGTACGTGGCCGCATGCCGCGCCAACGTCAAGTCCGGCGCCATCATGTCGGCGCTCTCCGACCAGGAGATACAGCGCGAGATCGGTATGTAACTTAACTACATGCCGGCCTGGTACGTGGCCGCATGCCGCGCCAACGTCAAGTCCGGCGCCATCATGTCGGCGCTCTCCGACCAGGAGATACAGCGCGAGATCGGTATGTAACTTAACTACATGCCGGCCTGGTATGTGGCCGCATGCCGCGCCAACGTCAAGTCCGGCGCCATCATGTCGGCGCTCTCCGACCAGGAGATACAGCGCGAGATCGGTATGTAACTTAACTACATGCCGGCCTGGTACGTGGCCGCATGCCGCGCCAACGTCAAGTCCGGCGCCATCATGTCGGCGCTCTCCGACCAGGAGATACAGCGCGAGATCGGTATGTAACTTAACTACATGCCGGCCTGGTACGTGGCCGCATGCCGCGCCAACGTCAAGTCCGGCGCCATCATGTCGGCGCTCTCCGACCAGGAGATACAGCGCGAGATCGGTATGTAACTTAACTACATGCCGGCCTGGTATGTGGCCGCATGCCGCGCCAACGTCAAGTCCGGCGCCATCATGTCGGCGCTCTCCGACCAGGAGATACAGCGCGAGATCGGTATGTAACTTAACTACATGCCGGCCTGGTACGTGGCCGCATGCCGCGCCAACGTCAAGTCCGGCGCCATCATGTCGGCGCTCTCCGACCAGGAGATACAGCGCGAGATCGGTATGTAACTTAACTACATGCCGGCCTGGTACGTGGCCGCATGCCGCGCCAACGTCAAGTCCGGCGCCATCATGTCGGCGCTCTCCGACCAGGAGATACAGCGCGAGATCGGTATGTAACTTAACTACATGCCGGCCTGGTACGTGGCCGCATGCCGCGCCAACGTCAAGTCCGGCGCCATCATGTCGGCGCTCTCCGACCAGGAGATACAGCGCGAGATCGGTATGTAACTTAACTACATGCCGGCCTGGTACGTGGCCGCATGCCGCGCCAACGTCAAGTCCGGCGCCATCATGTCGGCGCTCTCCGACCAGGAGATACAGCGCGAGATCGGTATGTAACTTAACTACATGCCGGCCTGGTACGTGGCCGCATGCCGCGCCAACGTCAAGTCCGGCGCCATCATGTCGGCGCTCTCCGACCAGGAGATACAGCGCGAGATCGGTATGTAACTTAACTACATGCCGGCCTGGTACGTGGCCGCATGCCGCGCCAACGTCAAGTCCGGCGCCATCATGTCGGCGCTCTCCGACCAGGAGATACAGCGCGAGATCGGTATGTAACTTAACTACATGCCGGCCTGGTACGTGGCCGCATGCCGCGCCAACGTCAAGTCCGGCGCCATCATGTCGGCGCTCTCCGACCAGGAGATACAGCGCGAGATCGGTATGTAACTTAACTACATGCCGGCCTGGTACGTGGCCGCATGCCGCGCCAACGTCAAGTCCGGCGCCATCATGTCGGCGCTCTCCGACCAGGAGATACAGCGCGAGATCGGTATGTAACTTAACTACATGCCGGCCTGGTACGTGGCCGCATGCCGCGCCAACGTCAAGTCCGGCGCCATCATGTCGGCGCTCTCCGACCAGGAGATACAGCGCGAAATCGGTATGTAACTCAATAAACTAGGAACAACTCAAAAAGTTAGCAAATCTGTCGACGAAGTTTCGCTAGCTAATTTAATTTGACCTTGTTTAAAAGACTGCATTTCACTAACCGCAAGCCCTTTATGAAATGTTACTTGAAATCTGAACTTTGCACAAACTCACAAAGTCATCATCATCATTCGCTTACCCTTATCCCCATTAATTTGGGGTCGACGCAGCATGTCTTCGTCTTACATTCTTCTTTGTTTTTTTCTTCTCTGTCTGCACGGCGTGTGTTCATGTTTTTAGCATTCATATAAAATATCGATAGGTTACGATATTTATGAAATTTCAATAGATTTATTGATTGAATATCTCTGGATTCTAAAAAATATGTACGAGTATATCACCATGATTTGATTATCAAAAATTTTCTGATAAGCTTTTATTTTTGTCGCTTGTTAGGTCACATTAACAGTTTCCATTGCAACTTTGGCGCACAATTTCAAACCTTACAAAATTTACAAAGAAAACATCGTTAGGTATACTATCATTCCTTCTTAAAGAACTTCGTACAGTCAGTACCCAGCATTACCTGACCCCCCTTTTCACACCACTTCCCCTCTTCTTATTTATATGAGGGGTCAAGTAATGCTGGGCACTCACTGTACACCTTGAATTCTGTAACCAATACTTGAACCCTGACGTTGTTACCCAGGTATAAGTAACCCCCTCCACCGGCTGAAGCTGCGGCTGGCCATTCAAGAGATGGTATCGCTGACGTCACCGTCGGCACCGCGTGGTACCGCGTGCGCAGCGCTGGCCTTCGGAGACATGAACCACGAGTGGATCGGGAACGTTTGGCTACCCTCCTTAGGTGAGTAACCGCCATAGGGTGCGAGAAACCATAGCAATTGGACTACTCTGAAAATAAAAGGGACATTTGTTGTGGCATTCATGCATCGTCCTCTATCTTTGCTCCATTTATTGTTTGGTTCCAATTTAGCAGATTTAATCATTTGAATTATCCTAAACAGCCCACGATAAAATCATAATTATCATCATCCTCTTGTCCTTATCCCAGTTCATTTGGGGTCGGCACGTCTTCTTGTTCCATACTTCTCTGCTACATACTCGTCATTTCATCAGACACCTTCTTTCTTACTTTAACATCTTCTTTACACAGTCCATTTATGGTTTCTTTGACCTTCTCTACTCTTATGAATGTGGAGGGGACATTCATACTAAAAATCGCACAACTTTATCATTAGTATCAAGAACTCAATTGAATAGGATTCTGTGTGATGTGCAGGTTTACCACAATACAGAACGACTTTCATGGAGTGTCTGGTGGACGCGCGGATGTTGGAGCACCTCACGAAGAGGGACCTACGGACGCAACTCAAAATGGTCGACAGTTTTCACAGGTACACTATTTTTTCCTGCTTTTTTTTTTTTTTTTTAAATAAACGTTGCCCCACACTAGGAATTTCTCCTGTATCGTGGGTGCGTTCACAAACATAAAAAGTCACATACACAAATACCCAGACTTTTGATTTGATTTGATTTTTTGATTTGATTTGATTTATTTTGATGTTGATTTGAAATTAATTTATTGGCCGTGTATAGGCCCGAGGAGATGTCCTTGTGAGATCCGTAACTTCGTGTATTACATTATTTCAATTTGAAGCTAAGTAACATGGGCGATTAGTAAAACGAGCTGTTTTCAATTGTTTTAAGTTAGATTAAAATCATAATATCAATCACTGGATGCATAGGCTCTATTTTCAATCCTCAGAAAACTGTATGCTCTATAGTATACCTTGTCAAAAGCCTTTGGAAGACCCAGAAACTTTAACTAGTTTAAAAGTCATTGTCATCTCTTCTGGAAAACAGGTCTGCTCTCTGTAAACCAGTAGGCCACAATCCACACGCGAGCCCAGTGGTTGCTTGACCTAGCACTCAACCAGTTTCCTGACAACATTATCCTTGCTTGAGTAAATAGTGTAACGTAATGAATAACAGAACGTCGCTGCACTTCGGCGTGGCGTGCCTGAAGCGCGTGGGCTACAGCGTGCGAGCGCTAGAGGAGCGCAGACGAGCCGCGGACCACACCAGCAGAGATGTGCTCGTGTGGACCAACGAGAGGCTGCAGCGCTGGCTTATAGCTATTAATCTCAAGGTAAAACTAACACACTTTTACTATTCTTCAATCAAACTGCCTAGTGCTGAACTCACAGACATGGACGTCACTCTCAAGTTGCAAAACAAAACCCGGTTTTGTACTTTTTGCGTCCATTCCGTTCGTCCTGCTTGCTGTTGATTTTTTGGTTCTGTCTCAGGTATTTTTATCGTCAGTGTTTAAAATTTCCACAGGTTTTGAAAGCTTGTCAAGCGCCAGAGTCTGTTTAGGTACACTAGATCAACGATATAACACATAACATGTAATTTCCTTTTTTATTGGGATTATGCAGAGGTATACCCATTGGTACACCCACATAAATGACTTGCCATGTGACACAAATGATCGTATATCGCAGGAGTACGCGAACAACCTGTCGGAGAGCGGCGTACACGGTGCACTGATAGCGCTGGACGACAACTTCGACGCCAACAGCATGGCGCTGGCGCTGCAGATACCCACGCAGAACACGCAGGTATGTACATACTCTAGGTGAGAGCGCAGGTATGTACATCTATATACCACAGTCTTTAAAGCCACAATAAAAACGAATTACATAAATTGTCTGTGAAATAGCAATCCGGGAAATGATAATTACATTTATTTTAAACTAGCTGACCCACACAACTTCGTCTGCGTCACATAATATAGCTTATAACCTTTCTCGATAAATCGACTATCTAACATATTAAATTGAGTTAAATCGTACTCGTAACAAACAAAAAAACTTACCTTTCCTCTTTATAATACCTATTAGTTTAGATTGGCTTCGATTATATTAATAAAGTAACAATTACTAAAGGTATCTCTTACTGTTTAATATACAGTAACACCTTGTACTTGTAAACATTATGGTGCAGTAAATATTTTGAATTTGAATTTCTCCGGAGAATCCCCACGTACCTACCGCACCGGACCGAATGACTGCCACGCGCTTAATTATTTTGTCGCCCGTATATTTTTACATTGCGATATCTTCTAAGATATTTGTTTAAACTGTATAGAGTAAAGGGCACAAATATTCTATATTAAATTTCCGTGCTAACAAACACATTTATTTAGATATAGATTAATACCATATGGGTTAAATAAGCTTCGCAAAATATCATTCTTTTAAACCCAACATTTTAATATAAAAAAATGGTTACAGTGAGTCAATCTTAAAAGATATACATATGCTATCGCGGACTTTTTTTTAGAACTTTTAAAGAGGAACAATTCCGTCATACATGATATTTACGTAACTTAAACCGTTTTCGCAGCGCACGCAACGGAAGCTCTCAAAAAGGAATATCTTTTCCCGTTTTTGCAACATTTTTCATTTATGCTCCGCTCCTATTGATCGTAGCGTGATGTTATGTAGCCTAAAGCCTTCCTCAATAAATGGACTATCCAGCACTAAATGATTTTTTCAATTCCAACCAGTAGTTTCAGAGTTTACCGCGTTCAAACAAACAATCAAACAAACAAACAAACAAACAAACAAACAAACTCTTCAACTTTATAATATTAGTATAGATTGTAAGTCTTGGTTAAACGTGAGGCAGGGTGCAGTTGCGGCGGTCGTCTGTCTGATACCTACCTAACTTTGCGATGGAATATGGCACCAGTCCATAACCCTATACATGGCATGTAACACGTCTTCGACTACCCTAACAGTTTAATTTAAGATTATTTCCTCTCGTTGTTTCTCCTTAGGCGCGACAGATCCTGGAGCTGGAGTTCAGTAACCTGCTGGCGGCCGGCACCGAGCGCGCCGCGCGTCTGCCGCACGACCACGCCGCTTCCTGACATCACACGCTCAACTAGGTAACACTTCCCGCAACACATACGACACCATGCCTCAATAACAGCTCTACAATATCATAATACTTTATCAATAGTCCGCTCCTGGCAATGTTGTTCAAAATCCAAGAGAACCTGACCTGCTACAGGGCTTACAGTAACCTAACGCGAAGGGGATGGCGGGATCTAGTGAGCGAGCGAAGAGAGTGAACTAAGACCTAACCTGTCCAAGTCGGGGTGCATAAAGTTACGAGCTCGCTTCGCTCGCTCTTGAATCCAAATTGTCCTAGTAGCAGTAGTAAAAACACATTCACGAAACTTTAGAAGAAACGGAATGAACAAACGAATGACACTTTTTTTACGTTCCGTTTTGCCAATCCCTCAAAGTTGCTAGGGCTCTGTCTATCTTGGTCATAGAAATGCTTCCTTAATAAGACAAGATACAAATTAACTTACATTGCCCCTTGCATTTTTCACAAATGCCAGTTTTATGTTCCAGGCCACGTCCTACCCGCGCTAGAGGCGCGGCCAACGCCGGCGACGGGTCACGTCGCGGGGCGTTCCTATAGTCATACGATACGTTAATACACGACACTATTTATTTGGTACAAATTCGTTCACCTCGCCCACACCGCAGGGCGCGGGCGAGCCAATATGGCGGCATTTTATAGTAACGCTTCATTTCAAACAAGTCTTGACATGTTAATTATGTAAATACTTCGTTATCGGTATATTTACCGATATTCTGCTTCTTATTATTAACAAAAACATGTAAGTCTCTTGTCGCCACGATATCTACCAAAGTACTATAAAATGCTATCATAGTGTAAGTTGTTGATACAATAATGTTCTCCACGATGTGTATATTGAACTAAACAAACAGTCGTAGCTAAGGCTTCACTATAACAAAGTGCTCCGAAATCTGTAGACTATGTACTTAACTTGTAATCGGATATTTATTAATCGTAACTTGGATACAAATGTAGCTATGGCGCGATGTACCGTGTTCGACTATCATATGATATACTATTATGTAAGTATTACTCGCCTTAAAGTATTCTCTTAGATGTACAGTATACTTGTTATGAAGCAATATTGGCTGTTATTTGTTCTACTATTCATCTGAAAAACATATACATAGGTAAGTGGAAGTATTTGATATTTTGAGATGAATAGCATTACAATCACCTATACAAAATATTTAAACAAATAGCCTTATATCGCAATAGTTTATAGAGTCGGTCTCTTAGACTATCATCTTGAACGGTGATAGTCCAAGAGCCTGACGATATTTGCCACTTTATTGAAACGTTAACAAAACACGGTACACGCAAGTAAATATTGTCATACTCTGATGCCAAATATTAGTTATACTTTAACTAATATACATTTGTATATTGTCGGTAGCACAGTCTGCAAATTGCAAAAACCTTTACCGTTGATTTTATATTGCTTACATACTTCCTTGGTAACAATGAGTTTTAAATAAAAGCAAGTAAAGGTCCAGTAAAACCGGTACGGACTTATTGCGGACCGGCGGCGGACACTGGACACTGACAAAATTTTTAGTATATTATTTGTCAGAGTCTGGTCCGAAGTTTGTGTCTGCAATTTGTCACAGTCTACAGTTTCAAAATTTAATTTTAAATGGACTTGAAAGCACAGTCAAGGTCTATGATGGAATAAAAGTACAATTCTATTTTTTTTTTAATGTTAAAGTGAGGTTTAAAACTCCAGTTAGCAGGCTGTGCGCTCGGCTAAGCTACTCGTAAAGTTACTGTGTTGTGAGTGATGACTTTATATCTGAGGCGATGCTGTATCGCCGTGTCCGTGTATTTCAACTGTGGACTGTGGCGCGACTGTGATTGTGTATTATAGTAGCCGCGCTTTACTTGTACACTTGATAGTTTTAACTGTTCACCTAACATACTGTCGATACGAAAGAAGATATAAAATCCGCGGGTAAAGAAAAATAATAAAGATGAATGTGACAATGAAACATTTTGAACCTTCTTTTGAACTCACCTTTATGCTAACATAAAGGTGAGTTCAAAAGAAGGTTCATCGCCTACTTTTGGCTATGTCTGAACATAGCCAAAAGTAGGCGATGCGTCTTTAAAGAATCACTTAAACCGTCACGGACATACTGTGGACACCAATCAGGACATGGACACGGACAGATACTTTAGTAAGTATTAGTGTTGAGGTGTCCGTATCTAGAGTGTCCGCAATTTGTCCGTGACCAATAGAGATAGAGCTGTTGAACTAGACTGGAGAAAACTATCAAATGTACTAGAAAGTGTGGTCGTCTTTATAGTTGGAATACATGCAGTCTCTCTGTGTCACACAATTTAACGACAAGTTTTACATAATGTACCTCTGAACTCATCACACTGCCTGCTATAACAAATAATTATAGCTAAAAGATTGATTGTTAGTTTGTGTGACACAGGTAGATGTTTCGTCTAACCTGTGTACCAAGTGCCTCGCCGAGGTGTGTATATACATAGCTTTATGTAGTTGAATGTGTGCCTCAGGTGTCAGTGCAGTCGTGCAGACACACGAGTGCACAGTTACTAGTCTTATGTACAGTGTTATTACATTGTTTTGTAATCTTCTATTTTATTAACTCGCTACTAGATCAGCTGAAACTTAGCTAGGTATATTTTTGTTAAGCGTTTTACAAATATCCTGAAATTCGACAGCCTTACCTCAGTTGTGTGTGAAAGTGTTGGTTGTGCTGCGAGGGTAAGGCTGCCGTGTGTAACATGAATGTTGTCGTTTTGTTTGTCCGTCGACGTGCGGTGTGCTATTGATATACATTTTGTGATGGATTCGACTGTTGTAGTATATGCAGCGTTAACCACGCTCACCACTAAAATGGCAATATTGCCACTATGTGTTTTTTAAGATAATTATATAATTAAATAAATGAGATTGTTTAAAATTTTATCGGAATCATGCGCCCACCGCACGCCGACTTCAATAGATAATGAAATAAAACTTATGAAATGTATAGCTAAAGCGATTTTAGTTTGAAAAGTGAATCTTTTTAACCAGTAGCAAATATATTGTAAATATTATCGTTTATATATCATTTGTATCGACTGTAGGTGTAATAGCAATATTTAGCTAAGATGTGTTCAAAACTGAAAGGATTTTTATTGTATTATTACTTTGTAATGATAACCGCTTATTTATTAACTAGATTTTATTATTTATTAAGTTATTATAGGAAATGTATTAAATATACCGGTTTATTATAAAAATTACCTCAATAATGGTTTGTCTTACGGTTGTCGCGTATCACAAGTAATGTTTAACGCCGTGGAGCCGCGTGTATAGGCCTCAGCTAATGTATCTATAGTTATCGAGTAACAGTATTAATAAACTAAGGTGAGAGACGGCGCCACCGGTGTGATTTTTTTATAAAATTAATTAATTTATAATCGTAGATAAACATTTGGATATATACTTCTCGGAGTAAGTGTGCGCCGGCGTCAAATATTGCAAGACGTTCTACCATACATATAAATATCGCGCCTATCTCTTTCAGCATATTGCTCATAATCCTTCAAACGTGTTGCAATACTTGAGGCGGCGTGTTTTCAAAATTTTTCATAATCAATTGGAAAGTGAATGGTATCTACTTTGTATGCGACGTGACAGTTAGCGTGTCGGTTCACGCGGGAGGGACGTGACTGCGTTCTTTGTACACTTATTGTTGTTTATGTGGTCGAAGCCGGGGGTGAAACTTCAGCGGTTCTAAATCAAAACCTAAAATTTCTACTTAACTACAAATAAACATTCATAATTTCCGGGAAGCTAGATTAGAGTTGTCTTGCAACACAAATCAGTAAGTACGTTTAGCGTCAAACTTTTTTTTTAGACTATGTTTTTGTCTATCGTTTGAAATTGCCAAAGATAGAATGATGTTTCAAATACATCAATGTTTGACGCTAAACGCATTTAGTGATTTGTGTTGCGATTGGACTTAAATGTGAATAAAAACTGCCGACTTTTTAAAAACTATTCAAATATTTTAAAATTGGGTAGTTATTTTATTACAATTGAATTCTTGCCACTCTGCAGGAAATGACCCCTGGAACCGTATGTAGTGTCCCCTGGCTAGGCCAATGTCGTTCAGTGACAGTGTGCTATATATGTATAGAGCTGCGGCGGCTAGTCAACGCGGAGCGGGCGTAGCTTAGTGTGCGGCCGAGCGGAGTACGGAACGAGAGATATACCATCATAGCACTGTCTCTATCGCCCTTACAACAAGGTGTAGGGGTGACATCATTAGCTAAAACTTTATGCAATACACAATATGAAGTCGTATGAGCATTTCTATAAATTCTTGAGCTGCTAAACTAAAATAATAAAGTATCAAAACTTGTCGTTTCGTACTTTGGTTGTTCGT
The DNA here is from genome assembly GCA_949774965.1 of Diarsia brunnea. Lineage (NCBI taxonomy): Eukaryota > Metazoa > Arthropoda > Insecta > Lepidoptera > Noctuidae > Diarsia > Diarsia brunnea. The sequence goes on from OX459010.1 coordinate 19,076,351, forward strand.
CGTTCTGACGTCTCGTCAATAAAGCCTGACTCAATATCATACGTACACATCATCGTTTCATTATCAAAATATAAATAAATGATATATATATATTAGCTACATAATGTTTGTATACAATGCAAGTATGGAGTACTATGGAGATGGTTATTAGTTTACTGTTAGCGTACTTATAGCTTTTCGACGTAGCTAATCAAGTTTTGTATAAAGTGGTTTGGATGACGTAGTATAGCCGAAGTGTCATGGCCGCTGTGCGGTCTCTTTGTAATCATACACTTTTATATGTTCCCGTCAGATAGCTAAGATATGGTAGATAACGTCAGTCGTCCGGTTCCTTGCAGCGCTGTCCGGTTGTAGCGCTCGGTGGCGAGTTTGTAACGTTCGGTGCGAGTCGGTTACGAGTGCGTAACGTGCCTTGTTACGGTTACACTAGATCATTTGTTTGGATGACTCCACTTTGTTCTGTGAACTTATGTTTGTTATAATGATTGGAACGCAATCATTTCTAGTGGACGAATATTGTCCGCTGAGAATTCGTACATTTAAGTACAGTAGATATTATTTAGTTAAAGAAGTTACATATCTGATGTTACAAACCCGTAGCCAGTGTTGCACCGGCAGCTCCACTATGTTGTGTTAACGCGATCAGTGTCGCCAGTTGTTTCATGTCCTCGGTGTGTACAGTAACGTGTGCAACTCCTCAAGTGCCAAGTAGCCGCCAGCCTGGATCGGACGCGACCGAACAATAACTACAATTATTTTATCACATTCCAACATACTCCGATCACGCACTATCGAACAAAAATAAAACAAATATTTTTCCAAGATTTTAAGTCCCAGTGGCTCGCGCTACCAAAGAATAAAGTTACCTTCACGTTAAGGAATTATTGTAAAATATGTTTACTAGTGAAAAGAATTGGATATTATGTATATAATTTGGCCTGTGTGTGCATAGCTTGTTATAGTGACGGGATATGTATCGAGTCGCGCGCGGGAGTCTCGTCACCGAGCGCGTTACATTCCAAGGCTTTCCGTGTTATAAATGATCGCTTTGGCCCTCGACTAGGTAATGGGTATATCGTTACAGGTGAACCCTTCTAACGGCCATTGTTTTGATGTCATAACGAAATTGTTAACTAGACAATGTTTATTTTGACCAATGTAATCTGTACTAATGTGTAATCTGTACGTTTGTAAAGACGTTTATCAAAAGTGCGATGACGGCATACGTTGTGCATAATGATAAGAGGTAAATACAATTTACACGATACAATGTCTTGTTTTATTTACTTATTTAACTACCTGTAGTCATTTGCCACGAAAGATACTGAAATAACCTTTCAAAAACACCTCAACAAACACTACAATAAATAAAATAAAAAAATGATGATGACTAACGATTAAATTATGACTAAAGGCTAATAACTAAAAAAATCAATCTCGAATCAATTGATTTATTAAGTTATGATTACGATTTAATTTTGTAGTTATGATTAAATCAATCATGATTAAATTAGTTATGACTATTCAATTGATTAAAAATTTTAGTTGATTGACCCAACATTGCCGAGACCCACTTTGAATGACATCTTCCTGACTAGTAGTGAAGGAAACACAAGAGTTCACAATCATGTATGTAGCAAGAATGAGCTAGTGTTACATTATGGAAGTTGTGAGGGTTATCAATAAAATTAAACAAAATTTTTACAATCACATCTGCTTCTTTTTATTACCAACTTTACTTAAATGCCTACATATTTTCTTCTTCAACTCCTTCTGACGCTTTAACTTTCGCCATTCCTCTTCTTCTAGCTGTTTCTTATGTTTCTGTAATCTTTGCGCCGTGGCTTCCTTTTGTACCTCTTTCTTTTTCTCGAAATTAGTCTTCAACATCTTCATAACATTCGAGACCTTTTGTTCTTCCGGATTCTTGATAACTGCTACCCTGTTCTTGAATTTATCTTTCGGGTTTACTCCTGACAGTGTTGTGGATTTGTCCTTAGGCTTGAATCTGTATGGCAAGCCTTTCTGTAGGTTTTTAGGTATCACCAAAGGTTTGAACACTTTGGGAGCTCTGTTTACTTCTGTATACATAGAGTCGGTGTTTGCTTCGTTTTGGATGTTTTGTTCTCTCTTTAGCTGCCCTTTAGTCTTCATGCCTTGCCAAGCGTTCTTAGTTCCAGCAGGGAGTAATAGATTCACGACAGGAGCATAGAACTTCGTAACATCCACTTTGAACCATGTACGACAGAATATGATATCACTCATTAAGATTTTGTCTTCAAAGGTAGCTCTGAAAGCACCTTCTGGTTTGTTCAGGGCTTTCTTAATCTGACCTCTGATTCCTGAAACTGTTTTTACTCTAGCTCCTTCAAACTTAGCAACTTCTAAAGTAGTTGTAAACATGTCCTTGATGAAAGCTGTCTTTTTGTAAATCTTCAATGGTGTTCCAACCAATTTTAATTTCTTTACTATTTGGGTTGACTTATTGATTTCATTCACACTACCTGTTGCAGCTATCCTAAAGCCCATTCGTTTGATATCATTTGTATTGTTATTGACGCTCTGTAAGGCTAAAAAACCTGAGTTCTGAGGTGTTATGGGACCATAGAAGTGCATGTTACAAGTGACATGCTCAGGTGTGTACTTCAGATATCTGCATTTCATGTCATCCTCTATCTTCGAATATATGGGTATCGTTTGGAAACGACGCCAACCCAACGAAATGATGAGAGGATCATTGGTCTTCAATATTTTTTTATACCATCTATGCTTCTTTACTTTGCAGGATACAAAGCCTATGTTTTGTTCAGCCATGTTCAAAGATCCAATAAGTATTGGGTAGCTAGAATCAAAATTAGTAACAAATTCTGATGGCATGTTCTTGTATACCATTCTGACATATAATCCTGGTCTGAACCCTTCAACTTCAACCCTCAGACCATTGTCTAAGTTTTCAAACACAGATTTGTTGAGTTCCGACTGTTTTAAAGCTTCTGCTTTTAAGTTTTCATAGTAAGAATGGTCTCCCTTGATCCTGTGGTCATCAGGATTGTCATACTCTGAATCAAACTTAGCTTTTAATTTCATCTTTTTGTCTAAAATTTCAGATTTAGTTAGCTCTGCTTTTCGTTTGGTGCCAGTTTCCTGAGTAGTTTCTGTGTTTTCTTCTGCTTTATGTTTCTCTCCAGTTTCTAAATCTTCGAAATCACCAAAAAGTTCTTCATCTTCACCATCACTGGCATCATCTAATTTCAATAGTTCTGATGCGTCTTCGTCAGCTGATCTCTTACCAGTTACGAATTTATTGATCAGGAACTGTTTATTTGGTTCGCTTGTCCAATCTCTAAGATTTGGTTTGGCCAAGGCATAGAAGAATGAGCACTCATCTAAGTCTAATCTTTCCTTTTCACTATGTTTCTTCTTTTGTGTATCTGTTACTTTTTTAAAGAGACCACCAAGTTCCTCATCTTCCTCTTCTTCAGAATCTTGGTCTTTCTTATTTTTGGATTTATTTCCTATCTCAAATTCACCATAGACAAGCTTCATGATGTTCTTTGACGTCTTTTGTCTCTCTAGGTATGCTTCTGTGGCTTTCAGTCCTAACTTTTCTTTCCATTTCATTCCAAAATCTTCTTCTTTTTGTGGTTCTTCATCTGAATCACTATCATCATCAACGTTGCTAATGTCCCTTTTGTCTTTTTCATCCCCATCAACACTCATTTCTCCATCCTCGTCATCTTCACCTTCTGAGCCCCCTTCAGAATTATTATCCCATGGAAGTCTGCTTTTCTTCTCTTCTTTTTCACTTTGATCTATCCCACTATCATTGTCAGAATCACTATCATTACCTTCATCTTCAGAGTCAGATGCATCTGATTCAGCTTTCCTATTCTGTTGTAAATATTCATCATCTTTGATCATATCAGGATAGATGACAGCACCACCACTGAACAGTTTGAAACCTGACTCTTGCATCTGTTCATCAACTGTTTCTTTTGTTTCCACAACATTTTTGAGAAGAGCTTTCTTCTCATTGGTTTCCTCATCTTCCTTCTTGTGTGAGTGAGAGCCTTGCAGCTCTATGTAGACTGCATCTTTGTCATAGACAATGCCTCCAACACCTGCGAAGGGTGCATATATCTGTCTCTCTCGTTCCATGAGATGGCGTTTCTTCTCTTTACTGGGGAGAGGGCATGGATCTGGTAGGTAAGATAGCTCACTGATCTTCATGTCTCCAACACCTGGAAAGATTTAACAAGAGTTTGTTAGTCTACTATTCCAACTATGATAAAACTTGACTAAACTAGACACCAGTCTTCACACATAAGTTATATATTCAATGCAATAATGGTGTCAAAATTTTCAAAACAGATAAGAACTAATGCATTTCCCAAACTATGTAACTATAGAATTGTGTACATACAGGAGTTGCAAAGAAACTAAAAATACACATAACTATTTTTTTTTTCATAAATCTAATATGTACCTAATAAGTATAATGTAAAGCATGGTGATATTTGGTAAGAACTTTATTTAATTAGCCCACATTGAATGAATTTTATTTTATAAGGCAGTTAAATACAATCTTACCTGCTATATGAACTGAGGACTCCTTCATCAGCGGCACTCCCCTCACATACCCATACAGCACCACATCTCTGTTCACCTTAGCATCCTTCCTGATCAACTCCTGACTTGTAATATCTTCCAAACGGTCCGCCAACACATATGCATGGGTCATCCTCCAGCTTAGAGGTCTGAACTTCATCACTGAGATAAATCTGGACAGATTCTTTATCTCATTCCTCAGATATTCCCCATGTATGATACCAGACAAGTAGAACAACTTGGCTCCGGAATAAACTTCAGTCCAAAACCTATGTTTTAAAGTTTTCTTAGTAGTTTTTAGTGTCTTAGCATTCTTTATCATATCAAGGTGAGTGAGAACACCCATGATCTTGGGCATGCCATGCACCTGGCAGATGTTGAGAAACTCAAATATCTCCATCTCGAAGCCGAAGCTAGCGTCACACAGCAGTAACACAAGATCAGCGCATTTTGCAATGTCGATCATAGAATTAACATCATTGTTACATTCTATCAGAGTAATACGTCGTTTCTTCGATGTAACAATAGTTATTGGACCGTTCGTGTTTGTCACGTTGGTTTTAATAAAACTTTTTATCAAGTTATTGATGAGAGTGGTTTTACCGACTCGAGGTGGACCGACGATTGCCACAACAATAGGCGGTGGTTCCAGCGGAGTTTTGTCCACCTGTGGGATGTGCTGCTTCTTCGAGATAACATCTTCTCGTCGCCGGAACTGCCTTTCGGCTCTCACAGCAGATTGGATAGCAAAAGCTTTAGGATTTCTCTGTCGAGCACTTAGGTTAGACTGATCAAGTTTGGTCTTGTTTTTCTTCTTCTCTGCTTTGCGCCCGGCTTGCTTAGCACGGTGCGACTTCTTTTTATCAAAAGCAGTTTCATCCGCCATGATTTAACTTTATTTTAATTACTAAAAACACATCACAAATATTTCAAAATAACCCACATAACCTCACGTGTTACATGTCGAAGTGAAGTGACAGTGACAGCTTAGTTTTTAGATTTTGGTTGAGTGAAAAATTGTTGGGTTTGAATTCTAGCTTTTTTAGCTCGTAAAATCCATGGTTTCTGGTGAAGTTTTTTGTTCCTGCAATTGAGAACGATAAAAGAACTTTAAAGCATGTGATATTGTTTGCAAGTAGTACACACAACAGAGCAGAATATATCGATTTTCAAGATTAAGATTGCTAAGGTCGAATTCTTTAACATTCGTTACTGGTTACGAGACGGGATCAGTCTTACCAAGGGGTAGGTATCGTGTTACCGAGTGTTTGAGTCACGGAGGTCAGTGAGGTTAGCACTCCATGTAAATTACTAGTCAGATTTAGCCTCAGGTGCATATGGCTAGACTGGGTACTGATCCTGACTAACGTTTGTGGGAAAAGTCCAGGAAGATGAGTCGAACGACTAAAGGTTCCGTTCATTAAAAAACCCCTTGTAATTGTTGACAAAAACTGGTTCAAATAAGGAATAATTGTTTATAATATTTTCACGAGGACGAGGCGAGGGTCTTGAGAAACGGATTTTATAATATAACAGATGTTAAGTTTTTTTTCATAACCTTGCAACACTGTATGCAGTTGTCATTGACTACAGCAAAAGAAAGAGATCAATTTTATATTTTTGTGCAAAAAAATCCATTTTATGGATGATGAAAGCAAAAAACGCAGCTGGTAATGATAGCTCACTAGTGGCAGAAAGTAAAGTGAACTAAAGAGGACTGTTATCATGACTTCTTCAGATGTAGACAACCGGAACATCGCCATATCGATGTGAGTAATATACGCGTTTTTCCTAATTATAGAACGATTGTGTTATTGTGTTCGTCACTGGACATTGTTTATGTTGTTTACTAGTTAATACTAGTTGGGTGCTGGTCTAGGATATGTCAAAACAGTCTAATTGGTGATGATAGGTCGATGATCTTTGTGCTCAACTGCTCAGTCGTCCCCGCAATGCAGATGGTAATTTAACATCATCAGCTCCATAGGTACCTTGGAAACGATCTCCCAAAGCTTTATTCTATGTCAAAATATTCCTAGGCATTTCATACAGTGTTCACATAACATTTTTAGATGAATGTTTACCTAATATTTTGGCTAACAAACAGCTCACTGTGACCACTAATACAGTTACCTGTAACTGCCATCCTGACTAATATCCCATTGTATTCATTTATCTAAATATGGGAAATATGCTAGCAAATACATGGTGCTAATTTCAAAGATATTTCAGTGTACAAACAGCGAGGATTAGATGCTATTAAAAAAAACAACTAGAACTAGGTTTATAATATTAAAAATAATAATCATAACACAACAAATAACAATCATGCCTGTAATACCCAAAAGGTAAGGCTTATGTGTATGATTAGTGTAATAGTGTTGCCATCATTGCCCAAACCTATTGCCATAAATGGGCCACAAATCCAAACTGTGGATTTGTAGCCCATTTATGGCCGTATAACTGTGTTACTGAGACAGTTTAAATTGAAAATCATACCTGAGACCTCAAACTCAGCAGTAGCATGGTAAACCACTAGACCATCGAGGCAGTCATAAAAATAAGTGTAGCTTATTATTTAATACTTCTATGTTAATAAATCCTTTACTGTGTGATTAGATAGTGATCATAAAATGTAGGCTAACTATTAATCTATATAATAAATCCCATGCATCTTCTGATTTAAAGATAAAATGTGATACATTTGTTCTACAAAAATATTCAAATAATATCTGCAACCTTGATGTTTGTGATAATAAAAACTTTATTAACTCTATTTTATTCTCGCAGTATGATAATTTATTAAAATTCTGTTGGTGGTAACAAATGTTAATTAGATAATTTAATTGTTGTTATTTATTCTAACATTTATTCAAAACTGGTTGTAAAACATGTCTGGAAAACAACAAACAGATCTCATTGTGTTATTTTTTTTTATTGAACTAATGGTACATGTTTTAAGTACACACGGCTACACATTTCCAGTATAAGTTGGTCTCGTATTGTATAGAATTTCCATACAGTGCGAGATCAGCGTAAATTGGAAATGTATAGCTTGATGTGTAGCCGTGTGTACCTATGTAGTAACTATAAAACTTAAAATTAAGTCTTTTTATTAAATTCTTACACGGAACCAGTCAATGTGGCGACACCTGGGGAAGGCCCATGTCCAGCAGTGGAAGTCTTTTGGCAGAAATAATAATGATGATGATTAAATTCACATCATAATCAGCCTATAATGTTCCCATTGCTGGGACACAGGATTCCTCTCTATGAGAGGGAATGGACTATAATCCACCATGTGGGCCCAGTGCAAGTTGGTAGAAGTCATATGTTTTTGAATTTCTGGTTCTAGGGCATGCCAGTTTCCTCACAATGTTTTCCTTCACAATGTCAGCAGTCAGCAGTAGTGATGAAACAAATTTCACAAAATAATGCACCTGCCTGGGTTCGAACCCACGACTTACTGCAACTAAGTTGTGGCAGCCATCACTGGGCCAACACTGCTCTTTAAATTCACTAAATTTACATGGTGTTAAATAAATTATTTATTGATTTCCATACCTAGATTATTGTAAAAATATATTTAAATTCTAATTCTAAAAAGAATCAGAATTAAAGAATAATAATTCTGTTAAAACAACTCATATAATCCACAGGAGAAAGTCGGTGGAGAACCTAGTGATATCATCACAGGATGCCATCGGACAGAGCATCAGCCAAGCCCTCACATTCTCAGGAGTAATCACACAGCATGCCAACAATATCATACAGGAAAACAGGTAAGAACAGAGGACCGGTATGAATGTAGACGAAGCAAAAAGACGACACGTTTGGCGCAGTGGCTGAGCGATTGGACTGCTGCACTGCGTGTCGATCCCCGCACGGAAAAAAATATTTGTATGGCCTACAGATAGTTATTCTGGGTCTGGGTGTTTGTATATGTGAGTTTAAATGTTTGTAAACGCACCCACGATACAGGAGAAATGCCTAGTGTGGAGCAACATTTAAAAAAAGTATAAATATTATGTAATCTTCATAGCTGGTGGCTTTCTGTAGTCTCAGCCTCCTTCCATGGACAAAAGGCGTGACTTTACGTATGTATCTATTGTCCAAGTTAGCTGAAACAATGGTTGTTTCATGTTTATCACGTTTTTATTGGATATTTCTGCACAAATCAGGAGTTAAAACTGTGTGGATAACTGGATATAAACACTTTATTAAATAAATACAATGTACCTAGAGTAATAAATTACTATGGCGACAGAACTTTAAAAAAACGCGTTCCTTACTTATTGAACACTCTGCCTGCTGACATCAGACAAGAAGTTGAGAAAGTTAAATTCGCACGCAAACTAAAAAAATATTTATTAGATAATATGTAAGTGTAAATGTAGGTATTAAGATTATGTGTATAGTTTATAGATGTACCTACCTATATGATAGTAAGTTTATTGTAAAGGACTCAGCGATCTCACAGTTAAACTGCGTAAGCAGTTTTGTGGGGCAATGTATTTAGTTTTAAGACCTTTTTAAGTAAATAAATCATTCATTCATTCATTACTAAATTGCTGGCACTTTTAATTAAGATGCTGTGCATTTTGAAAGTTAGTAAACAAGAGATCATTTCAATTTCTCATCAATCGCTTTCCATCAGGCATGTTCGAGGTCAAGAGCGGGCCGGGCCTATTTTACAATAAACAAAAAGATTACTTTATAGTTAGTTTATCACCAAAAATGAATTGTTTCATTGTAAATGGTAATTTTCAAACAGTGTTATAAAATAATGCAGGTAGACCCATAAATATTTGCTTGCCTTGAGCCTTTCCTGTGGCAGCAGAATACTTATAACAGTTATAACTTACATAAAACTAAACAGGAAATTACTTTTGTGTTTAATATACAGTATATCTTGTTTCCTGTGATAATTTCATTTTTGGATTATCACTAGGTTTTTATCAAACCAAAACTGAACAAAATTATGTTAATGTGTAATTGCATAATATTATTAATTAAGAGAGTTTCTCTTATCTTTTCCTGGTGACCCAACTAAGCCAACCTTTATTAATTCATTAATTAATAGAAATGGTTAATTCTGGTATGTACGTATAACAATTTAGAAAACTTTCATGATCAGTAATCTTTGATAAGAAAATAATTATTATATTAAACAAATCAATAAATATCGTGCCCCATAGCAGTTTACTCAATTCCATCATCAGGTAACAACCCATGCTTTTGATTTCATAAAACAAAATGGAATATTTTCACCAGTGGCCATCAGTATGTACATTGTACTACATTGTAGATCAATCGAAATTGTGTGAAGGTTGCTATAAAAATGTGAAAGGGTACGCTTCAGCAGCTCGTATGAGTAGGATCAATATTCAAAACTGATGGTGCAAATCATCATTCTCCTTCCCTTAGCCCTATTTATTTGTGGTAATCGCTAGTGGCAATGGGCAGGCCACATCGCTCGAAGAACCGACATCCGATGGGGAAGGAAGGTTCTCGAGTGGCGACCACGAACCGGAAGACGCAGCGTTGGTAGGCCTCCCACCAGGTGGACCGACAACATCGTGAGAGTCGCGGGCAACCGGTGGATGCAAACGGCAGGCATGGCAAGAACGGCAGTTCTTTATGGCGTTCTATGGGGGAGGCCTTTGTCTTATGGCTGATGATGATGATGAATCGCAACTTGTCTTCTTTCAGTCTTCTCTAATAATCTCTCGCACAGTCGCACTTTCTTTCTAAAATACTTTCATATATACTACGTTTCACTTTTTGGGGTTTTTTGAAATATTCACTTCTTTCGAAGCAAAACACTTCCATTCAAAGTACGTATCATTGGAGATCTACAAACCGATCTTACTTTCTATACAAAATATAAAACATGCTGGTAACATATACGTAACAATACGCCTCCAATACCTGAACGGGTAGACAGAGCTAAAGAGGTAAACCTATAGTACACCCATATTGCGCCAGTTATGTTTAAGTCTCATGTAATAGAGACCCAAAAATTTGCCATCAACTCTGCACAAATCTACAGAGAATATAAATAATGGAGTAAGCCAATAACACTTTCTTAGAAAGACACCTGGGAATTGAACCCGAGACGTCATGCTCAGCAGTAGAACTTTGCGAACACAAGACCAACGAGTCACATCTAATAAGCAGTTATCTGCAATAATTTCCTCTGAATCTAGCAAGGTTATATTTATTATAGCCACACTTTCACTAAGACAATGACTAGCTCGCGCCGGAAAGGTCACGGGTGCAATTTAGTAAACAATAATATTGTTGTGGTTGTGCACAGGCAGGTATTGTTGTGGTTAGGCATGTTCGTGGCTATTTGTGGCCGCTTTTCTTTCAACTAACACGCTTACGCGCGCGTTATAACACGCTTCCGCGACTGATTTACTCAAATTCAAAGCATTTATTTGAAATAGTCCCGTGACAGCTCGTGGCTTAATAAGAACTGCCACTCGGGTCGATCTTTAGGTAAAGCTGTGCTTGCCTAGGTCGGTCTGTGGATGGGTGACCGCCCGACATACCGAGTTTCCTCCGTGCCTCGGAAAGCACGTTAAGCTGTTGGTCCCGGCTGCTATATATAGATCTTTGGCAGTCGTTACAGGTAGTCAGTGACCTGAAATTCTGACATCCAGTCTTACCAAAGAGTATCGTATTACCTAGTATTAACTGGGTTGTGGAGGTCAGATAGGCAGTCGCTCTATGTAAAATACTGGTATTCAGCTGCATCCGGTTAGACTGGAAGCCGACCCCAACATAGTTGGGAAAAGGCTAGGCAGATGATGAGTCCCGTGACAGGCAGCCAAGTAGGCATAGTTACTGAATGGACTGTAGTTGCCCATTCCAATATCGTATATCTCGTGGAGAAGAATGGGCAAGAAACTTCATGTTTTTCAGCCAATGCACCGCCAAACGTGATGGATATAATTATGTAGTTCATGATGAACCATAGATGTTTCGTGTCTGTCTCTTGGGTTTAGTGGACAAGCGTGGTATTTGAACGTGAAAACTTGGGTTGATCGAAACTTTGGTGAATATCGTCACATTATAGATGTAAGCCCTCGAAATAAAACCCATAATACATCTTCATGAACAACGATAGGCCAAGGTGACGGCATTTGACCTTATTTAAAACTAATGTCTGTCAACTGAACACTTCCTGCCATTTTAATTGACGCTACGGACGATTTAATTTTGCAGTTATAACATCACGCCTGCGGCTCGAAGGGTCTGGTTTAGGCAGAGGCGTGCCTGTAGTATCCACACTTCGTCAGTTATGTTTTAAGTCTCATGTAATTTACTAGAAGCGAGCCATCATCATCAGCCTATAATGTTCCCACTGCAGGGATTCAGGCCTCCTCTCTAGGAGAGGGATGGGCTATGATCCACCACGCGGGCCCAGTGCGGGTTGGTAGATGTCACATGTCTTCGAATTTTTGGGTCTAAGACATCGGTTCCTCACCGTTTTAAGAGCATCAACCGGCAGAGAGAGAGAGAGGCAACCGCAGAGGCGAGCCATCAACCGGGCACAAATCCAGTCTCCGGGTTGCCACAAAGAAATTTTGCTGTCTGATTCGGGAATCGATCTCAGGAGCTCATGCTCATTCGCTTTTACGACCGACGAGGCAATTGCAATTATAACGATAAAGTTTGTGAGCTATTGCCCTGCCCACCTCGTTTACTAAACCGTGCGTGGAGATATCTTAACGCGCATGATGCGTGTCGGCAGTTAACCTCAGTCATACTCGCACCTCGCTCATTACAGCAATTAAGTTATTAAAACGAGGACGAAAAGAATTACGACCTTTGTAATCTGTATCTAGACTTATAAAAGGATTTAATTTAATCATATTGTATGAAACTATGTTAAGAGAGCAGATTTTTCATTTGTCTCTATGATTCAGTAAAAATCGATGAATACAGGTAATTGGTGATTAATCATTCCCTTTTTAGGCATCCTTGGCGTGTCTGTTCTTCTATCCACTATGTATAGAAAGAGGGTGGCCAGGCAGTCATACATTTATAACAGACAGAATCGAATTAAATTAGCTAGTGAAACTCCAGAAATCATGGGTATTGATATCCAAAAACAATACAATAGAAATAATCATGCAAAAATAAGTCTCAATCTCAACTCTGTAAACTTCGAATCATAATTTCTAGCCTTCATTAGTCAAGCTTACGAAAATAAAATGCTAATAATTCTTCCAACCTTGATGGGTCGACCCTGGTTATCACAACTGCCGTGTCTGCCTATCTGTCTTCCGCGACTATTGAGGAAGCTTGAAGATTTCGCAATAGACCGTTATCAGGGCTCAGGTGGTTGCACCCGCCGGTTACCCGATAACAGCTTATCTACGTCGCTTGTTGCAACATACGAGGTAGTTTGTAACTCGGGTCACCTATTAATACTTAATGGCCTGGTTATTTTTGATATGATCAGTTACCACTTACCTTACGGGCTCTTTCAAGTTGTAGGCCGTGGTTCGAAATTTCCAACCCAGCCAGGCGCATTACTTTAAGTAATTTATTTGAATAAATTAGACAAACTGAATCACCTTGTGACCCACGGATGCCCCTCAAGTTAAATATACAAGTCCGTGATTAGACCTGTCGTACTGTATGGATCAGAGTGCTGGGCTTTGAAAAAGATGGATGCAAAACAATTACATGTAGCGGAGATGAGAATGTTGAGATGGATGTGCGGAGTGACAAGAATGGATAAAGTAAGGAATGAGTATATTAGAGGAAGTTTGAAAGTGGCACCTGTTACAGAAAAATTTAAAGGAAGTCGTTTATCTTGGTATGGTCATGTAATGAGGAGGGATGAAACGCATGTGACTAAAAAAGTGATGGATATAAATATTGATGGATGGAGAGGGAGAGGAAGGCCAAAGAAAAGATGGATGGATTGTGTGGGGAATGATATGAATGATAAAGGAATAAATGCCGCCTTGACGTGTAACAGGGAAGAATGGAAGAAGAAAACGTGTTGCGCCGACCCCAAATAGAATGGGATAAGGACAGGAAGATGATGAGACAAACTGAATGAATCAAATGAAAAATATGAGGAAATCGGCATATCCTAGAACGTGACATTTTCATGGAAGACATCTAGCATGGATCCCCGCACTGGGTCCCCGTGGTGAGAGAGACTGGCTACAGCCCAACCTAGTGAGAGACCTCTGTCCCAGGAGTGGGAACTTAAGACTTATTTATTATGCTTTTAGCTACTTATCGTAGTTCACAAAGCGTGCACAAAGCTGCGTGTCAGTTTGATATACTTTATTATGCAAAGACATTCAAATATTTACTCGCGATAAGACGAAGAAAATCGTAAACCAATATTTTGACTACTGTCTAGTAACAAATAGTTCTGCCTTATATCATACACCCGCTTGCCAGGTACCATTCGTGTGTCAAAATCGAATATATTCGGGATCAAAATTTTTGCATGAAAATATTCTGTGTCTATAAATCTTTTAAATCTCTTTGGATATACATAATAAAATGTAAATTGCATGACAGTAACTTGACTCATCTCTCACTTCAGAGATAAAAATTGCAATCTTCTCCGGTTATAACCACTTTTTACCAAAACAAAATTCCATCTATATTACGCACGCAAATCTATTTCAAAGTTATATACAAAAACAAAAACAATGTTTGAATCTTAAATGAACAAGCACACACGCACATTTCAAGTTTAAGTTTAATAGCACAGTTAAACAACAAAAGAATAGTTACAATCCAAGTTAATTGACCTTCTGTTTCAACTGCACTGCACACCTATTGTTTGCAACCACTAAATAATATAATGTAGATAAATTGGGAAAACCTTATTATCGGGACTTTTGCACCTTTCGCTATGTGTCATCGAATTTTACTAGCTTATAGATTAGACTTATCATGTTATCTATGTAAAGAACTTATTAGTTCAGAAGAGGATGTGTTTGTGTAATGTGACTGACAGTTATTCCTGTTGATTCTTGTGATGGAGACTGAAAAGTTTCATGTGTTATACACGCAGTGGGAGTCTCTCAGTAAAGTTTTCATAGTCAGGTAATTTATTTGTATATTTTATAGGTTTATTTTTATCGTTAATCAGTTTCGTACGCACATTGCGTAGCGATTAATCAATAATCTAATTTTGTTTGGAGTGATGGTTGCCCTAGATAATGGGCTTAATTTAACTCTGCAGTACAACATGTTTCTATAAAATTATTCAAATAATTTTTTTGGGGCCAGTAGAAATGTAGCGACTATGTGCTAATGTGCTTCTTGTTTGAATAGATCATTGCCATAAATTGGTCGATAATTAGAAAAAAATATACAATATTGCGTAATAATCATGTGCATTTCGGGTGTAAACTAGACATCTAACTACATACTAAACATAACAACATGTTTAAACATGAACAACTTTGATTAATTTTATCGACGACATTAATTATCATCGTCTTCCATAGCCTGACTGGCACTAGGCCTCTTTATCCTTGAACCAGCTTTCAAGTTGTTGTGCCAGCCTCGTCTAGGCTTTTCCTGCGATGGCAGCGCACCTCTGCTCCCCTGAAGGAATACAGAGGTGGCGTTACATTGTGAAAACATTGCAATTTTTTATCGAAAACATTCAGTAGCTACTATTTTTGTTTCTTTCGCCTAGCCTGACCTCGTTACTCTTAGTGGACTGCCTAGTTTGTCTAGTGGTACCATGCGTTGGTTCGATTCCTGGTCAGGCGGCGGATTTGTACCCGGTCATTGGTAGGATAGACAGGTCCTCCAACTATCACATAGGACTTGCCAACTGACGAAAATAATGTGGATGGTAGGTACATGTCTGTCCCCGTCGGGGCTGCGGGTTGTTCGAAAGAGATACCGCGGCCTCGGCACAAGAGCTAAGAAGGAACATGGGTGGTTTTTAGTCACTAGAAGTCTGACACTCCCTACCGCTCTGCCGGGAGGAGTCATTCGATGATTTCCCAACCACAAAAAAAAATGGTACATGTCTGCCCAACCCACCCTTAGCGGAACACGCACGGGTGCCATGTTTTGTTTTGAAAACATTGTAAAATCTTATCGACAGCACTCAGTAGCAACAAGTTTTCACAGAAACATGACGCTTTTCCCCCGCATGGCTGGGTGATAGGCTGCGTATCTTACGCGTAGATCGGCGGCTTTCTTATCAGTGACAACAAGCTATGTTGTAGTACTATGTGCTGTACATGATATACCTTGGAAGACTGATAGTACAGTCAGTGGCCCAGTTTTCCTGACAGCTAATGCAGGATAGTTGTAATACACCGTGAAATTTAATTAGTTGTTTTCCCGCGGCTGAACAACTTGCCATAAGGAGTACTTTCACGACATGGAGTAAAAGTAAACAAATAAGGATGTTTTTGTTTTAAAATAATTAAAAAAAATATTCATCAACTCAAAAACGTGAGAATCAATAGTAACACTAAACGTAACTTGTAGGTAGTACTCGACTCGCACGTAAAAGTATGAAGGGTGAATTTGAATAACTTGTAGGGTTAAAGCTTATTATTATCAAGAATAAGTTATCAGCTGGTTGAAAAGCACGCGGGTCAACGGCCGCGCGGTCTGTAGGCACTCAGCTTGCGCCTAGCGTAGGCATCGGGAGGTACCTACTATTGGTTCGTGGTAGCTTTCGAGTTTTGTTTTTCACAATGGTTAATTTGCCATTTTTGGTTTCTTATATTTTATTTGTTTATAAAACGATTGTATTACCAAGACAGAACCATTTCGCTGCGAGAAAACAACGATTTCGATTTCACGGTAACTCTTTTTGAAGAAGTTTCGGGAGTACTACACGGTACAACCGTGCCCTGCCTTGCCAGCAGATCGGTATCATTCTGTGTCTTTCTACGTTTCTTTTACAACTCTCTTGTCGCAGGTTTACCTTAAGATTTTTTTTAATGAACAAGAATTCCTTCTTGTTCTTTTATCTTTTGATATTTTCTTTATTAAGTATATTGTGTCTCGAATTTTAAAAATGCATTGTCTGTCATAAAACAACGGCAACGGTGCTGTTACAATTTGGGTTCTGCTGGTGGAGTCAGAGGCACCTAAGACATTTCAGCTTTGTCTTCTAAAAGTGGTACCACTACCACTGGTTGGCAAGAATTTATATTATTTTTAAAATGGAAGCCGATACCAACCGAAGCCTAACTAAATGCTAAATAGGTATAAGGTGCTCATCAAAATAACTACGACTTTCTAAAAAAACATCTGCAGTCAATCAATATACTGACAGCAAAAACACTTTGTTTACATTTCACAACAATTGTATCGAGATTGTTACTTTTTTACATCAAAACGCCACGTTAATTTGTACAACCGTATGCTATCATGATTGGTGTGACCCTATCTCCAAGTTAAACGAGCAAATTGCTAAATTACGTGCTTTTTTAATTATTTCTATGAGAGAGTGAGTCAAAAGTAGTGTTGTAGTGAATGCCAGTGTCAAATAAATGTCGCAACTGGTGGTTTTTCACTATGCACCAACCAAGCGTGAACGGGCGCCCGATCAGACCACTGCCGTACTTCGTAACTTTAAAATGTGTTTCGTGAACGGAAGTTGATTTTTCGAAGATGTGAGTGATTTTGTGTTGTGTATTCTTAAATGTAGTGGTTAGGTGCTGGTGGAAAGTGATTTTTTTTTTCTGACGATACTCGATCAATAGGTGACCGTTCGATCGATAGTGTACCATCTTGCCCCTATTTTAACTGGAATCTGTTCTAGGGAACTTAGTGTTTGTATCACATCGAAAATAAACTTCTCATCTTGGATTATTTACCATTAATTTCCAAGACGAATAACTCATAGTTGTAATTCTAGGGACAATCGAACTTTTCTTTGATCGTGTTATAATGTTTTGAAATTCCGCATTGACTGCCACATATTTGCCATTCCTTTATTTGAAAATAAAACATAATCCACTTAGCACTACGGCTGACCAAGAGCATGGGATGTTGGGTTTGAATCCTAGGTACTTTTTGGGGTTCGTCCATCAGCAATTTCTCATCAGCAACCGAGAGTCTGTATTTGTATAAATCATCAAATGACTCCCGCTCTGAGCGGAGCGGAAGGGAGTGTCAGACTTCTACTGACTAAAAACCACCCATGTTCCTTCTTAGCCCTTTGTGTCGAGGCCGCGGCCTCGTATGTCTTTCGATCAACCCGCAGGCCCGACGGGGATCAATGATCCTCTCATGCTATCTAAGGCACTCTTTCTAATGCTCGATATGTCATATAAACTAGCGGGTACTGTAGTACAAAGATCTAGTGAGTCCTCGCTGTACGCGGACAAGTGAGAGGGAAGACCACAGGAGACTTACCCTATGGGGATCACAGTCGTGAAGTCATGTTATATTTGTTTTCGCATGCGCACTCCACTATACTAAAATTCAAAGGGCTCACTGTAACTTCTTGAGAGGTAATTAACGCCTGTTACTCTACCGATATCAAATCGGCCTCCAATCAAACATGGCCTCTATGCACCCACAGTAATTAAAATTAATTAATTGAACAATAAACCTAACGATATATTCGTTACTACACACTACGCGGGAGTAACACGTAATATGATAACTGCTCCCTTGTTAATTCTGCACAGCAAATATGTACGATTGTTGTTGAACGAATGAAGAACATAAAAGCGATAGATGGAATGTGTGATGGATGATTTGCCATGAAAGGAGGTGTCTGATGAGATTACGAGTAATATTGTATGGAAGAAGAAGACATTGATTGACCCCAAATCAAGCAGGCAGGATGTTGCTACTGATCGAATAGGTGAAGAAGCGTGTATGACGTTAATGAAGCAGCATCATCATCTGCCTAACCTTTTCCCAACTATTTTACGAATTCCAGTCTAACCGTATGCAGCTGAATACCAGTATTTTACATGGAGCGACTGCCTATCTGACTTCCACAACCCAGTTAATACTAGGTAATACGATACCTCTTTGGTAAGAATTTCAGGTCACCGACTATCTGTAACGACTGCCAAAGATCTATATATGGCAGCCGGGACCAACAGCTTAACGTGCTTTCCGAGGCAAGGAGGAAACGCGGTATGTCGGGCCGTCACCCATCCACTGACCGACCTAGGCAAGCACAGCTTTACTTAAACATCGACCCGAGTGGCAGTTCTTATTAAGCCACGAGGTCCTCCATGAAGCTCCTTAATGAAGTTCATAAAAATAAAGGTTGGTGAAGAATATATAGCTGGAAATCTAGATAACCGCTGACTTACGTGTTGAGGGCGTGAGATCAACTCGGACAGTCACTTTGGTATGTAAAATTTATTTCATACCGCTGCTCTCAAAGCCACTTGAAGAAACCGGGATAGCAGCCCATTTCCGAAAGGAGGCCTGTGTCCCAGATCTAGGGAAGATGTAGGCTAAATATACTGTAAACAAGATTTCTATAAATTTTAATAAGCTCAGTTTATACAATATTTCACTACAAGGAAGTAAAAACTATCCTTCATGGAAAATAACGTGCAGGTGTTTATTTACTCGGGCGATCATTAATTCATTACACACTTTTTCCAAAGGTCAATAGAACTTCACTAATACAATTTCCCTTTGTTTTCCTTCGCCCACCGTCAACGTCATCAGAGATAGCAATTAATTAGTAGGCTAAAAAAATAAGCATTTATATCAACAGTGGCATATTACTATCAGCTGTTTGAACGACAAATCATACACAAATACTTTGTACAAATATGGAAAACTTAGGTATGATTCAGACGTGGTCGTATCGGTAGCATTCGGCACTGCCTAACGATAAATTAATATAAAATTATGTAGCTTTTTAATTTACACTTTTGAACAAGTGTGTGTTTCTGGGATAATAACTTTAAAATCCACATAAGTAAACGGAACTTCGTTTGCGCTACAAATTCAATAATTATAGTGGATTTTTATACTTAAACAAATTCTGAAATCAATTCAATTGTTGATATTTGTTTAAATGATCATGAGGGACACCAATTAAAGGATGAATGAACTGTAAAGAATGATATGGCAAGATGTGTCTAATGAGATGACGAGTAACAGAGAAGTATGGAAGAAGAAGACATGCTGCACCGAACACAAATGAATTGGGATAAGGACAAGAGAATGATGATGATCATCAATTGGAAACTCATTTGAACATAGAATATAGAATTATGCTTTCCGAATAAAGTCGCTCAGCTTACTTCGAATTAGCCGACCCGAACTTCATTCAGGGATGGTTGATGCCGAATAAACTCCGCCGAAATAAGTGTGTAGTACTCCTTTATAAAAAAAATAACAGGAGCTATAATATAAGATGTAATAGTACAAATTCGTGAGTGAAACGTGACATAACTATTACATTGTTAATGTAACACGAGTTTGTTTAATTATTTATTAGATTATGAAGTAATTAACGGTTTTTAAGCACTTGAAATCGGCTGGGCTATTAGAGCAGTGGTATCGTTTATTCCGTGTGTTAAATTTCTTTTTAACGTGAATGCAACTGGGTGTCTGCTATCTAACCATGACTAAGGCGAGCTGGTCAAGGTATGGTTTTTGAGGAGCATTTTATTTATTTATTTAATCATAAGGGCAGGCTATAAGGATAAGAACAGGAGGATAAACGTACTCTTTTATACTAACTCTTGTGGCCTTGTGGCATACAAATTAATATGCTTTCTATTTTTTTTTCTCCCACAATTTATCCGCACCGATTTGATCGAATCCTAAATTACCAAAGATTCCTGTCAGGTCACAGTTCGTTTCCTCATTCGTACAAATATTTGTGTGACCCACAAATGTCTCGTTCAACTCAGGATGTTTGTATTTGTTACTAATTTGTTTGTAAAACTACGCATTTACTAGTCGGAACTGCTAGCAATATGTTACGAAAGGCATGGGCAACCAACATGTTGTCTTGTTCAAAGGAGAACTGAGAATTGAGTGAGTTTTACAAAATATAAAAAACTAGGTAAATGATGTTAGGAAGTATTTTGCTTTGTTTTGTTAAACAATCTAATTGTTCTTTGTGGTAATTATGAGTTTCTCATGACTCTACGTTTTATTGTAGAGATTACAAGCATATAACATCATGCATTTAATGCCCAAAAGGTCAAGCAGATTCGTACTTGTAGAACACCCGTATTTCGCCAGCTATATGTTTGTAGAGATCCACATTTACTTAGTAAATTTAAGTGATTTTTCGTTATCTCGGCTGAAAGACTTCGGTCCTTTTTATCAATCTAACAATCGTCTTCTCTATGGCTTTACACTTCTTTCTATGTTCTCCGGCCTATCTCCCACAGAAGACTCCATGTCATGGCGTCTCTATATTATTTAGTGATAACTCTGGCCTATCTGCCCCATAAAGTGCATCATCATAATCATTTCAGCCGAAAGACGTCCACTGCTTGACATAGGCCTCCCCCAAGTGTCTCCACATTGATCGGCCATCCGTTCTGCAAGCAATGTGCCTTGCCGTCAAGTGTCCGTCCGTTTCGTAAAGTGTTCTTCATGAAATGCTTATATTAAGTAAATATCTGAATGTTTCAGGAGCGTGTCTCGCTCGCCATCACCGTCCCCGTCGACGCGCGACTCGCTCCGGAACACTGACAGCGCCAGTGAAGCATTGGACAATGACAAGGTATGTACTAACTTGTACACACACTTTGAATCACTTGATAGCCATATTTAAGTTGTGTATATTGAGGGGATAGGAGATGAAGAAAGTTATTTTGCACAAGAGTTTTTTTAAGAGATGCAGCCATCTGATGACATCTGAACATCAGTTAGCCTAGTGCACTGTTCCATAGATAAATACCAGAGCAAAAAATTTACACATTGAAAAATGTGCCCAAGAGCTCCACGAGCTCATGCTACCATCTCCCTTCTTCCATTGAAAGTATAGAAGTACTGCAGGTTATGTATCATCCATACCTTGTCGATGTGATGTTGCACATATTTGCACGAAGTGCTTTGCTGCATCTTTTATTATGCGCACAACCAAGAAGTAGAATTCCCTGCCTGCGTCGATGTTCCCGAGTTCATATGATTCCAATCGTTATATTTAAGTCGAGAGTAAATAGACTTCTTCTGGGTTAGCTCGTTCCATCGTCGACCTCATCTCGGCACTCAGGGTAAGATTGAAGTCAAGAGTAGGCCCGTTTCATAAAAAAAACTGCCAATGACCACCATCCTCAATAGTTATTGATTAATTCTGACTCCCAGTATGGCGTTCCTACCTAGCATTTAAATTAGAAGTGTCTTCATTCCAGACCAGCGAGAGCTCATTGCACATTCCGTGCCACGCGGGCGGCGACTCCGCGTCGATATCGAGCGGGGAGCTCGCCGTCACCGTGGTCTCTGCCACCCCCACGGGAAACAAGGGGGACAACCCCAGGGTGAGAAGTGTTCTATTCAAAAGTGTTATTTCTAGCATGGCAGTAGTGGTCTTTCCATAATACCTAAATAAATTGATGCCACGGTTGGCGCAGTGGCTGAGCGATAAGACTGCTGCGCTACGTGTCGCAGGTTCGATCCCCGCATGGAACAAATATTTGTATAGCCTACAGGTAGTTGTTCCGGGTCTGGGTGATGCTCTAAATGTAGCGCTACCACGATACAAGAAAAAATCCTAGTGTGGGGCAACGTTTTATAAAAAAAAAAACAATGTATCGTTTTTCAAAAGGAAAAAGTATTAATGACTACGATAAATGTCAATTCATGACGCTAAAAGGCTTTATTTCAGACATCATATTTCAGACAAATAACATCATCAATCCATAACTTTGTTAGTAGGAACATTGAAAAATAATGTGAGCAATTGATTTGACATTAATTGTTTTTTGGGTTGTCATAATTATCAACTTTAGAAATGGAGAACTTCAGTTTGTAGATGGATCAATGACCGCTTTTGCCATCCATTCTAAAATGCAATAACTAGCTTGTAACCATTGACTTATAACTGCGTAAGGACTGGGCGGACGGCATAATATTAAAATGACGCCACAAACGTGGTCCCAATATGGTATTTCCTAAGCCGAAGTGAACTAGTCCACGATCGGGTCTCTTCGGGTGCGGTGGTAAATTTTATTAAAAGCTTTATTTATGTTCTTTATACCTCGAAAATACCACGCCGCTTATACAAGGTTACATTAACGAGCAGACCACACCGATTCTCTGTATGGCGAACGCGTCGAACAAATGTTCGGACGACCGTATCTTTAGTTTTTATATCAATGCTTGTAACAAACTACATATGTTGTACCTACCTTGACTAATAAAAACTACTTGACTTGTAGGCATTAGTTACCGTTGATTGCTGTATTGGTTGTTCTGTAATCATGTAAACTACCAAGATTAACCAATTAACAAAAGAATCACCAATTAAGTCACTTGATTTTCTCATTATTTTGATAAGCCTTTCAGAAACTATGTGTGACTTTAACTACTTTATAAGTTTATCACTATCTCTTTCTTATCGGTTATTAAAAGATTAAATTGCTCTAAAAAGCGCATAAGTATGACAAAATATTAATGTAGTTTGTTTATGAATAGAGTGGATAAAGGAATTATAACTGAAAAACGATTTAAAAAATGAAAAGAACTGCGGGAAAAGCGTCCCCACCCTTGTAGCACTTTAAATAACTTTCCCCCCAATTATTCACACATTTGCTGCCAAACAATAAAATTATGTATTCTTACACCCCTACGGTCCCTTACACCCTGTATATCAGGGGTCACCAAATGAACCGCGGTCCGGATCCGGACCGCCGACCTATTTTGTGCGGACCTTGTACACAGTAACTTGTATTACTGAGTACGTAAGTTAATAAAATGTACCTCACACTTTGCCTTTGTTGCCATCAATTCGAGAAATGACAAATAGTTCAAGGCAAACTATGTCATTTTACACATAGATATGTAAAAAAAATCCTTCTTACTTCTGTAAATTACATTTGTTCATTCAATAAACTTTGTAGAAACGAACCGTGATGGTAATTTGTTTTTAAAACCGAACCCCTGAAAAAACTATTTGGTGATCCCTGCTGTAATATCTAACACCCTTACATACAAACTAACCCCCATCCCTTAATGTAAGTAATGGTACTGACGCCTTAGCTGGGCACTCCGCCGAGCAAGGCGCTGGACGGCTCCCGCAGCAAGAAGAAGAGCTGGTACAACTCGCTGTATCCCACCTACAAGAGCAAGTCCGACGACTTCAAGCGCCTGTTCAAGGATCTGCCGGATGATGAGCGCCTTATTGTAGGTCAGTATGGGTTTTATTGACTACATTATACCAGGGGTCGACGGAGGGTGGATTACGGCCTCTTTCGGCCCCCTAAGCAGGTCCAGAGGGATGTCGGGCTTCGGTACGTTTGCCGAGGCGATGGCCCGTAGTGTCCCGCGCGCGCCCCTATAGGACGTCGCGGGGAGAGTTTTATAACTCACTCCCCCCGCGGACTTGGACTAACCGGGGATTGTGGAAGGTGCACCAGTTCCTGCATGATCCCCGATGCATCGCCCACCTCATGCAGGTACCTGCGGCACACTGGAAGCAGAAGCCAGGCAGTTGTGTCATAGCTTGGGGGCCCACGTCCAGCTCTGGACTGTGGCAGGCTAATTCGATTGATTGACCATAAATTATTATCATCTGCCTAGTGTTACCTCTTAGTAAGACTGGTTCTCAGACCTTCGGGACCTTCATATCTACAATTGATAGCCGTAGATCGAAGACGTTAAGCTGTTTGTCCCTCTTTCCGAAGCACGGCTTTTTAACTGGCCAAAAATATTAACTTAAATACATGCTATTCATTCCGCAGACTACTCATGCGCACTACAGAAGGACATCCTAGCACACGGGCGGCTGTACGCGTCACAGAACTACCTCTGCTTCTACGCCAGCATCTTCGGCTGGGAGACCTGCATGACCACGCGGTGGAAAGACGTCACCGCTATCACTAAGGAGAAGACTGCTCTTGTGAGTGCATCTGTCATTTATCTATAATGCCTTTCGTAGCTTTGTTTTTAAACGCGAACCTACTGTCGCCATGGCGAATGGGCCACGAGAACTGCTAAGCATGACATCCGCGACCCATACAGCACAGCCCGCCTCGGGGCTCCAAACTCCTTTGTCGATGTCCGGGCTCACCTGAGACATCGCCACCAATCGTGAGGGCCGTGCAATGCGACGACGATAGACTCCTCGGTCTACCGCCCGCTGGCACCTCCTAGGACGGGTTCAGGTCGGTCACTGCGTTTCCACCTGAACTAACCAATCACATGGCTAGCTCATCTTAAGCTATACAAAAGGAACGACGTTTTTATGTAGTTTCGTAGTGAAAGAAAGAAAAAATATTTACGGAACATTTAGTGGAAACGTTGAAAGAGATTATAGTGACAAAATCTTGCATAACGGAACTCCCGCTATGCTAAAACACTTAGTTGATTTTTCGGACTTATTTTTTGCCATCCGTCGACCAAATTGCAGTTGTAATAGGTACAATATTATAAACAAAACAACAAACAGAAAATGCATAGAATTTTTCATCGGTTATTCAAAATAAAAAACACATTCAAAATTATGTACAGCATGATGTTATCCTAAATTAATGCAAACAAAATATTCGACAACTTAACCAAAAAACCTACATATACAATAATAAATAAATTCCTGTCCTTCACCCAGGTAATACCAAACGCCATCCTAGTGTGCACAGAAGGCGAGAAGAACTTCCTCACATCGTTCTCCGGTCGCGACAAGGCGTACCTCATGCTGTTCCGCATCTGGCAGAACGCGCTCATGGACCAGCCTATGAGCAGCCAGGAGTTCTGGCAGTGGGTGAGTACTATACACTGGACTGGTATGGGCTAGGACTCTTAGGGAGAGACTCTACTTGAGAGTATTGTATTCAATTCATTCAATAGAAGCGGAAAAGCAGATGCCGATTTTTCGGGAAAAAGGTTAGACCCAAATCATCACATTCACGTTACATGTTTGAGATACGTGTAAACCCTTATAATGTTCGAGTTCATCGTGGTCATATGGCTGATTAACCAGAATGAAAGAGACAAAGCACCGAGCGCGGAGCTTACTCCATCACTTTCTTTCATATATTTTGTGTACTAAAATTCTGTGCGTGAATCGTTTATTAGAGGCTTAATAACCCTATAATACGGGTTAACCTTTAAATTGTTTCACCTAACCCTAAAAAAGTATCTGAGGAAAAGACTTCATTTACCTCGTATAGCGTTTCAGACGACACGACACCGCGTCCAACTATCCGATTTCATTGCATGCAATAATGAGCTTGAAACATTGACTTAAACGTGCGCACTCTTTGTTTTTTTTTTTGACGGGTGGAAAATCATCGAATAACCCCTCCCGCTCTTGGGCAGAGCGAAAGGGAGTGTCAGACTTCTACTGACTAAAAACCACCCATGTTCCTTCTCAGCCCTTGCGCCGAGGCCGCGGTATCTCTTGCAAACAGCCCGCAGCCCCGACGGGACGTGCGCACTCTTGGATGTGTCTTCCTTCGGTTCAATTCGGTCTAAAGAGTATTACAACGCTGAACCTTTTCATTCCTGCACACAAAAAGCTTTCATCAAATGTAACCGACTAATATCGTTACTGACACGATACATATCTAGTAACATGCCTTTTAAATTAAGTTAGAGCTGCGTCATGCATCAGACTAATTGTCTAGGGGACTGGTCTGTTATCTGACCCGTCAATAATCCAACAAAGCCTTTAGATACAAACAGATAGACAACAATCATTATTAACAGTACGCAGGCGTGTGTGACACATAGAGTACCTACTAGAAAGAGGCTAGCACAGAGTGTGAGTAACGTGAGAAACACAAGTTTATGTCATCGCTATGATACGCACA
Source organism: Diarsia brunnea (assembly GCA_949774965.1). NCBI lineage: Eukaryota > Metazoa > Arthropoda > Insecta > Lepidoptera > Noctuidae > Diarsia > Diarsia brunnea. The sequence goes on from OX459010.1 coordinate 19,102,912, forward strand.
CTGGGTCGAAAATCGTGTTTTGAAGACTTCGACATTCTAAGTTTTAAGTTTCGTTCGTTGGGCTCGAAATGGCTTCTGTTTGGAATTACGATGGACAAATATGACACTAATAGTAATTTGGCGTGAAAACGAGTCTTATAATTTTTTAAAGAAAAAAAATGTATTGAGCAGATCAGGATTTCTTTGGAACGGTAAATCTCCCATTCACTCCGCATACTTTCATATTCAGGTCAGTATTGTTTGATATAGTCGGGGAAAAAAGAGAATAATACAAATTGGAAAAAAAATTGCTCGGGTTTAGCCAAATTATACCTGGTCCACCTATTAGATATGATTCAGCGAGGCCTCCTGTTTGCGAGCGGAAGTAAAGCCTTGGATCACGGACCAACTTCGTTTGGTTGCTGTAACATCTCTTCATATTGTTTTAAAAAAAATGTAAATTCAAAAAATAAAATGCCGAAACTGCACAACCGATTTAAATGAAATTTTATCAATATGGACGATTGGTTTCAGTTTGAAAGATATGATAGGTTTGAATCCGATAGATGGCAGCGTGGCCAAAGCAGGACAGGGTGACTAGTAATTTTATATATTTAAGGGACCGGTGCAGCTAAAAACAGTTTTCCCTCATTAATTCTACCACCGACACCTTGGACAAACACATTGAGCCATAAAATTGTCATTCAAATACATTCTGCGCCACGACACAGATAGACGTATTAATTCTAAATCATGCGCATAGCTGAACGCTCCCAAATCAATATTTACCACTTCGCAGCGAAAAACAAGAGGTGGTGTGATTTGGCAACATGGACGGTGTTGCCAGTGTTAATAACTGGCTTTTTACCGCGGCCTCACTTGGACGTGGAAATGGAGAATGGAACTATTCCACGAGGACGTAATTCCGTTAAATAAATATAATTTGCCTTAAACTACCTGTCTGCCAGTTTCCATACATATATGGTGGTCCGGTCGAGTGGTTTAGGCGTTTGTCGTGAGTTTGATTCCCACGGGAAGCATACTTTGTAAAGTTGTTTCCGGTTTGGCTAGGACATTGCAGGCTTGAACCACCTCACTGTCTGATAAAAAGATAATTCGGTGCTGCTATAAGCCGGTGGTCCCGGCCGCCAAATGGCGGTCGTCAAACCATGTGAGAGGCCCTTGAGGCGGTTTAGAAACTCTTGACACTAGGGTGTGTGGGGTCGCTAGACCTTACTGCCCACACGATAAGAAGAAGAGGGTAGCCTCCTCTGGGCTAAGAGCTCCCTTAATTTCTTCCATCTTACGCTTTCTCCTTCCAGTTTTGTCGGAATCTATCAAGTTCGTCCTGCCATCTCCTTCGTTACCGGCTGACTAGCTGGTACTACACCTTACTGCCTCAGGACAGTAGCACTAGCTCTGGTTTACTTTAACCTGCAGTTTTGCGGCATGTGCTGCCCTCTAATATCAGTTGAAATTAAAATACCATGTATAAATATCCATTTTTATGCATCTAGCAGTATAACAGTACATATATCCTAAATCAAGCCTCGAGCAGGGACCTAATACCTCAAGACCTAACAGGATAAAACGACAAACGAGTCGCTGCAGGTGATTCGCTTATTTTAAAGTTGGCAACCCCAGTTTGGCACAGATTAGAAATTTAAAACAATTCAAATACGTTCGACCTCAAAACTAAATATACGGACTGAATACAGCGGACATTACTTTGATATTAAAAAACATAATCGTCCTTTGTGTGAAATATGTAGTGTTGACGGTTTTGCGCAACATTCAGGTACTTGCTTGAAACCTTTGCCTATGGTAAGTATAATCTGAACTGAAGGGCATAGCATGACTTTTTCACTACTTGGGACATAGAGCTTCTCTTGGTAAGGAGTGGTCCTTAATCCACCACGTGGGTCCGCTGTGGGATGGTGCATACAGCACACACCACCATTACATCAGTTTCATTCATCATTACCATCATTCAAGTCTTTGATATCTTTGTTCTAGAACAAACCAGTATCCTCACGATGTTTTCCTTCACAGTTGTGAGATAAATAAACTACACAAAGCAGTGCCTGTTTATACGAAACACAAATCGACTCCACTAGGTTTGGAGGGCGATGGATTCGAATAACAAAATCTTTGTGAATTTTAAGTAGCTCTGTGGTGGAAGTGGATGTGATAATTATGCGACAAACTTTGCAGATGATATTCCATTTTCATTTTATTTATTCAATAACAATTTACATTGTATCCGAATGTGTTACATAAAAAAGTAATTAAGAACAAAAAAAGAACATAAGAGACGGTATAGTAACAAATTTAAAAAACAAATTCCATCGCTATTCAAATTAAATTAATAATTTAATAATCATAAAGTAATATTAAAAATCCACAAATGACAATACCCGTAATATATTTGACAGCTATCTGTTATCAACTTTCAGAATGCATTCTTTTGATCGAGCGACAATATCATTAGATTGGAATTGAACACAGGTGGTCGCATCTGTGACAAACAATCGATGTCGACTGATTTTAGTTTCAGTACACCTTTCCGCTTCCAGACAACAAACAAACACTTCAATTTCATTCATTAAAAATACTGATAAGTAGGTAGTATCAATTATAGTAAATATTTAATATATTTTGCGTTCTTTTTGTTCTAAACAAAGGAATATTAAAACGTAGTAAACTGTTAAATATCAACGCAAAATAACGACTTTTCATTTTATCAGTCGACTTTGAATTGCTTCGATTTCATCCTGCATTATAAAACAACATGTTTTTGTTGCCTCGTTAGACTGTTGAGCAATAAGTTCTGAATTAGATTCTCAAGTCCTGTAAGGCGTTTATTGGGTTATTCCAACCTGGAATTAACGATTTCTGCCCCTTGATTTAGCAATAGACTCGCCCCCTATAACATGGGTCTTAAACATAACTGGCGCAATGTGAGTTTACATAGTAAATGTCTCTGCTTCACGCTTCGAGGAAATAAACACGTACAACATTCACAAGAGCAGAAAACTTGTAAGTACGTATAACCCCCTTAGAAGTGCGCGGTCCTATGAGTTTCGTCCGCGTTTGTCCGGGAGTCTGTTCAGTGTGGCGCAGGACGCGGCCCGGCGTGCAAGGCTACCCACGGCCAGGTATTCACTTGAATTTTATGATAATTTAAGATCATTGATGGGATATTTTTGAAAATTATTTGTTTATAATCTGAAAACTGAAATGGAACCATTATGGATTTTAAATTTTGTGGAATTTCGACTTAAAACACTGCTTTAAACCGGCAAGGACTTTAATATTTTCTGTCTTAGAATTTTGAATTAACCATAGGTTTTATACCGGCTTTGTAGTAGTAAAAGAAAAAAAATATTGAAGAACACGAACCTGTCTGTAAAAAGATTCAAAACAATTTAAAAACAACCCTCTCAACCGACTATCTCTTAACCGACGCAAATTCAACCAAAATGTCAAGTTATCCCAAGTATGCAAGGAAAACACAGAATTATCTAACATAAAATAAAAAATATAAGATTATAATGTGGCTAAATTTTAAAGTTTGTTAGCTAAATACTTACTACAAATACTTACTACAAATACTTACTTAAATACTTCCGGAGATTTAATGATGAGTCAGTGTTTTGGCCTGCATTGAAATGTTCATTGACGATTACTGTTCACAATATTGCCAACCCCTACGCTAATTTTTTGTTGTAAAACTTTGTTTATTTATATGTTTTCTACGTTGCTTGGACTGCAGCCAATGCACTTGGAGCTCTGCCCGTTCTCTTATTTCCCCTCACTTTCGTACAAGTACATGATAATATCATATGATTTTGATTGAATTATCTTATAATTTAACTCTAAAATGAACATTTCTTATCATTTAGATGAGTTTTTGTGAAAAGATATATTCGGTACAGTTAATATTGAATTAGTGATAAGTCTTTTCGTTGATTTCTCTTAGTTTTATTTTATTTCATCTTGAATGTGTGCTAGACATTGTACGCAACAAAATATCTAATTCATTCATGGGAACAAATTTAATTTAGTACTAGATAAGTTTTACTGTGTGTTGAGGAAATTCATAGTGTAGACACTATATTAAATTAGTATTGTTATATATTTTTTTTGTGATTAACATTTTATTATAATTGACCAACCATTTTTAGTTATCATAACTTGATAAGCAACTCCAAACAGGAAGCATTCATTCGTATATTTTATTTTTGGGGATAACATCAACTCGAACAATATAAATTCATACATAATTGAAGTGACATTACGTTGTTTTAGTATTTAGTAACCACCATCAATTTATGTAAGTAGTGTTGGATCATGTTCTCAGTTAAATTAGCTTTAAAGTGTTTAATGTATAAATTACAGGTAAATGAACACATAAGTCTAACCAGTTATATATCAGCTATCTTAAATAATTCTACTTCCAATAATTAACAGAATTTTATTTTAACTTAACTTTGTGACTGGAAATTTTAGCTTAAATTAAAAGAATAATAAATATATATATAATGATATATTTCCCAAAATCCAACTGTCTCGTATATTCCATATTCAGTAAGAACTGAAGTTTAGCTGTATTTGACGAATAAAGATTCTCAACATTTGTAGTAGAAAAATATATCTTCTTATTTCAGTACGCTTTCGCGTGTTGCGTATTGATCTGATCCTATAATGTACCCACTGGTAGGATACAAGCCCTTTGAGAAAAAATGGAGCACAATCCACCCCGCCGGCCCAGCGTGGGTTAGTTTATGTCTTCTAAATAACTATTAGGGTGAAATCACATTTTCACGCACAGATTAGCGATTTCATGTTAATCTATCTTATTTAGTCATTTAAAGGGTGTCATTTGCTGGACCGAGTAGCCCGGTCGCAGACATCCGCAATGTACTCCCATCGGAAACGGTCGTAACTTAGTTCTGGATTCACACTAGTGAGTTACTATTCAAACACCACAGTATACAGTCAATTTGAAGCAATTCCTTAAGTTTAAGTAACTATTCATGCAAACAATTTTATGCAATAGACAAGAATTAAAACGAAGTAAGAACTGTCAGTCATCGTTTGTCAGTTCTAATTTCAAGCTATTTCTAAACTATAGGATAACAATCGTATCTTTGACTTGGTTATACTTTATACGGGTGGGTATAAGTTTTAAACCGATACAATAAAACGCTGGTCTGTGCATGTAAATGTAATTTCACCCTTATGGACCTATTCTGTGGAGTAGCAATTTAATTGTATTAAGCTGTAATATTTGCGTTGCAGGTGCACAGTAGCTACGGCGAGGAGCTCGGGTTCAACTCGGACGAGGAGGGCTACGGGCGGGACGCTATCGACGACGTGCCGCCACTTCCGCACGACCCTGACTCTGTACGTACCTCCTGTTTTACCTATAAACATAATATCGTTCCCCGAAGGGTTAGGCCGAGGTGTACCTGATAGTACACCTACGACCCCTACTCTGTCCTCCTGTTTCTTCTACCTATGAATCGATAACTAACCCAGGTACCAACCGGCTCTGGGCCCGCGTGGTGGATTATAGCCCATCCCTCTTCTAGAGAGGAGGCCTGAGTCCCTTGCAGTGGGAACATTATAGGCTGATGATGATAATAAATCAGGTAGGCCATTGCAAACCAATGGGGGATTTAACGGCTTGAGCCTATCAGAAAGACTGTTATTCCCATGTGAGGTGGATGAATTTTTCGCTTTTATGACAAAAAAAATCTAATAATGCACAGATTTATTTAACGCAACTACTGTTGCTTTTAATGTAACCCACCGGGCACGACTTTTTACTAATTCTTTCTGAAAGAGTTTCCATCTCTTTTTTACAGCTTTACTTGAAAGTGGTGTGACAGTAACAGAATTAATATTAAGCTTAATCTGTAAACTCGGCCTCACATTCGGACACATTTTCCTTCCGTTTTTTCTTCCATTCTCTCCCTGTCAGCCATGACACTGACATTTACACCTTTATACTAACACCCTATGCGTAAGTGTCTTGTACCTTATTAGAGTTTAAGGGATAACAACGAACATTAATCATCGCTTCGTTACGTCTCTAAGATAAACCGAACTGAGTCACACGTTGCGAATAAACAAAATAATCGCGACAACGATAATCTTCTACACCTGTACAAAAACCTGCGTTACAACAAAAAATACAACGTTATTACAACTTAAACAAATGTCAACTTTAACTACATGAAAACACAGATAATTTTAAAATGACACACAGTACTGAAAATGTCATAAATACAACTTTAAAGACATTGAAAACGAAACCTTATGGCAACAATTTTAAGGTGTAATATCCTAAAGCAAGTTTTCTCTTTAAAGTGGCATACGTATAGATAAGACCCGATAACTTTAGAAATACCGAAAAAAAATCAATCGGTAATCAAGCCATTGTCAGTATCAGTTGATAAGTGATACCGTGATAACAACACGTATCCACGGCCATGAGGTATCCCGGGAAATCTAAGAAAAAAGTGAGTTTTGCAAAACATATTAATACCACTCCCAGAAAACTATATTTTAGATATCAAAACGAAATCTTCCTATTTGCAATGACACAAGTCTCCCTAATGAACAGCTGTTAATTTAAATGTCGTCTTTATTCAGATATTTTTTGTTGAGGATGTATTTGTGTGATGAAGTGGCATTGAAGAGCTGTCAGTCTCAATATACCATAGACATTATGACACTGACAGCTATAGACACAGTCGATAATTATGTGTTTAGTGCCACCACTGGTGGAATTCGCAAAAAGAAAATGACATGAAAATAATATTACCTGTATAATAAGTAAAATGTTTAACTCGGTACCTCGTTTTTCGTTGCAGGTAGTAGGTCTTTTAGTCTACAAATAAATAGAAGGATGTTTTTGTTAGGTATTTTTGTTTAAAAATCCCACTTCAAATCAAAAGATACGGCAGATATGAGATAATATTTATTGTATAGTAAAGTGTAGTATTATATGTGTCACAATATTTCGCACACCACGTAGTTGCAAAAGTTGTATAAACGGTTTTTTGTCAAATTAATGAAGAAGACATGCCGCGCAGACCCAATTGAGCAAGAGGTGATGATGATGAATGACAGCCTTGTGAAGGTTGCATTTCATCTGTAATTTAGATTGTCCGTCTTGTTTTAAATATACAGTCTAGCTAGACTAAGAACCACAGTTAACTAATATTTTTTATCTAATAAATATCAAAATCCAATCAGGAAATATTATAGCATATCACATAAATACAGTAAAACCACCGCCCTAGAAGGACGCACACTAACCTTCCATTATGATAATGAAACAACGATTAGCTAGCACTAAGTAACGACTGCAATTAGCGAATATGAAACAACTGATTGTACTGAACACAATAAACAGATACATTTCAAAACAACATCACGCTTTGAAGGAGCAGGCAGAGGAGTAGGGCACACCCTCATTTGGATAGGTATTCGACATCTTGCCATATCTATGGCAGCGGACATAGGATGCGGAGTAAAATATGGCTATGTAGAGGAAGACCAAAGAAACGATGGATGGACTGTGTGAAGTATGATATGGCTAGAAAGGAGTTAACTGCTGAGATGGCGAGTAATAGAGAAGTTTGGAAGAAGAGCCCAAATAAATTGGGATAAGGGCAAGAGGGCACTGGCATATCTATGGCAGTCTATACTAAGTTATAGACCGAAATCTGTAAACGTTACTTTGCCCTTAATTTTTTTTTGACATTATACCCGCCACTATCAAACTAAAGGTACAAGAAAGAGTCAGGATAGCGTATAAACCAAAACAAATGCTGAGTAATGTTTGTCGATTAGATCTTAGTCACGAACTCACGACTTTAGCGTCCATTGATTGAAACCAGGTTTATCAGTTGATTGAACACGATATCACGTGTCCCGTAGTTTGTTGAACAGCATCACATTTAAACTCTAGCCTGATAACATAACATAACATCACGCCTGTAATCCCCGTAGGATTAGGTAGAGTTGTACCCAATAGTACACTCATATTTGGCCAGTTATATTTAAGCCTCATTTAATAGGGGGCGAGCCTATTGCCATCAACCAGGCACAAATTCAGACGAAGAAGAAAGGAAGAAGGTTGATTTCCTTTTCGTGGCTTCGAACAACGTATGATAATTCTTATATTACAAATACCAAGTATTTGGGGCGAGCCTACCGATTTGTCAGTATGATACATAGGTTACCTATTTATACCTACACGTTACGTTTGCTGCTGAGATTATTAAACAATGATAAACCAACCGATTACAATGATTAGGTAGTATTAGCTAATAGATAATTGAATACACCTGCACACAATAATCGTCACATCGTTCTATTTGAGTCGGTTTGAACCTGACGCACGAACTAACTAGGTATTGAAAAGACTACTGCGTAGCTGTTCACAAACAATCGAATCGAATATTTCGTATGTCTATCTCGCTCGCTCTCCTAATGCTAAAAAAAGATAGACATACGACATATTCGATTCGGTTTCGATTCGATTGTTTGTGAATAGCTATACTGGCCACCTATGTCTATTATTTTGCAAGCGTGTGTTGTGAGGTATTCTTGTAACAATGGAACATTAATATTGTAAGATATTTATAATTGTAAATGTTTACAGTTTCATTTACTACATAATATAATTCAGACAGTTAGTTTGATTCTTGGCGCCGTCGCGTGATGTTCTTGTATTATAACTGTATGAGTTTTAATAAAACACGGGTGTAATCGTTGAAAGGGAACACATTGGAAGGACTAACACTAACCTTATTGGTGACCTTAAAAGTACCGTGAGGTAAGGGGTGCTGTAGTTCTCTTAACCGACTTACGTGTTTGTGTGATCGTAACACGTGAGGTTCTGTAGTATCTGCCTACCGCAATGAAAATAGGCGTGAGTTTATGTATGTGTATGTATATGTTTAAGAGTAGGCAGTGTTGTTGTGGAAGTGAGTGACTGTGAGCCATATCGTTGCGTGAAGGAAAGAAGATTTAGCTAGTTTTCTGTGTCGCCACCACACTTTCCACAACTCTCTAATCTTTTGTTCACCAAAATGAACGTATACCAAAAGAGATGAATACTTCTTTCATTAAGCACACAGCCAAGGAGTGGAAGTCCCTGCCTGGGTCGGTGTTCCCAAACTCGTACGACCCCAATTTATTTAAATCGCGAGTTAATAGGCTGCTTTTTGGGTTAGCTCATTCCATCGTTGACTTCATCTTTGTCCTTAGGACAAGATTTAGGTCAAGAGAACCCATTTTATATCTATACTACTATTATTATTTGACGGCACGGTTGGCGCAGTGGCTGAGCGATTGGACTGCTGCGCTGCGTGTCGCGGGTTCGATCCCCGCACGGAACATATATTTCTATGGCCTACAGATACTTGTTTCGGGTCTAGGTGTGTTTGTGCATGTGACTTTAAATGTTTGTAAACGCACCCACGATACAGGAGAAATACCTAGTGTGGGGCTACGTTTTTCAAAAAAAAAAAAAAACATTTTTTTTTTTTATAAAACTGAAGAGTTTGTTTGGTTGAACGCGCTAATCTCAGGAACAACTGGCTGGAATTGAAAAAATATTATTGTGTTCGATAGTCCATTTATCAAGGAAGGTTATAAGTTACGAGTATATGACGGAGACGAAGTTGCGCGAAAAATAATACAAAAGACTGGTGATATAACGTGGTGTATGTTGCGCAGGAGCTGGTGGATGCGGCATGCATGGAGGCCCGCGGTGGCGCGGACGAGCCCCGCCGCACGGCGCAGCACGCGCGCGACTCCTCGCCGCCCCTCGGTCAGTATACAGGTACACAACTTTATACATCCACGGATTATGGTGGAGGTCGTGACGTCTTATACAACCTGACATACTGTAGCTCCAATATGTTTGATCACTACTACTCTCACGCTTATATTTCTTCAAATCACAGTGCAATAAATGATTTCATTCAAAGGAGGCATTTTTAGAAGGTTTTATTTAACTTGCCTTGTTAGTTTGTTTGTGAGTATGTTCCCCTCAACCGATTGAGCTGAAATTTCGCACACTACTTTAGTTTTGGTAACAATACATTTTTATGACTGACGTTATTTAAATTCATCTAAACTCGATGAGCTGGACTCTTTCTCTAAGGATTGGTCTACTGTCGCACTGGATCGCAAAAAGTGGAAGGAGGGAAGGGAGGCCTTTGCCCTGCAGTGGGACAGTATAGGCTCATCTATACTAATATTATAAAGCTGAAGAGTTTGTTTGTTTGTTTGAACGGGGTAAACTCAGGGACTACTGGTTGGAATTGAAAAATTCTTTTAGTGTTGGATAGTCCATTTATCGAGGAAGGCTTTAGGCTATATACCATCACGCTACAATCAATATGAGCGGAGCATAAATGAAAAATGTTGCAAAAACGGGAAAAGATATTCCTTTTTGAGAGCTTCCGTTGCGTGCGCTGCGAAAACGGTTTAAGTTACGTAAATATCACGTAGGAAGAAATTGTTCCTCTTTAAAAGTTCTAAAAAAAAGTCCGCGACAGCATAATTATGTTTATATTTTACGATTGACTCACTGTAACCATTTTTTTATATTAAAATGTTAGGTTAAAAAGAATTATATTTTGCGAAGCTTATTTAACCCACAGAACAGATAAAAGAGGTTAGAAGGGCCTTGTGGGCGGGGCAGGCGCGCCGCTCATATGTCGCAAACGCTCAAATGTCGACAAAATTTGATTTAGCGGCCAACAATCGCGCTCACACTGACAGCGTACGAAGCTCCGCGAAAAAAAAGAATTATGCCATCTTGCGCTATTATAATGTGTCGGAAAAGAAGCCAGGGTGTGTAGTGTGCCTCGAGAAGGGATTTCTTATCACCGGTAAGTCCAAATACCTTAAAATACAAGTAATATTTGTAATTATTACAATAGTATTATGTAGTTGGTAGAAAAAATGATACTGTCGCAAGCAGTTAAAAAATTACGTACATTGCTTGCAATACGTGGGTACCATCTTGTACTGCGTGGGCGATTGCGCGATGTATTTCGTTCACTGCGAACGTCGCGTACGACGAGCCAAAGCTTGAGTTCTGCAAAATCTATGCGTTTCGATTGTGTTGTACCAAGTTGTAAACAATGTCGATATTTAGTATGTGTGAATGTATTCAAATGATATTATTATGAATATGATTAAATAACTTCGTTTATTACTGTCAATTATTGTTTATTGTGGGTTATTAATTTTGGTTTTCGTCTAAAATTTGTTTTGAGGTTAGTCATTTATAATGGAAACATAACACAACAAAGTTTTGTTTTTAGGTTTCCAACAGATCCAGATACAAGAACACTATGGCTAGAGGCAACCGGTAGAATTGAATAGATACCTACTAACTAAATGTAGTAATTAATTGAATGTATGTCTTATTTTTAAGTGTTTCTCGTATGTTTACTTTTGGTTTTACTTTTTTAATCTTTAATTTTGTATCTGTGTGAGACAAATAAATACCTTTTCATTCTTTCTATCCCGTTCCGAAATTAAAGCAAAATATTGCAAAACTTAAAGTTACAAAACTAAAGTAATTTTATCGACATAAATTATCGACCTTTTGGTCGCCGTAACATGTATGAGAAATTAAAGCGTGTGTGAGTGTACGTCATACGCAGTGTTTGCGCTAGTGTGACAACCAGTAGCAAGCTCGCGATCTAAGTGAGTGCGGTTTATTTGTGTGCGTTATGCGCGTACGTATTAGCCTCTTGCTTGTAGTGGATATAGAGAGTGGGAGACAAGCGGCGACAGGCGTTCTAATACAAATCAGGAACTATTTCCTTTCTAATCTCTTTTATCTGTTCTGTGATTTAACCCATATGGTATTAATCTATATCTAAATAAATGTGTTTGCTAGCACGGAAATTTAATATAGAATATTTGTGCCCTTAACTCTATACAGTTTAAACAAATATCTTAGAAGATATCGCAATGTAAAAATATACGGGCGACAAAATAATTAGCGCGTGGCAGTCATTCGGTCCGGTGCGGTAGGTACGTGGGGATTCTGGCCTCTGGGGGCTCCGGAGAAATTCAAATTCAAAATATTTACTGCGTTAAATAATACGGAGTTAAAAAAAACTACGATATTGTAGGAAAGAAAAAAATGTGTTATGTAATCATTATCATAAAAAGTGTAAATATAATGTGTGAATTAAGAATAAAACGCTGCAAAAACAGTGGTTATTGTTCAATTTATAGTTAATTTATACAGGCTTGTCTGAGAATCAACATTTTTTTAATCGTTTTGTAAACAAAACATTAAAAATGTGACCTTATGAGTTTTTTGTATATGGTAAACAAAGTGAAGTTGTTTACTTAAAGTAATTATCTTATTAGCTAATCAATTAAATAAATAGTTTACGATAATTTTAGTTTAGTTTCTATCGGACAACAGATGTGTTGTGTCTTACCATTAAATTATCTCATAACAAAACTGTTAATAAACACTGCGAATTTCCATCGATAGGTCGTGGGATCATGTAATAACTATTGAACCATTGTATTAATCCTAACAGTAAAAAATAATGTTTAGTTTTAGTCGATAGAAATATTTTGAAAAAAGTGTTCAAAGAGTTTTAAAATGGAATTCAAGGATTTTTTTTTATAAAAAGTGAAACTACCAACTTTATAACAATAAAAAAGTATGTATATCACTAGAAAAAATACACTAGATAGTTTTTTTTTTTTTGGTGTGAAGGACTTGTTATGATTTTTATGGAGAAAAACGTACGTGCATTGGAAATGGAGGACTCAGATATATTTCAATATTCAGACGATGAGTTTATGGTGTGTGAAATATTTGACTGGGACTATATTGAATTCAACGAAATAACTACAACAAATGTGACTGGTAATATTATTTATAATTCTACAGTTATTCGTGAAGTGACTATACTTATCGACACAAGATCGACTTGATGCGGTCAGAAAGTGCTTTACGTTCATTTAGAGAAAAAGACGCTACTATTCGCTTTTAAAACACGGACATGTCTTTTGACCGGTTCAAACAGATTCCGCGTCGAAAACTACTCAATCTCTAAAAGTGTTTACATTTTGGTGCACTACTGTGATTTAGAAAATGCGTATTAGTACTGTTTTATATTTATTCTGAAAGATTTGAATTGGGGTACTGTCTAACCTTACTGGCAACCCTTGGTAATGGTAAAGCGTTTGAGATTATGTCAGGAATCATCATCATCTGCCTTTTCTTATGTTTTTTTTTAAATTATGTCTAGAATAGAAAAAAAAATGTTTTATTTTTCTTAACCAAATTAATACTACAAGATGATGCTTGGAGCCTCCTTATAAACAAAGAAGAAGTCTGTATAAGAAGTCTGCTACTGACACCAACCAGTTGGCTCTTGCAAGTAAATAACGATTTTATTCGCGTTAACCCATCTACCATTACTATATTTAAATGTCTGTCAAGAATTAAACTAATACTTAATGTACCTATTCTCAAACATAAAATTAATGTTGATTAACCGAGTAAAGCGCATCAATTCAAACCTATAAGCAGGTGCATGAGTCTCACTTCGTAAACATTATTTATAACTATTCAATTATTGCGATCACGAAATTGTCTGATAAGAATGGTGACATTGATTGACAGATTGTCACAATATTATGGTTGTATGCTAAATCTTAATATGCACGTCACTGAAAGGTCTCATGTGATGAGATTTTTTAAATGATAAGTACACACATTTACAATAAAACTTAGCATAATTTTGTGCATGTTTCCCGTTCAATAAGAGATCCACATAAATAAACTAGTATTGTTTAGTTTCATTGGTCGTCGTCTTGGTTACAAAACTAACTGTGGCAGATTTCGGTTGTATTCTGAAACTTGTTCTTCAGTCTTTCAATTAATTTATTAGCTATATAGGAAGAGGACTTTTCACGATAGTTGTACTTTTTTTTAGCTAGATAAGTAGATATTTTTACTTTTTTTTATTTTTTACTATCATGCTGTTTAGTAGAACTATGTCCAAGGGGGCTACAGAACGCCACCTACTACGATCCTTACACACATACTCCCTCGTCCACAGTGATACACTCGTGTATGCTGATGTTGCCTCCTTGTCCTCAGTGACGAACGGTGATGCGGAGTACCGCGAGGAGGAGGCCGGCGACACGCTGCCCACCGATATGTCCGACACCAGCGACAGTGAGCCCGACAAGCCGCACAAGTATGTACATCATACATCACTATTATTTATTATAAGGATCAATGCGCGAATGCACCCGGAGAGTCGGGCAAATATCGTCACTTACTGGATGCAGGAAACCGCTGTGGTGGAGGTAGTGTAACGATCTGATCTTGTTTGTGAGGCGAATATAATTAGATACTGCAAAAGATAGAGAGGTTTAGAAGGAGAAAGGGGAGACCGATGCTCACCAGTGATGTGTCCCCACTACACTACAGGCTATGAAAAAGGATCAGTGCGTGTGCATTCTTCTTCCATATTCATATCTCTGAAGTCAAACAAGTGTTCCCGTTGTTTTTAACACATTCCCTACTCATAAAGCACAGTAATACTCTTTATGTGTTTACGCCTCGATATGTTGTAATATACTATGTATTTCAAGAACGAGTACATAAGTGGTCTTTTAAGCGATAGTGACAGTGTTCCGTTTGAAATAGTTACTGAAATAGTTGTCTTTGAAAGAAAAGAAGATGTGCAAATAAATTAGTCTAACTCTAAAGTATATCTTTAATGTTTCAAACAAATAAAAGGAATTCTGCCTTCTTTGCATATTTATTAATAAGATTATTTCAAATAATTATTAAAAACATTCTTAAATGTTTCTTTACCAGCATCCGACATGAGTTCTACAAGAACATTACATTTACAAAGTATTCAAATAATCATGTAATATATTCTGTTGTTCAGCGGCGGCGACGCAGAGAAATGCACAGCACTACACGACGGGAAGCTACTCCTCCGCCAAGAGTTCCACTTCAACATCGACCAGATGTTCACCATGATCTTCACAAACTCCAAGTTCAACCTGGAACTGCTGGCAGCTAGGTCGACCACTGATTATGTGCAGGTAACTACTTTGATGCTACATATCCTTTTACAGCTTTTTTACCTCCGACATAAACTTTAGCAACGAAGTAAAGGTCATTTTAGGCAAGTGTTGTTCAGAGGCCTGCAAAAATGTCATAAATAAATAAATAGACGGCACGGTTGGCGCAGTGGCTAAGCGATGGGACTGCTGCGCTGCGTGTCGCGGGTTCGATCCCCGCACGGAACAAATATTTGTATGACCTGCAGATAGTTGTTTTGGGTCTGGGTATTTGTGTATGTGACTTTATATGTTTGTGAACGCACCCACGATACAGAAGAAATTCCTTGTGCGGGGCAACGTTTTACAAAAAAAAAAAAAAATTCTTCTTAGCGTTTCAATGACAATTTAAATAGAGCCGGCTCAAATTTTGGCGACGAGTTTGGCACTTTTATTAGCCTCCATCAGCTCCTGTGATGTGCAAGCAACAGGATAAGTAGGACACGATATCAATTACCCCATCGATTGTGGTGCAACACCGCATTCACACTAGGGCAAAGTCATCTATAAATTCCCACCTGAACAGAAACCCTGTTCAGGTGGAAATCCTTGCTTCGGCCAACCTGTGTCGCCTAGTCAAAGACTTCCAGGTCAACAATGGCAACTCGCTCAAATTTTCTGCAAGTGGCACAAATTATAGATTGGGTAGGGACACACACCACATCTTGAGTCTTGTAATGAAATACTATTATGTCGTGTGTGTGAGTACACACAAAATGACAAAATATAAAATTAAGGATTTATAAACAGGACTGTATCTTTAGATTTGAACACATCACCAATGCATAATAATTAGCCTTTTTTTGGTGGGTGGGAAATCATCAAAAGACTCCTCCCGCTCTGGGCGGGGCGGAAGGGAGTGTCCAACTTCTACTGACTAAAAACCCATGTTCCTTCTTAGCCCTTTGTGTCCTAAGCCGCGGTATCTCTTTCGAACAAGCCGCAGCAATACAAAGTGCCTTAGTTCTCCATTGACTAATGATGGTATTGTTACCCAGGCGCCGTGGCAGGTCCAGGGCGGACTGAAGTGTCGGCAGATCAGCTACACGCTCGGCCTTACGTCTGGACCCATCGGACCCAAGGAGGTGCAGGTCACTGAGACGCAGGTATGGCTATTCTAATACCACGAGTGAGACCAAATCATAGGTCATAAGACTTTTGATGCTGATGGTCATCACTTCAGCAGAAATACCGATATGAGGAGGGTTTAACATAAATCATTCATTACATTGTTACTATTAAATAATAGACAAATGTGATGTAGTAGTTGAGTACATTATATTCTACTTCTATGTGTAAGTACATATAAGACCTATGATTATACCAAATATACTCAGTGTTCACTCGGCATCTATGATGTGTCATTCTCCTTAAAGTCCCGTCCTTATATGGCGACCCTGCCACTTGAGCGAACATCAGGCAATAATGTGCGCATTTAATGTAATTTTTTCTCTGTGGGAGTATCATCTAGTAAAAAGTGCATTGAAATAAAATCATGTGCCAATCAAAAGTGAAAAATGAAGAGGTTTTCGTAAACCAAAACAGTGCATTTGGAAGCGACAATTCCGCAACGATAGAGAAGTTCAAGTATCATTTATCGACGTTGAGCATTGTGGTTATGATCATTTGTACGCTTTTACTAAATATTTATTGGAGAAAGTGACATAAAGCTCATTGTAATTTCAATGATGCGATGAGTCTGTTTCAAGTTCATGGTCCAGATATGAACATGGTGTATTTAGGGTACGATGGGGCTGATATACGCATTGCGATTATAAATGTCCCTAAATAAATTAAGGGATCATTTTAGATGGTATGAACATGTCCCCATCTGGCCAACCTGTCAAGTTACTTTACATTAATAATTATAACAGGTTCACAAACTTTTAACGTTCATTGGAACTAGCTATACAAGCGCCATTACTTTCACAGTTGTCTTGAACATTGGCAGGATCATTAAACCAACGTGTGTTGTCAAAAGTGCTTCACATTCCAGTCCATTCCTTGATATTTAGCTACCCTTACTCTGCGAGATACCACTAACCCTTTCAAAGCATTACTGGGATGCCGTGTAGACTAAAACTAACCTAGAAACTCCTGTTAACCTTGCAGGTAATGAACAAATGCTCAAAGCCGGGCGTCCTGTACTCCATCGACTCCACGAGTGAGAACGCCGGCATCCCGTACGCGGACTACTTCAGCGTACAAGTGCATTACTGTCTGCAGAGGGTCTCGGAGACCCTCACCGAGCTATCCCTCTTCGGACGCGTGCACTATAAGAAGAGCATGTGGCCTATGATCAAAAGTACGTTACACTTAATTCATCGATTGCCGAGAATATAGACAATACGGATGTTTACTGACTAAAAAAAATATGATTCTAATTAGTCCGTCTGTTAGATTATCGAAAAATATTGGATACGATTTTTTGTTTTATCAAATCAATAAAATTTGACGAAGATAAAACGCGTCAAAGATTTGAGTGGGGGATTGTGACGTCACTCCGTCACCGGTAAAAAATGTCATACTAATGTCTTAGAATATGACGTCACACGAGTTTTCAAAGCACTGTATCGTCTTCATTGTTTATTTACGTGAAAAAAGAAAAAATACGTGTCCAATATTTTTGGAAATCTATCTGACGGACAAATTTTTTTTTTTCTTAACTACCCTATTAAAAAGCCACACAGCCACAAATGTGACTTTACAGAGTAATAATGATTAAAATCACCAATACAACCCTCTCAGTTCATATTACTTCCTTGAGTAACTATTTGTTGAAAATTCGCATTGCGCGGGCTACCTTGGAGCATCAGACTTAAAAGTTCCCATTACTGGAATGCCTGCCTGTGGACGGTGAGTAATGGGCTAGCTCTCCGTCCGTCCGTCCGTCCGTCCGTCCTATGACGACGACAGCCGTGTCGACGGCGCAAGGGCCGACACATGCCGGGGCTGCGGGTTGTTCGTAAGCTATACTGTGGCTCGGGAACACAGGGCTAAGAAGAAACATGGGTGGTTTTTAGTCAGTAGAAGTCTGTCACTCCCTTCCGCTTTGATTAGAGCGGGAGGTGTCATTTGATGATTCCACAAATACCAAAATAAAAATGTGTTTATTTCTGAGAGCAACACTTGTTGAAAGCAATAAGATGTACTTCACAGCCGCACCAGCCTCGATAGTAGATATTTATGGCTCTACTGAAAAAGTCCTGTTGGACAAACGCAAGACTTAGCGATCTCAGGATCTCATACTCGGCAAATCGGCAGTCATATCAGGATGGAAATCAGCGCTTTTTGAACGTCGATTACAAGACCCAAAAACGCCCTTCTCGTGTAGCTGGTGGATGTTTCACCAATGCTTTACCGTAGCTTGAGTCACAGATTAGTGTTTATTTTTTATTTCATTTTTTATATGAGTTGGGCGTACTCTTGACCACAATCTTGTCTTAAAAGCAGAGGTGAGGTCGACGATGGAACGAGCTAACCCAGAAGAAGCCTATTTACTCGCGACCTAAATAGATAGGGGTTATATGAACTCGGAAAAACCGACGCTGGCAGGGAGTTCCACTCTTTGGCTGTGTACATAATAAAAGATTTGAACTAATATAACCATTTATCTTTTGCAGCATTCCTAGAAAAGAACACAATGTCTGGTCTGGAGGAGTTCGGTCGTTTACTGGAGTCGCGGCTCACCAGCGAGGCCGAGTGCGCCGTGCCGGCAGCCCGCAAGGCGCGCAGACATCGCCGGGTTACCAGTATGTATAGCGACACATTACGTGTGTACTTGTGTACGAGTGCAGCCCGCAAGGCGCGCAGACATCGCCGGGTTACCAGTATGTATAGCGACACATTACGTGTGTACTTGTGTACGAGTGCAGCCCGCAAGGCGCGCAGACATCGCCGGGTTACCAGTATGTATAGCGACACATTACGTGTGTACTTGTGTACGAGTGCAGCCCGCAAGGCGCGCAGACATCGCCGGGTTACCAGTATGTATAGCGACACATTACGTGTGTACTTGTGTACGAGTGCAGCCCGCAAGGCGCGCAGACATCGCCGGGTTACCAGTATGTATAGCGACACATTACGTGTGTACTTGTGTACGAGTGCAGCCCGCAAGGCGCGCAGACATCGCCGGGTTACCAGTATGTATAGCGACACATTACGTGTGTACTTGTGTACGAGTGCAGCCCGCAAGGCGCGCAGACATCGCCGGGTTACCAGTATGTATAGCGACACATTACGTGTGTACTTGTGTACGAGTGCAGCCCGCAAGGCGCGCAGACATCGCCGGGTTACCAGTATGTATAGCGACACATTACGTGTGTACTTGTGTACGAGTGCAGCCCGCAAGGCGCGCAGACATCGCCGGGTTACCAGTATGTATAGCGACACATTACGTGTGTACTTGTGTACGAGTGCAGCCCGCAAGGCGCGCAGACATCGCCGGGTTACCAGTATGTATAGCGACACATTACGTGTGTACTTGTGTACGAGTGCAGCCCGCAAGGCGCGCAGACATCGCCGGGTTACCAGTATGTATAGCGACACATTACGTGTGTACTTGTGTACGAGTGCAGCCCGCAAGGCGCGCAGACATCGCCGGGTTACCAGTATGTATAGCGACACATTACGTGTGTACTTGTGTACGAGTGCAGCCCGCAAGGCGCGCAGACATCGCCGGGTTACCAGTATGTATAGCGACACATTACGTGTGTACTTGTGTACGAGTGCAGCCCGCAAGGCGCGCAGACATCGCCGGGTTACCAGTATGTATAGCGACACATTACGTGTGTACTTGTGTACGAGTGCAGCCCGCAAGGCGCGCAGACATCGCCGGGTTACCAGTATGTATAGCGACACATTACGTGTGTACTTGTGTACGAGTGCAGCCCGCAAGGCGCGCAGACATCGCCGGGTTACCAGTATGTATAGCGACACATTACGTGTGTACTTGTGTACGAGTGCAGCCCGCAAGGCGCGCAGACATCGCCGGGTTACCAGTATGTATAGCGACACATTACGTGTGTACTTGTGTACGAGTGCAGCCCGCAAGGCGCGCAGACATCGCCGGGTTACCAGTATGTATAGCGACACATTACGTGTGTACTTGTGTACGAGTGCAGCCCGCAAGGCGCGCAGACATCGCCGGGTTACCAGTATGTATAGCGACACATTACGTGTGTACTTGTGTACGAGTGCAGCCCGCAAGGCGCGCAGACATCGCCGGGTTACCAGTATGTATAGCGACACATTACGTGTGTACTTGTGTACGAGTGCAGCCCGCAAGGCGCGCAGACATCGCCGGGTTACCAGTATGTATAGCGACACATTACGTGTGTACTTGTGTACGAGTGCAGCCCGCAAGGCGCGCAGACATCGCCGGGTTACCAGTATGTATAGCGACACATTACGTGTGTACTTGTGTACGAGTGCAGCCCGCAAGGCGCGCAGACATCGCCGGGTTACCAGTATGTATAGCGACACATTACGTGTGTACTTGTGTACGAGTGCAGCCCGCAAGGCGCGCAGACATCGCCGGGTTACCAGTATGTATAGCGACACATTACGTGTGTACTTGTGTACGAGTGCAGCCCGCAAGGCGCGCAGACATCGCCGGGTTACCAGTATGTATAGCGACACATTACGTGTGTACTTGTGTACGAGTGCAGCCCGCAAGGCGCGCAGACATCGCCGGGTTACCAGTATGTATAGCGACACATTACGTGTGTACTTGTGTACGAGTGCAGCCCGCAAGGCGCGCAGACATCGCCGGGTTACCAGTATGTATAGCGACACATTACGTGTGTACTTGTGTACGAGTGCAGCCCGCAAGGCGCGCAGACATCGCCGGGTTACCAGTATGTATAGCGACACATTACGTGTGTACTTGTGTACGAGTGCAGCCCGCAAGGCGCGCAGACATCGCCGGGTTACCAGTATGTATAGCGACACATTACGTGTGTACTTGTGTACGAGTGCAGCCCGCAAGGCGCGCAGACATCGCCGGGTTACCAGTATGTATAGCGACACATTACGTGTGTACTTGTGTACGAGTGCAGCCCGCAAGGCGCGCAGACATCGCCGGGTTACCAGTATGTATAGCGACACATTACGTGTGTACTTGTGTACGAGTGCAGCCCGCAAGGCGCGCAGACATCGCCGGGTTACCAGTATGTATAGCGACACATTACGTGTGTACTTGTGTACGAGTGCAGCCCGCAAGGCGCGCAGACATCGCCGGGTTACCAGTATGTATAGCGACACATTACGTGTGTACTTGTGTACGAGTGCAGCCCGCAAGGCGCGCAGACATCGCCGGGTTACCAGTATGTATAGCGACACATTACGTGTGTACTTGTGTACGAGTGCAGCCCGCAAGGCGCGCAGACATCGCCGGGTTACCAGTATGTATAGCGACACATTACGTGTGTACTTGTGTACGAGTGCAGCCCGCAAGGCGCGCAGACATCGCCGGGTTACCAGTATGTATAGCGACACATTACGTGTGTACTTGTGTACGAGTGCAGCCCGCAAGGCGCGCAGACATCGCCGGGTTACCAGTATGTATAGCGACACATTACGTGTGTACTTGTGTACGAGTGCAGCCCGCAAGGCGCGCAGACATCGCCGGGTTACCAGTATGTATAGCGACACATTACGTGTGTACTTGTGTACGAGTGCAGCCCGCAAGGCGCGCAGACATCGCCGGGTTACCAGTATGTATAGCGACACATTACGTGTGTACTTGTGTACGAGTGCAGCCCGCAAGGCGCGCAGACATCGCCGGGTTACCAGTATGTATAGCGACACATTACGTGTGTACTTGTGTACGAGTGCAGCCCGCAAGGCGCGCAGACATCGCCGGGTTACCAGTATGTATAGCGACACATTACGTGTGTACTTGTGTACGAGTGCAGCCCGCAAGGCGCGCAGACATCGCCGGGTTACCAGTATGTATAGCGACACATTACGTGTGTACTTGTGTACGAGTGCAGCCCGCAAGGCGCGCAGACATCGCCGGGTTACCAGTATGTATAGCGACACATTACGTGTGTACTTGTGTACGAGTGCAGCCCGCAAGGCGCGCAGACATCGCCGGGTTACCAGTATGTATAGCGACACATTACGTGTGTACTTGTGTACGAGTGCAGCCCGCAAGGCGCGCAGACATCGCCGGGTTACCAGTATGTATAGCGACACATTACGTGTGTACTTGTGTACGAGTGCAGCCCGCAAGGCGCGCAGACATCGCCGGGTTACCAGTATGTATAGCGACACATTACGTGTGTACTTGTGCTGTGGTGTATGAATCCTTGTGATGTTGCGTATGACAATGTAATGCCGCATTAGGAAGTAACCACACTTTTCGACGCGAAATCGACAGGAGCTGATTAGAATAAATAAATTCTTTATTGCTATAAAACATGTTACAAATAATGTAAGATTTTTTCCTACTCCTTCGCTATTCTTTTCTGATTCATTTTGTTTCGGGATCCAACACAGTTAAATCGTTTCTCTGGGACTTCGTCGAGCTTCATTGCCTCGACGCTTTTCTGGCGGTCGCCACTGTGGATTCTGGCTTACAGAAGTTACAGTGGTTTGGGAACAGTGCGGCAAGCTTGTACCATAAAAAAATTGTGTGAGACCCTGCCTTCAGAGCTAGGTTAGGGTGCCTGTATTTCAAAAGTTGAAAAGAGAATATTCTCACAGTTAAAGTGTAAAAGATTATATGTGTTGAAATGAAACGTAATTGGCTCAAATTTATTCCGCATCGATACGTGTGGTCACTCCCTAAACATAATTTACGTGAATGTCTCTGCATATACTGCTACCATCTCATTGTGACACATTCATCTAAAAGTTCTTCAAGAGGAAGAAGGAGAATCTACATTATCATTCCTATAATATCCTCATCGCAATTAACAAACGGTCGTCCCGATCTTTATCTCAGTATACAGACCCTAGCTCAATGTCTAACAGGCCGTGTCCGGCGCGTTCGTGTTCCAAAACCGCCTCAAAGAGATGTCAGCAACATTGCAGGGGCCCGCAAGGGCCGGGGCTGCGGGTTGATCGAAAGAGATACCGTGGCCTCGGAACACAGAGGGCTAAAAAGGAACATGGGTGGTTTTTAGTCGGTAGAAGAAGCACTGACACTCCCCTCTGCTCCTTCCAGAGCGGGAGCGGGCATTTGATGATTTCCCACCCAGCAAAATATAAAAAAACAAAAGTATACAGATCCTACAAGCCATATCATTTTCTCATAATCCATCTTTGTTACCCTTCAATCCTCCTCATATTCACAGTATATCCCTCCATATAAAAAATCCACTATGTGTTGTATTTATTGTATGTTGTTTTGTCCTCCCAGCTTTCAAGCTCGTGCCTCCATCTCGAGTGCCGTTCCCTACTGCTGGCATCCTCGCGCCGACGACTTCTGTGTCTCCTGTGGTCTTCTCTCTCACTTGTCCGCGTACAGCGAGGACTCACTAGATCTTTGTACTACAGTACCCGCTAGTTTATATGACATATCGAGCATTAGAAAGAGTGCCTTAGATAGCATGTGAGGATCATTGATCCCCCGTCGGGCCTGCGGGTTGATCGGAAGACATACGAGGCCGCGGCCTCGACACAAAGGGCTTAGAAGAAACATGGGTGGTTTTAAGTCAGTAGAAATCTGACACTCCCTACCGCTCTGCCCATAAGCTCTGCGGGAGGAGTCATTTGATGATTTCCCACCCTCCAAAAAAAGGGATATTGTGTTAAGCTGGGTTTTGGAGGTCAGATAAGATATCACTCCATGAAAATTCTCGTGTTCACCATCTGGTTAGACTAGAAGCCGTCCTCACCATAGTTGGCAAGGCTAGGTAGATGATGCTTCAGAAACTGACAGACTTACTTTTTCAAAATCTCGAAGTGTCATATTTACGGTCGGGTACTGTTATTTGTGTTCACGTAGAGCTATGCTTTGCTGTACACAATCTGCTTCAAATAGCTAAAGTAAATTAAAAACGAAAATGCACTTGGTTTCGAGATTGTTTTTGCATATTTTCTGGTTATTTCCATAAGTTATCGATGACTTTTCGCTTTACAAAGACTGTCGAGTGTAGACCTTTCTTATTTATGTCTTACTTTGAGAGGATGTATCAATGTATGTAACATTTAAACGCATGTTCATTCTTCCAACATTCGGGAATACTTAGTTTTTGTACTTCCCCAGCGTCCTCACAAGAGCCAGGCATCCCTACGGCGGTGAAGTTACCGACCGCGCACTTAGCGGCCCCGCGCGCTGTGACGTCACGCACGTCGCGCGGGGCGGGGGGCGGGGCGGGGGCGTGGCTGGCGGCGCTACTAGCTGTACTACTGCTTATCAATGCGGCGCTGTACTACAAGCTGTACTATACGGATAGGACAAGCTACAGCTTTGACTTGGATGACTTGCAGAACAGGTTAGTGGGCCAATTTTTTTGTGTTTTAACGCACCATTGTGTGTACTCGATTCGAACGGATATCTGTGCTGGCTAATAGATACTACCAAATTTTTTTAGGACATACACTTTTAAAATGATAATAATAAACTCATGTATTGAAAGGCTTAGAATCAGCACTGATTAAAATCAAAATAAATAAAACTTCCCACTAAAGAACGGCCGGCGGTTTTCTAATGCAAGCTAAGTGGCCAAACAAATTTTTCAACAACGTGCAACTCGTGTTTGTTGCTTTCAGCAGCTCCAAAAAATTGTGAAGTTTTATATTCTGGGGGCCATATTAAAGTGACCAAAAAGCTTTTGATTCGCATCGCATTTTCTGTAAATAACTGTGTGATGTTCTGTTAGGATGAGCAGTGTGAGCGGGTCGCAGATGGCAGACTGGTCGGCGCTACTGGAGCAGCACACGCACCGCCAGCGCGGCGAGATGCGCGCCTGGCGAGACGCGCTGGAGCGGACCGTGCAGCATCTCGCACAGGTAACATACCTATATTATTATAATACACACTATGACACTACAAATAATTACATTACATGCTTATCCGTAAAATATCAACAGGTTTGTGAAAGTAAGAGGGTGTCACTCCATGTAAAATGGTAGGCACTAGTCAATTGTTGCATCCAGTTAGAATGCTTCCATTCTGGCGGCCCTAACGTAATTGATTTGAGGGAGCAATTTAGTTGGCTGTTCAATTTAGATGCAACATCACGGATATGGATTTATCATTAATTTGAAGATATCACCATGGTATCAAAACTGTCCTAATATTTAAAATATCTGACAACCCTTTGAGACATTATAATAACGCTCTTTACTGTTTCTTTTCCAGACGGAGCAAGCGCTGAAGAAGCTATTAGAGACGATAAAGCCTTCGTTGGAGAACGCGCAGAGAGAAGCGGACTCGAAGGTCGAGCTCTGAGCGATACGCGTATGTCACTACCACGCGCGTTTGGTTTTATATACGGACTTGTACGTACATACAGCAGACTATAGTAAGATCGGCTTGAGGACTGACCTCACTTAGTTTAGTTTAACTGGACTTTTATCCGCACTTAGCCATTGTGCGTGATGTTTAATTAGTACCTACTCCAACCAACATAGGTCGTCCCAGAATTGTAGCAGCCTTCCCAGACTGCTGCAGGCTTCCGGGAGACTTAATGGGGATTGTAGAGTTTGTGCACGGTGATTTGCCACGCTCCTGCACTAGGAGCTGACTGACCTCACTTATCGACGGCTTGAGCTGCTCAATAAGAGCTTTTTCAATAGATAAGTGAATAGACCGACGCGGTGTTATGTCGTCCGAACTAAAATGTGACATTTCTCTTGGTATCACATCCTTAGTTGTCAATATGACAACTAGAATGCTAGGAGAAGCCTATACTTCTTTGCTGAAGTTAGTGTAGCCCTGATTAGACAGATACCGCTAAAGGCCAATTCCCATAATTAAACGTTTTAAATCTAGTCACAATGTCAAAAATGCAGGGAATTAGAGGTATTTTTGACTGACTGGCCATGCGATAAACGTTCTTAAATATATTACCCTAGAGTTCTAGCTTGTAGAAAGAAAAATTATGAAAAACTTTCTATAAAACTGCATAAAAATATGTGTTCCCAACCCAAATATGTATCTTTGAAGACTGTCACGGGTCATGCTCATGATAGCTCCTATTTCCTATTGCTCAATTTGCAACACAGTAAGATAATAGTATACGATAATTACGGACAATATACGAGAGTGTCCGTACAAATCAAGTTGTATATAAAATCATACGCGTGTTCTTAGTGAAACATATTTTATCCTAATACGTCTGCTAGAGGTTTTCTCGACAGCTCCCTAACACCCTATAAAATTTAGTTAAACGCACACCTAATTTATTTATATTCCGCAACACTATAATTATTGTTAGTTTCAAGAAGAATGTCTTTTGTTGAGTGAATTTTTAATTAACATTGTTCAATTTTACTATTATGAGTATGACTAACTCTCATCTTGGGCTTCACCGCAGTCGGCTAACAAAAAGATAGGCGAACTTTTCTGCTAAAATAAGCAACGTCCTTCTGCTTACTCTCCAACTGTGATGAGGTCGCCATCCTGCAGATTATAAGGAACACGATACTCCTTGGTTGTTAGAATTTCAGGCTTGTACAAGCTAGTAAATCGGCCCATTGCTGCATTGCTTTCCTAGAAAAGGTTGCGGAAAACCGCTTCTTCTTATCGTGTGGGCAGTAAGGTCTAACGACTCCACACACCCTAGTGTCAGAGTTTCTAAACCTCCTCGAGGGACTCTGACATGGTTTGACGACTGCCATTTGGCGGCCGGGACCACCGGCTTATACGTGCCTTCCAAAGCACGAAATCATCTTTTAATCAGATAATCAGGTGATTCAAGACTGCTATGTCTCAGCCAAACTGGAAACAACTTTACAAAGTATGCTTCCCGTGGGAATCGATCCCACGACCACCGGGTCACAAGGCAAACGCCTTAACAACTCGACCACGGAAGCAGAAAACCGCTTTAAGCAGCATATTACTTTTCTTAGCAGACTCAATGTAGCGCACGATCGCCAGACGCTTGATAAAGTCTTCCTTTTTTCATTCACTTATCAAAAGACACTTCTAATTTGACCAATTCCTCATTCCCCTCGGCGTATAAAGAAAACCTCACAGATCCCCACTGTGATAAAGTAGATACAAATAATAATTTTATTCGTCTAGTGATTACTGTAACCCGACATGACGTATGACGCTTAGCGTTTGTACTCCTTTCCAGTTTCCTTGCTAAATGTTATTGTAATATATGCTTAGTTTAGTTTTGAGTCAGACGGCAGAGGTAAATGAGGCCCTTTTAAATATATGGTCAATTGTACGTTACTAGGATTTCTGTCGGTGACTAGTCGTTTCTTAGTTCTCTTAGACTTCCTAAAACTAACAAGAAATAAGATCTTAGAGTGTATCTAAAAAGAAAAATGCAGCTTTAATTTGTAGTTTCCATTTTGAGACTTTAATTTAACCGAATGAATAGCTACTTTTAAATACAAATAAATGAAAGGTAGGTGCCAATCTCATGATTACTATCGTCATACTATCCTCACATGAGTTTCGGCAGAACTATGAAAGGGTCTCATTCGCCTCAGTACATTAACAACGCCTCATTCCCGGGGTCCAAGACACTGTACTTCATTTCGAACTTGATATGTGCACTAGCATCACAAATTAAAATATCGCACATATCTAAGTTAATTCAGCGAGTTGTAAAAAATCGAGTACAGTGCAAATGAGGCTTGAGTTAACGTTTATAACGTAAACAGTACTTACGGCAATTATATTAAATTCATGTAAATAGTAGTGGAGGTACGGTACACAATATTTTACCGACAGAATATGGATTTGGGCAGGAAAACAGCCAGACAAGTTGGCAAATTCGTGTGTAGTGTATAGAGAAAGTATTTTTAATGTTGTCTTAAATATTGTGTACAGTTGATATACATTACGCAGGCGCAATATTAATTACTTATGAATTAAAATAATATAAAAATATAGAAACAATTAATGCTTAAGAAACTGCGATCGCTTCATAATGTAATATTTATCATGATCACAAAACTTTTTGGCGCCTGCAATTTTTTAACAATATCTATACTTGTCGTATTTCCTCGATGATGATTTTTTATAAATATTTATTAATAATGAAGCATATGATATACATGGTTTTCCCACGTACATAAGAGTATGTATGTATTTAACAAAATTATTGACAGCTCTACCAAAAATTGTTAACCATGCTTGGTATAAGGTTCCGTTGTTGCATTTGAACAGTTTAGAGTAGTTACAAGTTTAAGGGTATTGTGTAGTTGACTATCGCCAAACGTCGTCATGCGGCATTGTGCTAACTGCTAGCATATTATAGAAATTATAGATATGTTTTGAATTTAATCAAAGATGTATCGATTTGGTCTTGTACAACAACTTGTTTATAGATATCGGTGTCTCAATTGCTTGCTCAGACAATCAATATTATAGCAAAGTAGACTCCAAAAATAAATGCAATATATTTTGTAAATAGCATTGACTCATAACTTGGTTTATTAGTTAATATTATAATGAAAAAGTAAATATTCGAGACCTGCAATCGATACATGTCTGATTCATAGAGTTAATAGTCGAATTAATTATATTCAGAAAGAATCTAAAATTATAAAGATGTTTATGTAAAAAATATAAAGATTAAAATAAGAAAATGATCACGGTGTTGTTTAGGATATTGAAAGAGTATTAAATATAAGTAAGTCAATGTTATCGACTAGATAAAAAGGAAAATATGTAAATTTTTCAGTTGTAGTAATGATCTCTTATTGTAAAAATATTTACTACACCTAGTTATGTTTCGGTGCTCTAGCTTTATTAAAAAAATGTAATGTTTTTAGTTATTTTTTAAATTGATGTTTGTATATTGAACGTGTCAATTATTTTATTATTTATTGGGAAATCATTTGATGGAATCCACATTATAATTATATTCAATGAAATGCCACTGAGTTATTTACATATACCTACACCGGGAACTGTGTAATGCCTTTAGTTTAAACTAAATAAATTGTTAAATGAAATTGACTCATCGCAGTTGTATTAAAACTTCATTCCAGATGTGTGAAATGATCTGAAAATATAGATAGGTTGGAATGGTGAGACAAATTATATAGATTCCTATTAGATATACCTTTATTGTGCATTTCTAATGTCAAATGGAGTCGGTTAGTCTTGCAGAAGCGGGCAGTGGTGCTGGAACCTTCAATTCCTTCAGAACTAATCTATCGAATACTAAGAACGACATCAAAGCTGACTCAATCGTTAGGTAAAGTTTAACATGCATACAACTTGAGCCAAATGCACTCCGATTTCTAGAACGCAATGTAGGAACCTAAAAGTAGCACTTCAAACAAAAATTCCTTGTGACGAGTCCTTAAAGTACCAATTATCATTTTAAACTCTATTCCTGTAGTCATTGAGAATAGTTGTATCAGCTGATTAATACAAATTTTGTAATGTGCTGTGAATCAACTGACCATGTAGGGACTTTTAAGTTCAGAAATGTCTTGATGTCTGAACGGATAGGAACTGATGAGGTATAGCATAGTCTCTTCATAACATCAAGCCTGTTTCCTTGTAGGCTAGGCATTAGTTATGTTTAAATTCCTTGTAACAGAGGGGGAATCCCCAGTCAACGTTTCTTATGTGTCCTTGTGATATCTAGACTTCTAGAGATATTTTCTACAACCTAGCATACTCGTCCCTACAAGCGCTCATCTAAATATCAAGTATAACTGCCAAATAAAATAAATTCGTGCCTACCTCAAGGCGCTAACAAGTCTGAGTAAAGCACCGATGCCCGCTTCTATGCCCGTTGTCAAATGGAACGCTTGCCAGAACTAAGGTGGATGTATTGCACAATTAATTCCATTTAGGTGTTATGGATTATGTAAGTTAGACAATTCTATTCTCAGTATTGAATAAATATTTTAATGAATTTAGCGTGTTTTAACTTTTTATCCTTATCATTGTTGCTGATCACCAGGGGCGTAGCTACCGCCGTATCAGCCGTATCAATTATATGGGGCACCGAGCAACAAGGGCCCCTGAAGAAAAAAAAATCTCGCTACTTCGAATATTCGTCTTGATAAAACATAAAATGAAATTGTTACTTATCGCTGTTTAGAAATTTAATATTTCGATCGCACTTTGATGAAGACTTCACCGATCGCGGTAAAGGTAGGTAACCCTAATTTTAGAGCTCGCTTCGCTCGCTTGTCGATAAAGGCTTCACTTAAACCGCTTCAAAGAAGTCGGTTAAAAATGAATGACAGCTCAAGCGATGCAAGTTAGAATGTCTTTGTTTTGCAAAAATGATTTGTGGTTTTCTCCACTTTTTGGACTTCATCGCATTCGGGTTCATAGGGCACCTCAAAAAAAAATATACAGGGTCCTACTCTAGCACTAGCTACACCACTGCTGATCACCCAGAAATATATACGTACACATCCACCTTTCGGTCCGTTCACACAGACCGGCTCGGAGAGCAAATTTTATCTCGGTTTAGTTTTACATGTCACTTCTTTTATTATCGAGAATTCTTATGAGTAAACCTAACGCGCTAAGTGTGAAATAATAAGAGGCGCCGATCGGCTGCCTCGTGATGACGTACTCTACCGCGCTCGCGCGGCCGACTGACTCCAATTGCGTCCTCGCGCCATCAGTGTGAAAAGAAGAGCACCGGGCGCCGACGCTCTCCAAGCCGCATGTGTGAACGGAGGGTCCGTTCACACATGCGGCTGGTGTGATGCTGGTGCTATCAAAATCTGTGCGCGGACATTTTGTGCAGGCCACTAAATGTGCGCGCATTGAGCTGCAAAGCTGTTTCCACGGCAGTAGTCCGTAAGTTTTGTTCGCGCACATTCCAGCACATTTGTGAGCGAACAGGTTAGCACGAGAAACGATGTCCGAAATGTTTGCCTCGACGTTTTACGACCAAACCCATACGTTATGTTATTCTGATTCTAGACTAGGGTAGATAATTTTTGAAAACAAACAAAATCATAACAGAATGAATGGTCGGGAAGTGGGGACCCCGACCTCAGATCGACCTTAATTTATTTTTCCTTTAATTTTTGTTATATTGTCTTCTTTTTCCATTGGGGTTTCATCCCTACTATAATACTATCCCCACTATAATTTTGTTTTACTTTTTACCGTTTTTGAAGGCTTCGGCCCTGGCTATTCCAAAAATACGAACTTCTAAATAAAAAAGAAATGTCGTCGACGAAACGAAGATACCTAAGTAAGTACTCTTTTTCCGCCGACGACAATACCTTTATCCTGCCAGTGTGGGTTTATTTCTCGAAAAACTTCTTCCAGCACAACTGCGAAGAGTCTGGGAATCTCCCTCCCTCACTCAGGGGCGAATCTGCTCTAAATAGTAATAGAATGCAAAGAGATTAGAGCTTTCAAATTTAAGGAGCCGGCCTACTACGCCCCATACATTAGGTTCGTTTTGTTTATTCATACAGAGATGAGAATAAAAGTAGCTTGAAGTAACTCCGTCAACATTGTAATAAACTTAAAAAAGTGTAAGATATATTAGCGAGCGAAGCGGGCTCGAACATTTCTGTATTCTAAATCGTTATGGAGTTTCTCGTGTGCAGAAAGTTTATAATTTACAGTTTTCGAAAATTTGCTATTTTCTGAAGTTCTTGGGGAGGGGTCATGACCCCTGTGGACCACCGCCCCCCTCTTAGGACCGCCACTGCCTTCACTTAAACGAAAGCTCAAGGGCATTCTACCCACCCTTTTTTATAGAGGGTGGGAAATTATCAAATGACTCCTCCCGCTCCCTCTGGGCGGAACAGTAAGGAGTGTCAGACTTCTTAACTTCTAGTGACAAAAAACCACCCAAGGTACTTCTTCGCCCTTTGTGTCCCGAGGCCGCAGTATCTCTTTCGAACAACTCGCAGCCCCGACAGGCGTCGGCCCTTGCCCCTGCAATATGTTGCTGACATCTCTTTGAGGCGCGCGTGGAACACGAACGCACCGTCGACACGGCCTGTCATCGGTCATAGGGCGGACAGATGGTGAGCTAACCCATTACTCACCGTCTACCACCTTGCCCCCGACACACAGTGGAACGAGTGTGTGGGAGAGGTTGGACATAAGCATTTTCGAGAAAAAAAAGTCTAATTTTGGAAAACTATTATTGCCATCGTATTTAGTTATCAAATGCCTTCAAAACTTGCACTGCCAAAGGGGTTTGAGTGAACTTGGCGTCGTTTTGAAGTTGCGCGGCCAGTAATGAAACTTGCATATTTTGAAAGAACAGAATAAAGCGATCAATAGTTATTATGGATGCATTTCTCTAAATCTAATCCGAAAGGATATATTTAGTTTTGTATTGCTCATTAAAATCGAAGAAGTTATTATACCTACTCTATTGCACTGTTTTAAGTTCCTGCCGTATTTTTTTGAGAATTCAGACGGCACGGTTGGCGCAGTGGCTCAAGCAGTTGACTGGTGCGCTACGTGTCGCGGGTTCGATCCCCGCACGGAACAAATATTTGTATGACCTACAGATAATTGTTTCGGGTCTGGGTCATACACAAATGTATGTGAGTTTAAATGTTTGCGAACGCACCCACGATACAGGAGAAATTCCTAGTGCAGGCCCGTTTAAAAAAAAAATATGTAGGTACGTAGATTGCTTGGCTCGATGTCTGTTATAGGGGCCGATGCATTATAAAGACTTGGCATTTCCTTGAAAATTTTGATCGTTTGCGTATTGTGACTGACCCAGCATACCTTTTTACTCTTTTATTTTTACGATTTGGATGTATAACGCCATGGATGTAATTAACAGTGCATTTTGCATTTGTTGCTGGCGCAGTCTGAATCTTGTTGGCGGGACTCGTATTGCGCATTCATCTAGATACGGACATTTAGCTACGCGTACACTCTCGTAGAAAGAGCTACACAAGGGCTAGCAAGCGTGGCTTAACCTAAAGATCAAACGAAGTGGCAGTTATTATTAAGCCAGCTCTAATATCAACCTTCTAAAAACATAACTAAGATTTTTTTACGCAGGACAGTAATTTAAGTATTTATAATGACGACATTTTTGTAATCTTCAAACGCAAATATTTCACCTTAGATTTTACTTATGACAAAAATAATTGAACATAATATAGGGTGGAAAAGTACCCTTAACGCAAACGAAGGGCAATTGTTTTCCCCACCACTGCTATTTTTTGTTCTACTAGACCATACCTGGGAACCTCCTAGTTACGGAGATATTGGGGGTCAAAGTTCCAAATTTTGCACAGCTGTTTTTGTAAATACCAGTTTTTCAGGTTATAAATTTACTTAAATTACCTCCATGACCCGTTTATAATTCAAAGCATCCACTAACATGTTTTAAGAGTGCTACTTTGAGTTTTACCGTAAAATGTGATTTTTGACCCCAAAAAAAAGCAAATTTTTCCCAGCAAATTTTTTTGCGTAGGGGTACTTAGTTTGATGTACAGAATGCTTGGTTGACGGCTGTGTATTGGGTTTATTTACACCCTGTATATGTGTATTTAACACAGCACAACAAAATGACATGAAAATTTAAAAGTAGCCGCTGAAAAAAAAATGACGCCACTCTTTACAAAGTTACTTAATTAATGCTCTTTCTTTATATCTCTCGTATATTTGAATTAATCTGAAACATGGAAATTAGTGAATTTAACTTCCCCGAATACGGGCCCTTTGGTTCGCATTTCCGCACCTCGCAAGCGGACCCTATCGAATAATGAAATTGCGCCCCATGGTAGTAAAAGACAAACTTGAAACAAGAACGGATTCATAGAGTTCAATTCACTCATTTCCATATTTCACATTTTCTCAAGTAACTCCCGAAACACGAGAGATAGAAAGAAATTGGTCAGGAGTTCAGGACAAGTTTTGAAGGCATTTGATAACTTATTACGATGGCATTATTTGTTTTTCAAAAATACTTTTTTTGTCGAAAATGCTTAAGTCCAACCTCTCCCATAAACTCGTTCCACTGTGCGACAACCAGAGCGTCTCCCTCGGCTGGGACGAGATTCTCTCCCTCTCACGTTCCGCCGCCTCCCTTCGCTAGCATATCACTGCGCTTCTCAGAAATTCTCCCCACCCTTTTTTTTTTTGGGGGGGGTGGGAAATCATCAAATAACCCCTCTCGCTCTTGGCCAGAGCGAAAGGGAGTGTCAGACTTCTACTGCCTAAAAACCACCCATGTTCCTTCTTAGCCCTTCATGTCGAGGCCGCGGTATCCCTTGCGAACAACCCGCAGCCTCGACAGCAACCCGCAGCCTCGACAGAATTCTCCCCACCCTCACATGAGTGCTAACATGTTCGCTTACAAAACATCAGAAGTCAGCATTTGGGGTCGCTGCCCACCTATGGAGCAAAGTCAAACTCACGGACCGCATCAGAAAAACACCATATTTCGCTCCAAAATCCAAAAAGCTGATGCTGGCCTTGCAGCTGCTTAGGTTGAAATGGAACTAGGCTGGCCTCTAGGGCAAAAATTACCACTTTGATACCAAAAAAAGCAGAAAATCACAGCGCGGTACGCCCCAAGGCGCCACATGTGACTGGACTTCCCTAGGCTGATAAAAAAATCGTTTTTCCTAAACCGATTGTAACAGGCTTCTGGCAAAAGGGGAGAAGGAACAGGCTTGGGTAGGACGAAAATAAAATGCAAAATATCGGTAAAATATATATTCAGAAATTGAAGAAAGTAATCCTTCCATGGGCGTAGAACTCACCTCTCATGACGATTATTTCAGGTTGAAGATGGTGTTATGTTATTTATTGTAGTAGCATCAAAGTAAACTGTTCTAGTATATCTATGTGGTCTTTGTCACTCACTGTGATCAACACTTACCAATAACATCACTTAGCTGTTTTGTAATAAAACTTACAAGCACTCACTACTATTTACATGATCTTCTAAGAAGCAGATCTCTACATACAATACAAGATGTAAGGAATCTGACACCACTTTATACCGTGTACCACGATGTACCTTACACCTTGTAATATGCAAGCAAATTAAAGACAAGGAAACGGCGAAAGCCTAAGGTTACGGGACATACTTACCCACCAACTTCAAAAATCGTAAAATAAAACCAAAATATAACTCTGACACTGTGTCAAGATTTATTATAAATCCATCATACACAGCAGTCTGAGCGGATTGGTCTTAGTATCTAAGTGTTATGCTCTATTTCTCATCGTCCTTGAAGACCATCGTGCTGTGGCACTTGCCGCAGTAATGGCGGTCCTCCATGACGGCCATGAACACGCCGGCGCCGCACTGCTCGCCCGTGCACTCGCGCCTCAGGCGGTGGATCTTGCCGTTCTCGTCAACCTGGAATGAAGATGGGTAATGGAATTAGTTGTTTGTATTGGAGAGCTAGTATAGGTGAGGGTTGAAAAGGTCGTATTAGTTTCGAGGTAGTTTTGGACAGAACTAGGAAAGACGGAATTGAATTTGTTAAGTTTTAATCTAACTTGTGTCTTCAGAAGCACACAAAAGTTCAAAGGAAAAATTCCTGATTTCGTTTTAGACTAACCGTAGAAAGTGAGAATACAATAAAGCTATATCCAATGTATTTCCTCTTGAACTTACGCATGGAATTACGAGGAGACATGCACAACGTAAACGATTGCATCACCGATCGCAACAAAACAATGCATTGTTCAACTTCTTAACAATTATTACATGCCCCATTCACAACATAGTCACGGTTGACGGAACCCCATGAATCACGCGACGAGTTCGAACAAGTCTGCTAACCCTCCCTGAGTCACAACAAACAAATCAACAGGCTCGCCGCGCTCGCAAGTCGCGACCTGACTCGACTCAAGTATTCCACTTTCGAAGCTTTTATTTCCATTCCCGGGAGTTCTTTGAAATGCAAACCCTTTTATTTGCCGACTGCTAAGTAGTGTCCCGGGTTTTCCTTATTGCGAACATGTTCGAGCGTGTTTATGAATAGGAACGCGTGAATTATCAATGAAATACTTGAAGATGCTAATTGGATATCTTGATGGACAGCATGATTTCTCACGCAGACGTTAAAAATAACGGCTTTCTTTTTTTTCGAATTCCAAAGAGGCAACTTTAGCGTCCGAAAACAAAGCGGTGTCAAGGATTTTATCTCGCATTGTGGAAAAACGTCCAGTTGCAGGCAAACAAAGCAAATTGGACTGTGGACACCAGAATAGCTATAAATTCCAAAACAAAAGTATAATTCACCTTGTAGAACCTAAGTACAGCTAGCTTGACCTTCTTCTTCTTGTGCTTGATCTTCTTAGGGGTGGAGTAATTCTTCTTCTTGCGCTTCTTGGCGCCACCACGCAGGCGCAGCACCAGGTGGAGTGTGGACTCCTTCTGGATGTTGTAGTCTGAGAGGGTGCGGCCATCTTCCAGCTGTTTACCGGCGAAGATCAACCTGAGAGAAAAAAGGACGATTTTGTTAGGGTTTTGAGTTTTAGATACATGCTTGTGGGAAAAATCTCTCATTAGCTGGATAGAAAATCTCCCATTAGTATTCTTCCAATTCAATTGGACCTTTCGAAGAATACTTCAATGGTTGTGAAATTATTTTAACTGCAACTTTCAGTTTAGTCACCTTTATCTCTCTAAAGTGGCCAACCTCTATGGATAAGGAAAAATTTTGCGAATGCCTTTATAACAAGACAAGGGGCAACAAGGGTGTGTCAAAGGTACATTGTCCTCATAATATGGAATGCTGTTACGAGCGTATTTCAACCTAAGTATCAATTCCCAGTTGGATTGTAACCGATCGCGTGTGAATACAACTGCATTCCAATGATGTCAACTTAAGTTTACATTCATTTTTACGTATCACATTTACGCCCACACGCATATCGTTTCGACTTACTACTGTGGGTCCATTAGAGATAATTTATGGCAAACTAGTGGTGAGCCCAATAAAACTAATATTTTGTAAAATAATGCTAGATTCGACTTTTAGGCTAGATTACAAGTAAGGTCACGCAAGATTTCGGTTCCCGGCTTCTTCAATTCCTGAGCGAAAAGAAAGTATTCCGAATAGAAAATAAATAAAGATTATCATTTTGAAAGTATGTAATTGAGCAGTTTTGCTACTATACACCATTATTTGTTGGACTGATCAAAAATATGAAAAGGCAGTTTTAGTATTAGACTCAAAACGTCGCAATCGAA
Organism: Diarsia brunnea; assembly: GCA_949774965.1. Lineage (NCBI taxonomy): Eukaryota > Metazoa > Arthropoda > Insecta > Lepidoptera > Noctuidae > Diarsia > Diarsia brunnea. The sequence continues at coordinate 19,140,333 of OX459010.1, forward strand.
GAACCAATGAAGGCTTTGGTTGCAGGACTAATGCTATGTTCAGCTTACCTCCAGAAGTATCTACAATAATATAAGAAGTCTCACCTCTGCTGGTCTGGAGGGATTCCCTCCTTATCCTGGATCTTGGCTTTCACATTTTCGATGGTATCCGAGGGCTCGACCTCAAGAGTGATGGTCTTACCCGTGAGGGTTTTGACAAAAATCTGCATCTTGTGTCACCTAGACAAATAGAAATTGGGGAATAAGTGACAAGTTTTGTCAGAACTTACTTATTTCTAGAAAAGACTTGAAAAACTGGAAATAGATTCAAAAATCTTTCTAAATTGAACTTTCCAAGAGTAAGATTCCTTTCTATATGGCACAATAGGAAACTTACTATTAGTAGACTGCAGTGCAGTGTATCATGTATGTCAAACCAAGCCTTGTACCATTTTGTAGAAGGTTGGTGTTTATATAAAAAAAATCGAAAGAAGTCCAATACTTGTTAAAATCTGTTCCAATCAAAGTTATTTAAAATATCTGGCGCCATGAACTTGAACGCAATCTGTCGCGGCAAGTTCAAGGACTACAGTACAAGTAGGAAACATGCATGTTTCAGGCAGCTGTGTTAGTAAATACAAATCAACTTTGACAGAGTGAACATTGTGGATTAGAAACAATAGATGCAAATCATAATGGATCTAGTCAGTATTTAATTACAGGTACCTAATGAGTAATCATTAGTTGTCTACAACTATAAAACATTGTGTATCAGTTTCAGTCCCAATTAAGTTGACAACTAGTGTGGTGTGCCAAAGTCTACCAAAATGGGTAAGTGAATAAAATTCATAAAAACGCTTCACAGTATTTATTGGTAGGCCAAGATAATACAATGCAGTTATACATTAGAATCATAATGTTTCCAAACATTTCAATTGAGTAAAAGTTTCAATCAGTCTTAGAGCTGAAAGTAGTAGTCAGATGGTATTTTATGTTAAAAAAAAAATTAAACTAAAAGTACAGCGTTAATGCATCCATCATTCTCCGGGTTGTTTGTAACTTGTGCATATTTCCCCCACACAACTTTACCAGCCTGTGTAACCAGACCAAGTTCTGAGATGTTAATCTCAATGACTGTACCCTTAGTTATCACTCCCAAACTCGTGTACATCTGTGAACTGGGGTTCTTCTTCACTCCAATGATCGGCAAACAGAATGTTGCCTTCAACTCCGGGTGTGTAACATGAGCTTTCTTAAAACGTAGGGCCATCGGCCTGATGAACCTTTCAAACTTAGGGGGTTTACGTGTGAAGTTCTCTCCTACAAATGTAACTTTGGTTACCATGCGCTTCCACGCTTTCCGTTTGGTCTTTCCTGACTTCAGTACTTTGAATACTTCAGCATCAGCCTGTGCCCTGACTTTAGGTATAGGTACATCCCATTTTCCAGCCTTTTCCTTACGTTTCTGTTTGATCATGTTGGATAGTACCTTGGCCCTGGACTGCACATCTCTGTCCAGAAGGTACACAGGCAGCGCACCCTCGGCCACCTTCTCTGTGTTCTGTTTGACATTCTTCTCTTCATGTGCTTTGATCTTCTTTTTCATCTGTATCTTCTCATTGCGGCGTTCCTTGTTGTAGATCTTCGCCTTGATACCGCGTAGCTTGCGAGCCTTCTCAGCGCGCCTGTGAGGCTCTCGAGCCTCACGCTTGCGTTTCCGCTCTTCATAATCGAGCCTCCTACCGTAAAGCTTTTGGTGACGTTCAATATATTCGTTCTGCGGCATTGTGGTTGCTTATTCGGCAACTACAACAAAATTATCAAAGTCAAAAAGCTTCTTCACAAACTAACCTCTTCGATGCGTGTTTTCACTATAATTTTTTGGGGAAACTGGATAAACGCTCGCAATAAGCGAGATTAACGTTGTACATAAAAGTTTTTAACGTTGTAAATAATATATCTTCCAAAAACTCCACCTCGATACATAAGTCCAATACCAATTTGCACGTGTTTGTATGTTTCCACAATTTAAGTTCACTTTCGCGTTAAAGACAAAATATATAGTTACTATTCATTATCAGCAGTAATACGTACTTTGTAATTACAATCTAGTCTAATATTACGCAGTTATTTGTAATTTATTTCACAAGATTGACAAACTCACCTTACGCCGACACCATGCCACATGGAAAAGGAAACCAAAATTTCCATAGAGTTACCACAAGCGAAAACAGCTATAATGCTACAAATTAAAAATGTAGTAACATTTAATAACAAACAGCTCAAAACGCACCACTATCAAGTTCTATCGCATTATTGCGTGCATGGATTTGATACATAGCATTTTGAGACCAATGTTTAGGCAGTTAAAATATTTATGTTAATAATATTATGATCAATTTTGATCATAATATTATTTATTGAGCAATAAAATATTTCAAGGCAGAGGCAGTCATGCATCCCTAAAACCTCAAATAACAGATCGGATGATAAACTTACTTTAAAAGGTGTCTCTTGTCTGTAATTCAGTCTAATACCAAGACCTTATTAAAAGAGAAATAGAGAAGTATGGAAGAAGAAGACATGTTGCGCCGACCCTAAACTAATTGGGATAAGGGCAGGAGAATAATGATGACCAAGACCATAATATAGCACAGCAAAATATTTATAAACCATTAAATAAACAGTTAAGGTGTGAAAGGAGATCCTGCAGACCTGAGCTTCTCTTTTCCGTATAAAATCTGACAATCTGGCAGCCATTTGACACTTATAAACTATCCTCACAAGCAATCCGACTACGTTCATAGAATCATTCGATTATGTACACTCTGTAAACATTGAGCATAAAAATACTTTAAGTTTATAATGAAGAATTTGTAGCTTTTTACTTTATTTAAAACGACTTTGCCTGCGTGGATGTCGGTTATCGCGACTAAAAGAGTAATCATAAAATTTTGATCCCGTTTCCGCAACCCATGAGAACCTATTCCTGAGATACATTACATACTAAAACCTTCCTCGAGAACCACTCTTTCCATTGGTGAAAACAGCATAAAAACGGTGCAGTAGTTTTTGAGTTTATCGCGAACAGACAGAAGCGGTGGAGGACTTTGTTTTATATATAATATGTAGTGATTATACACAAGTGCTACGTGGTCGAAAAGATGCTGATTCGTTTTAAATTATCAGACTGTTTTACGAGAACAACCCTAGCTGTCACAGTCGATATAATTTTGATGATGATTAAACAGGTATGTACACACATTGTACACTACTTATTTTCTCCAACGAGTTCAAACATTGAGACAATGACTCATGAACACTTTTCAAAATAAATAGAGTCATTTACCTGTCAGTGGAAGTAAATAAGTAATACTTACAGAGTTCAGTTCGGGGCCGTTCGCACAGTTCCACCACTTCCTCAATATTTACTAAGATTTTCTTATAAATGGTCTGAGGAGTTATCGAGGATTCTTTTGATCTCTTTAACAGCTGTTTCCTACAAAAGTTTAAAACAGTTTTTTTTTTAATTTACCGATTTCGACGTGCATTCAGAATAATGTAGATGTACCCAATACTTGGTTGGTATGTGCGTCGGTTTCGCTTCCACTACTTTAATGGTAATTTATAAAAAAATATTCATCACGATCTTGTTACTTCTGACAACATTGTGATGTGGCATGGCGTCATCACGACGTATTTTTGTATCTGTGACGTTACAAATGTTTAGTCTGGCAACACTTCTTTGGAAAAGTAATAATAGTAGCAAACTTAGCAAGCGCGTAACGAAGTTCTCCAAACCAGTAGTAATTTCTGGTTTTTACAAACGCCAGGCCATCTGGCTACGATTAGTGTTATGAAAACAATAAAGCATTATTAGAGAACAAAATCGAAACTATTCGGTAAACGACCGAACGCCAGACAGCTTTGCTATTATGAACACAACAGCAACCTTCTCTTCAGGTGAGTGTTGATTGTGTTAATTTACGGAAAATCCTGTGCCTTGGTGTGTGGTCAGTGAACAGTGGTTATGGTGGATTATTATGATTGCCTAGTACATGTAGTATATAATTAAACCCATGGATGAGTTTTAAAGGACATTAGACTCAAATGGGAGGTCAGTTTTGGCCGGTATTAATGTTCATTCATAAGCATTGTGCGTACGAGACGTCAAAATCATTAACATTCCGAATGAGGTTACAGTTTTCTTGGACGTAGTCCGTACCATAAAAAAAGTATGTTCTGTCAAAACTACTGCTCAAGGTGATATAATTTGATGATAAATAATGAACTTTATTGTAATCGTTTAACGCCTAATTTGATAAAAGGATCGTTGGTGATCTTTGTCCAACGCGCGTTAGAAGTATATTTTGTGTTTATTTTCAGTTGGGCGGGAAATCAACTTTGTTTGAAATCATTAAGTTTTAGATTTCTTTTTTTTTACTTTAATTTTTTTTTTGTTTTAAATCTATTAAAAAGAAAATTATAAACAATAATGACGCATTATTATCTACCTTTTGATAATATCAAGGATATTAGTTGTTTTTTCGCTAGATGGGTCAGTAAAAATTGTAAATCCTGTGAAGGTTTTGTGAAAGTATTTAATTTTTTATAATATCCAGGGTACCAGCTGTCTTTTTTAATAATATCTAAGGTTCTTTTAACTTAAATCATCAGTAGTGTGATTACATTATTAAAACAGCATAATTACATTAAAACATATAAGATTTTGAAATCTATCAATGTTGTGTTACAAAAAACGTATCAAATTCTTACCAACTATGTTTTTTAAATTAATATTTGGCATACCTAGTAGATTGATTGTGTAATGATTTTTATTAATTAATACTCTTTTTATTGCTTTCTATTATTGTTCACATTAGAGGTATGTTGTAAAGCTACTTTTTAAAATTTTACTACCCTTATTTTTTAGTCCTCCTACAGCAAATTAAAATAAATAAATAATTATTCTAAGCTATAAAATTCAAAACTTACTGATTTAATTAAAAAAAAAAACAAATTTCCACATAAAACTAAAATATTTTTTCATTCCTGAAAAATCCTTACAGATCATTCATGGAGCAGACGTTGTTCAACAGAGACCGTGTTCAGCATCCAGGGAAAGGAAACTGGTAAGATTTAGCTAAATAGCTTGTATGACTGTCTTTGTGTTTCTTAGATTTTTGCATTTGTTTGTGTGTCCCAACTGTTATTTGCATGTATTATCTATATTTGTGTAATATTAATTATATTAAAGTAAGTAAAGTATGTATCTAGATTTTTAGCAGTAGGTAATGTAGGAAGTAATTTCATCCACTTCTTATACATTTTTGTATAAGAACAATTAACACCACTAAACATTTTTTTTATATTTTTATATCCATTTTTATGTGTATTCAGTTTCTAACATTCATTTATCATTTCATGTTCCAAAAAAAATCTGGGAGACAATTTTTTTTTTGTTTTCCTATTTCAGGGCAGCCCTAACAGCAAAAGTAGTCTATTATTGTTAGTAGTAATATTGACACTATACAACTGATATTTCACAAACTTGGTTGAAACAAAGTTTTGTGAAGTCTTCTTATCTAATATGCTAAGACTAGGGTAACCATCTGACCGGATTTGTCCGGACATGTCCAGGTGTATGGCCACCTGTCCGACCTTGTCATTTGTACGAGTTTTTCGACTTTTCAATTTTTAAAAGTACATAGAAATAACAGTGGTTCAAAAAGTTAAAAATGTCAGGGACTTTTGTTAGCAAATAATAATATGTGTAACTTTCGATAAGACCTTCGAAAGAGTAACTCTAATTACAACTGACAAAAATACAATAAAGTAGTGGGTCAGACTTGAAACATTTTGGCACGTAAATGACCTTAGTGATAGTACGCGACCCCTATTAGCCTCTCCTATTACATAGTAACTACTAATTAGTGTTATTGTTGCGGAGTTTTGATATAAAGTACGTAACGTTCAGCCCATTCTGGACAAAAAAAATGCCCATGGCCTATAATTAACCCAATTCATGATAATATGATAACAGCGTGAAAGGGTAACAGATTACATACAGACTGACCTATGGATAGACAGCTAGCGTTACTTTTGCATTTATAATACCAGTATGGATTTGGATAAACAATACGACTCCCCCTCATTTGGTACAATTGGCGACAGATAATCTAAAACATGGCCATAAAATCGATCGGATGACTAATAAAAAACGTACATATGGCAGAGTATTACAGCATAATCAAATTATGATACTCCTATCTTAATGCAGACTAATTATATTATTGCCTTCCCGCCAAAATTGTTTAAAACAATGCTTCTTTACTAATTACTACTGCATTCTCTGATCATAAAATCAAAGAGTTTCACATGATATGTAGGTAGGTACAGTCGCGGTTAAATGCTACGATACCTACTACATTTTGATAAGCACTGCTCGCAAGGGCGAACTTTTATCGCGATTTGAAAATGCAACAAAGTGCAAAAAAGTGCACTGTTGAATTTTACGATTATTGCAGTTTGTCGTATTTTTTAACTCGCGATTTCAAGCCGAGATGTAAGGTTCCAATAAACGGCATCCCAGCAAGTCATAAAATCGCACTATTGGGTTCTCTCAGCTCTTAGCTGTGTTGAATATTCAGTGTCCGATATAAAAAATCGCCCGTGCACATGAGGACTTATTTCTAACGATTTTATGTTGAAGTGCATGTGGATAATATCTGAAAAATATTTCACATTGTATTTTTTTTTCGTTTCTGGAAAAAATTATAAGTGTACTTTTGGCATACATAGGGTTACCATCCGTTTGAGTTTATCCGGACAAGTCCGGTTTTGGCCCTGTCTAAACTTTCACTGATCTTGTCATTTGTAACAACTTTTCGAATGTCTGAAAACGAAGGATTCTAAAGTATGTTAATGTGCGGACTTTTTATCTATGTCCAAGCTGTTCTTAGAAATTAATGTCTTTTTGTCAGGGCATTAAAAACATTAAAGAAAAGGTAAGACATTAGAATCTTATGACATAATACTTTTGTTTTTACAAAATAATTTGTTTTTCCTTTTAAAACGTGACTTAAAACCGTGACTTCACGCTTCACGGAAAGTAATGTTTTTTCACAACGTCATTGACTGACCTGGTTGGCTCTCGCATCAGACAAGTTCCAACATGTTCGTATTATTTTGGAAACCTCATTAAGTACATGTTATTGCATTTAAGATATGAGTATGAGGGGCTTTATCGTAATTGTTCACTTATTATTATTACTTATCTAAAGGCAATAAGGCATTCATTTATAGACAAAAGGATAGTATGTTATTCTTTTTATTGAGAACTACTATAACTTGTGTAGATGAATGGAAGTATGTACTAGTTTATGTAAGTTATTTTGCTTGTGATTCACGGTACTAGTCCTGTCAAAAGAAAGCAGAAATTACCCAATAATGATTCACCAATATAGGTACTAGCTCTTTCTGTCAGAATTAGGGCTGCCCCAATTTATAAAGAATTATTTCAATTTAAAGAATATTTATCATCATAATATTTATTTAATATTATTCTATGACTACTATAATTCACCGTTAATTTTATTTATTTAAAACATAAAACTGCTAACGAATTTTATAATTATTTACTACATGTATGTAATGTAATTATGTACCCAAATGTATGTACCAAAAACACTATGATATCCCATATTACTCCAATAATGACGAATGTGGCAGTTTTTTATTTTAGCACAGAACAAGTACCTCCCGGCTAGTTGTTATTGAGCGTAAGTTCGAATTAACATCTGGTAAACAAAGTTTTCCTTACTTCGGAACCTAACCAGAGAGCCCACGATACGACTCGTAAGAAGGACTTATGTTTCTGTAATATACTTATAGCTCCAGAAGAATCGTGTTTTATCTTGAATGACGTCCTCAATACAACGAACTTTAGTGTTTATTTACTATTTATAAAACAGTCCATAAAGAGCACTACTTATAACTTGGAGATGCAGATTGTGGCGAAAGTATAAAACTTTAAACAAGAATTGATCAAAAAAGACTAAACTTAGCGAGCGTATTAGAACGCCATGATGTTAAAAGTCAAGCCGCAAACCCCCTCATTTTTAGCTTTTTCTAAAACTTTAAACTTGGGAGCAAACGGCGCAACACACTTCTGTAAACTTGTTCATAAAAAAAAGTTTAAATGCAAGTCACAATCTGAGCAAAAAACAGTTTTTTTTGTTGTAGAGTTTGACAATTCCCAAGGAATGCAAGGAATTTAGAGGTTTTTTGACATCTGTACTTGGAATTGCCCTCTGATTCTCAGTTTCATTCAACACATCGCCTGTTATATAATTCATCATCAGTCTATCGACCGGTAGTCCCATTGTCAAACATCCTGGCTAAAATAATAAAGGATTCATTCATAAAAGGCCGTTATTCTAAATATAAACTCAACCCTTTACCATCAGGGGAATCCCCCTAATGCTTATTTCCGGATAAAAGAATCAACAATTTCCTCAATGGATGAGTTCTCAGTCACTAAGTTTTTAATAACTAAACGAACGCCTAAATGTGATTGCACTGCTGGAAAAACAACTCTCCGTGCTGAGTAGAAAGTTGGAAACCCAACAGCGCTTTTATCCGAGTGTTGCCTAGTGTAAGTGACCTGGCATTAGTCACGAGTTTGTGCAGACAAGTCTAAACTTGTGTCTAGTGTTACTAATTTGAGTTTTTCGACGTATTTGTCGGTTACATCCAAAAATAGAAGAGTTCGGAAGTGCATTCCAGTTATGACATGACGTACAGTCATTGACCTCAGAACAGTAGTTGTTAAACCTGTCTAGACTGGAGCTCGTGCACCTATTGTTAGGAAACTAGAAAAAATACCCCCATTTTGCAAAAATCAAAATAGCTTTGACAGTTTGAATAAAAAGTCGCATTGTAAACGAATAACATTTCATGCTCGACATTTTAGGTCTTCCAAGGAACTTTCTAAAAATGCAGTTGCCCGTGAAAAAAAACAATACAGATTTTAAATATGTAACTTTAGCTTTCTATAGCGATTAAGTTAAATGGTCTACGCCGCTCTGCTTCTTTTCTCATCAGTTAATGTTGCTCAAAAAGCACTAGTTTTTGGGCATTATAAAGAACTTAATGTTATAATAATATGCAAGAAAATATTATTTTGTTATCATAATTATTTATAATAATAATCTCATAAGCCGGAAGCACTAAAATCTTGCAATCGCTCCCGTAGCGTTATTTCACAAAAAAGAAACCACACGGGAAAAGACCACTGTCATGTCGTGCCAACAAAACATACGGGCCTACACGCTAATTCCTTTTTCGCATCATGAACTCATGAATTGCAAATATGGTTTGTTCCAAAAACTGCAAGTGTCAAAGTCCTAAGTCTATGCAAGTTTGAACAGGACTTATGGTAAGCATGAGTCACGTGGCCATGTCATGTGGGTAGGGTTACCATGCATCTGGACATGTCAGGCTTTTTGGATGTATATTCGTTCTTGGTTCATCCTCTTCATTAGTCGAGACTTATACATAGAAGGGGATTGTTTTCGACTTATAAAGCCGCCCAATTTTTGGAAACAAAAATAGCCAAAAGCCGTCAAAGTTAATCGCAAGTGATGCGATTGATTGGCTGTTGGTATTTCTTTCAACCGATCACAGCACTTGACTCACTTGTGACTTGCGTTTAGTTTTCACACGTCGATAATTTCTGTTCAAGAAACAAGGCTTAAATGTGTGCTGAAAAAAAAAGTTGCTATAAAGAATGCTAGGACTTTTTCAAATGTTTAAATGGTAACCCTGCCTGTGGGCAGCATTACGTCAGGATCGTCGCTTTGTAATCTACTGTGACATCTTTATCTGGCCTGCACTGTACTGGTCATACGGGTTGGGATTGTCGGAATTCAGACATGCATGATATCATTGAGTGGGTAGCAAACAGACAGGAAAGAAAATAATCCGAGTTGAAAAGATTTTGAATATTTGTGCAACGGAGTAGGTAAAGGTTCGTTTAAACCGGTATGGAGATAACGGACACCTCCGTACAAAATTACAAATACCATTGAAGCATCAATGTCCGGTGGAAGCTCCCAATCCGCAATTTATAAGTACCATTTTTACTAATCACCGAGTATTTTAGGAAACAAATGGAATCCGAAGACCTGTTTCAGTGTCCGAATATCCTATCTACCAAATAAATCAGAAAATGTGTGTAAAGAAAAATCATACTCCTAATTATAAAGAGGTTCGATCCCTCTTGTTCTTAATTGATAAAATCTTTTAAAATCCATCATACCATTACAAAAATGTGTGACAACATTGTGAACTGATACAAAGAATTTAAACATCCCAGGATTATTACGTAAGGGGATTCCGTTAATGAGTCCGATACTCGACAACGATCTCGTCTGCGAGAATGTAACGAGAATCGTAATGAGCACGATACACGTTTATGATAATTTGTAAGCTCCCAAGTTACTGTAGATGGTAATCTACTCGTAGCTTCTAATTTTAACTGTTTTACCTCTTAATTTATTCGTTTTAATTAGGAATGGTTGGATTGTAACACGTTCATACACACTAAATTGCTTAGCGTGTTTAGAGGTTTTTTGGTCCTCAATTTAGGTCTGGTTGGCGAATTTTTGGCAAGCCTTGAGTGATTAGTATAGTCTTAAAAATATCTAAAATTCAAGTTTGTTTTTTCGTTGGTCCATTAAATTTGCCCAATTAACATACAATTTCAAAATTCCACAAAGATTCGCCACACCTCAATCAGAATAAGCAGTCATCAATATGAAAATATTAACTTTTGAATTGGTGATTGTCAGATGGTTCTGAACTGCAACATGGTGGACCCCGCAGCCAGGGCCAGGGTACACAGGATCCAGTGGACCCGAAGACTTGATGATGATGATCACCATCTTCATATATGGGATATCACTCAGCAATTTAGCATAGAATAATAGTGAAAATATTCAATGGATTTTTGACTACAGTATGCCTATGTTATTGTCGACTGTCAGGGATAAAACATGTAATTGGGATACATATTTCTAAATGGCCAGGTGTATGCCAGAAAAGTAAAAAAGGTTAGTCTTTAGAAAAGATTTACTTTTTTACAAGATGAACTGTGAATAGACAGAAAATGCCTGGCCAGGAAATGTTTGAATCAATATCACTAAACTTGTATAAGTCTAGTGTAACACAAAGCATGTAACATTTATATTTAAACAAAAGACGAACTCTGTCCTTCTGATGTCACCGTACATAATTATATCATCACTCATACTTCATGAACTTCTAAAATAGCATTTTCTTAAACAATGTTTTGATGACTGTAGCGTATATTACAACATATTTCAAATTCAGGTTCTCCTTTCACTCATCAATTGATTTGATCATACCTAAAAGAGCAGCTTTGCAATTTTATGCCTAATCAGCTTGGTATGGTGGAGGAAAATAATAAGGAAACTGACAAACTGTAACCAGAATAACTCGAGGTTAACAACGCCATCTACCGGGCGAAGCTTCTGTCGAGTGGATTTAAGTGCCCTTACTTGAAAACAATGGGTGACACTTGAACAAACATTTGTCTACCTCTCAGAATAAACATTGCGTGATGACGTGCAATAATATTTTTGCGACTACCAATGTGTATTTTTGTGAGAGATTTTGTTTATCAGTAACACAAAATGATATGCAATCTATATCAGTGATTATTACTCATTTCAGTTTAATCCAGTTTGGTCAGACTGTATGCCGATCTTTAAATTTAAGGCGAAAACATTGAACATTTTTTTTATGTCTTTTTGTATCATACATAGACCAGAAACTCGAGGTCGGTTACAAAAATAACAGCTTATAAAGTGAAAAAAGCTATTCTCTGTAATAAGGGCGGGGTAAGTAATTTATAAAAGTTTTATTTTTCATTTGCACGTTCATTTTCGCATCCCCTGCATTTGTGACAACCCTAATTTGAAATATGTTTTTTGTGTGTTTGTACTTCTTAATTTAGTTTTAGCTAGTTTCTAGTTCATTCCATGGTTGTGGTAACAAGTCTAAAAATATTATTCATTTGAACATGATTTCTAGGTAGTAACCGGGACGGTAGTAATTTGAAAAAGTCGTAAAAGATATTGAACGCACTGTTTGGTGAGCCATTTCCCGCCATATTTTTTCGAAGTTGCTATATATAGCACGCTCAGTGTCCCTTACGATTTTTTAAAATTTCTACGTCAAATATAGACCTCATTGGTGGTAAGTTTCACATGATTGTAACATGCTTAGTCACCTAACACGTTGGTACGTGAATGATTGCAATACTGTGTGAAATTTCTCATGCAGTTGCTCAGCAGGCTTTTGTATCCAGGAATGCCATTCAATTGCAATACTCTGGTGGCTAAAGGACTTATTTTTATATCCTAAATTCTGTTTCTTAATTATTATTTGGGGTCAGCTTTGTTTATGCATCATTCCGCTTCAGGTTTCTCTTTAAAAGATAATCATTATCTGGAAATGTTTTTGGACTTTTTATCACAGCCATATCTGCATGTATTTTAGTGTGTGTAGATTAAATTGTGTATGTATGTTTAAATTGGCTATGAAAAGAATGAGAAAACAAAAACACAGAACAGAAATTGGACAGACTAAAACAAAGAAAACATTTAGAAAAAAAAGTGAAAGATACTGACAGACTATTGAAAAAAATTAAGTATGGGTTTAAAAAAATAATTGTAGCAAAAAAATATAACAAAAAAATTAAAAGTTTGACATAAAAAAGTATTTCTGACAAAAAAAATATACAGTTCAATGAACTCACCTACGTTCCAGACCAAAAAGAGGAAATGGCAAAAAAAAATGGAATGACAGTTTAGTTTCACATTAAAAAAAAAGTTATTTTTTGACAAAAAAATATACACTTTCAATAACAAAAGACACAGTTACGAAATTTACAGACTTCTACTTCTTCGTGTAGCTGACTCGACAGAGTTTTACATTTAGCTGGCCCAACACTTCGCCACTTCCTCTGCGCTGTCTCCGACGACGCAGAGGTCACTTTGGCTGCAAGTCTTGAGGCAGGATAGGAGGTGGAACATACATTTACAGACACAGTTACTACACCGCAGGATGATGGCTACAGGGCAGCTATACCGCAGTTGTTGAACGATGTACATGTTGTAGATATTGCGCGAGACACCAGTGACACGGACGGCGCGATTACCGATGCGACCGACGCCAGCGATGTGGAGTACGAACCCGTGACGGATATCGATGAGGACGGCCCTGTTGATGACGACGATACTTCCGCGAATAGCGACGTAAGTACATCATTTAGGACATTTATCATAATAAGCGTCAATCAAAAGTCATTTATTCAAACTAGGCTGATAATCAGCACTTTTCGAATGTCAAAATTTATTTACAAGAGACTGTCGCCCAAAACGCCCCCTCTTCGACACTTCCTAGTGTTTTAGCTGGGAAGAAGAAGTGGCAGAACTAACTCCCCAGCAACACATCTGTCTGTTAGGTTAGAAGAACCAGATTCATCATCTTCTGCTTAGCGTGTCGATGACAATTCAAATTGGGTCGGTTTGACACTTTCAGTAACCTCTATCAGCTCCTGTGATGTGCAAATAACAGGACAGGCAGGACACGATATCAGGTGCCCCACAGTTTGTGGCACAACACCACATTTACACTCGAGAGCAGTCTCATCTATGAAACCTGAACAGGTTTTTTTCCATAAGCTTTTAGTTTAGGCATCATCATATCAGCCCGAAATCACCCACTGCTGGGTATAGGTCTCCCCTTTTTTCCGCAAAATTTCCCGGTCCTTATATGCGTCCCTTATTCAGGTGTTTCCCGCGACTATGGCGATATCGTTAACCCAACGAGCTTTAGGACAGTTCTAGTTTCTATGGCCTAACCTTGACCACCACTCGATCAAAGCCTTGCTCCATAAGCGTAATCAGCGTATAATCACAGTCCAAATTCGGAGGATCGTTTCAAGCAGTGTCCAAAGGGGTGTTTGATGGAACTGCCCGTGCCCATATAATGCCTTCTCGAATCTGAGCCCTAACGGTACCTGCATTAAGATTCCAGTACGAAACGTATCCGATGACCTGGTGAAGGTTGCGGGGATCCGCTGTATGCGAGACCGGTAAATGTGGCGACGCTTGGGGGAGGCCTATGTCCAGCAGTGGACGTTTTTCGGCTGAAATGTTGATGATGATTACGGAACGTATTTGTACTAATTAGTCCACACTAATTTTTAACCCACGTGTAAAATAGTCCCATAATTTCTGTATACTGTCTACTTGTAGTGATGTGACCACTAGACCGATTATATAATCGTAAACTACATTCAAATATACCTGCAATTAAGACCAGTTATAATCGCTAATTGGTTTAAATTAAATCATTAACGCGAACATAAATTGAAGCGCTCTGTTACTCTTTCGCTGTAAAGATGAATAAGTTTGTCTATTTTATACTTAACTTCGCTCGTGACTTCGTCGGCGTGTATTTTTTGAAAATAGCCTGTTACTTGGTAAAGAAAGATGTAGCTTTCTAATCATCATCATCAGCCTATAATGTTTCCACTGCAGGGTCTCAGGCCTCCTCTCTAGGAGAGGGATGGGCTTTAATCCACCACGTGGGCCCAGTGCGGGTTGGTAGATGTCACATGTCTTCGATTTTTTTGGTTCTAAGACATCCCGATTTCCTTACAATGTTTTCCTTCACTGTTTAGAGAGCAGTGGTGATGAAATAAATTACACAAAGTAATGCGCCTGACTGGGTTCGAAGTTTAGAACCTCACTCAGTTTTTGAGTTAAATCGTTATAAACAATAAATCAAACCTTTCCTCTTTATTTTGTCATTATTTTGATCGTTTAGCTTGTGAACTACATGCATTGAGCTCTGCCAGGTGGTATCCTCTAGAGATTAATCCGATAGCGGTGTTAATTACTTAGCCATGTTTTTCAGAGGTACGAGTATCTTATCTTATCGGCTTATCGCAATAGAATTCAATCAATCTTCGCTGTCAACTTTTGAACCGATACTGTCTAAACTCGGTCGAGTTCGACAGTATCGGTTCTTACACTAACTTATTTCCCTTCCTGTAAAATAAGGAACTACTTTCACCTAAAAACCAGGACAAAAGCGCCTCGTTGGTCTTGCATGAGGTCCTTCCTGGGTTCGATTCCCAGGTCGGGCAGTGTTATTGCGTTTTTCCATCGGTTGTTCCTCAGCAGCAGTCTAATTTATGTCCTGTTGATGGCAATAGGCTCGCCCCCCATAAGAAAGGACTTAACATAATGACGAAATGTGGGCAGTTTCTACCACGATTAGTAGACCCAAATGTATAGAACAACTAATTATTTTTTGCGGTTACGAATTATTATGTTTTTTTCCATGGAGATATTAAAACAGAAATTAAAAACAGAAGTTGGACTACTACATATTATGTTGTAGTCCAACTTCAAACAGACTTTAGAAGCTTTCGTCTTCACTACATATTATAAAACAAAGTCCTCCGCCGCGTCTGTCTGTCTGTTCGCGATAAACTCAAAAACTACTGTACCGATTTTCATACTGTTTTCAACAATGGTGGTTCTAGAGGAAGGTTTTTAGTATATCATTTATTTCGAAATTAAACCGCTAAGGGTGTTAAATAGGGGATGAAAGTTTGATGGGATATTTCTCAACATCCACGCGGGCGCAGCTGCGGACAAATGCTAGTTTATTATATTTGTGAACACTTGTTTCCAGAACGATATAATAGCGACGAAGGTGATCGAGGTGTCGGTGGGGGACGATGGCGAGCTGCAGTTCGCGGACTCTGAGCGCGAGAGAACCGACTCGCGCGACAGCGGCAGCGACAGCGAGATGGACCTGTACGACTACTGGAACTGCGCGCAGTGCCGCGCCAAGAACAACAACCCGCTCTACCGATACTGCCACAAGTGTTTCCAGGTATGTGGCGGCTTGTTTATGACGGCAAAGACCTTTACTTACTGCATTTACCACATTAAATTACTTATTGCCCTTTTAGTGGCCCCGATCCGGCTCGAAGGACCAACATTTTTATTTTTATTTCTAAGTTTATGTGTAAAGGAACACACTCAAATTGCAATTAAATAATTAAAACTCAGGTCGAGATCTATAAACATTACTTAGCACACACTTTGAAATAACATGGCAGCCTCTTGTGAGGGTATCATTGCCTTGAGTGGTTTGTTGTCTATCTATCTTCTGAATTAACTTGGTGGTCACAATTCTCCAGACAAATTCACTCTGCCATGTTAGCATCTAAGCAGCTTGAAACTCAGATGAAATCCGCTTTGAGCGTTGCATAACATCACGCTTGTAATCCCATAAGGATTAGGGAAAGGTACACCCAAATTTTAAATTCCATGGGAACGAGCCTATTGCCATCAATCGGGCCCAAATCAGACTGCTACTGAAAAATTCTAGATGGAAAAACCCAATAACCATTTGCCTGGCTTTGGAATCGAACCTCATGCTCAGCAATCGCATTTGCTACCACTGAACCAACGAGACAGGCCTCAAACTTTATTTCCCGTTCTAATAAATATCACCAACTCATTACAGGTACGCAAGAACTTCTTCCCGCCGAGGCCGAGACGCAAGCGCAACATACTCACCAAAACCGATGAGATCCCGCGCACACTGTCTCAGGACTCTGGCGTCGACTCGCCCATGAGCCAGGAGACGGACGGGCCAGCGAGCCAGGAGACAGACGGACCAGCCAGACAGGAAACCGACGTGCCCGCCAGCCAGGATATATTCCCTGCCAGTCAGGATGAGTTCCTTCCAAGTCAGGATATCGCCAACCTTGGTGAGGGCACGTCTAACCCTATACCGTCTAGCATAAGCTCGTACCGTAAACGCCGCGCGGAATCCGCGGACCGCCGCGCGGAATACGCCGACCGCAGAACGAAACGCAAACGCGCACGCACGGATTCCGACACCGAACTAGATTCTGATGACGATCTATT
This sequence comes from Diarsia brunnea, assembly GCA_949774965.1. Lineage (NCBI taxonomy): Eukaryota > Metazoa > Arthropoda > Insecta > Lepidoptera > Noctuidae > Diarsia > Diarsia brunnea. The sequence goes on from OX459010.1 coordinate 19,157,360, forward strand.
TGATTCTAAACCGAAAATCGACGTGAGACCACTCGTTAAGACTGTCAGCGATCCCGCGATTACTATTGAAGATAAACCCCCTAAGATTACTAAGAAGGTTATAGCGAAAAGTTTGATTGAAAAGATGGAAGAGAAGGACTTGTGTATGATTTGTATATCTGAGCCGAAGTCGGGTGTGTTTGTCCACGGTCGGATAGCGCATATTTGTTGTTGTTATAAGTGCGCTGTCAAAGTGTGGGCCAAAGCAAAGCGGTGTCCCGTCTGTAATTGTAAAGTTAGTAATGTTTTGAAGGCAGTAGTCATGTAATGTGTGTGGAAGGACTTTTGGACGATTTCAACCTGATTTCTGCATACTTTTAACATTTTTTTGGTTTAGGTTTCAGTAATTTTCTAATTGTCCGTCATATACTGTGTGTGCAATGTTTATTTAATTCCTTATATTAAAATTTTAATGTGACTTTTACCACATACCTACAAAAAAAACGATGGTTTGCGTAAAAGATAGAACTCGTCAAGTATATAAAGATGGGTAAGTACCTACTATAAAAAAAATCTTCGTTAATGATTTCCTATCGTCCAGAAAGGTCGTTAGTTAGGTTTCAAAGGCCGGGAATTACTCTGTAAGTTGCATAGAGAGTGAATGGAAGAGTGAGTGACACATGGTGGTAATTTTGAAGAGTGAATAATGAACATATGCAATATATGTGTTTGTACGTAATGACGGATGATGGCTGCCCTTCATTGTTTGTTTTACTGCTGTGTTCAGCTGTACACAGTATTTTCGACAAAAAGGTAGCCTTACAGTACAGGTTTCTTTTACAATACATAATGTCATTGCGTTATTCTCACGCCGAAACAAGACAAGACTATGCGTGAACATAATCAAAGCTTGTCTCGACGCATTTTAAGCCAAATATAGAAATCAATATAATTATAACAAAATTGATTAAATTTCTTAGCCCGGAGTCTGGATTTGTGCCAGTTTGATGCCAATAGGGTCGCCCCGTATTACATGGGACTCAAACATAACTGGTCATATATGGATGCACTTTAGATACACCCCTGCTTATAAATAAGTAAGTTGAAGTGTGGTCATCATGACTCATTATGTACAAAGTCATACATAGAGTGTGTGTTTAGTGTGAGTATGTAATGTATTTACGAATCGACGCCAACTAGTTATAAGTCTTCTGTTTAAGTTAGAGATTCCTTTATTTGACGTCAGCCAGATAAACCACAAAGCAAAATAATAATGTTCACGTACCTACTAATAATAGTATGTGAACAATGGTACGTGTTCTTTTTTAATTCAATACTTATTGGTTGAAGTGCGTCACACAATTCTTTGTGATATCTTTTCATGTGCGACTTTACATTTTGATTTTGTGAGGGTAGGCTGAAACAGTAAAACAACGGATTGGCACCCGTTAATTGCTTGAGAAACATTAAATAGCTAATAATATTGATTCAATATCGCTAACTCGGTTCTCAAGGAAAGTTTTTATAAACCCAGATAATTATTGTTAACAAAGAAACTATAAACCAAACTCGCAACATTTGTTAATACGTTTATGGTTAAATGAGTGACACAGTGGTTCAGAAACTTACAGTTACAATTTTAGTTCGGAGATATGGGATATGTTCTTAAAAACAAAAATAATATATAACTTTTAAAGGAATCTCTAACTTACATTTCGTATCGACCTATCAATTAATGCCCTTAATTCTTTGTGATAACAATCTGATAGTAGGTTCGTAAGTAGGAAGTAGCTAAAACATTCACAACAAAGGAAATAATAATAGTGCGGCTACATGTTACATGCATTAATAGTTACTTCTGAGTTTTTCATGAGTTAATCGGACTATTCATAATAGTAATTCCGTATGTGACCATTTTACACAATTCATATTATTTTTCTATTATCTGCTAAGTGGCCATTTTAGACCCACAGTTGATCTTCCAATATTAGAAGGACCTGCATAAATCATACATGTCACTAACAAGTATAAAAAAAAATTACTGATCGTAATACTACGTTACTTCCAAAGAAGTGTCCTGACGAGCTGGCAGAGTCATCCTCAGAAAGATGCTGATGTTATTCAATCAGTGACAGGCATTGAATTCTTTGAATATTATATTCTAATCAACACTGCTGCTACGGGAATTCTCGACAATTCTCTAACTAAAGACCACTTGCCAATAGAAGCGTTAGTTTTTTTTATTTCTGTCCATATCTACTCACTTTGCTACAGTTGCCAGTCATATAAAAAAGTCTCTTTTATGTTTGTGAATGCTTGACCCTGTATTTCGTCTAAAATACAATTTTTCATGTAAGTGACTAACCGATAGAGCTTTGGAATATTGAAAGTACACAAAAATGTTCGACCTTTTTTACTGTACAAGGCACCTATTAATGTATGTAACATGCAGTTTTTATCAATTAAAAAATATTTAAAAAAGAAACTAAGCTCCGATACCTCCTGTTATGTAAATAAATGTAATTGTAAATAGGTAGAGACGTCGACCACCGAACGAAACAGATTAATATATTTTCATTTATTAGGTAGTTAGGGATCTTCTAAAAAAATAACGGCTATTTTGTATTAATGCCAAAAAGTTTAAACAATTTTGATTAATGATTTTAAAGTTATATTTTAGGTATTGTTGCTAAAATGTTAAAATACACTTAAATTTCTGTAAAAAAAAATACGTTAGAAATTGTCTCTGGTTATGTCGTGAAAAATAATAATCATGAATTTGAAGTGTTTCTTTAAAACGTAGTTTATAATAAAATAATTTTGAGCGTGGTCTTGCGTATACAATCCATAATGTTATCGTGTCAGAATCATATTTGTTACAAACCTGACAAGTTACTTGTTTAGACAATAATAAAAATGTGTATTTTTAATGGGGGAAGGAAAACGCGATGTTTTTATTTAGTTACCATATTCAAATGATTTTCTTTTTTTTTTCAATTATTTTCTTTTTATTAAATTCTCGTTTGTTTTGAACAATAATTATAATCGTTTTTCGTGGTATTTAGCCAATTATTTGCGTCGGGATTACGATTGATCAGGCTAATCGCTGCCTCTCCCATTACATTTAGTTATTAAAATGGTGTATATTTCATTATTTTTGCACTTTTGTATATTTATTGTATATTCCTTTAGGCTGGCAATAAGTTACGCCAAATTTTATTACGGCCTTACCTATTTTTAAGTTGCGAAACATTACTAGCTTAAACGAATCTAGATTTATTAATATGCAAATTTATATACCTGTAATCTTAGGATCGATCTTTTTAAACTCTAACCCACCACCTTTCCTACCGTTCAGAGGATATTCTTGTTACAGATTTAAAGAATTTATTTCAAAAGAAACATTATTAGTTATTAAATTGTAGATCTCTTATTGTACAGATAGGCTACATTTTCTTTAAGTTCAAATTGATGTAAACATAGCACTTTAAAAAAAAGAAACGAAAAAAAAATACGTTATCGAAAAAAATAACTCGATTTAACAGAAAAAAATATCAGAAAAAATATTAATAAAAACTTTTCTTTTTCAGGAATTTTGACTTTTTTTTACGAAAACCTTTTTCCCTATCAAACATAATATTTATAATATACAGAAATAATTTACACAAACAGTCTCTTCACAGTTATTTCCTCTCGTATCAAAGCGACACCGCGCACCAAATGCGCTGTCTGCCCCGGAAAATTACAATCGCGTCATGAACAGTCACTTGCTCATAACCCAATTCATTTGGTCGGCGCAGCATGTCTTCTTCCATACACGAAAAACAGAGATGGAAGAAGAAGACATGCTGCGCCGACCGACAATTTCAAAATGGCTATCGCGTGGCAGCGCTTTTAAAATTTCCGTGTAGATATACGCTCCGTCAGACTACGGTAACATATTTCCGAGTGAAGTTCCTGCATACGAGAATTTAATGTCAAATACACAGCGATCTTTATTCTTGTTGTTGACAGGTATAAAATACTGTCCAAGGACAAAGTTTGTCCTTGGCTATCTTGTTTAACAAGATAGCCAACACACAGACACATCACCCCGAGTAAATAGTAAGAAAACAGACCGAAAAAACTTCAAATATACCAGATCCTTATCTAATAAAAAGGTATCGACAGCAAATAGATTTCTGAGAGCTATTGCTAATTTTTTACCATCTTGATAAGACACACATTTCGCCAGGTGCTATCAGTCAGTTTTATCTACAAGTACATGTACTTGACTTTTTATGGTCAAACTTGTGGGTTTCGTCACGTGAGTGGCGATAGATTTCATGTGTCTATCAAAATGAACGTGCCTTCTATTGAGAAGATTTTCCTTTGTACGTGAAATCGGAGGTATTTGTTGATTATTAAGAGTAGTGCCAGTCTTGTTATAACCGTTAACACTAATGCTAGACAAAACAAACTAAACGTATGCCTGCATAAAAGCGCATCAACATTGCAATAAAACTTGTGTTAGTGAAACGAGCATGATTTAGACTCATACACAAACAACCAGACTGGGGAGGAACAACAAACTAGGCCATACAAATATTTGTTCCGTGCTTAGCCACTGCGCCAAGCGTGCCGTTATTTTTCAGATTACCTAAAAAATACAGAATACTTCTATTAGGATTATGACATGGTGTGATTTGGAAAAGCAGCAGCAAATAGTACTTGTGGGTAATAATCCTGAAGAAAATTATTATCAATGCGACCATAGTACCTGCGCCCTAAAAACACTCGCAAGGTCGCCAGGAACATCATTAAATAGCAATTCGTATTAATTCGTAAGACAATTACACAGAAACACTGCGCGTCAATTAAAGGACCTAGTTGTTCCTAGTAGAATTCCATGCCAGCATTTTATTTTGCATCTCACGTTAAGTTCGATCACTCAATGTAAATCTTGATTTACACCGGATTAATATATACTTTTAGACTCAAGTGTTGGAACTTGAGTCTAATAAGTATATTTAATCTAATTGGCAGCAGTAATGGCGGCCCCGACTTACGAACAGTTTCGTAGGTTCGAACCCAGGCAGACGCATTTCTTTATGTAATTTATTTCATCACCACTGCTCTCAAAACGGTGAAGGAAACCGGCATGTCTTAGAACCAAAAAATCGAAGATATGTGACATCTACCAATCCGCACTGGGCCCGCGTGGTGGATTATAGCCCATCCTTCTCCAAGAGAGGAGGCAGGCAGGAGTCCCTACAGTGGGAACATTATAGGATGATGAATCAAATTAAACTGAAAACCAGCATATAATTATGAACGCCAAAATCACACAGTAGCGATTTGCTTAATTTTATCCACAGATACAGACGATGAGAAATAAAAGGTACCTCGAGACAACAATGGCATAATATGAATACACTTCTAGGAATAAAGATGGCGATAGGTAATGATCAAGTCTAGACCCTAGACTGGCCCCATCGCCCACCGGCGGGCTTCGTAATGGCGCATTTCCTTTGCCGGAAGTGCGTCATTTATGGTACCCTAGCTTGGGGGTCCGGCATTTTTTGTTTTTCCAGGAATAATAATAAAAAACAAGGTGTCTAATCTACACTTAACAATTTTTTTAAATTGCATATAATACGTTTGATGATTAATTGATTATGCATTCCGCATGTTTAGACTGGTCAAGTTGGATTGTTCGTGGAGGAAAATTTTAAATTATCAATTAAGACGATCTTATCACCTTTTCAGTATGTTTTCTAAAAATTGTTAACCAAATCTATGCAGCAGCAGCAAAGAACTGCGTCTTAATCACTTTGTCTGAATTTGAAAGCCATTGCGCCATAACTGCGCCTTTCAGCAAGATAAAAGTACGAGACGCAGCGAAGCGTCACGTTGTTAGTAGGTCGTGGGTTCGATTCATACTGAGGTACTGCCGAAAACATCTGTTGAATTATTTCGTTGTTTTTCTAGCCGCCTCAACTTTATCCATTTGGGATTTTTACTATGGAACTCCATATTGCAACGCACACTGTTGTCATTGTAAAGGCATCCCCAAATATCTAGATAGACTATTTAAAATCTGGAATGATGTACCTACTATACGTTTATGGGTGCTCTTCTACGGATTCCGGACTGTTTTATAAACATCTGATGAAGAAATACGACTGCTCCAAGGCATTGCAAAAGTCTACAGTTAGGTAGCTACATTTTATGAAACCGTAGCTTTCCGGCTGGGCACGGCACAGGATCCGGGCTGGAGCCCAACCGGCGTCGTCATAAACTCCTGGCTTTCTTCAGTGCCATCTCGTGAAATTGTACGATAAATTACACTTTCGGATACAGCTGACGGGAAACATGCAAAAGTCGAAAGCAAAAATCTTCTGAAAAAAAGAAAAGTGGGCCTAAAGTGAATCGCGTTCGAGATCGGCACGCCCCGCGCCGCGCAGGAGCGTCATCTTTTAATTTTGTCCTCTGAATAACTGAACTCTTGACAAAAAAACTTTGGTTTTAAGTAGCGAGCGGTACTCGGTTGACCTCCCCCTCTCATTGTGACGGATGATTCACGACCGCCGAGTAAGGGAGCGGAATATTTTTTAACTTATAAACTACAAACAAAAGAAGATTTGTAATTGTTTTACTTTGTTCAGAAGCTGTATCTTTGAAGAAGGTAAGTAATTATTTCTTATAATAATAAAATGTTTAGTAGCATTTCACGACTTAATTTTAGACCTCGATCTACCCACTCATTAAATATGTTCTCTCTCTATCTAAGGTCGTAAAGTTGTTTAATTGAAGCAATGATTCTATAAACAGAGGAATGTTAATTATAAAAGTGGTAACAATAAAGGGATTCGATTGTGAATTACATACGATCAATGATGTCATCAATTTAAACATTTATATTTCCTTCATTATTTTGTTTTTCGAGTGATAGGTTGTGCAGTGCCGTGAATCATCGTGGACACGTTCTGTGAAATATAATTATTATTGTAGCCGTGGCAGCACCGCGGCACCGGCCCGCGGCCCGCCACTCCGGCCCGCGTCACCACCCCCGACTCGCACGCCCGCATACAACTTCTGTCTGTTCGCCTCAGTCGCTATTTGTCGTCGCTACACAGTGCACGGAGCAACGCCTTTCTTTCTCCACATCAAATAACACTTGGTGAGTTATAGTTTTAACCGGTTTTTTACTATTTCGGTACAAAATTCCGTTGTTGATATGATTCCGTTTACAAAACATGAGCAACAATTCAATTTTCGTGTGCTTTTACGTGATTATCGAACAGTTTTTTACGTAGTCCCTCCCTCGGGAACCGGCAATCGGATGTAGTGGAGGTGGAGTAGCGGCATCGGGGACTCATTGATCAGGAATTCCTTTTGGACATTTTGTATCGATATAATAAATTATTAGTACTTTTTGATTAACGGAATCATTGTTTGTCTACCGGAATGGGAGCGGTTGTATGACTTCATTCTTTTTTTTTATCATACGGTGCTGTTAGGCCCTATAAAACGTACCTACGTCGTGCATTTTTATTGTTCGATTATTGTCACTGTTTATACATTTTAACGACTAATGAAGCCGATAATGTGCTCCTGTAAGGATTTGAACGTTATTTTACCGGTGTACGTGCTGATAAAATTAAATCGCCGGTTTTCCTTCCTACCCACAATGGTTCATTAATTTGCTCCCGATTTAATCCACACAGATTTGCCTGTGTATTTTCATAAAACAATGGTTCTATTCTATTCTAAGTGAGGTCTAGATTACAAATTAAGACATTTTCCTCCTAGTTTTTATGAGAACAAAGTCCGTATTAATCGGGACTCTATTGTGGATTGATTTTTAACGTAGCGGCCTACCCTATGCAACACTTAGGATAACGCTGTTGATAAATCATAGGGAGAGAGTGTCACAGTCATTAAAATAACAAAGAGACATTCCAAAGGGCGGAGGGAAGTGAGTGAGTCGCAACAAAAAGATTCTTGTTTAGAAATACATGACGTATTAACGAAACAACCGATTTTCTACCGGGAAGCAATCCGTCAAAAAACCTTTTTCGTGTAAGCAATTTTTAAACTAAAAAACAAGAGAAAAGAACCGAATTAACCGTTCGGTTATGGTTCGTTTAACATCATGCGATATTATGTTAATAAATACAATTAACCCGTCTCGCTAACTCACTCGTGTGGCAAGTCGTTCAACTTTAGATTTTTAGGTACAGAATGAAAATAAAGCGAAGATAAGTTCACAGGTTATAATAAACACGAACCATCAGCAAAAAAACTTTATTTAAAAAAAAAAGTATTGATTTCGAGCAGATTGTTGACTGTCTATGAATCTTATGCGGTTAAGCCGTAAAGGCTCACATATATGGAGGCCCTTATGCTTAACAGTAGCCATTGACGGGTGTTAATGAACCCAAGTTTTGTATCAACCGGCTGCTAAATATAGAAATCTGACTAATGCCCAACACATACTTGACACAGCCAACAACCGTCGTTGATGTTTTGAATCTTCCTTTGATATTAAGGACTTCAACTTGACAAAATAGTCAATACAACTTACGGAAAAAGTTTCAGAATCACCGCCATATTGACACTGACAGGACATTATTATGGTTTTTTTTTTTATCAAGGCAAACGTCCTCAAAACATTGAACCTACTGCACAATTTTCGACTTTAAAAATGCGCGGTAGTCATAAACCACGCTGAATAATTACAAAAGAGTTAACCGGTTCGTGTGAACGCTGGGACTTTCGCCGCTTTCACGCATCATAGCGTATTGAACGGTAATCATTGACGAAATCTATAATTAGTACACACGCTACGATTGCACGTAAGTGTTTTATGTCATCGATTTAGGAAATAGCGTTTAGCCAGTTCAAGCTGCCATTCATCCTTAATTATAAAGCTGGAAGTACATAAGCGATTAACCGGCAACCAAATATAATAATACTTTATTATTTTTTCCTGTTTTGTAAATAGGTACTGAATAACGGTTTTCAATCGTATTATTATGGATCATTGCCGGAATATCAGCTATAATGCTTCCACATGGAAACATTTCCTTGTACCTACATAACTTGCATTATACTCCAATGTACAACATCGATGCACAAGTGCGTTGGTTTGTAATGAAATCTGTCCAGACAGGACACTGGCTCATGCGCGAATGAGAAGGAGATATGCAGACATGTTTGGGGGAAAGAGAAGAAATAACTTCCCGAATACGCGAATCGATTGCCTGGAGACCGGAGACGAAACGACGCGTCGCGTCCCACCCCTAATGCCTAACGGCTAGGGTTGTCTGCGAAGGCTTTAATCGAATTAGTACTCAATTGTGCTGGGGAGCAAGATTGAGATAAACATGGGACGTTCAAGTAGTTGTTTTATTGTTATGTCTCAGTCGACGAAGTGTGGAAATAAGACAAAGAAAGGGAAATTAAAGAAAATGAGGCTTCAATTTTCTGCCTCCTTTCATACGCCACGTGGAGACGTGGGAGACTGGGAGTACAAAAGTCAAGCTAGAAACTTCATAAAAAGAGGATTAGTACTGAACTTTTGCCGGATTTAGGATTATTACTGTTCTGCAAACCGTAACTCCAAACTCCGACCTGAATAAGAAAGTTTAACCCTAAAATTGCGAGGGCGGCAGCCATTGAACCATTCGGGCCCTCGCCGTCGCATATATTATGAAGCCCTAGGTACCCTATGTGGCTATGTTGGTTTATAGATCAATAAACGATGAGGGGAACCACATCGGAACGTTCCGCAATGCCCACCCATGTACGACTGTACGTAGTCCGGAATAATAAAATAATAAGACGGTATTTCCGCGAAATAGAGACGTTCATATCTGAATAATGTGTTTATAATTTAATTGAGCTCCATTTACATAATTAAATTGTTTAGCTTAGATATTATTTATTACGGTTTTTTTATTAGTTGACTAATTATTCTTTAGTGAATTTTAAATTAGGTAGTGTGGTGCATACCAAAAGATTTAGATCGTGTAAAAAATGTGGCGCACAGACATTACACAGTGCTTCCTCAGCCATCCGTGCGATGCTTACACTTGAAAATCTCTTAATTGCCGATGCTGGCTGGCCAGCTTGACGCTCCATAAAATTTGAGAGACGTATCTTTGATATACGCTCTAGCTTAGACGAGGTCGATGACACTGCACGGTAATTCACACCATATTTGAATTTCAGACCATTTTTTATTTTTGTTGGTCTCATTTTTATTTTATTACTAATTAGCCAACTTAATGACGATGAGTTTACAATTTATTTGAGAGGTGTATCTTATTAATAGATCAACTACCTACCTAACTTAAGAAATTAGAATTTATCCGAAGCATAGTGCAGTTACAAATAAGGTAGGTATACAAACAACAATGCCTTCATCAATTGCTCAAACAGTTCAGTCTATCTATTGATTTGGTCTGGCAACAAAATACAGCTCCTTTGGTACCTAATTTTAATATTTTACCAGTCCTATCTAACATTATTAAGTTGATTTACTATTGAATTCTCACTGCATTTATATTTGGCTGTAGACTAAAATACATGATGCCCTTGGCATATTGAGTCGAGGGGACACCCTCGTGCGCCCTTGCCCTAACTAAACCGAGGGTGACAAAGTGTACCATAAATATAGAAAACTACCATAAACAAGACAGTAGACATAACCAAAAAATATGTGCTGCAGACATAATAATGGTGTATGGAAATCTGAAATTGGTTTTTAGATTAATGTGTTTTTTTCTTGTCAAACATTTTGATATAGTAATAGTACATTATGGTATAAGTGTGTAACGTTGGTGATTACCGCTGAGGCGCCATTGAGACCCGAGCCGTCAGGTGAGGGTCTTAAGAGAGCCGAGGACGGTAATCATCAATACACACGTGTATCATACGACGTTTTTCAACACACTTGTGAAGAAAATAACACAAAAAAATCATTTTCAACAGTTAAAACGAGTTGTGAAAAAAATTTCGCCATGGCGGGAAAAATTAATCAGTTTTTGCGATTGGCCATAGACTAAAAGAATGAGGTTTCTTTTTTTGCTTTTTGCGGATAGTGTTTTAGCCACGTACAAAATTAGGAATTCAAAGTTTTTTTATTACAGAGAAAACAAAAGTTTTATTTATTAAAAACGTATAAACAAGTTGAAATTATCTATTTCAATTAATAAGTTTTCTTGCGCGCGCATCTAACAATGGTGATCGGCTATAGAGTAAAAGAATAAGTTTTTTTTTTAATTTTCGCGGATAGCGTTGCAGCCACGTACAAAATGAGGAATTCAAAGTTTTTTTTATTACAGAGAAAACAAAAGTTTTATTTATTAAAAACGTACATACAAGTTGAAATTATCTATTTAAATTCGAAGTTGCATGAAAAAAGCAAGCAATAGGTACATTAATTTATTTGTAGTATTGAACACAAATTTTTAGTATCGAAACTTTTTTAAGAACAAAGCAACTCAACCAATAAAATTAAAAAAAAAACCTATAACTCACTTGTGAATAATGGTAATGAAAAATTCACAGTTTGATTACAGGTGTCATTATGTGCCTAATTGCAGTGAAATTAGAGCCACTTTATGAGCAAGTGTGTTAAAAAGTACAATTATGTATGTACCTACCCTACTTATGTATGTTTCCTATTATTACTCCATAGGAAACAGGCCTCTTCTCTTTAAAGGCAGTGAGCCGTTATATCCTATTACTTAATTATTATTAAAATGAGTCGAAAGATAAAAAGCTTTATCGTTTAATTATTTTTCTACTTATCTTTCCAAACATGAACATCTTCAATACCTACTAATTCAGTTTTAGAAGCTTTTCTATCGACTGAAAGTTGCGTGTGTCGCATAGTCTGGCGAATAATTAACGTGAAGCGGCTTTACAGCAGCTTTAATTAATGACTACGTCAAAGAAAATGGAAAGCTGCTAGCTCTAGTGATACTTTACGTTCACAAGTGCAGTGAAACGCATAGAATTTATGTCAAGAGATCGATTGACAGATGAGAATTCAATTTCAAAATGGCGGCATATCGTTTATCAATCGTTGTCCGTTCCGATAGCTTAAATCGTCGCAAGAATTCCTCTACAAGTATTCTGTTTACACATATGGCAAAGCATTTCTTGTTATTTATGGAATGATCTCGAAATAGCATCTAGTTTTCATATGTTTCTGTTTCTTCTAGAATTAGAAATGCAATCTGCGTGAAACGTGTTTAGCTTGAGAACTACAAGAAAGCTGAAATATTCGTTTAGATAAAAATTTGAAACTGGAAAATGTGGCTTAATTTTGCAAAAGAGCAGCTTTCTCGGATGATACAAATGTCAAAGGTGACCTTTATGAGAATACTCCTTGAGAAACATTCGGGGCATACGCTAAATATACCCTATAACACGCGGTCGAGTCTTGGAGCGTGGTAATTCAAAGACAATTCACGGTCCTAGAGACCTGCGTAACTTGTAGTGTCGTAGTACTACCGCCAGGACTGGTACCACTTTATTATCTGTGTAGAACGTGGAATACCTTGGCATACACACTTGTATTGAAAGTGTAGACTGGTTCAGGATCCACTGTGAGTCACGAGTCACGCTCGAATCTTCCACAATACCTGCCGAGACAATGGTCTATATCGATTGTTTGCTTCACTGTGCTGAGGAAATGTTCGTAATTCCTTACTTAATCGGATAACTGCTTGCTTTGTATAAAAGGTTATTGTAGATTGCAGGAATGGGGCTCTGGAACAGTTATCTTCAGGTAGTGTACAGAGCCACTTCTAAAACATTTTTCATTTACACATACAGTATCTATACTAATATTATAAAGCTGAAGAGTTTGTTTGTTTGTTTGTTTGTTTGTTTGTTTGAACAGGGTAAACTCTGAAACTACTGGTTGGAATTGAAAAATTCTTTTAGTGTTAGATAGTCCATTTATCGAGGAAGGCTTTAGGCTATATAACATCACGCTACAATCAATAGGAGCGGAGCATAAATGAAAAATGTTGCAAAAACGGGAAAAGATATTCCTTTTTGAGAGCTTCCGTTGCGTGCGCTGCGAAAACGGTTTAAGTTACGCAAATATCATGTATCAAGGAATTGTTCCTCTTTAAAAGTTCTAAAAAAAGTCCGCGACAGCATATGTCTATCTTTTAAGATTGACTCACTGTAACCATTTTTTACTATTAAAATGTTCGGTTAAAAAGAATGATATTTTGCGAAGCTTATTTAACCCATATGGTATTAATCTATATCTAAATAGATGTGTTTATTAGCACAGAAATTTAATATAGAATATTTGTGCCCTTTACTCTATACAGTTTAAACAAATATCTTAGAAGATATCGCAATGTAAAAATATCCGCGCGACAAAATAATTACGCGTGCGGCAGTCATTCGGTCCGGTGCGGTAGGTTGGTGGGAGATTCTGGCCTCCGGGGACTCCGGAGAAATGCAAATTCAAAATATTTACTGATTACAAGGTACAAGGTGTTACTGTATATTTAATAGTAAGAGATACCTATAGTAATTCATACTTTAATATAATCTAAACTAATATTATAAAGGGGAAAGATTCGTTTTTTTGTTTGTTACGATTTAACTCAATTTATGTTGACATTATTTGTTATATTATGTGACGCAGACGAAGTTCGTGGGTCAGCTAGTTAATAAAATAAAGAAAGAAACTTCGAAATTATTATTCACTACATAGACAGAGTCAACAGTTTTACTAGTGACTACACAGGCAAATCAGTATGATTAGTCGGTCGATTAGTAACATTTTACAGTTACCTAAACCAAAATATGGAGCTAACTATTTAGATCTAACATTAATTACACAAAATGATTCGACAAGATTCCTGCCATTGACTTCAGTGATCTTGCTTTGCACTAGCTGCATTATTGAATTGTGCTACCTAAGGCTAGGTTCGCAATTTATTGAAACTTGAACTGAACGGGACCCAAGATTGATGTTACAGAAGTGACGGAGCAATACCTCGAGGTAACCCGTTACTTTGTCCCGTAAAGAGTTACTGAAGCTGTACGCACTATTTCATTGATTAGAACGTATCTGGTAGCTTATAACTTCGTATCTGACTTAACAACTAGATACCTGTTTTCATGTAGATTGAAGTCAATCTTTATTTCTGTAGTTTTCATAGCTCGCTATTGAATCTCTTTCAGAAAGTAATCTGTACATTTTGATCGCATCAGTGTTAATTTTATTACTCGTCTAAAAGTCAAAGCATGGTAATTCGAAAGCCGGTTTTATTGATACACTTAATAATTTATGCTTTAGCAGTTTACTAACAACATTGTCTAAAGTTTTACTCTCATTCTGCATCCATATCTTTGGTCTAATTTTATCTCTGTTGCTCTCTGGTCTGGAATATCTGCAAGCTCTGGTTAAAACGCGACTATATTTAGATCTGTGCAACTATCACGATTGTAAAGTTTACTGACACAAATTTGCGATGTCTATACTATCTACAACTGCTCTTCGAACATTTGGACATTCCTTGAAAGCTTGTATAATATACAAGCTATATAGATTATATTATAATCTAAGCTTGAAAGGTATAAGTAGTTGTAACCAATCCTGAATTAAATAAATAGTCATACTAAATACCTGAGGGGCGAATGAATCACGCGAAGTGAATGAAATATCTGATAAAGGAAATCCTATGAATCATAATATTATAAAAATAACAAAGGAATTGTTGGAGAACTGATATCTAATGTTTTGATTACCTTAGCTAGGTAAACGAGTACATGAGGCGGCATTTGTATAATCGAAAGAAAACAAAAGTCTTTTTATTTTAGAATACCAGTTCTTTGTGACATATCGAATGCTCAGGATTCAAAACCAGATGTTAGGTCAAGATAATTCCATCCAGATTCCAGAGTTAGAAAGAATACAGTTGCTTTCTCTTGTTTGTTTTGATGCACCAATCATATTTGGAGCAACGAACTGAGTTGGCGGGACTTGATGTTGCAGTGGGAAGATATTTACAAGCGAAAACGAATACCTACCTATTCCTACTAAAGAAATGCAATACATCTTACTCACCGACATTCTAAAAATCACACGATACCTAGGCGTCCGGAAATGATCAATCATCGTTTTTGGTTGTCAATAAATAGGCTTTATCTTTTTGATTTGAATCTTGAATGGAAGTCCGTTCTAGAATTCCTTTCAAAGCTATATTATTATAAAAAAAAGTTCTTTTCAATTGCTGTTTCTTAATAAAGTTTTTCTCCCGAACAAAACCAGAATAAGAAGCACGATTTTGCTCTAGACTTGAATGTATTCCTGGAATTTAGAAAACACATTTGGGTCAAAGACCTACGGAATGCGAATATCTCGAAGTTTTACCAATGACCATCGCCATCGTCGTCGTGGACATGAAAAGTGTCAATATTTGCATTTGCGTACATTCCAAGATAGTAATTTATTTAATTGTTCAAATACTAAGGTATTTGAACAATCCAGACGATGGAATAATTCCTTATTTCAATAATGTGTATCATAGTTAGGTAGGTATGTGATTTTTCCTCAACATTTTCTAAGTATTTTTAAATACATAAATAGATTGCGTATGAATACATGTGGAATGGCATGTACCTAATATTTGTCATGCTTCCAAGTTAAAGTAGAGGAATGTTTAAAAAGTATTTTTTAAGATAAACCCAAACTAGACTTTCTTACTACCTGTTAGCATTATCGAGGAATATAAAATTGAAATTTTTCGCTTGAATTTCTAAACATCCCGTCAGAAATCACGCCACGACGAACCACTCGGATAAAAGCACAGAATAACCCAACACGGTTGATTACGCTCCCTTTGAACATTTTACCCTTTAAAGAGATGTCTGATGCCCGTAAGTGGGACCGGTACATTGTACATCAATTTACTGTTTTATGACTTTGGGTGTGCCGTAAAATGTTTAGTTTTAACCCTCCTCAATAGTGTTGGATCAAAACAGTGCCAACTGACGCACATCTGGAGCGATATTTATGGAAAGACACGAATTTTGTTTATGTGAAATGACTACTTTTTGGCTAGGTGAAATACCTGCATTCGTTATTGAATTAGGTACCTATCTAAATTGTAGAGTTTCTCAATGAAATCAGTATCATCAACATCATGCTTAAATGTGATAGTGTCCCGTTAACCAAGACGGTTCTTTTGATCTCTGCAACCTCTATGGTAGACCTGTCAAGTTCATCCTAATAATGCGTTGTTAGCTCATGTGGTTTGCAGCTGTTCACCTCGGTGATTCTTTCTGCATCGTGTGACAGAAACAAATTTATAATTTGTATTTTGCTCTACACATGTTTATTATTAATCAACAGTGTTTGTTGTTTTGCCCTTTGTGTAATTATCAGAACTGCATTAATCATTTTGATAAACTGTCGAAATACGTACGTTTGTATTTTCTTTGGTAACGAGAACGACCATTCTGGACTTGATGATAACCGAATATTGACATTAAATAAGGATTGTCCCGATAAATGATAGCAGCACTACGTAGAAGTACAGATAAAAGTCATACTCAGTTACAAGTGCTTTGTCAACGATATTTGTTATATTCTAGGAATTTTAAGGATAACAGTCTATGTCGCGAAAGATGAAATCGCGATGTTCCAAACTTAAAATGTAAATATATAATTGCACAGAACTAATGTAATAGCAACACTAAATCAGTATTGACAACTTGACGCTACCAAACGACGCGCGACGCCTCTGTTTGAATGGTCATTATAGCATATTCAGTCTGACTAATTAATGAAGTTTATTGTAAAGTAAATTCAGTGCAAGAAGATCATAAGTAGATTCTTGTCACCCGTGATACGCGCCACCTGGAAAGCTAAGTACTATTTATCTGTTGTTCTAGTAATTAAATATACGGAGGTATTTTTACCTATTCGAATTGTTTGAGTCACCTAAACTTAAATGTGTTGGTCGTGCCTTCAGCGTTGGGCTGGGGGCATAACAGCGACCGCACGCGAGCTACTTGTCCGGACATAAAAGCTCTTGGGAGTTTATAGGAAGGGTCGTGGGCCAACCTCTCTTATAAATCTTCTTGGTCCCCCATGGCCTTAGTGAATGTGCCGACGGGCACAAACGTTGACGAACGTATGGAAAATTACACTATATCATATATATATAGGTAATATAAAGGGGGAGCATTCTAGACGGAGGCGATGGGCCGAAGTTGAACAGGAATGCGTGCTTCTGCAGACGTGGAATGAATCCTAGTATCTGATTAGCACATAGGTGTCACAAAGACTGTTGATGAGAACTTGAAGTAAATTTCATCATACATATTGCAATTGAATAACTGTTTTAGATAGCTTTGTTGATGGAAACAGATAGGTAGTACTTAACCCAAAGATTCATGGGTAATTAAACTTACAGATATCCTAGTTACACCTGAGAAGTTGGATGGATTGATGGTTGGCATAGTGTTAACACTTCGGTGCCCTTGCGGACCGAAGATAAGAGACTGGATTGGGAGACGCTTGCAAGTCGGAGTTGGATCCGTATCGGTGAGTGTCTCAAACATATCGTGAGGCGGGGATTTCTCTTCACATCAAAGCGAAGCAGTACAATCCTATATTATTATTATAAAACAAATCACACTGGAAACCTAGAGATAACCAGAATATAATATGAAGAGAGAATCCACGCGCCCTCGCGACATGGTGGAGATGCTGGGATCGCAAAGAAGCTAGCATTTAAAGCATTCCAAAAACGAATCCCAAGACATAAAACCAATCCAGACTCTTATTGTTAAAATTGGAGATATTGTGTAAAAATCAGGTTGTCAGCGACATCTATATAATCCGATTGGAACTAACGTTCAATAAACGAATGTACATAAAAATTCACCTTTTGGCGCCAAAATTCGAACGTCAAGGTGATGATGAGTAAACGTTCATTTATCTAAGTATAATGAGATGAACGGCAGGCCGAGATGAAAGATTCTCGAAGTTACTGCAAATTGAATGGGTATGTAGCGTGTGTACGTATAATGTGCAACGTTATGAGCCAAGTAAACATTCTAATTTGAATTTGGCGCGGATTTGATAATATTGAAAACTTGCCACAAGTTTGGCAGAATGACTGATGCTCTCTTTGACCGGAAGCAGGAAGTAATATGAGTTGAGCTCAAATAAACATACGATTTTACACTAAACAATTGACAAAATTACAATATTCACGAATTACGAAATTCGACTGTGAAAATTTTCCCTGCTTTCAAAATGGCGATGCCGCGAATGGCCGCGATGATAAACCAAAAGGCGGCAAAAGCGTAGCGTCTCGTGTGTCAGACTGAATATCGAAAAAACTAAAACTTAGTTCGTTACATTCTTTTACAAGAATAAAATTATTAGAAACCTGTACGTATTGTGTGAATAGTACCTACACGTAATTCGTTCAACTGTGAAAAAGTGCTCCTATCATAACCAGGAAGCTCACAATTTGTTTGGGCGAAATAATTCCAAGAAAGTTATAAAGTGAATGAAAGAAAGCTTAACATAACTTAGGAATAAATAAGAAGATTATCAGGTAAACTATTTTATGATTTACAAGCTATAACATACACATATGTCACCCAGGAACGCTCGCGGGGTCAAAACGCAAGGGGACTTTAGTCACCCGAGAGGAAATTACCTAATGTATGCCTTGTCAAAAGTACCTCCCTAAGCGCTCAAGTACACCCGTGCCAAATTCGACACGGATGTCATTGTTTACTATTGTGTCTGCTAAGCCTAATTATGTAGCTGAAGAGTAACTTTTGTAAGCTGTAATGTGTTAAAATTTACCTAAAGACAGCATTGTTATGTATGAGTTTGCATAAAACTGTTTATTTATACCTAATACTCTTCATACAGATGGGCAAATGAAGGCAGATGTATGACACTGATTCTACACACCTCCCATCTCATGTATAGATGCTACTATATAAAGAAAAGTACATCAACACTCATTGTAAGTTTATTTTACCAGTTACCTTGAAGAACTAAGCATAAAATAGATATGTTCTCATAAAACTAATAAAATATGCTGGCGGAGGAAACTGGATTGTATATTATAACTTGTGTCTGAACTTCTGTCATGTTATACACATCATCCCTGACTGACTGCATCGTTTCATGTTGGCTACTGAAGTGTACCAAGTAACTAGATACTAAGTTGATGTAGGTAAACTCTAATATCATTTATGGATGCATACATAAATGATGTTGGTACCTAATGTGTTTATGAATAAGTAATGAAACAACTTATAGAACATCAACCATATAAATGTTGATGGATGAAGAGTGAGATGAAAACCAAAGAAACGATGAATGGATTGTGGGAGAAATGGTATGAAGGAAAAGGTGTAAATAATTGTGTGGTGGTTAACAGGGGAGAATGGAAGAAAAGGTCAGGAGGGGATAATTGGATGACATAGAAATTTTAAATAAATTCAGGAAAATTTAAAATTATGAAACTAACCAGTTTTACCCGTCGAACAGCATGAATATATTCTGAGTTAATACTGAAACTTCATAGGTACAAGGGAATTTTCCTTACACATATAATTCAATGGCTGAGTTTATTACGGAAAATGTAGTATCCTATAGATAGTGAAATATTCCTTGCTTTTAACTTGGAAAACTTTTCTGTTTTACACAAGATGTCAATAGAAACTTTTCTGTTTTATACAGGGTGTCAATAAAAACTTTTCTGTTCTGTACAGGATGTCAATTAAAACTTTCTGTTATATATACAGGGCATTAATAAAATATCATTCCATTATATGTCAGGTGTTGGTATGATTCTTTGTTCATAAGAAGTTTTAAATAAACTTTTGGTCATACAGAGTGTTAACCAAATTTTTATTTTTTTTCGTTTTTATTATATTGCGAACACCACGCAATTTGGAAATTTAACAATATACACGATGTAAATCCTTAACTTAGGATACAGGGTGTCAAATTGTAAAATATTATTTCAGAATTTCAAAATGGAACAAATTCTTATAAGACGACTAGAGTCTATTTCAAATGCTATCTCTAAACTAACTGAAGAAGCTCTCACCTATAAAGATAACGTTAATAAAGAAAATTCTGAAAATTTAGAAATAGTGCTAGGTAAGCTTGAGGTAACGGTGAAAAGGTTCGGAACTGAGTTAAACAGTAGTCTATCAATAAACGAAATGCAATCTTCTGTGGAAGAGATCACTTCCTTTAGTGAAGTACAGCTAAACGGTGAGGAGGTTCTAGCGGAAATGAATATCAAACTGAAAAGGATAAAAGAAAACTCTGCATCAACTATATTACCGGGTAGGAATACTGCACTAATGGGAAAATTACCCAAGTTAAGTTTGTCAGAATTTTCCGGAGACATTCTGGAATGGCATCAATTTTGGGACCAATTCTGCTCCAATGTAGGAAATAGAGAACTATCAGAGGTAAACAAACTTTTATACCTTAAAGGTTCTTTGAAAGGCGAAGCAAAGAAGGTTATCGAAGGGTTCGAGACCACTAATAAGAACTATGAAATAGCTGTTTCTACACTGAAAAATAGATACGGTAAACAAAATCACGTCATAGACGCACACTACGCTGCGTTATACAAAGTACCGAAAGCCTCCAAAGGCAACATAACAGAGCACTTTGTTATAAGAATTGCATAAATAAAACCGAGGAGGTCAAGACGCGTCATGTCAACTCTATAAGCTCCACTATATTACAAACGGCGATAGTTAAGGCTCAACGTAAAGGCGATAATTCAGGTGAGAAGTCCTGTCGAGTACTGTTGGACTCGGGTAGTCAACGTACTTATATAACGCAAGAAGTAGCTTTAAAATTGAACCTTCCTATCGAAGAGGAAAGTACCTTATCAGTTTTCACGTTCGGATCGAAAACTCCCCAAGTAATAGAAAGCCCTGTAGTCAAGTTACAGATACAAACAAAAACAAATAATATTTTACAAATAGAAGCAAACGTTGTTCCTCATATTTCAAATGGAGTTCCTTTCCATGGTATCGACATAGGTAAACACAAAGATGATCTAATTTTGGCGGACGACGGCTCATTGTCACCCAAAATAGACATATTGATCGGCAATGACTTCTACATTTCATTCATCCTTGAAGACAAAATTCAACTGGAAGGTAATTTATTCCTGATTGACTCTAAATTCGGTTACATACTGACTGGAAAAACTAACACGGAATCCACGGACACGTTGTCAGTAATAACTTACTTTCAGGGAGTAGAACACAAATTGTCACCACCGGATCTTCCATTATACAATGGAAACCTCAAATGCTTATGGGAACTAGAATCCATTGGAATATGCGATTCACCAAAATTGACTAGGGACGAAGAAGTAATCAACCAATTCAATGATACCATAGAACTAGTAAATGATAGGTACACTGTTAGTTGGCCATGGATAGATTACCCACCTAATTTAGAGACTAATTTTGGCCTAGCCATAGGCAGACTAGTCAACCTACTCAAACGATTGGATTCCGATTCACTAACAGCGTACGATACTACATTAAAGGAACAATTAGAAAAAGAAATAATTGAAAAAGTACCAGACAATGAAAGAAGAGTCGAAGATGTAGATCATCCTATACACTACCTGCCGCATCACGGTGTTAGTCATCCGGGTAAGCCAACTCGCATAGTCTACGACGCTTCGGCAAAGACCAAGCATAGCAAAAGTTTAAATGAATGTTTACATTGCGGACCACTTATGCTAGAAGACTTGACCGGAATGTTGTTAAGGTTTAGGTCGCATCAAATAGGAATAACAGCAGACGTAGAAAAGGCTTTTCTACAGATAGCATTACACGAAAAGGACAAAGACGTAACTCGATTCTTATGGTTGAAAGACATAAAAAAGGCGGCCACGGAAGATAACATCCTACACTTACGATTTTGTCGCGTACCATTTGGAGTGATATCAAGTCCATTTCTTCTAAATGCTACTTTGAAACATCATCTACTGCGTTCCAATAAGGAAAGTCTAAAACGCATAGTGAATGACATCTACGTCGATAACCTTGTCACAGGAGTAGAATCTGTACAAGAAGCAACAGAGATGTATGAGTCGTGTAAGATCACATTTGAAGAAATTTCAATGAATCTTCGAGAATGGAGTTCTAATTCCAAACGATTCTCAGAAAGCATTTCTTCATCAGATGCCTGCAGAGACGTAGAAGTTAAAGTATTAGGACTGAATTGGAACACAGGAGAAGATACGATCAGATTGAGACCAAGAAAGACTACAGAAGCCACTACCAAGAGAGAAATACTAAAAAACATAGCGTCAATTTACGATCCATGCGGATATGCTGCACCCGATTTGTTACCAGCAAAACTTTTACTACAAAATCTGTGGATACATAAATTCAAATGGGATACCCCATTACCAGAAGAATTGATTGAATGAATGGCAAATTATTAGAGAACAACTGGAAGACACAAAAAATATTGTTTTACCAAGGAAATACTTCAAACAAGCTGGCGATGACAATATTCGACTGCACGTTTTCACGGATGCATCAACCAAAGCTTATGCTGCAGTTGTATATATTTCTAATGGAAAAGAATTAAGTTTTGTAATAGGAAAATCACGAGTGGTGCCCATCAAGGATCAGGACAATTTGAAAATCCCAAGACTTGAACTATTAGGTGTTCTAATAGGTAGCCGGTTGCTGAAGTACGTAACCAAGTTCCTGGACTTGGAATTTACAGAAAACACTATATGGACAGATAGTCAAATAGTGATTGATTGGTACTACGGCAACAAACTACTACCACCATTCGTTGCAAGGAGGATAGAAGAGATAAAGGGAAATACACCAGTAACAGTAAGATATGTTCCAACAGGATTGAATCCAGCAGACGTGGCTACTAGACCCACGAGTTCTATGGAAGATAAGCAGAAATGGCTATCCGGACCAAATTTTCTACTGAAACACTCCAGAACTTGGCCGAAAGGTTGTAGAGCCGAAATTTCTTTACTTAATGAAACCGAAGTCGCAGTAAATCCCACATGTTCTTCTGTGGAACATGACTTTTCGTTTCCTGTTGGGGAGGATCTCACGAGTGGAGAAAATATCTCAAAAGAGCAGGAACGGAGAAATCAATTAGATGAGGAATCACGAAACAACACCACAGAACACTGTGAAGACGATACACTATCACATACACAAAAGATCAAAAGGATCCAAAAGGAACATTTCCCTGAGGAAGTAGAGGGTAAAGATACTAACTTACAACGAAACTTAGGAGTATTTACCGACATAGACGGTATCCTACGTTGCAAAGGAAGATTACAAAACGCTGATTGGTCTTACGATAAAAGATATCCAATATTAATCCCAAAGGATTGTGATTTCACTAACAAATTGATCCTAAAAACACATAAGGAAAACTATCATGTAGGGGTCAACCACACCTTAAGTTTGATCAGATTAACGTACTGGATTCCCCAAGGAAGAAGCCAAGTAAAGAAAATATTAGGAAAATGCACAAATTGTGTCAAACATGGAGGAGGTCCATTCAAATTACCAACTACTCCAGCGCTTCCTAAGGAAAGAGTAAACTATAGTTCACCTTTTACATATACCGGAATAGATTATCTGGGTCCTCTTCAAGTAAAGACAAGTAATAAATCAGAAAAAAGATGGATATGTCTGTATACATGTCTAGCAGTACGTGCTATACACTTGGAAGTCGTTAAGGATCTTACGGCTGAGGAATGTCTATTAGCACTACGAAGATTTATATCTTGCAGAGGAATACCAACACGAATAGTTTCAGATAACGCACTACAATTTAAATTAACTGCAGAAATACTGTCAAGCAACTATTGCATCACTAATAACATAGAATGGAAATTCATTCCACAATTAGCACCGTGGCATGGAGGATTCTATGAGAGACTTGTTGGACTAGTTAAACACTGTCTCAAGAGAACTCTGACGAAAAGTTTACTGTCAGATAATCAACTAAGTACAATCATAAAAGAGATAGAGGCAATATTAAACACACGCCCATTGACGTGTGTAGGTTCTGATCTAGAGGATATTCTCAAACCCTCAGATTTTCTAACCTTGAATAAATGCATCGTCACAACACCTTCAGATGCAGAATTTCCACAAGAAGGCACAGTAACAAAACAGAATCTAGTGGAAGGTTGGAAACGTGGACAGAACATGCTGAAAGAGTTTAAGAGAATGTTCGTAGACCGGTACCTGCCAAGTCTAAGGGAGAGATACCAACACTCTCTTAAAGAACCAAGGATAACAAAATTAGAAATTCCAAAACTAGGAGATATCGTCCAGATTAAAGGAGATACGAAGAACCGAGAGAACTGGAAGGTTGGAAAAATTATATCTTTGTTGAAAGGAGCCGACGGTCAATGCAGAGTGGCACGAGTAAAGGTGAATGATACGGAAT
Source organism: Diarsia brunnea (assembly GCA_949774965.1). Lineage (NCBI taxonomy): Eukaryota > Metazoa > Arthropoda > Insecta > Lepidoptera > Noctuidae > Diarsia > Diarsia brunnea. The sequence goes on from OX459010.1 coordinate 19,181,847, forward strand.
TCACTCGTTCCATCGCACATCTTTATCCGTTGGAAGTTGAAGAAGATATATCTGGAAAAGAAAGGGTTATATTTGAGTTTGAAAGAGAAGATGTTACACCAACATTGGATGACTCACCTCTGTTAGAAGAACTCGACTCAACTATTCTTACCGAAGAAATATCCACAACTCCACAAACCGCAGAACCCATTGACAAACCTGAAACAGAAAAACACATAAATAGAGAAGAAATAGAAAAGAAAATAACTCAGAGAACACTTACCTCAGGAAATGATGAACCAACAATTCTTGATGAAAAACACCTTAATGATAGCATACCTAAAAGCACTGATACAATTGAGATAACACAAACCCCTGAAGTGAGAGATGTGAGAGATGCGTCCTTGAAGGCTCGAGAGAAGATCCGAGAGTGGACGCGAGACTTGATGGAACACATGTAACTTCTGTCGTCGTCGGGAGTGTCGCGAAAGATGAAATCGCGATGTTCCAAACTTAAAATGTAAATATATAATTGCACAGAACTAATGTAATAGCAACACTAAATCAGTATTGACAACTTGACGCTACCAAACGACGCGCGACGCCTCTGTTTGAATGGTCATTATAGCATATTCAGTCTGACTAATTAATGAAGTTTATTGTAAAGTAAATTCAGTGCAAGAAGATCATAAGTAGATTCTTGTCACCCGTGATACGCGCCACCTGGAAAGCTAAGTACTATTTATCTGTTGTTCTAGTAATTAAATATACGGAGGTATTTTTACCTATTCGAATTGTTTGAGTCACCTAAACTTAAATGTGTTGGTCGTGCCTTCAGCGTTGGGCTGGGGGCATAACAGCGACCGCACGCGAGCTACTTGTCCGGACATAAAAGCTCTTGGGAGTTTATAGGAAGGGTCGTGGGCCAACCTCTCTTATAAATCTTCTTGGTCCCCCATGGCCTTAGTGAATGTGCCGACGGGCACAAACGTTGACGAACGTATGGAAAATTACACTATATCATATATATATAGGTAATATAAAGGGGGAGCATTCTAGACGGAGGCGATGGGCCGAAGTTGAACAGGAATGCGTGCTTCTGCAGACGTGGAATGAATCCTAGTATCTGATTAGCACATAGGTGTCACAAAGACTGTTGATGAGAACTTGAAGTAAATTTCATCATACATATTGCAATTGAATAACTGTTTTAGATAGCTTTGTTGATGGAAACAGATAGGTAGTACTTAACCCAAAGATTCATGGGTAATTAAACTTACAGATATCCTAGTTACACCTGAGAAGTTGGATGGATTGATGGTTGGCATAGTGTTAACACTTCGGTGCCCTTGCGGACCGAAGATAAGAGACTGGATTGGGAGACGCTTGCAAGTCGGAGTTGGATCCGTATCGGTGAGTGTCTCAAACATATCGTGAGGCGGGGATTTCTCTTCACATCAAAGCGAAGCAGTACAATCCTATATTATTATTATAAAACAAATCACACTGGAAACCTAGAGATAACCAGAATATAATATGAAGAGAGAATCCACGCGCCCTCGCGACAGTCTAGTTAGTAAACAGGCTAATAAACTAAGTAGTTGCCATGCTTATATTCCGGTTTTGAACAACAATATTAAAGTACAGGACTCGGGGGGGGGAAAGTTTCCACGGTGCAACCAGTTCCGTTTCCTACCTCGTGGTGCCTTTATTTTGGGTGACTGCAGTGACATTCTTGTTACCAATAAGATATATAGCATTTGCCATCATCAATACGACAGTACCCCTGCCAAGACAAGCGATAATGCCAATTTTTCACTGACCACGGACTATTTTAAAGACCATAGATCTTCTTTGGATGTATTTCGTCCAGGAAATAGTTGATCAGGTGATCCAGTGCTCGTAATTCTTGAAGCGTCCACCTTTAAGCACCTGCTAGTCATATTTTATGCGATGTATTAAATCTTTCTCACTGTAGCTCATAAATATGACAAGCACTGTGTCAACGACGTGGCATTTTGTGCACCTAGCCAAAACCTCACTTATACTACTGCACATAATTATCCTGCTCAAACATCTAGTGTAGCATTGACTCAAATAATTATTTCGTATTTGATCAAAACATAGACCACATTTTACCTGTCAGTATTTCTATTTAAGCATACCATGTCCACATTGCGTAAAAAAAGAAATAGCAATAATGGCGGCGCTCTGGAAGCTAGCGACAGACATTCGCCAGACTGAAACTCGAGACCAGAACATATTTGTAGAGGCACGAGTAAATAAAGACAAGTTTAATAGTAGAGGTGCTTATTTGCTCTGAGAAAATAAATTGTTTGTGAGTATGAGTTCTATTTGAATAGGAAAATGCGTAAATGAGCATATGGGGACCATCAACAATGATTCTTTCTGAAAGGTTCAACGAGGCCAGTCGTGAAGATAATATAATAAACATTTAGCACTGTAAAAGCAAGAACGTGACAATAAAAACAAAACACTTCTCAGCTTCGCCGTATCTAATCACAGAATTCAGTCGACCCGATTCCCTTATAGTTTGTGACCTTAGATGGAAAGTGACGACTGCACCATGTATGGACGTCCTAGCACCAAGGTTAGCATCTATGCACTGCAGATGTCACGACTCCTCGTGAAGTAAGTCGTTGTATTAATAGAGGCAAGGTCGATCCGTGGCTTCGCATTTGTTGCATATCTTAGAATCAAGATAGTCCTTATTTGACAGCTGTTTATCGATTGCTTTGATGTTCGTCTTTTTGATTGAAGGTTGAATTAGAGACGCAGTTGTATCTATCTTACTATCTTCCAATGTTTCTTTGGAGCTAGGTATCGCCTACGCTTGTTTCTTAAATAGAATAAACTGGAGAGTTCCGACAATAAGTTCCATCGTGCGTTGCTATTGCAGTTTTAATGATGCATGAACAATTTCAAAGGTTGTTTTATTGCTGCGAATTTTGTTACCGAATATATCTTCCTTTTGGCTTACTGTTTGCATATTTTCTGATGTTGTTGAAAGTTCTACTCCTCAAATGAAAAACGTTGTTTAAGCATTGGAGTTAAAGACAAGCAGATTTAAATCTAATCAACGATGTTAATTCTGTTACTTCATTTATATTCTCGTCTGCAAGTCGTTACTAATTATTCTCGACGGCGGCGCGTACATCTTTTTCTGTCCAAGTAGAAGGGAAACAAGACGATTTAGTTTCCATCCGAGGCGCATTCACTTGTAAGTCTTTCAAGGTTTCCTCAAGGAAGAAGTTTCTTGAGCATTTCCTTATATAGAATAAAATGCGGTTGCTATTAGAATTACCTAATATCTCGTTTCCCAGGAAGCCATTTCTTTCTTCACAGAGCAGCTATCGTTTATGTTAATTGGAGAGAACAACTTAATAATAGTTTCTCGTACTTAATTACAGGTTCTATTTGAGATGGTTTACCACAATTGCAAAACATAGTAAGTAGCAGTTGTAAATCAGCAAAAACGGTACGTGTCGAGGCCAGCGATCTGCTTACGGTGAAATTTTAATAACTTTAAACTTTCTACGGTGTCGGCTCGCAGACGTGCATCGCATGACTCACTCGGTTCAGTGTACGCTCCCCCACCAAAATACGGCAGACGTTGCCATTAAGCCGGTATTGATTCCCCAAATGTTGGCGAAAATGTAGCTGCTACAGTGTTGCTCAATCGATTCTCAGTTTTGCATAACAATGAGTGCATGAGAATTCATCATCAAGAACAACAATTAAAGGCATTTCAAAATGGAGGACGCCATCGTTATTCGTTACATAAAATGAAACGACTGTATAACACAGATGTAAAATATCACTGTAGTCATGAGAAACAGAAACGGTCCCGAAACAACAACGCTATCTTATGAACACATCTTAATTTTTTTAGATTAAAAGCGATTAAAAACAAAACATTTCGGCTGACATTTTGAAAACTCTGACCATATGGCGAACATGCTTCGTACGTATTTTTTATGGCGCCAAGTATTACGAGTTGTTTTACGTGCCCGTTCTTGCAGGTTCCATACCTTATAAGGTTTTGGAAAGGCGCCATGACACGCTACGCACCGTTAAGCTGAGTTAATCTAAAGATACAATAGAACACTGATTTTATTTCGACGAGACGATACAGCTGTTCAGAGTCAGACTTAGTAGATTGTATGTGACAGTCATTGTTGCAGCATAGTATGGTGATATCTTTTTAGATGGCCCATTGTTTTTTTTTCTCAGTCGATGTCGTTAGGCATGCATGGCCATGACATGACTCACATCCTTTCCCGATACGAGAGAAATGTTAGTATTTCTAAATGGTTAAGGTAGTTAAGGAGCATGAATCAGTTATGTTTATGACGCATTCACATACTTTATCAACGTTGGACATAAGCTGTAAGTAAGGTGGCGTGACTAGAATGACCTCATCTTGGTTTTTCGGGTAGATGAGTAATTCTGGTCGATACATTTTTGATTTCGTGCTGAAATCGCGAATTAATTATGTCATAAACCTTCTGTCGACCTTACTAAATCCTTGCGAATTAATTAGAAGAGACGATCCCAAAAAAAGAAAGCAGCCATAGACAATTTTTCATTATCTAAGCTGTTTTTTTCTAGAACGAATAGGTTGATTCTGTAAAATGTTGAGCGGCAGTTATCTTACAGTTTAATTAAAACAACATGCTCTGATTAGCGGTGCAAGACGCGTGCGGTACGGCTCTGTAACGAGATATGTGCGGGACGTATTTATGTTAACTAACACCTCACCGCAAACCCAATACATTACTACTTATCTACTACTGCAACACCACTTAGATAGCTTCAAATTTTATGATTTGTGATACGAAACGGTGGAAACATCGTGAAAAAACTGGCAGATCCTAGAACCAAAAATTTGAAGTTTGCGTCTCGTGCTGGGCGTCTAATTACGGACTACCCCCTTTCACAGAGGGTAGGCTTGTGTCCCAGCTTTGAGAACTTTAAAGGGTGAAATTGTGTTTCATCCTAAGTAAGTGAATACACGAAAGGAAAAGGACGGTAGAAATTGGCTATAATATTGAATGAAGTTTCGGAACCAACGATAAATAACGGACCCATGAAATAACTTAAAGGCCCACATCTACAGTCCCACGGGGCAAGTAAAGTTTAAACTTAAATTGTAAAGGAGGATCCTTCACTAATTATTTAATGAAAGGGTTATCCTTTGTATTGAGTTTATAACTAGGTTATCAAATGTTTAAAGTAAGTGCTATCAGTTTTATTCGGTGTTTAATGTAAGGTGCGATAAACTGTGAATTTGCTAGCTGAAGTAAAGATTAAGTAAATGATAACTTTTATGAAGAATGGTCATATACTGAAACTTGAGAATTCCAAAATAGGAATCAGTTCCGTAATTGTTATACTTACAGAAAATGTGTAAGTTACTACTTACACATTTTCTGTAAGTATGGGTAATCTTACGTGTAGAACCGTAATCTTACCGCTATCTGGTTTCTCCAAACAATTTCACAAATATTTACCACAATCCTGGCTGTCATTCAAGTGATCAAGTCCCAAAGAAACCAAGTAGCACTTTGTATAGCACAAACGTCAGAAATAAATATTTGTCTCGAATCTCCGGTTTTTAGCGAGATGTACTTTTCTGTGGTTTGTTAGCTTTGTCCAACTTGCTATCAACTCAACCATCCAATTGAATCCTAAATAATTTATTATCCTGTGTAAAGTTAGCTTCCCTAAATATTTCATTGTATTGGGTCTGGTGCATCCGATGACTCTGCACCCAGTTATCGGCAGAAAACCTTGAAAAACCTGACAGCCATGGATAAACAAGGACCGAGTTATTGAGGCCAATTGATAAATATTGCTGTGTAATTTAAATTGCTCGATAACTTCACTTTAATTTACATTTATTTAAGGAGCTGACATTTAATTCTGTTTACTTGTACGAAGTCTTGAGTAATAATAAAGTTTTAAATAACTAGTGCTTAGGTAAGTAAAAAAACTGGACGCAATGAGAAAGTTTGTAGGACCATTACTAAAGCTTGCTGTCGTAGAAATAGAATTAGTTTGGAAGTTTATTACTAAAAGGATCCTTATTTAGAAGTTACCCGTGGGTGGTTCGTTAAACAAAGTAAATAGCTATAAAAACAAATCCAAGAGAGTACCTATTCGCCAAAGTTCCAAAAAGAGGTAATGTGGCTAACAGAATCTTATTATGGAAGTTTGGCGAATTGTACCCTTCTGTACTTATTTGTTTTGTGCCAACCTGTGCCCTTCCAATTTCCGCCACACGGTGCCGGGTGCCAAGCCAAACTGCCAAATCTCCTTTTAAATACTTCCTTGCACCCATATCCGGGCTCTATGCCAAAATTTGCTTTTCCAGGAATATCGGCTGTTTATGCATCGTCAATATTCTTCCGAGGCTATTATGAAAGTAGCAACAGCATTACCTATCGTCATTCTTTACATACTTTGGAAATACTAAACACTATCATAAAACTTTTAAAGCTCATAAAATTGTAATGATCCGTTTAATCTACGTTATTATAATACGTAGTTCTCCTACACAGGCACGCTTCAAGAATTTCATAAAGAAAGGCTCATGTAAACATCGTGTTGTTTGAACATGTTGGCTGTAATGGCAGTTTATTGTTTCTTTAGTGCTGACATATTGTTCGCTTTCACCCTCGTCTTCGCAAACCATCCGAAACAAAATCTTCAAAGGATTTCCTTGGGAACATCTTACTTCGGGAACTTTTCCGACCTTTTTCTGTACTACGAAGTTGTTGCCCAAGAACTTGGGCAGCTATGGATCCTTTTGATAACTTTTACAAGTAAACAGTTTGAGAATCGTTGGTAGGGCTACGACTTTCTAGACAAACTAAACAAAACCGTGCCCCCTAGACAAAATCCCTTTTCTGTAAGCGTTAACGCCAACGGAAAGATCAAATTGTATGGAGTTGACATTAGCTTCAGATATGTCACGTGATATCATCTGTCAACTCAATACAATTTGATCTTTCCGTTGGCGTTAACGCTTACAGAAAAGGGATTTTGTCTAGGGGGCCTGGTCTATCTTAGGAAATGTTATTAATAACAGAATTTTCAAACAATATCCGTTTATGTTGTAGTAGTAGGTTATGTAATAGATATAGTAGCATGCCTAGATAATGGACGATCACAATGGTTAGTACTGGACTTTATGATGATTCGTCCACGCCCTAGTCGACCGTTGTAGATTAATTAATTAATTTATACTTAAACTGTGACTAATCTACAACATGGATTTGAATAATATCTCTTTATGCAACTAATGCGTGAGCAGAGATCTATAAAAGTGGTTCTCTCGCTAGGTTTTAACATTGAAAGACCTGTAAATGGTTGTCCCAGTATTCGCGAATCGCGAGGTGATATCATGTCGCCTCAAACCACCCCAACATGTTCCACAGGTTTTGTATTTATCAACACACACAGGTAAAACCGGCCTGCAGGTACACACTGACTTGTGACGAAATATTGCTAACTTTATCTCACAAGAACTCTTTTAATCGTTTAAACACCGTAATCTAGCGTCAATTTGTAATCTGAAGAAAATTACGATTTACGAACATAAAATAATCATAGACAATTATTTTTTGAATATTAAAGAACCAGAATTCTAAAGAGTTCTTTTACTGAGGTTTTATAGCGCCATTAAATAATTATAATTCATCAGTTTACTGCTGACTACTACTGGTCAGCCGGTATGCCGCACAAGGTAGCGTCTTGGGGCCGATGCTAATTGGAATACTTCAAACCTTTTTCCCCACGTTTTGCGGGAATATTTGAATGAACAGTTAATCACCAATTTTATTGGTCGCGTATTGTACTTTGCTTTATATTACTTTGTCATAGACTCTTTTATTGAGGACTACGCTTAGTAATCCAAAGTAGGTCGAAAATACATATGACTGTACAGAAGACAAAAGTTAAGGCTGTACAAATAACAATTCAAGCAATAGCGGACAACTCAACCTCGTCGTACTCATAAATACCGAATGACTTTTATACAATTAAATAACTCGTAAAACAAACAAAGGCCAATGACCTTTCCCCTCAATTATAAAACTTGTAAAACTGGTTGGCATTATGTCAATCAACATTAACAAACAAGAATTGTGTTAAGTTTAGACTATAGTCATTGCACTGGATCCTTCTATCAGAGGACTCATTAGGGACTTTATCCTCGTGTTATTGTCACTGGCTATATTAGTTTTGTTTGAGAATGTTTGGATTCGCCTTTTTATCTTGTTTAGTATACGTACCCTGATAGATTATTTGAAAATATAGAATAGAATAGAATATATTTATTTTCAGGTAACAGAGACCCATAGATAAATACCTTAACCTAAATATACATAAGTACTAATAAATAAATAATACAGTTTGTGTTAGTAAATATAAACTTAAAACTATATATATTAGTATCACTTCACTTCTGCACTACCTATATCATATATAATATATTGTTTTGTCAAAGGATTGCTTGTAAAGTATCATCGTTCATTTTATCCACGTTGTCCGAGTACGAATTTGGGTCATGATTGCCTAGTGCTCATCAATTTCTGTTGATTGATAAAATGATGATGATGAGGATGATCAGAAAATGATGAGAAAAAGATAAGTCCTTAAACAAAACTTACATTAGACTAAGTACGCAGTTTTTTTCTAAATACGGAGCAGCTTTTCAAAAGCCTCGGGCCTTACAAAATAATAATAAACATTGCGATCCAACTCCCCTATGATATCAACCCTAAACAAACATCGTATTGGAAACAAAAGATTGTTTCCCTGGCCACAGGATGTATTCTGGTTTAGTATACACGCCGAGTTGTCAGCAACAATGACCCCGTGTTTTAATATGCAACGAGCGTTAGCTATGACTGCCTTACTGAGGCCATGCATCACTCACAGTCATCGAGAATAAAGACTGGTGAAAAAGAAAAATGTACCACAGACAATTTAATTATTTATCAGTATTGAAATATAAATTGAACGGAAGTCGGCTTCAAGTAGGAGAGCGCCTCGGTAGGTAATATGTTTTGCCACACCAAAGACCAATCCACTTTGGTGGGCGATGCAAATTCATTAATCAAAATCAACGATCAAACAATCTTGAGCATCGTCAGCAGAAGACAAATCTTTTATTGAGACTTCATAACATTTTTCAATAGAAAAAATTGGACCACCACTCGCTAGTGTTTGTTTGCGTCTTGCCTTACATGTGGGCGAAGATATAAACAGTTACTTAGCAACAATGGCCGTGGTACGCACATTATGCTGGTTAAACTGCCGTTAGTTCACTCTCCGCTCGACAAGCGATTTGTAATTGAAGAGGTCGCGGAAACCGTGACGGATTGCGGTTCGCTCATGAACTAATGATAAATTCAATGAGAAGGAAATAATTAGACTTTTTGATGTGTTGCTGTAAGACAGCATTAAGCTGCGGCTTTGGAATTAAAGTTGAATAAGTTGGTATTGATTTGAGAATACTTACAAAGTATAATGTTACTTGATACTTTGCAAAATAATGATTTTCACCTATTTGTGGCTTCCTGCATATTAATTGCGTTATTAACGAGAGAGAAGAAACGATAAGAGAGTTAAAGATATCTACCTCCAAGGGCAACAAAACAAAGTCTTCTTCTCGTAAACTATCTAAAGCGTCCAAAAGATTCCTAACACCGACCACCATTACGGTCTTTATCGATAGTTTGTTAGTAAACAATCATGGGCGACGTTCTAGTATCCACTAATGCGATGTTTCATTTCATCGTCTACCCATTTAGGTCGCTAGCGATACGTGAAAGCGACACCCACTTCAACCATAGGTGGTATTTGACATTCTTTTATGTCGTTTTTTCTGAGTCACTCAATCCAATCTTACATTATTAAAGGAAAACAGAGTGTTACTTAATTTAATAAGTAGTCCAAGTAGTCAATTGTTAAGACCCTCGACTGTCCGTTATTATTCAAATCAAAATCGTTATTCTTTGTTTGACAGTTGTAGCTTTTTCCGTGTTACAGCCATTTTGACACACGGAAAATTGATAAATTATCCTGTCAATCAGACATAGGCAGAGTGGGCGACATTAAAATTATGTGTACGGTACCACATGACTAAAAATGAAATATAACTCCTTTAATTTTCCTTAATTACGAGCTTAGTTGGTTATGTACCATCATAACCAACTAAGCTCGTTTATTCAATAAACGAGTTAGTTACTATCAAATATTGATACAACAAAAAAATGCCAGATATAGTTCTACATTACAGTTATCTATATAATCTATAGTTATGAGTATCTGAAAACTTAAGGTTAATCAAACTCAATCTTCCACGTGCAAGTGTAGGCGTTGTCGCATGAGACCCATGAGAGGCCAATAGCCCAAATGCCCAATAACAGTTCGTAAACCACTGATCGTATCGCATTCTGTGCAATAACTTTCTCTCCTCAGATAAACCAAAAGTTTTATGTGGCCCACAACATTTAGGCAATGTGGATTCTTTTTCTTGTTTACTATAACCAAAGGCTTATAGGGAAAAAGGCGAACAACATGAACATAGGCCTAGTAACAGAGCAACGTCGAACTTGAAAATCCATTTTTAATGAAGGCGACACTGGCCTTCTGTACAATCTGAATATCTCATTGACCATAGCTAATTCCCATTTTTTTCTTAATTCCAGATACCAATTTAAAATGGCCTGCTCAGTAGATGCCCCCTCCCTCAAGGACCTGCCGAAGGTAGCTGTGGACCTGAAGAGTCAGCTGGAAGGCTTCAACCAGAGCTGCCTGCGTGACGTGGACACCAACGAGAAGATCGTCCTGCCCTCCGCAGAAGGTACGTTCAGGGGATAATGGGAGAGTGAATTACTTGCGTTTGATTCGTTCGTATTTTTCTTCTGTTGTGAAAAAATAGTAAGCTCTCAAAAGGATGACACGAGCAAAAGTACTTGACTGTTTGTGAATCGTAGGTATAATAAATAATAGAAACCTAAATATTTTCTAACTGCGACCATTGATATGGCTGTCACTACCATCGCAGGGCAAATCATATAAATTTTACATCCTCGGGTTTCTCGAACAACTGGTGAAAACCCAGCTAAATTCAGGCACAAAGGAACAAACTAAGATATATGTATAATAGATTTTTTATACAATACATAAAGTCACGCCCTTTTTTCATTGGGGTAGGCAGAAACCACATACCTACCTACCTACTACGATCCTTACATACCTACAAACATACTTTTGCCTCGTCCACATTCATACATCTCGTAGGTATTACGTATAGCTCCTATTTTTTTCGCGACAATGGTCTCCTATTTTGAATGATTGAGTAACCTAATTCTGTACTCGAGTCCACAACTCGAACTTCTTAGTTCTAAATTGAACCATCTTGTTTAGGTAGGTAGGTACCTTCAAACATCGGTAGTTAGGTAGATCTTAACTATTTGAAAATGTCTTCTTTCATTTTCCGTGTGTTAGGTCTCATTACCTACTCGTATTTGTATAATACGAGTATATCCCGAAGTAATATGACTTATTTCATCTTCAAAACATCATGCCATTTAGATAATCGGGCACAACGGGGGGACCACATTCACATTGCAATCACTTTAAGCATTTGCCGAGAGCTATATTTTTATCTATCAATCAGGGTCAGGAATGCTAACTCCTTCTTTCCGTTTCAATATTATGTTGTTTGCTCGATGTAGGTAGGTACCAATATCAAATTAATGGTTAGAAGCATTGACTTATATATTACTGCGTAGTTTTTATATCAATGGTTAGAAGTTTTTTTTTTTTTGTTAGACGTTTGGAAACAAAAACACACCCTTTTAGTCACGACGGCGACGTTAAGATTATTATTAGGCGGCCACGTTAAGATTTAGGATAATAGGTACAGCAAAGAATTAGCGTCTAATCGACATCAATTAGTAATTCGCTTCTAAAATCCATAACAAAACACACTTAGAACTTATCACGAAGTGGGCACATATAGACGACGCCGATTGAAAACAAACATTCCATGAGTAATACCGATAACAGTTTAACAAAGAAAATTTCAATTTCACAACAGACGTAGCGCAAGAAAAGCAACACAACGCCCTACTTCAAGGCGTTGAACAATTTCAGGCATCCTCCCTCAGGAAAACGGAGACGGTGGAAAAAATCGTGCTACCAAACGCACTAGGTATATCACTGGGTGAAATGCCGCAGCCACTAATATAATTTGATAGCGAGCCGCAATACGCCTGTGAGACGTGGCTGCTTTTGCTCATCGCATTCCTTCTAATTTTAACTGGGGAACTAAACCATGGGACGAAGCTAATATGTATTTTACGACTCATTTTGCAGTTATTGTTGTAAATCTAACTACGTTTTACTAAAATAATAACGCGCATGTTTTTTAGACGTTGTGAGAGTGCGCCATTTAATTCAAATTTCGAATATTTTCTGACACATTTTGTCTATGGTTTTCAGATGTTGCCACCGAAAAAACTCAAAAGTCCCTGTTCGATGGCATCGAAAAGTTTGATGCTACCAGGCTGAAGCACACAGAAACGCAGGAAAAGAACCCACTTCCTGACAAAGATGGTATGTTTTATGTTAATTCCTTTATCAGCACAGCACACTGATTATTACGCATGCATATGTGCAATAATATTGTAAAATACAAATTATTTCTAATGAATCATTATGTTGAAACCTAATGCCCTTACGAGTGGCAAATGTGACAATAAACCAACCCGATATTCGTATTCTTAACAATGTTACGCAGTTTTAATGACTAAACTAGCCGAAGACTCATTGTCATTAGCTTATCAATGTTTTTTGTGACCGCTTATGGTCTGCGTCTGACACGCTTTTTTATTTCGAGCACTCTAAACCATGTCTAAGTCAATTAGCATGTAAATGTTGCCTTTCTATGAATGACTGAGTTACAAATAGGAAAGACACATGCAATGCTTGTATTTACTTGTATTTATTATGTTTTGCCTTGCACGATTTGCTTTGCATCAGTTGTTGCCGCGGAGAAACAGCATCAGAATCTGTTGGATGGCGTTGAGCACTTCGACAAGACACAGATGAAGCATACGACGACAGAAGAAAAGAACCTCTTACCCCCTATTGAAGGTTTATTTTTGCTGCTTTATAATTTTCTGCCTCTTTGATTGTATTTTTTGTTACTTTTTTGGCCTGCTGCAGTGTTCTAATTATTTTTTATTAGTTAATCGTAACAACTGCCTGTAGTTATCTGTTGTCTTTACGTGACTATATATTATTTGCACGCTTACTTTCACTTTATGCAGAGAACAGAACTTCAGGCAGTACCGAGCGAGACTTGCAGTGGTTGAATAATTTAAAAATAACAGTCGTTCGATTTGAAAACGTGGGTTCAACTCCTGCAAACAATTATTTTAACCCCGATCTGGTTTGGATGAAAGTGTACGGGCACTGTAAACAAAAGAAAACTAGTACTTAGATACCCCTTTATTAATAAGCATCATTATTAACCGCATTTCGATTTTTTTATAATAGTTTTCGATGACCCTTTCATTTACAATGTAGCAACAATAAATGCAGATACTTATAACGTCTTCAAAACATCTGATTAAAAATGTTCAGGAACACATTATTGACTAATATTTGATGATTCGAAAACCACAATCCTGAATAAATAAGCCCAATATGACGCCAAATTTGATAGGTTAAATTAAAGCAATTCAAACAGGGGTCGCCGATGAATTTAGTCTAAACAAAATCTCAATTTACTTGGTGTCGACGCAGCTGTCTTCTGTATCCATATTTCTCTATTAGTAACCATCTCAGTGGTGACCCCCGTATCATTTTTTACTTAGTCTGTTCATCTTCTCCAAATAATATATTAATGGATATTTTCCACTCACAGCTATCGAAGCCGAGAAGGAGAAGAACAACTTCTTGAACGGCATCGAGAACTTCGACCCCACCAAGTTGAAGCACACTGAGACTTGCGAGAAGAACCCTCTGCCTACCAAGGACGTCATTGAACAGGAGAAAACAGCCTGAACATCCATCCCATTCATAACCACCCGCAACTATATCTCGCTAGTATCGCCCGTATTTTAAACTCGATATAAGTCATAGGCCGTTTGCGCTGTCCGTTTTAACAAGTCTTTATTTTAATCAATCGTCAGAACTACACCAAAGTTCGATTAGACTTACAATGGACTTTGTAAACTGGTCCTTATCATTAGTTTATAGGAACCAAATTTTCTATGTCACTTTTTAACGGTATAATATGTATATTTAATAAGCGTATTTTACGAGCATTTTATAATTTAATTTATATTGAAGAGAATAATTAAGTATGAATGTCCAGTACTGATTTATTTAAGTCGGGAACACACTGCACTCCAAATAATATACTATGGTTTAATTCAGTCTTCTTCTGTGCTTGTGTTCTCTTTTAAATTGAGATATGTTTAAGTGCTCATGAGAATTATGCATCTGCGCGTGTGTGATGCTCTGGTCAATAAATTAGGAGTGTAGTTACCAAATCTCATTTGGGTCTAAATTATTTTTTTAACTTTATTTCTGCGTTGATATAGTATTTTTGCATTGTATTAACTTAGAAATATGGTAAGAATCATCGAATGTAGTACTGTAACAATATTACTTGCTCAACCATTTTATGGTTAATACCATAAAATAAGTATTCGGTCTGAATATAAATAAAAGCAATAGTTTGTCTAAACAATGATGTGAACAATCATAATTTTTATATTGTCATATACAACCATAATCAAACATTTTTCCATTTTTATAATAAATAACGCTGTCGATGCCAATAAACCATTTTTACCGGAATTTTGTATGTTTTACAGACGGTGCTTTTTATAAATATAGATTTTAAAAAGTGTTGGTTTTTTTTATTTATTTGCCGAAACCGAAAAATGATTTCAACCTTTAATTACTTCAATAATGGACAATCTACACAAGTATACGTACAAATTCCAATTCACTCTCGACTGAGTTGTAGATAATACTACTGATCCAGTTACTGTAAACAGTAACTGGGTGAGATAGGCAGTTGCTTCATATAACAATTATAATACGGGTTATGAGAAGAGGTTTCAGGGGATACTTAACAGAAACTAGTCTGATAATTAATATTGACAGTTTATTCGTCAGTTACACACTTTTACATTACAATAGTTCGGAAATAAATGTATTTCGCGGACAATATCGGCGCAGGGCGTCACACGACTTGCGCGGGAGGATGGCAGAATCACGTACGTGTGCCTTGCGCGAAAGCAGCGGACTAGCGAGGCGACGCCACGCGCCGCGCGCATCGGTCACACGCTTGCAACCGTCGCGCGGGAAAGAGAGAAAGACAGTCATTGGTTGTTGTATCGGGGCGGCACGCGACCGCGGGACGCTCTGATTGGCCGACTCGTAGGAGTCGTAGGTCTCTGGGTTGCTACATACTCCCCCTCCAGTTCTGGAGAACGCCCACGCTCCTGGACTGGGATACCACTAAGATCAGCATTAGCTGGACGTCCGCGTTTTCGTTTAGGATTAACGGGTTTTGGTATGGATTCGTCGCTACCTCGGTAACGTGTAAGGTCTTCAGAATGATATTTCCCTAAATCTATATTGGGTTGTTCTGTGCTTGCGATGGTGTACGTTGTTGGGCTTACCTTTTTTGTGATCTGGTAAGGGCCATCTCGACGAGGGTAGAACTTGGAAGTGAGGTCTTTTGACCCCTTGCTTAACAAATGAGATTTTAGCATGACTAAATCACCTACCTCGAAAGCGTCAGATGGTCGGCGCGAAGCGTCGGCGTACTGCTTCGTCTTGTCCTGCTGGATCTCGACGCGTTCCCGAACAGCTGACAGTGAATGCAGGAAGTTTTCGAGGTAAGGGGTCACTTGTGGGATAAAGTTTTCTTTGGCTGTGATGGCACGAAGGTCGTGAACGACCTCTGTGGGTGACCGCATCTCTCTGCCAAAAGTCAAATAAGCCGGTGATTTGCCCGTTGTGCGACATTTCGCACTATTGAGAGCAAAACGGATCACTGGTAACTTCTTTGGCCAAGAGGTGTGGTCATCTGCCACGAGATGGGCCAGCATTGCCTTAAGATCGCGGTTTTTTCGCTCGGCAGGGTTAGCTTGTGGATGATATAGCGGGATAAAATTTTGTTTGATGTCTAGGACTGACATGCATTGTCGCATCACTGCGGAAACAAACTGAACACCGTTGTCTGAAATAACCCTGCGAGGTAAACCGAACCGCATGAAATATTCTTCGATGAGGACGTGAGCACAGGCCTCTGCTGTTGCTTCTTTTAGAGCAAACAGCTCCGTCCATCGGGTAGCAGTGTCTTCAATGAGAAAGATCCACCGCTCCCCCTGGTCTCCTTCCGGCAGTGGGCCGAACAAGTCCATGGCCAACACCTCGTTCCGCTGGTTCATGACTGGTGTTTGGAGTAGGCCTGGAGGTTTGGTGTTCTTAGCCTTATACCGCTGGCAGTGGATGCAGGCCAAGACATAATCGGTGATTATTCTCCGCATCCCTGTGAAATAATACAGCTGTGCTGCTTTCTGGTATGTCCGATCGATGCCTGGATGACCAGCTGTTTGAGAGTCGTGTAACTCCTTCAAAATGGCTGCAACTTGGCCGGCAGGTATGACTAATTGCGGGGATTCGCCATCGGAGTCCGGATTGAAACGGTACAGAACTCCTTGATCCATGAGGTATCCCCTTTCTAACCATCTTTTAGATGCAACATCATCAGGTCCTTCTAGCTCTTTAACAATCTTATCCATTTCAGGGTCCGAAGTCTGTTCTAGGCGAAGCTGACTAGGTGTCTTGGCGGGTAGATCGCAGATAACAGAACAGACACCGCAACTGTCGCTTGTATCGCTAGAACAAATCGGTCTACTCAGCGTGTCTGCAACAACATTCGCATTCCCTGGGGTATATTGGAATTGGATATCAAAAGATTGGAGCTTTAGAGCCCAACGGACTAATCTACCTGCTGGTGATTTCAGTGATAGCAACCAGCGTAGAGGCTGATGATCACTGCCAATCACGACTGGTTGACCGTCTAGGTAAGGCCGAAAACGCTCCACCGCCCACACTACAGCGAGTGCTTCCCGCTCTGTGGTTGAATAGTTGCGTTCAGCTGCGTTGAGGAGTCGGCTGGCATATTCGATCGGCCTTTCCTGATTGCCGTCGCCCTGTAATAAAACTGCGCCTAAGGCGTAGTTACTTGCGTCAGTTCGCAGAATGAAGGGACGACTGAAATCGGCTTGCACCAGTATTGGAGCTGTAGTCAGTAAACTCTTCAGCTCGTTAAATGCTTGGTTCTGCTCTGAACCCCAAGACCAGACTTGACTTTTCTTGGTCAAGCGAGTCAATGGCTCAGCGACTTTTGAAAAGTTAGGTATGAATTTTCTGAACCATGAACATGTTTGTAAAAAGGTTCTCAGGTGCTTCAGATTACCTGGTACCTTCATCTCAAGGACAGCACTCACCTTCCCTGGGTCGGTGGAAACACCTTTTTGTGTTATAACGTGACCGAGATATTTAACGCTTTCTCGGGCAAAAGCGCACTTCTCCCTATTTACATGGAGGTTAAACTCGGTCAGACGTTTAAAAACTGCCTCGAGGTCTTGCAGATGCTGTTGGTATCCCTGAGATATAATCAACAGATCATCTAGATATGCTAATAAAGTTACATCTTGTAAAGCAGAGCAGGATCGGAGACGATCGATAAGACGCTGAAAGGTGGCTGGCGCGTTTCGGAGGCCGAACGGCATCCTTTTAAATCGGTAAGTACCTAGAGGACAGACAAAAGCTGTTTTGTCTCTATCAGCTTCCCTAACCATCACCTGCCAATATGAGGATCGAAGGTCTAGCGTACTCATGTAGCAGTTCCGTTTTGTGCTCTGAAGTAACTCGTCGATGCGTGGCATCGGATATGTGTCAGCTTTGGTGACTGCATTCAAACGCCTGTAGTCGACGCAGAAGCGGATACCACCGTTGGACTTCGGCACCATCAGCGCCGGTGAACACCAAGCCGATTCACATTCTTCTATAATGTTATCTCGTAACATCTTACCTATTTCCGCTTTCATCAGCTCCTTTTTCGAAGGATTTAGCCGGTAAGGAGGAACAGCAATTGGAGGATGCTCACCTGTATCAATGCGGTGTTCCGCATACGGTGTTGGACCTCCCCCTGCTTTAAAGACGGGTGCGTGCCTGGTGAGAACGGCAGCGAGCGCTTGTCGCTCAGCTGGTTTAAGGTGAGTACCTTCATCGTCCCTAAGTATATCTGTGGAGGCGCAGGACACGTCACGCGAGGTAGGTTCGAAGAACAATGTATGTTTTACTGTATCAAAGTTACTAAAATACCAGACTTCTTTGGAAAAATCTATAACTACTCCCGCGGCGGTTATAAAATCGATACCTAACAACGTCTCGTTATTTGTAGAGTCGGGAAAAATTAAAAAAGGAATCGTTATAACTGCCGTTTCTAAGCACACGTCTAACGTGGTGGTAAGTACGTCCATCGTACGGATTACACCGTCGGCAAGCTTAACTTCGCGTGTCGAAGAGCTGAGGGGATGACCCTGACGTAGAAGGAGAGTATATAGCGTATAACCCGCAATGCAATGTTTGGCAGCCGTGTCTATCAACGCAGTACCGGTAAACCCTAAAATTGAAATTTTAAAAATTGGTCGTAAATCGCGACCAATAGAAGGTCCCGAACGATCGTTACACAAACATACATCGGTTAAACATAAATGAGCATAATTACAAAAAAAATTGCAAGAACAGTTTTGCCCATTATCCTTTACATTATTACAAAAAAAAATGCGAGGACAGTTTTGTCCATTATCCTTTACATTATTACAAAAAAAATTGCGAGAACAGTTTTGCCCATTATCCTTTACATTATTACAAGAAATATTGCTAAAACATTTTTGAACATTATAAGACAAAGATTGTGGAATAATATTGGCCCTTTGTATGGGACACGAAACACCGTTATCACTTTCACACACAACATTATTATAGTTATCGAGAGAGTAAAAAGATTCAGACGCGTTATTTGAATTTAAACTTTGACCACTAGGTTGTTTAACACTCTCACCTGGACTCTGCGACGCCTGTAACTTACGGCATTGCTCCTTGGCGTGGCCGAACTTCTTGCAGTAAGCGCAGGTAGGCCGTTGCCTCCTAGTGGAGTCCTGCTTCGATGGAACAGGCGCGGTCGGAGCGGGCGGGCTCTGCGCCGCGCCGGCGCCGCCACCGGCGTGCGCCCTGTCGCGGGCGTCGCGGCTGTTGTCACTAGCGCCCACGTTATCACGCGAGGCGGATGGTGTAGACGGCGTTGATGTTGACGGCGGTTGCGTTCGCCGGTCACTCGTCGTGCGTGTCATGATGGTTTTTTCGTCGAACGAGTCTTCTACAATCCGTGCGTGGCGGAGTAAATCATTGAAGTCATGACATTCTTCTCTGCGTAACCTTTTCTTAATTCTGCTGTGCAGGAGACCGTAGGTCATATCTATCTGTGCCGATTCTGTTATATCACCCTTGGGCAAGCGTGCGAAAAGGGCGCGAACGCGTGCCACGAATATGTCGGTGTTTTCTTTGTCTTGCGGCGTGGCAAATATTTCAAGATATATTCGATGAGGCGGTCGGCGGTCACCAAAGGCACTTATCAAGTTATCCTTGGCGTCTAGCCATGACGACACAGAGCATTTAATGCCTTGCCACCACGTTGCCGCTTCGTCCTTGAATAAGTAGGCTAAACCGCGTAGGATGTTTGAGTCCGTAACTTGCGCGCAGTCGCTGTATGCCTCTATAGCGTCTATGAATGCATCAACCGACTCCTTCGGTCGGCCGGAAAAGGTTGCTCTGCAGCGAGCTAGGGTGTTGTTCCCTGATAGCGCGAGTGATTCCGGGGTGGATGCATTCGCCCGCGATACCGAGGTGAGCAACTCCCTGAACGCTTCTGTTTGAGAGCGCTGGAGAGAAGCGATAATCATCGCCACGTTTTCATTAGAGAACGTAGCGTTTGCATCGGCACGCGGTGAAGAGAACGGGTCGTCGCCATCTTGACTGGCGGGCGCCGCTGGCGGCGTGTTTGGTCGCGAGAGGACGGGTAATGCGTCGTTTGCATCATCTCTCCGACTCAAACTAGCCGCTCTACTCCTTGTCACTGGCATTTTTGTTCGTCACTGCAAAACGTTCACTATGTAGACACTATGCACTCCCTACTATTGTCACACGAAAAACACGTTGGAGCGCCACATATGAGAAGAGGTTTCAGGGGATACTTAACAGAAACTAGTCTGATAATTAATATTGACAGTTTATTCGTCAGTTACACACTTTTACATTACAATAGTTCGGAAATAAATGTATTTCGCGGACAATATCGGCGCAGGGCGTCACACGACTTGCGCGGGAGGATGGCAGAATCACGTACGTGTGCCTTGCGCGAAAGCAGCGGACTAGCGAGGCGACGCCACGCGCCGCGCGCATCGGTCACACGCTTGCAACCGTCGCGCGGGAAAGAGAGAAAGACAGTCATTGGTTGTTGTATCGGGGCGGCACGCGACCGCGGGACGCTCTGATTGGCCGACTCGTAGGAGTCGTAGGTCTCTGGGTTGCTACAGGGTGTATTCAACTGCATCTAGTAACACTAGATAAGGCTAGCCTTTGCCCAACATAATCATATGTATTGATGATAATGACTCAATATCTCCATATCATTATTCTCATCATTGATTCTCATCCATTTATCTTTGTAATATCAGACATGACGGGGAATATTGGAACTGTGTTAATAATATTACCCCTCAAATTAGCAATTTCCTGTATTTGGCAACCTTGCATTTTATAGTGAACTTTTTACGATTTCGGGAATTTTCAAGATAATGTAGGTAAGTACCTTTTATTTTCATCAATTTAATTATTTCTCTAAGATTTAGTATGAATCATTTATATTTAACTATAATGCTCCGACTTTCGGTATCTCGGTTCACACGTGCAAAGCGATGGCAAAATAGAACGTAGAGCACAGAATTAACACGGTATGGATGAAATGGCGGCAGGTCACGGGAACAATCTGCGACTCCCGCTTTCCCCTTAAACTAAAGGGGAAGATTTATAAAACAATGGTTAGACCTGCTGTCTTGTATGTTAGATATCAGAATGTTGGGGCCACAAAAGGGATGAATGAAAGGCATTTACATAATGGCAGAGATGAGCATGCTTAGGTAGATGTGCGGTGTTACGCGAATGGATAAAATAAGAATGAGTCCATAAGAGGAAGTCTGAAAGTGGCGCCGATGACTGAAAAGTTGTGTGGAAATTGGTTGTCGGTATGGGCATGTGATGCGGGGGAATGAGGAAAATGTTGTGAGGAAGGTTTTGAATATGAATGTGGAAGGATATAGGTACGAGTAGAAGAAGACCAAAGAAACGATGGATGGACTGGGTTAAGAATGATATGGTAAGAAAGGAGGTGTCTCATAAGATGACGAAAAACAGATAAGTATGGAAGAGGAAGACATGCTGCGCCGACCCCAAATGAATTGGGATAAGGGTAAGAGAATGATGATGCGCTACAAAGAAACACTACATCACATTGAAAAAATAATGACACAAAAGAATCGGACAAAAATAAACAAACACCCGCGACAAAACTTTTAAATATTTCTTTTTTACATTGGTTTCTATACTCTATGACCCAAGAAATTGTCGATGGTTAGCAAAGTTCGGTTCAGACACACTACAATATCAATATATCTAGCATTAATAGATGCAGATGAAACAACAAGATACGTTTTCATCTTATGTTAAAACGAGATGACAAATCTGGATTTGGAGTGCGCTCCTACTTTTGTAACATCGTTGCAAAAATGCCGTCAAATGCCGTGGTCTTGTAAATTTTGATTTGCTTCCCGCCGGCTCTTGACGGTTTGCTTTTGGCACGTGCAATTTTCAGTAGATTTTAGTAAAAATACAACTTCGCGCAAACAACAAAGTTTAACACTGATGCTGACAGTTTGCAAACATTATTTCGGTAAGTGTTTCCATGTTATTTTAGCGTCGTACGTAAGTTTTAAAGTTTGCACGTGTTGTAAATTGTAGACAAAACAACCATTTGCATTCGCCAGACGATATAGCTACGATATGGTTTTTTGGATACCTTATCCATTAACTAATTTTGTTTTATTCACATCTGGATGTGAAATGGATCGGTTTGTTAGAAATTTTTGGCGGATATGTTGATGGAAGCGGCAGCGTCATTTGTTTTTGTTTACCTCCAGATTGTTAGCAGTGTACAATGTCGCCTTCCCCAATCCGCTGTCGCGGGCCGTGGAAGATACACAAGCGTTCCTCGGAGCCGGACAGGTGGTTGGACGAGATGGGATTTTTCCGTAAACACACTGCTAGGGACTCGAGCTGCCTGTACCGCGCTGTCTCTGAGAACATGTTTAACACCCAGCGATACTTTCACAAAGTTCGCCTGGACTGCGTTCAGTTCATGGCTACTAAAAGACACCTCTTCGAAGGGGTAGGATACACCAATTATTTGTGAAATACAATTCAGATTAAGGCAGAATGATAACATAAATACTTTTGTTTTGTAGTCGTTGAATTGTCCGTTTGAAAATTATCTCAAAGAGATGTCAAACCCATCTGAGTGGGGTGGTTTAATTGAAATATCGGCCATGAGCCATCTTTATAGGTAAGAATATTTTCACATGAAGTATTGACTACCCGCTTCTTGATTTATAATTTCTAACATTTCTTTTCATTGACACTGTGCCTAATACAAGCTTGGAAATACTCTATACATTTGATTGTTGGATGAATTTACTCATCAACCAAGTGCATAATCCATGCAGTGCATCCACTACATTTTCTAAATGATATCAGCATACCTTCATTACAAAACATAATATCCATTGGCAATAAAAATGAATCACCTCAATATTTATCATGTCTTGTACTAAAAATAGCAACTTGTGTTAGGCACAAAGCCCAAATAAAATAACTTGTCATTAAACCTTGCAGACGAGACTTTGTAATATTTGAAGCCAACAAAGGTCCGCAAACAAAAATATGCAATGGTTACGGGGACCCAATATACCTGTTTTACTCACCTGACACTAAGCATTTTGACGTGGTGTATACTAAAGATTTCATTAACACATCATCTTTTTGCCAATGTAAGTTTATTCTACTTAAAATCTCTAAAACATGTTTTATTATAGGCAGTGTTATTTTTTTACCTAAACTTAATACAATGTTTCTCATCAATATTAAGAATTCTTTGTTGTCTGGGCAACATTTGTAATATTATGAATGCTGACTGACCTGATTCATGGAACTGAGTACTTGGGTGTTGGCAATAATAAGTGTGTGGCTAAGCAAAACAAAACAAAATACTTGTCATAGGGCCCAATATTGTCTGGCAAACAGGTTGATTCCGAATTAAGCTACTATTCAAATACCCATGAACATACTGATTTATTTATATACCTTTCATATCACTTGAAAATGTTGTTGCATCCTTCACTATGAATATATATCAAAAGAATGAAACTCATTGTTAAATACATTGTTAAAATGAAAGCCATATTTTTTTGGCCCGTATAGTTTATTGAGAATTAACCAACAAAAATTGGTAATAAATGAGGTTTGTCAGCCAATCCTGTTTCAACTTTTCACTTTACTGTCAGAAAACGCCAACAACTGGCAAACTTAGTTCCTTCCGTTTCCCCTAGTCTTGCAGAACAACTCCGTTTACTGCATTCATTGTCTCAGACCAGTCACAGAAAGTAATAGCTACTATGATTGATGCAAATAAGTGGATTTCCATAATGTTTTTCAAACTACTTCTATATTGGCAAGTCCTCACTTCCTGTTTTTTCATTTGCATTTCTTTTACCTTTATCTATTTTTGAATACAACACTACTTGCTCCTTAAACCTAAAGTGCGACATTATAATTATAGCTCTGGTATACGAAATACTTTATGATGGTGTCTACCAACTAAAAGACTTGTCTTACGCTGTCGACAAAATGCTCCACGACAAAGTTCCTAGCAATCATATCGAGTACTTCATGTCAGAGAATGTTGAACGTCGTAAAAAGCAGAAAGAAAGGGCTAAGATATTCATAGAAGCCGCTGACAATGACAAAGACAGAAATAATAATGCTTTGGCGCTAAAATGTAAGCACCATACTGAGGATTTGGAAAGAGCTAGTCTTTTGAAGGAGTCTCTAAGCATCTTTGTGT
This sequence comes from Diarsia brunnea, assembly GCA_949774965.1. Taxonomy (NCBI): domain Eukaryota; kingdom Metazoa; phylum Arthropoda; class Insecta; order Lepidoptera; family Noctuidae; genus Diarsia; species Diarsia brunnea. Next base: position 19,206,202 of record OX459010.1, read on the forward strand.
TCAACCGCAGTCTGATACAGCTTGAGAATGTCTGCATGAACTGCTTGAACGTAAACAGTGCGAAAGACTTGCTTGATAATGGGATCACTCCGTTTCCATACAAGGTGGCAAAAGCCTTAGATCCTGATATCTACAGGAACATAGAGTTTGATGTTTGGAGCGAGTTGAGACGAGGTACTCAAGTTTTTTCAATGATTGGAATAGGAACAGAAACCCTATACAAGCATGCTATTTATATTTCGCTAGATTGGAATAATTTTCAGCGACCTTGCGGTCGTATTCAGTATTCGATCGATTGGACGCTTGGTTAATTCGTCCTCTTTCATTATTAACTGGTTACTCGTATTCGTATTGTGTACTAGATTTCTCGCGCGAATTTCTTGTTATTTCGTTATTGGTTTTCGTAAGAACGGAAATGTCGGGTCATTCTTTATGTAACGAGGTCAGACCATCAATCCCAAGATGTGTTTTGTTTGGGCGTTTCAGTTACCTATTCCAGTTCATTTTGAGGGAATTATTTTAACATACAATTCACCTATTTCGGTACTTATGAAATGGTATTACAGAAATGCGTTATGGCGCGAGATATTCGGATGGAACGACTCTGCAAGTGGGCGTTAAATGTTTGTGCAAACTGCAGCCCGAGCAGTCAGTCCCTTACCACTGCCACATCCAAGAAATGAGACCCGAGGCTGGCCCCTGCCTCGTGTTTATCGAGGAGTTGGGCGAGAAGCGAATAGTGAACTTTGAGCAATTGGAACCTCTTCCCCTTGAGGAAATAAGACCCTGGGCCCCTCCTTACAGATACTCTCGGGCTCATTCTCAGTTCCTGACCCTAAGCCAAATGTTGCAGCAAATAGGTTCGACATTCTTCAAAATAATTTCTTTATACTTGCGAATGCTTTCTAAACGTTATTTTCAAATTGCTTTCCCCTTTCACTACTTATTTTACACATTTTTTTGCATTCAGCACAATTTTGTTCTTAAAAATAGTGTTAGTCTGTCACAAGCTTATCAACACTTCCCGTACTCAATGAATGCCCCACGCCAGGCAACATCACACTGAAACAAGGTCTAAGCAAGGCTCGAAACAAATCCAAGGTTGCCACGGACGATAAGACTCCAGAGAAACCAACCAAGCCCACCAAAGTGTCGTGGAACGAAGAAACAGAGCTATCCTTCCAAAACAACGTCGATTTCACATACCAACACCTGGACTTTGTTAACTTTGAACCAATGCCTGTTAGTTGTAGCTAGACACAATTAGAACTAGGTTCTGGGTGACTTGTAAGCATATCACTAGACGAAAACTTATCTCGACGCAAGTTTTCCGAGAAATCCTGTTTTATAACAATATTTTTCTCAAGAAAAACTGAAATGGCGTTCTAAAATAAAATTCTGCGTTTATTCGTGAGTGGAGCCTTCGAATCAACCTTTGCTCTCTATTTATAAGTCAATAATATATTACATTTTTCAATTAATAATACAGCTTAATGCTGCTTAAAGCTACATGGCCATACGCATCCTTACGCCCGCCCCATCAAATACATTAAAGGGCATCCATATTTGCACATTGATTTTTAATCTACCTTCAATGAAATTATGCAAACAGCAACATGTCATACGTTTCGTTTCTTCATTTACATATTTTATTCAGTTTCTGTTAACTACTGATAGGACAAACTATTCAATGTTTTTTCTTTATTATTATTTAGGAAACTTTTTTAAGTTACTATAAACCTGAATTAACTAATATTTATACGAGTTTTCGCTTTCGGAAATGTTGCTAAAAATTATGATAAAGTGACGTGCTTATAAATCTATCCCACCATATCGTAGCTATTCTAGAGGTAATCAAATTGGGATAATGTTGTGTTAGTAGTTTAGTATTTAAGTAGTTTGTATTGTTGTTGCGTTGTTTGTTTTAGTATTCTAACTTTTCGTCGATGGTGGAGTAAATTACTGACAGGAGGAATAAAACGGTACCTACATTACTATACCTTCTCTTTAAAAAGCTTATTAGTTTTTCTTTTCTTAAAAAAGTTTTTCTTAAAACGTTTCTGCGTGTTTTTACTTAGTACCGGCTTTTATTAACTTCCTTCGCTCTTTTAATCATGTCACGGAAGCTTTTTAGACTTACACACTAACTTACTATAGTTCGCTACATAATGTTGTTATCAATCTTAATATTACATCGGTCAAGCAAAGAAAATAATCAAACAGGGTTAGTGCATTATATTGCACCGGGCACCGGGCGGCCCGCGCATGCGCGACGACGTTGCCCCTCGCCGGCTCAGCGTTCCCCATTGGTCCGCAGAGGGCACCAAAGTAGAAACTTTTATTTTAAAAATTGAGTTGCAATCAATCATTTGATAAAAGCATCTTGTTCGTATCGCACGTGTACCCCTCCAAATCCTACAACGGACCTGTCACGTACTATTATAGTAGTAAGTTTCTCTTTTTGCTTATTAAAGTGTCTAGTAATCATCTTGTGCAGAAATGCGCCGCGAAGTAATACTAAACAACAAATACAAAAAAAAATAGATTTTTGTCTTTCTAACTGTCAGTAATTTAACTAAATCTTAGTGTTAGTGGCCTTCAGTTTGTAGCAGATGTTATATTGGTGAAATGTGTGATCAGGTTGAAGTTGAAGCCCTGATGGTGGACTGCCGGCCGGGCGCGGGTGCTCCGCCCCACGAGCTCACTCACACCCAGTCGAATGGCGGAGCGCCTACTGAGAACCACCACACCCAGGTCAGTATAAAATTGTCAACATTTTACGATATTTTCATGAAGAAATTATGTTTTTTAAACCCAGCACATAGCGCGGCGCCGGCGTCGATATTTGTTGGACGCCCTTCAAATAAGTATGATACGGCAATTTTAATTAATTTAATATTAGAAGCTAGTCATTGCAAAAAATATGACTTAGGTGCTGCTTTTATTTTGAAGTCATTCACCATTTTACGATGTAATTATACAGTAGATAGCCGTCATTGGCAGGGATTTAACTTGATTTACTTGGTGAATTTCTGTAATAATTGGTTATTCAGCTATTTACTGTTGCTAGATGCTGGCATGAGTAAATAATTACATAGTTCTGTTCTTGTATCTGACCAACATTTTGTCGAGGCAAACGCCATTTTTCACTTGAACAAAGGAGGGTCAGCAGACGAAGTTAACTTGCTTTGCCAAGTGAAAAAAAAATAGGGATTCTAGCTATTCTCATAATCTCTGATTTCTGTGCAAAATTTCCGTCTTAACATTCCAGAAATATAGTGCCACGTGTGGGTGGGATACAAACAGTTCTCAGAATTTAATCTCGCGGCCATTTTGTGAGCACCTAGATGTACTCGATTTGACAAATAAACTAGTTTATAATGCTGCCAGACATAATCAGTTTATTTTACCGCAGTTTTCCGAGTCTCCAATTGAATCAGCACTCAAATCAAATTCAAGTGATTTGAACGGATGTTGTTGCTTCCGTCAACCAGTCTTCGCGACTAAAATAAGATTTAAACGTAGACTTTCTGAGCGAAGAGTTTATCGGATTTTCTGAAACCGGATGTCATTTTCTTCCGATAAATAAGTAAACAAAAATATAACTGACTTCATAAACATAAAAAATGAAAAATAAACTTTAAAAGAATAATTAGCTTCTGAAGTCGGTGACTGTTTGTTTGGTTTCGTTTTTTCTTGTCGCGATTACAATAGTGCTAAGAGGGTGGTTATTGAGTGTCAATTGTAGACAAGCAGTCGGTCGGATGGTAAACGTAGGCCGTATACAGAAAGAAAGCTGGTAGCCGGCGCCGATCTACCAGCGCTTATAGGAACCGGTCCATGCTGGAAACCGGCATTTATATGAACAAGCGGCATTTATACGGCATTTATACGGCCTAAAGCGGGAGCGTCGGAGACAGAAATTGAGTGATGAAATGTCTTGGAGTCGATTCTGCCTGTATTACTTGAACAATAAAGCCGAGCCGAAGCAAATAATTTTAAAATAATACACATAATTATTCACCTTTCATCCGGCTCGTCCCGATCGCTTATCTCCGTTCGGAACTGACACAATCATATTAGGGCCGAATCGGGAAAATTCCAGCTACAACCCCCAGGCCTTTTACCGCCCGAATATGATTATGTCCACACAATTCGATTAGGCTGCCGGGCTGGCCTAACCTTGCCTGCATATAGCACCCCTAGGGCAAGAGTATGCGTGTACCAGAACGGTGCGGTCACATTTAAGGATATCTGTATAGACTTTCATACTCAAGCGAGATCTAAAAACCGATTTTCAGTAATAAATGAATCTAATGTCATGATCAAAACGGTGAAGGAAAACATCGTGAGGAAACCGGCATGTCTTAGAACCATAAAATTCGAAGACAGGTGACATCTACCAACCCGCACTGGGCCCGCGTGGTGGATTATAGCCCATCCCTCTCCTAGAGAGGAGGCCTGAGTCCCTGCAGTAGGAACATTATAGGCTGATGATGATGATGATGAAAGAAAGAGACCTTCATACTCAACATACCAACAACAACCCAAAGCCATCATCCAAATCGTGAACAAGAATCAGTGGTTCCATTTGGGTATGGGACAGCCGAATATTATTTCACGATTACGTTCTCTTAGATATTTCCAGTATTACCTTTCTGATACATACGGTACTATACTTCCATGTTTTATACATTCGAGTTGTAATTGGTTATTGTTTTTCTAGGGACAGGCTGGAGGTAGCGGCGACATGGGTTCGCACGGCATGAATTCGCCGGCGTCGGTGCGTGCCTCGACACCCGCCAGCACCAACACCATGGCCACCTATAATACTACTAGTAAGTGCTTAGGAACATTCTAGAAAGCTGAAAGAAGACTTATGAACTTTGGGCCACCCGATATTTCAAATATATTGGACTAGCTAATGCCCGCGGCTTCGTTCGGATGTCGGTTATTGCAACTAAAAGTAATCTTTTTATCCTCTTCAAACCCTTTTTTTTTTTTGGGGTTGGGAAATCATCAAATAACCCCTCCCGAGATGTCAGCAACATGAAAGTGGCCCGCAAGGGCCAACTCTCGTCGGGGCTGCGGGTTGTTCGAAAGAGATCGCGGCCTCGGCACAAAGGGCTAAGAAGGAACATGGGTGGTTTTTAGCCAGTAGAAGTCGGATACTCCCTACCTCTCTGGCCAGAGCGGGAGGAGTCATTTGACGATTTCCCACAACCCACAAAAAAAAAGGTTCCCATTCGTTATGGCGTTCTATGGAGGAGACCGTTGTCCAGCAGTAGTCGTCTACTGGCTGATGATGATGACACCCAAATCTGTGAGAAGAAATCGAATTGTGAAAAGTAGCTATACATCTGCTTGATTCTAAGGCGTGCTACAAATTTGTTCGGCTATGAACAAAAACTATGGTGGCAGACAGATGGACGAACGAACTGATGGACGGATAATAAAGCAATAGTCGCAAAACTCTCACAACCCTTGCGCTTATCACAGAAAATCTGCGCGGGTCAATTAATTTTAAGTATAATTTATTTTCCCTTCATATTTTAAAACTGGCTTAGGACAATGGCGAAAAAGATCTGGAGAGCGTGTGGGCGGGATGGCATAATTACGCCAAAAATTAAGGTTATAGTTTTTTTTATATGTTTGGGACGAGAATCGAATACTGAATACCTTTCCTTAATATGTCCCTCGTTCAATCTAACATACTGTATTTCAAGGATTAATGAGTATACAAGTATTAAAGAATCAAAGAGACTAATTAAATCCAGGCCGGTCGATCTCCCCACCCCTTGACATCATTTCTTTGTTAGTTACAAATAAAGGCAAGGTGAAGCAATAGAGCTGTTCCGAAGGGTTCGCATTCACAAAGGGGGGTTCCATACAGGTTTGCTTGCATGACGTAATCATTGATGCTGATACTACGTCTTATTTTTACACCAACAACGACACTGTACTTTGAATCGTGTTTCTGTCGTTGTCTCTTGTTAAACACGTCTATTTTTTCCATTTTAACTTAAATTGTGGGGAACCCCATTACTATTGCAAGCCCGCATTGTCCCACAGAGACAATTGTCCAAAAGCAACGGTGGCCCAGTGGCGGTGGCCCCGACTTACGAACAGTAAGTCGTGGGTTCGAACCCACCCAGGCAAGCGCATTACTAATATATTTCATTACCGCTGCTCTCAAAACGGTGAAGGAAAACATCGTGAGGAAACCGGCATGTCTTAGAACCAAAAATTCGAAGACGTGTGACATCTACCAACCCGCACTGGGCCCGCGTGGTGGATTATAGCCCATCCCTCTCTTAAAGAGGAGGCCTGAGTCCCTGCAGTGGGAACATTATAGGCTGATGATGATGTTTAAGGAAAATAACTATGTCGTCCAGCCATCGCGTGCATCGCCTTCGTGGTCTGCCGCTGCACGTTTACTGTTTCTGATATAATACAGATATTAACAGAACTAGAATATGCGTTGTATTGTAGGTAATACAGTTAATTTCACGTAAGTTGTAATAGCACTCGTAGGAAATACTATGATGATCTCCATCGGACGTCGATCCAGATGATGATGGCCAGAACACTGCCTCTTCAGCTTCCTTACGCAAGATATGTGGTTAGAACAGTTATTTTCGGTAAAATATATTTTTTTTCTTATCAAAATAATTTCGGATCAAACCCTCAAAGAAACTCAGGCCGTAGTATCAAATATTTTAGCCGAACAAATTGCGAAACACATTATTTTCATTGAAGCCCTGTAAGTGTAGGTCGGGATAAGGAAAATCTAAAGGTAACATTCATGGAAAGGGGAAAAGTTTTGCAACAATTAACTTGCCCTTTAGAAAATGTGACGGTCGGAGTTTGCACATGTTTCTTTTATACAAACGAAAACACAAAAGTTTCGAAACGGTATAAGTTGTGTAGGTACTTACCAATTTGTTTCACGTTTATGTAAGCTGAAAGAAGTATTGTATTGTGAGTCATACTGTAGGTAAATCTAAATCAAAACACAAATATAATTATCGTCTAATTGGATCCTTTAGAATTGGATACTACAGTCGCTAACAGAGAGTGCAGTACACTATAAGTACAAATAATTGTTGCTACATGTCCATCTCCCTATTAATCCTTTACCTGGGGACCAGACAGCGTGTTTTGGACAGGGGCATAACACGAGGGGAGGCAAGTTATTGAAAACGAGAGATCGAAATGAGACCCGATGAAAGGGGGCGCGGATTAAAATTTGCCGGCGGGAGGACCGTGTGTCTGCTTGGGGAGATTTATTTCGTAATTGGAGACTAAATAATTGTCGACGGGCTTACCTACGTATAGTATTCATTTTGGGGGAACGTTATTAAGTCGTATCTCTATGTTGTTTATTAAAACTGACCCATGCATGCGTGTGTGTGTAATCTGAGTGCACTTTGATGTTCTGAGGGGTTGTCCGTGGTAGTTATTGGGGTACGAAATGCTTTTATTAATTATTAGTCTTGCGAAAAATATCGATCTATGCTGTGTTTTGGCTGTCGTGTGTGGACATGGTGAATCATTTATTTGTGTATTGGTCTTCCGATTGTTGTAAGCTGTAAGACTTCAACTTGAGGAGGAATAGGATAGCGTAATTCTAACAGTTCTAAGTAAACGTGTTTCATTACGTGCCTACCGTCTTGTGAGATTTTTGAGAATTTTGTTTTGACCTACTGCTATCTGCTCCATTTCGGCTGTAACGTCACATGTAATATCCGAGGCGAATCTATTGCCATCAATCGGGCACCAAGATATTATACGAAGATATTCCTGATGGAAAAATCCAACAACACTGCCCGACCTGGGAATCGAATCCAGGAACTCATACTCGCAGTCGCGCTTACGACCAATAGACTAAAAAGGCGGTCTTCATGGTCTTCTCTAAACAAATATCTTCTTCTGTAGACGTGATGAACCCGGGACCCGCGCCTCCCAACAACGGCCTCTACGCGGCTCACACGGGGGCTCCGGGCGCGTGCGGGCCCTACGTGTGCGGCGTGAAGGGCGTGGTGTGGTGCAGCGGAGCGCCCGGGCCGCACGCCGGGCCGCACGCCGCGCCCGTGCCGCACGCCGCACCCGTGCCGCACGTGCCGCCGCCGCCTCCGCCCGGCGTCAACCCTCACGTCTTCAAGAGCGTGCAGGTTAATGGATCTGACTTGCCGCTGGGTGGTGAGTACGAGACGCGTTTCCACTTTTCTTGTTCTAGGTGGTGGTATTGGCTGCCGGGGCTGCGGGAATGTTCGAAAGAGATACGGCCCTGGAACACATAGGGCTAAGAAGGAACAATTGCTGGTTTTAGTTAGTACAAATCTGACTCTCCCTTCCGCTCCGCCCTGAGCGGGATTTGATGAATTCCAATCCATAAAAAAGTGGTGCTTTTGTTCGTGGAGATAACATCACATAGAAGTATCTGATGGATTTACAATTACACTACCGAAATCAACCACTGAATTACGCTCAAAAGTCATGCTTGCGTCCAATAAAAATCGTCTTTATAACTTCAAAACAAACTGTCGATATACAGTTGACTGGGTTGATGCAACATAATAACTAAATTTCTTCTTCGCGCAACCAGAGAGATCCGCGAGATTAGCAACAACCGTCTCGGAATTATAGCGGTTAGCTGCAATATCACACCAGACACAACACTCGTTGGGTGGCAGGATCCTCCCTTTTCTATGAAGGATGAGAAACTTTACACCCTGTTCGTCATTCCTCTAATAAACCTGCCAACTAAATACCAAAACACTATTGTGCGTGCTTTTTACACGACTGCCCCAAAAAAAAGAGTGTTATGTTTTTAGCGTTCATGTATGTATGTATGTATGTATGTATGTATGTATGTATGTATGTTTGTTTGTGAGTTTCTTTATTCCACCATAACTTCTAAACGCCTGAACCGATTTTGATGTATGTGGTATCGTTAGATTCATTGCGTCACCCCGGGTAACATAGGCTAGATAAAATATCAAAAAACATAATAGGGTGACCATGGTTTAGAAAAAAAAAGTACTTTTAATTTTTTTTTACTGAAATTTCAATGAAAAATATAATCATCGTCTAGAACTTATTAAGTAGATTACAAAAATATACCACAGTAGTATTCAATATCTATTGTTTACTAGTAATACTACTCAACAAATGATATAGTGACATTTTAAACCCGGGATCCGATACGAATAAGCTACATATCAATAGATTCTCTGTAATGAAAGAAATAAAACTGGCTAGGTTACAACTCCCAAATCCATCTACGACGGCACCTAAATGGTTATTTGTATGAAAAGTCAGTATGCGTGAATCAATTTACTTGTAACATGGCAAAAATATTAATTTAAAGAAATAATAATATTTGCAATAATAGAATTTTCACCCCTTAAAGGGTAGAAAAAGAAGATCAGGGTAGATTTTGGTATGGACAAATCTGACTGCGAGATTCAACTTGAAACTCATTACTAACACAAATGAATAAATCATTACGTGTGTTATAAAACAATAGTTTAAAAAAACCGTGCGAGTTGAACCCACGCACCAAGGGATCTGTAAAAGTTTTTTGGTACCTACTATACTTAAAACTGTTTGGCACTACACTTGAATTTCTTAGAATGTTAACAAAATATTCAAAGTTCTTATCATTGTATGTAAATTGCATGTATATATTAAATTCAGCGTAAATTGTTTACAAATAGATACCTACATGAAATGAAAAATGTTTGTAGGTATAAATTACGCAATTAAGTCATTCAGATCATTTCACACGTTCCTGAGGAACAGGGTCTTGATTGACGGATAGGCATACGGACAGACAGACGGAAAACAAAATGTACATATTATTAGGGTTCCGATTTTGCCGACCGGAATCCTGCGAAATGAAAAAAAACACATTTTCCCCCTTCTGGGGGAGGCCTATGTCCAGCAGTGGACGTCTTATGGCTTAAATGATTGGTTATAGGTCAAAATATCGATATATCACTAAAAGATATGAAATAAAAAATAAATAATTAAAAAAATTAAAAAACACGCCTGCCATGACAAAAAGTACCATGACAAAAAGTACCTAAACTAAAAAATAAAAAACAAGTCAAACGAATTCAGCGATGAATGGGAGCACGGTCGCGTAAATGTATTCGAAAATGGAAAACTGAAAACTAAAACTTTTATTGCAGTCGGGGGACCTGTAAAGAATTGTTCCACCGAACTGTCCCCCGACTGCAATAAAAGTTTTAGTTTTCAGTTTTCCATTTTCGAATACATTTACGCGACCGTGCTCCCATTCATCGCTGAATTCGTTTGACTTGTTTTTTATTTTTTAGTTTAGGTACTTTTTGTCATGGTACTTTTTGTCATGGCAGGCGTGTTTTTTAATTTTTTTTTTTGATGATGTTTTACTTTTAATGATTTTCGTGCTATTTTTATTTGTATTATTCTCTCATTATGGGTATTTTGCACGAAATCATCATCTTCCTGCCCATATCCCATTCTATTTGGGGTCGGCGCAACACGCTTTCTTCTTCCATTCTTCCCTGTTACACGTCAAGGTGGCATTTACTCCTTTCTCATTCATATCATTCCTCACACAATCCATCCATCTTTTCTTTGACCTTCCTCTCCCACTCCATCCATCAATATTTATATCCATCACTTTTTTAGTCACATTCGTTTCATCCCTCCTCATTGCATGACCATACCAAGATGGTGCCACTTTCAAACTTTGCACGAAATAAAACACATTTTTTTAAATTTATTTTTTTATATTGTTAATACTGAAAATAGTATATTTACCATGTTGTCCAATAGTGTTAGTGACCATGTCAGTTTAAAAACTTATATAAACATACATATACAAATTTATTTTCATTCACTAGTTATGTCAAGTGGTTAAAGTGACCTTTTAGACAAAAACTGCTTGTGTTAGATCATTTCGCTTTCCAAAGGCTAAAGTTACGTGATGCACACAATGTTGAACTTAAGTTATCCAAAGTAAACATTCGTGTCCCCTAGACATGCAAACACTGCGCTACTACTTCAACATCGGCGTGGAGTGCGCGCACTACGCGTACGGCGTGCCCATGCCGCCCCCGCCCCGCCACTACTCCCCGCGCGACCTGTCCTGCGACATGCAGCAGATCTCGCTCCACGACCGGCCGCTCATGAGCCACGCCGTCCCGGAGCCCAACCACAAGCACAAGCCTGGACCGCCCAACGACAAGCCCCAGATGAACCAGGGCAAAGGGAACGGACAGCGACCCCTGTTGGGACCCAGGTGAGATATACAACCTCTTGGATGTCACGGGGCAAATTTAATCAGCTCGTGAAACTCTGCAATGGGCTAAAGTTTATGAGTTGTTGTTTAAATCAAAGTGTTGCTGATGTTGTACTAACTTCTGCTCTCAACATTCTTGTTTATATTTCCTCCTGTTATTTCCAAAGTTGGAAACGTGACTTTACCTCTTTATAATATTAGTATTAATTGTCTTATTCATCAGAAGTATGGAAGAAGGAGACATGCTGCGCCGACCCCAAATGAATTGGGATAAGGGCAAGAGAATGATGATGATGATGATGTCTTGTTCATCATCTTCCTGCTCTTATCCCATTCTATTTGGGGTCGGCGCAACACGTTTTCTTCTTCCATTCTTCCCTGTTAGACGTCACGGTGGCATTTGCTCTTTTATATATTCCTCGCACAATCCATCCGTCTTTTCTTTGTCCTTCCTCTTCCTCTCCATCCATCAATATAACTTTTTAAGTCGCATGCGTTTCATCTCTCCTCATTACATTAACAATACCAAGATAGACGACTTTCTTTCAATTTTTCTGTAACAGGCGACACTTTTAAACTTCCTTTAAAATACTCATTCATTACATACCCATAACGTTAGCCGAGTTTTGCTGGCTAATTCGATTTGAACCTGTAGACTTCTTTCTCTGCATGATATCTTCTTGATAAGTCAGTCGGGCGCTCATCACAAACCGGCAATAAGTGATGGTAAGTCTAAAAGTCACACCACGACCTACCGGTACTCTATGAAGCTGTTCAACGGGTAACAGCAATTATTTCCAGTATTATTCTACAAAGGAGTCCAGCCGCAGTCTTCGACCAAAGTCAGGTGACAACAGAGTTTTCTTATTCCAATTCGCTTTTTATTTGTTTGATGTGCTTTTGTTTTATTTCATGCCATTAATTTATAATATTATTTGCGAAATTTTATGTCGTTTATATATTGACAACAGATTCAAGCGCGGTGGAGGCAATCAGGAAGGCAACAACAATAATAACCAGAAACATAACAACATGGGCAACAAGGGATCTAATAACCGGTTAGTTTATTTTGTACACAGATGTTTTAGAACTATGTGATAGCTTTTTCTATTGTGTTAACAACAGATAAGTTGTGGTCATACCGCAAGGTGACTTAGTTTAACTTAATTCATTTAAATTGTAATGTTTGTGTTTAAGTTACAAATTCCATTGGTAATAAATGATAGCCTCATTTATTACCAATGGAATTTGTTAGTAAACGAATGGTTATTATTTATTTATAATTTCAACTTAACCATCTTTATTTACAAACTTCAAATTACAGAACAAAAATTATAATAAAATATATACAAGTATCAAAAAGAAAAGGATTAATAATAATTTTTTTAATAATAATAATTTGTTTTTTATTTTCTCTCACAATGGTTTTGCAGCGCATAACAGTTTTGAACAAAATGAGATTCACATTGTGAGAGCTGGTGCCTGACGTAGGTTTCGAAAAAACCTGTATTACAGGTCACCAGACCCCACTTAGTGGCATCATTAACAAACAGGCAGGTAACAGTAACGTAAGGTAGGTACAGGGCGTCAAAAAATTCGTCCACGCTGGCAACAGGAAAAGTACCCAGAAGGCTGGCTGCATTCCCATGTTGGATGGCAATGCTGATTCTTTGGCCAAAGAATAGGCCAGCCCTCTGGTCACGTGATGAGTCGACCAACCGCCTAGCAATTTCCTTAAATATTAGGTGAACACTCGGACCCCAAGGCCCCAGTGTTTCAACCCCAAACGGCTCAAACACATAACTGCCAATTAAGTTGTTGTATTTGCGCCGTTTGAGGTTTTCAGCACCTGCAGCAGCCGCCCCGGCACAGGACACCGTGCTAGGAAGATGGGATGGCGCAAAGGTGTCGACGCAAGTTGCGTCCCACACCAAAGGCCTACCCAACTTCCATGGCATTATGGTCATACCATCTGGTCTCTTCCCAGCGACGCGTGCCAACCCATTAAGTTCCAAAACAGCAGGCACACCGAATGAGATCATTAATGCTGGCGTGCCGCGCAATGCGACCTGCGCTCTTACTGCAGGAAAGGCCATGGTTTCCGAGGCTGTCGACTACTTCACCACATTGACAGCGATGTGGAGAAACTACCACAATATTGATTTATTTATGTCAGATCAAAACAAAATGTTACACTAAGTTTTTTTGAATCCTCAGTATCATAGTTAGACAGCTAAGCTTGCGGTGTGACCTGCACTTTGAATTTTCTACTATAATAATATATTATTTCCATAAATATGAAAACGTTGGTTTGTTTGTCCGTCAGCCGTAACTCCCACGGCGAGAACCGCGGGCCTCACGCGGGCTACGGCGCGGGCGAGGGTGAGGGCCTCATGGAGCAGCAAATGATGACACTGCCCTACATCCCCTACCCGCCGCCGATGTACTCCATACCGTACTACCCCGTGGAGACCGACCCAGGTAACACATACAACATGATTATGTACATCTTTTTTGTTGGAGGGCGGGATATCATCAAATGATTCCTCAATGTTGTAGGGAGTGTCAAACTTTTACTGACTAAAAACCACCCATGTTCCTTCTTAACCCTTTGTGTCCGAGGCCGCGGTATCGCTTTCGAACAACCCGCAGCCCCGACAAAGACGATTATGTAGATCTGTGACTGCATTTTTTAGCCCGAAGAGCTACATCCACCGGCCACCTGCTGCCGTAATCTGTTACATTACAATAATATTGTCATCTACTGGGTACAAATCCAGGTTCCGGTCTGCTTGACTCAGGAACTAATGATCCAATTCTAAATATTCTTTCAGAAAGCTAATGTAAAGTTTTGAAAGAACATTTTTCATGGGTGCGGCAATAAATTATATTTTTATCAGGCACAATTAACCGATTTATAGCAATTTTTGCGAACAAAGTGCTAGTCAGTCGTATAACAATATGGCACAGAGACTTTTTAAGCTATAAGATCTTTTCCTGTAATTTGTATGTATTTCTTGCAAATAAATAACACCGTTTTCCCCCCGAAGGGTAGAAAACGAATATTTAGGTTCCAGCCAAAGCTTGACCCACTGGTGAGAGAACATCCTGGATTTTACGTGTAGCAACACTGTTTTGTACCAATTAGCGCCCTCTATGGCACGTGGAGGGAAGCTATCGTCGCCTCCCCTCCCTCGCCGCGCGGTCCTCGCAGCGCCGGGCGCTTGCGCTCCTCAGTACTTATGAGCCAGCAAGATTGTTAAATCTTAGTGGGTCAAGCTTTGGCTGGAACCTAAATATTCGTTTTCTACCCTTCATGGGGGAAAACGGTGTTATTTAGGTGTCCGAGCCTTCGCTTGACCCACTGGTGAGAAGTGTTTATTTTCTGCTGGCGCTGCGATTGGACGTACTGTGATCATAAAATCAAACCCGTTCAGAGTATTATTTCGTTTTAATGTAGGTAACAACTTAGAAAGTAAACAACAAATCAAAATAATTATGATTAAAGAAGTTACAGACTTTGACTCCGAATCACTCGGCTAGTATTTTTTATTATGATGCATTACATATTAATCAGAAAACATTTAGCTAGGTCTATTAGTTCCTATAGTAAATATTTGGCTATACTGGTGAAAAATAATCAGCAATGTTAATCGTGGATCGGTTAGTTTCCTGACGATTACTAGTTTCCTTAAAATAATGTCGGAGGAATGTGTCCTTGCTTTGCCAGTTGCCTCGCTTCAGTATTTCATCTAGGTCCATGGAATTATTTTTCCAATTGGCGCTATTAACAGCTGATCGGAGGCTGCCAGGCGAGTCCTGAATATGAGCATCTTTAAAGATTGTTCTTATCCATCCGGCTATAACGGTGCGGGAGGCCGGACCGACTTTCCCTCGCGTGGTAATGAAAAGACTTGTAAGATTATTTTTACTTGACCTGCGAAGTTCTGACACGGTTATAAGATTTTCAATCCAAAAAACAAGATTCAACTTGTGGACCTCATTACTCAACAACTTCCAGCCTGATTGGCGATAAGTCGCACTATCTGTTTTTGATCCAAATTTTGGCCAGAAGATTAGAGAATCGTTAACTCTTTCAAAAGAACCGGCGCTGATATCTAAGAGAGTCAGGTCGTGAACCCTTCGTCCTGTAGCCAAGAGTAGCAGAATTGCTACATGCCGAGACACTTGAAATATACTGTCGACATTCACGGTGTAATGTTGAAGATATTCAATTAATTCCCCGATTTCCCAAGTTAGGGATTTCTGAGGGGGAGGTTTACTTAGGGCTATGGCCTTCAGGGTTTGACGAACCAAAGGATGTTTGTTGAGCTCGTTTGCATTCATTGGGTTAGCGAAAGTAGTAACTACTGATTTATGGACGGCTATAGTACTAGGTGCTAGTCCTATTTTCGTATGTAAGTGACAAATGAACTTAGCCAAATCGTTTGGCCCTGGGTTTTCGGTATTACAGTTATTCTGAGTTTGGGACCACTTTCGCCATCTTTCCCAGGCAGGCTTATACGTTTTTAGTGTTGATTTTCGCCAAGAAGATTCGAGCAGCTTTTTGTTTTCCTCAGGCCAAGAATTGATTAGACCGGACCAGCCAGAACCTTCCAGACCTGCAAAGACAGTTTGTTCGCTGCTACAGGGGGTTTTTTGGTTACGAGATCTACTAGGTGTCTGCGGGTGTGCCAAATTGTTAGAGGTGGGCACAAAGCTCGTTGCCTCAACTCGGCTTTCCAGAAGGTCTTCTCCCATATGGGCACCACTAGTAGATACACTCCTGTGCTCTTCTGTAGGTGTCGTAGGACCCGCGGTACTAGAGCAGGTGGTGGGAATATCCAGCCTAGTTCGTAATTCCACGTTCGACTGAACGCATCCACAAACACACAGTTCTGGTCGTGCGCGTTCTCGCTGACATAATTCTTTACAACCGCAGATCTTTCGCTTGCGAAGAGATCTATTGAAGGAGCTCCAAATCGCCGAAAGATCACGTTTAAGATGTCTGCCGTCAAGGTCCATTCGGGCAATTCGTTTTCTCTGGATAGGCTGTCGGCAATCAGGTTGTATCGACCCGGGAGATATCGGGCAATCAGATGTATGTTGAATGAATCTGCGAGGTGGAAGATCTTGAATGTCGTTTGGAGGAGTCTTAAGGACTTCGTACCTCCCTCTTTTGTTATGTAAGCTACTACGGTTTTGTTGTCTGTTTGTACCATCACTGTTTGATTTACGAGTTTGGGACCCATTATCTTTAGCACTTCTGTAAGCGCCCATAACTCCTTCTGGTTGCTGTGCCACTTGCGTTGCGTTTGGTTCCAGAGGCCACTCAGCTTGACTCCGTTGACCGTAGCTCCCCAACTTAAGTCGGCTGCATCCGTGCTTACGAACATGGTAGGATCTTGGTGATGTATTGGCGATTTTCGCGCTATGTTCTTTCTCCACCACCACAGTTCTGCTTTCACGGATGTGGGCAGCAAGTGTCGTTTGTTGCGGTTCTCCTCTGGGAGCTTGTTCGCTTCTATCTGGAGCATTCTGCAATGTAGACGCCCGTATGGTACTACGCAGGAGGCGAAGTTGATGTTGCCTAATAAGACTTTTGCTGTTTGCCACGTCCACCAGTTCCTTCGTAGAGTATCTTCTAGCAGAGTACGATTTCTGGTTATTTTGCAGGACGTGAGGCTTTTGGTGTTGTTGTGCGTATTCCATACCAGCCCTAAATACTCCAAATATTTTGTAGGGGTCAACACAGACTTTTCTTGATTTACACACCAGCCTAGCTTGACCAGTTGGTCCGTGACATACTGAGTTTGTTTTTCGAGAGTATGAGGGTCCGTGTGCATCAGTAAAAAATCGTCTAAGTAGACGATTATCCGAATAGATTGTTTCCTGAAAACATTTGCCAACCAGTTAGATACATTAGCAAACGAACAAGGAGCAGTTGCTAGTCCGAAAGGCAGACAAGTCATTTCGTAGGTGACATCAGCGTAAGAGAAAGCTAAATATCTCCGATGGCCTTTAGCAATCGGGATATGAAAGTACGCTTGAGATAAATCAATTTTGGTCATATCTGTGGCATTCAAGCATTCTGGAATCCTGTGATGATTTATGAGACGGAATTTAGGAGGACGTAAGTACAAATTAAGACTTCTTAAATCGAAAATTGGTCTATTTGACCCGTCTGCCTTCCGTCGGAGGAATATGTTGGACAGAAAGCCTGTCTTGTGATGACACTCGCGTATTGCCCCCATTTGTTTTAACTTTCCGATTTCTTTCGACATGTCTGTCGAAACTCTAATTTTGTATCGGGCGCAAGTGTCCCTGTCCAGTCGATAAGATGGCGGACGTTTTGTGAATGGGATGCGATAACCAGATATTATTGACAGGATACAGCGTGGGGCACCTAGGCTCTTCCACTCGTGATATTTAAAACTGACCTGTCCGGCTTGAAATTTAGTATTTTTTCGCATCTATCGCCTTCTATTTTTCGGCGGTGGACGCTGATTAGAGAAACGTGTGTTCGCTCTATCGGAGTTCCGAAAGTTCGGTTTACGAAACGGCCGCTTTTCTTTAGGATCCTGTTTGTTTTTAGGTTTTGGTACAAATTGTGAAGGTTTTTTAAACTTTCCTGAAAACACCTTTGATAGCCCTCCTTGTTCTTTGATTAAGTCGGATAACTGCGGTTCCGCGAACAGGTGGGTTGTGGAAGGTGGAATGGCATGCAATAAATCGCTTATCGTTTTATTCTGAGGTTTGAAGAGGGCTCTTTTTTTGCTCCAGAACCTCTGCCCTTTTCCCGCAAGTGTATTGGAGGAGAGCATCCGAGACTTTTCGGAATGGAGCTTTTTCTTTCATGGCCAGGTTTTTCGTCAGGTACGCTTTTACTTCCGGAGGCGCGCTGGTACAGGCATCTATAAATTCCTTGCGCTGTTGCAGCAGACCGTGGGTTATAGCTCCTAAGCACTGATCCATTTTTTCCAAGACTGAGACAAGTTGCCACTGAGGGGAGACTGTTGCCAGATGTCCATTGAGTTTAAGCGCCGTGAAGACAGGTGTTGCCTGGAATTGTTTTTGGACTTCCGCATATCGAATGTTTTTCCAGCCGTCAGATTCCAATTTTTGACAGTGGGTACCTTCTTCCACTAATTTCTCAGACGCTTTGCTGATTTTTCCTTCACTCTCTTTAGTCTCCGGTGCAAAGTCAAGAAGAGGTTCATCTTCTATATCTTCCTCTTGTTCCTCCACTAAGGGTGGTGCGTCCCAAGCTTCTTCTGCTTCGTCAGCTGTCGAGTACGACTCAAGAGGTGCATGAATTTCAGTCTGCAAGGTCGACGGTGGCGGACGCGTCAGGCCATAGGTCAGCTCACACAGTCTTCCTAAGATTTCATTCTGTTGGCGCATATAGTCTTTTAAGGATTCCGCTGAGAAGTTTTCTGTCGTTCTATGGACTTTTGGGTCTGGAAGTGGTTCCGGACTGCAATGTCTTTTGGAAGCACGAACCAGACGTGACATTGTCTTCTTCGGCTTCAGCTTTCAGAGCATCCGAGGCTTCCTTGCGTGATACTAGGTATGGCTTTAGGGATAGTAGGATGGCATCAAATTCATTTTGTACGCTGACTGGATGAATTTTCGTCATTATTGAAATCGGTTGGTAAATCAGAGCTAAACCGATTGGCCACTCAAGCAATTTTCTTTTAAGTTTTCTGTAACGTCGTTCGCTAAGTGAATTCCCACAGCGGAATATTTTGGCTAGGCGCACTGTAGGTATTGCGAACCGTAGCCTTGCTTCGGTATCGGGAGCTAAGGTTCCACCGAACAGGTCCTTATATTTGATAGCATTTACCACCCAGTCTCGCCAGTTAGCTGGGTACAATGCATCCAAAGTTTGTAGTAGGCTTTGGTAAAAAATGTCATCGGCTGCTGGTGGACGCCAGTTTACAAGCTCTCCCATCGTGGTTGTCATCTGCAAGCAGACAAGCGCAAACTCAAGTTGTAGCCAAAGCATAATGCGTAGGCGAAGCGGTGTGTGCATGTCGCCTGGGCAGACGACGTCGCTCGGATTAAAATTTCCGTCTTGTTGAATTTGAATTGTCGTCTGTTGGCCCAGGCGACACGTCGTCTGTTGGCCCAGGTGACATGTCGTCTGTTGGCGCAGACTACACGTCGTCTGTTGGCCCAGACGACTGACGTCGTCTGCTAATTAACTTTCAGGCGACAGTGCAATACCATTTTTCAGATATCAGTTACACATCGTTACTAGGGCTTTCCTAGCAGGATAGAAGTGTGCATTCATCCATTAATACCTATAGGTTAAGGTATAAACCAAATCGGGGCTTTCCCGATTAGCGAGGTACGAGAAACAAGTGAACAGGGCTTTCCTGTTTTGTTTCAAATAAATTCAATATTATAATGAACATACCTTGAATTATAGTGAAGAAATATCCGAAATATTTTTCGTTCTCTTCGTAACAGTGTTAACACGTTAAGAATCCAAAACGTACTGAGGAGCGCAAGCGCCCGGCGCTGCGAGGACCGCGCGGCGAGGGAGGGGAGGCGACGATAGCTTCCCTCCACGTGCCATAGAGGGCGCTAATTGGTACAAAACAGTGTTGCTACACGTAAAATCCAGGATGTTCTCTCACCAGTGGGTCAAGCGAAGGCTCGGACACCTAAACATTTGATTTGGTAACAAACGACCTTTTTTCCAGGTATGATGGGAATGATGAGTGGCATGACGTACGTGGGCTACGACGAGTCGGGCGGCGTGTACGACGGCATGCAGCCCTACTACCCCGCGCCGCACTACCCGCCGCCGCACCCGCACACACACCACCTCGACCACAAGTAAACGGGGACATGTACCGACGACAATACACACTCATTTGGCAATAACATTGTATAAAAGTTCGATCAAAATACGGACGCGGCTTGACACCGGACACGGACAGATACTTTTGAAGTATCTGTCCATGTCTGGTGTCCATAATCCTTTCGTATTTGACCGAACCCTAAGGGAGTAACCACACTTATCGACACGGATTTGGCTTGAGCCGTTCACAAAGAACTTTATGTCATGTGAATAAGACTTCATCCGCCTTCGAACTCAATGTGAAAAATATGGTGAAACGTGATTGGCTCAAGTTAATTCCGCGATGTCGATATGTGTTGTTAATTCCTAACTCGCTCGCACGGACTTTAGGGCCTTGGTACAGTCGATGCAAGATCAGATACAGGCAAAATAAAACTTATCTAGCTGGATCTGATAGTCCCAACTAGTGGCAGCTGGCATTCGTGACGTCATCCAGACTTGTAACAGCTAACATCGACACTAATATTCTGAATTCCATATTCTCGTGTGCGCGAGCAATCATAAATGAGTGTTGTAAGACTGAGGTTTGGGAGACACTTGTTCGGGGCGGCTCTTTCGGTTCGCAGCGTATGTTACCAACAACCGACTCGCGCATGTGTATAGCACCCTTAAAAAGACAAAGTATTTATACTGGAAGTGATATTTGAAAAAAAAACATTCAAAATATACAAGAAAATGTCCAGACGAAAAATTCAAAATTGTAATTCGAAATCACCTCCAGTTTAGATGTAACTGTCTTAACTCACAGTCTATTACTCGAATAATCGACTAAATGTATTAGCGACTGATTATATGTAGCAGCTGGGTACTCTTTACAACTTTTTACAATTTCTAATATCTTGTGAATACTGCTGCGTAATGTGCTACGAAAATATATCTGTCAATTATGCTTTAGTCGATTATTCGACTAATTTAGTCATTTTGAATCGGTACATCTCGATAAATTCTTCAAAAAGATTCGGCAATGTTAAGGAACTTGTAAGGACTAACAAAGCGGTCTTAACACCTCGTTTTGTAGTCTATATATAACGCTGGCAATTTTGCTTTAGCTCACCACATTCAAGTGACTTTTTATTTTCATAAAAGTAACGTGAAATTTTTGAAGAAATATACTGTATCTAGTGTTGATTTGGATGTCATTGCAAATTACAAACTAAACGCATTCTTGTGTTTCTTGCATTTCAAAATTCTGTCACTTGAAAGTGGTAAAACTTCACTGGTAAATTTAAATTCTTGCTGTTTGAATTGGACACATCGAATACCTAGTTGTATTTTGGTTGTACAGTTGAAATGCTAAGCATTTAAAAATATCATCAGTTTTCACTCCAGAATTTTTACACATACGCCATTTGCCAAGCTAATTGTTTATGTGTAAAAATATTCTGTGCTGTGTGTCAACTGAATATGCACTGGAACCATCAGAAAACTACACTTTCGGTAAACTTTGTGAAGAAAATCGTCAGAATACTAAAGCATATCGTACCAAGAATGTAAACATCGCAGATGTTCCAGTGTATGTTCCACCTAACAACTTCATCGACCGAGATGCATTCGATTTTTAATCAAACATGTATCTGGTATTTTTTTTACAATTTTAGTTGACAAATTGATATTAAAAATCCGTGAGTCTCGGCCGATAACAACTTGGTCACCAACGAGTCTAATAAGACTCGGTTAAGGGCAACATTGGTGGCTAAAGGTTAGATAACAACGAAAATGCTCATCGAAAGACCAGTATACGAGTATAGACACTGACTAGTGGTCATAGGAAACATTCGGAAAACTAGTCAGTGTCCATGGTGCCGTGCTGTGTGTGGGACAAGCCTCGGTACAGTAACTTGGGTCAATTATGTCCTTTTCGAAACCGTCAATTCAAAGCGTTAATTTTCTGTATTTATTGAAAAAATATTTAGATCCTGTAAGGAAAACAATTTTTTTTTAAATAGTCCTGCATCAGATGCAAACAATTTTAGACACAGCAGGGCATGATTTATTTGTTATTTATTACGGTTTGGAAGTAAATATATGTGACAATTGTTGTCGTGAAATTAGTAAATTTACATTGTTTGTGTACTTAACGTAAGGAGTGAGTTGTCGTTGAAAGTGAGAATAGAAACGAGAATGTAAAAGCGAAGTGTGAAACGTTTTTTTGAACTCTTTAAAATTCCCGTTAATTATCGCACACCTCCTGTGATCAATTTGGACTGATAACTTTCGCATTTTTGTACCCAACTTAGTATGCTATATAATTATTATATAGAAACATTTTCCATTTTGAAAAATTTTATCCCTGACGTGTTCATTGGTGCTGCAAAATTACGTAGAACAGGGTTGGCGTAATATATTTGTATGTAATAACGGCGTTAGACATTCATACAATGTTGCGTAGTAATTAGGCACTGTATATCATTCCTTGTAACGTAAGGTGAAACTGTACATTGTAAGCCAATTTAACGTAGTTTTTAATTCAAATTTAAGTTTGTTTCTTTAGTTTTTTAGTCGCTATTCACAACACGCGCTCGCATTTATATTATACATGCCTTACCTGGGGCCTTACAAGGACCTACCTAAGTTGCAATGTTAGTCGAGTCGTGTGTAATGATAGTTTATTATTTGACTTAATTTTAGTTTATTTAGTTAGTAATACGTCAGTACGGTTTCACATGCCTCAATTTACGATTCTATTAAATATACCCAGATCTCAGGCTCACGATGAAATCGCAGACCTTTAGAATCTCGAAAGATAAAAATTCAGCACTTAGTATTAAAAAGTGAATTAACGATTCTCGATGATCTCAAATATCATTTGTAAGAAAAAACCATGGTGCTTGGGTAGTCTATTATATTTCTCTTGCTACTTAAATTCACTAACATTTTATAATAATGCGGGAAAAAAAACCCTGTTCAACAACTAATAATTATAACGTAGAGCTATCATTGATATAATGGTCCACTGCTCACAGAGGATAAAAAAAAACTATTTTATTAATAATTTTCTCTAAATCGCACCTAGTCTCATCATTTTATTCTAAGTTAAGTGCATTTATCGCGTCTCAGAGGCTGAAAGATCAAAGGAGCCCTGTACTTTGACTCCTTTTTGGGAGAGCCGTCAATATGTATTAGTGCGTGATACCTTATTAACATTTCCTTACGCTATTATCTTGTTTACGCTTCACTCGAAGAGGGCGTTCGGTTCGGAACCGCCGGAATAACCGCAGCGCTGTACTCATCGCCTATCGATGACTGAATTGACGTGACGTATTTTTGGAGTGTTTATATGAAAATGCGGCTGTGATTCGGAAGTAATCTCAGAGCTTGGAAAGACGATTTTGGCAGATTTGTAAGGCTTAATATAGATGTCGCTTTATGTGTCTGTAACCATATTAGATGTTAGGCCTGTGTCTATTATACCTGATATTTCTTTCCCCTTTACTTTGATCGTCTCTTGATCGCTACATGTACCTTTCTTAATAAATCCATCCATAATTTTTGATCCCTACTTTACTCTTCAAATACCCTTAAAATATTATACCTACATGTATTTAACGTACAACATACGTAACAAAATCTTGATGTTTGTATAGCCCATTGTTGAAATTTTACAAAAAATACAAAAAAAATAGGTGTTCTCTATAGGTATGTGTCATGTTTAAATGTAAAATGATTTTTCAATGTTTCAGTATTAGTTTTAAATCACTAGGAGTTAGAATTTTATGTTAGTTGTTAATTATTGTTTACGTATCTATAGTTTAGTATTACTTTATTTAAGTATACCGTCAGTTACTTTGTAATCTCGTCAGTTAGGGCGTTAAATATATATTTCTTTGTTCTCACAGTAGTTTAAGAAAGTGTGCCAAGTAAAGTTTGATGTATTTTTATGTAAATTGGCAGTTACATCCGTAATCTCGATCAGCGTGACTGCCAAACAACTAAATTCTCGTTGTCATATCAGCCTAAAGATACATACTTACTTACAATAATTGTGTTGTGAATAATTTTATACTTTATGGGTAAATGTATGTCTAAACTGTATGGTTTTACAGTGCTCAAAGATAGCGTTATGTCCGCCTTTGGGATGTTATTTGTATTTTTTTTTTCCAAATTCCATCAAATAAATGTCAACTGATTTCAATTTGTGTTATTATTTCTTTATTCTTCCTGTACCTATATTCATCAATAATTAATTTCCTACAAACAAACAATTGACTTTAATCTCTTGAGAAACTGAATAACTTCTGTTGCTGACTGTAGTACTGTACACACCACATCCTAGTTGTGAATTAAAATTCACCAAGTCTAGTCTAGTAGGGTTGAACCTCGTCTAGCAATATAGAATCTTATTTTACATGCTCCTATATGCTTTTCTGTCGATGTCGCTCAGAACCGCCATTAGCTACAGCGCGAAACAGCGTGCTGCTGACCGCAGCACGAATGACTTATTTGGTATAAGTATTCTTGATAGAAAAAAATAACGAATCGCACAAGGCACCCCACAAATGCACTACACATTTCTTTGTATTTTTTTCACTTGAATGTAGCCAGTTACACTCGTGCCACCAAGGCGAATCTATTCAAACTGATAATTTATCCAAATGAAGGGACAAAGAAACATACATACAGGTCAAACACTTAACCCTCCTTTTGGGCTTCGCCGCAGTCGGGTGAAAATGTGATAACATGACACTTATGGGGTCACCAGACCTGCTGGATGGTTTTTAGCTATAGCTGGAAACGGCAGGTAGTGCTGCAGCTGTTGTCGACGTAACAGCCAACAATACTACTCTGCCTATTGGTCCGCCGCGTGCACTACTACTAATCATGGAGGAATAGGCTAACTATAAAGTAACACATGTTTGATAGTCTAAGAGCAAACACCAGACACTACTAAACGGTTATCCTGGTAAAGTAGCTTTCAGCTCTCTCGTCTTTTCCCAACTATGTTGGGTCGGCTTCTAGTCCAACCGGATACAGCTCGAGTTGAGTTAATCAGTAATGGGAATAAGATACTCCGTGGTCAGACTTTCGGATTTCTGACTAAAAGTAACGACAGCTAAATATCTACAAATAATGAGAGCCATAACTAACGGCTCAATATACTTTCCGAATCACGGAGTAAATGGAGTCACTGCTTAACCTTATAGATCGACCCGTGCTGCTGTTATTATTTAATCGCAAGCTCCCAATGAAAATCGACTATTTAGAGAACAATAGTCATGTTTATGTCACATCACTACTGTTTTGACTTTTGGTAGAAGGTCCAAGTTTGACAGGTAAATAATAAAATAACCTTTTCGAAATAGTTTTTTCTAGATTATTTACGTGAGTAGACAACGGTTACACCAATAAACATTATTTAGTTTAATTGCTTTGTAAAATATAACAGATTTTTTTTTACAGCCAGTACAGTTTTCCTGTACCGGCTAAATCCGATGACCGATCGTTCCCCCTTCAATGGGTATTTATATTGTTTTTGTAGCGTAAATTCTTATCGGAGCACGAGTAGAGAAGCACAGAAGTTTTATTGTACGTTGGTACGCAGTTTGTGACTAGTAAAAGAGCTCTTTAATGACCGTAGATCTTATAATGAGTACATCTATACGTGGTGTAAAGGAAGGGGACTATCGGGAGTCGTCTGACCTTGGGCAAACAAGCGGTTTGTTAACATTCAGAACTCGAGAGTATCAATAAGCCTCTTATTTGGGTTCATAGCGAGCCTACTGCGACAGAAACGCAGCGTTATATTAGTAGGTAATCATATAACGTGTAGGTTGCTAAAGATTTAGATATATAATTGCTTTTCAATTGCAATCGTCGTTATTTGCTGCTCATCGCTTGTGCAATAAGGTAGGTGGTAGCTTTAAATTCGTATTGTTATTCTTATTATTTTTATTTTGTAAGGGTTACATCACTTAGTTTGAAAACGTCTTCTAATATATTATAAAGCTAATATTTTGTTTACAATCTACTACAGTCTAGATATAATCCCAATACTTTTCCATAAATAAGTACTTAAAGTCTTCTCTTGCCTAGTAATATAGATCTAAGGTGCCTTTATACTATACGCATCTTTTTACTGTCCTAGTATTCTAAAAATAAAAAAGGGCTCCTTATTAACAATGTAAACAGCGCTTTAACCTTTTGAACGCCACCGTCGGCTACAGCGGACAAAAAACGTAATTTTTTAAAACTCTGTATCTGCTGTTATAGACAAAATAGTGTCAAATAAGATAAAATATCAATTTTGTAAATTTTTGTGCCTTGGCGTGGGACGGGGCGCGATTTGTTTACGCTTCTGGCGTTCAAAAGGTTAATAAAACCAATAGATAGTAACTCATCAAATACCACAACATAATAAATTATTTGTGGTGAAAACCGTTAAGTAAACTTAGTATGATCATTGTTTGATCCCATAACAATTTAGCACAATTTATCAAGAGCACTTAAACTTTTGAAAAATCTCAAAAGCTATAATAATGTGCTCATAAATTGTTATCATTGGATAACAAATAATAACAGTGATAAAACACTTGTTATCATTTGTTATGTAATATATAATAATAATGTAAGTATGTAATATCAAAGTGGTCTGAGATATTTTTGCACTTATCAGTTGAAACTTGTGAACAACAATAATGATATCTGTCTAAAAAGATTTTTTTCTTTTTAAAAATAATATACTTTCTGGCGATTAAAAATGATTGACATTAAAAAATATATTGAATTACAATATATTATTTTATCCAAAATCAATTAATTCAATCTAATAAATAGTTATTTAAAATAATTTCATTTTTATTTATCTCATCCATATCCTAGAGGGGAGTTCTGAGTCCCTGCAGTGGGAACATTATATGCTGATGATGATGATGATGATTAAATTTATTACCAAGTTAAGGCTTCAAAAGTTAACTGGCAGACAAACAAAGTGTTAGAGTTACTTTCACATTTTCTATTAAAAGTCTAATAAGACATTAATTTATTTTCCAAACATTTTGTTTTACATCTATGCTGGAATTATACAAGGACACTAAAACGATCACCATGTAATCAGCACATCATTCTGAACCCCCCATGCCTCTGCACCCAACCCCATCAGCATCAGGAACAAGGGTTCAGGCTACCGGTGGTCAGGGCTCCAGAGAGAAGAACTTTTTGCTTCATTAATCAAGTCCTAGACCCAGCCAGGCTATGAAAGAAGTCGAGGACAGCTTACGTTAGTCGTCACGGTTAACATAACATAAAATCACACTAATCCCCGTAGGGTAAGGGGTACCTGACAAGTACACCCACTTGGCCGACCCGGGAATCGAACCCAGGAACTTATGCCCAGCACATCACGCGCTCAGCATCCTTACGGTTAATGGACTTATCAGTTCATTATATTCAAGCAAGTACTCGCCGACCGTCGCAGCCTGTCGGGGCTGCGGGTTGTTCGCAAGAGATCCCACGGTCTTGACATAAAGGGCTAAGACGGAACGACGAGGACGATAAAAGCCGGATACAATATGTCACTTAGTTAAACAGGGACAGTTATCTTCCATTGTTAAACTATCTTTCATTATTATATTTATAACTATGTATCTTTGAGATCTGCTTTTGTCATAACAATCAACTCAGACAGATACTAAATTAATTCTAAACACAAGTATAAGACTAGCTACTAGGTATCAATTTTCATGTCAATGTCGTAAGTTCCTACTTGGTGTTTCCATTGAAATGGACACGCCAATGCCCAATCATCGTCGACAACAGCCATCCCGGATTGGACCCGGTACCGGTGAGTCCAACTAGAGCTAAGAAGCATTCAGGTGACCAAGGAACACAGGTACATCATCATTCTCCTGCCCTTATCCCAATTTGTTTAGGTTCAGCTCAGATACTTTCTAAAAATATCCTCAGCATTTTGCTCAAGAGTCCTCATATCATTCCCACACTGCACTGCAGACAATTTTGTCCATATTACTTTCAATAAAAGTAAATTGCCTGTGGTGCTCGCGAATAGAGGGCAAACCGGGGTCCATAGCTGGTTGCCTTTATTGGACAATCACCCATTAACGTCCCAACAACAGAGGCATCGTAATACGCACAATGTTTTGCCAACTTTTGCATTACCTAGGTGGATATGCTAGCGACGAATTCCACTGCCAGGTTATTTAGGACTTCGACACAAACGTTTTCGCCCGTCAAAGTCTTTAATAGCATTAATAATAATGATGTAAATGCTCTGAGGACCAGTAACAGCATTGTTCTCGAAAATTAGCTATGCAAATTGCTCGGTGTTTCGCTGACGTGATGGGTTACCTCGGTATCTTGGCTTATAGCAGACCGAGAGACTTGGTGAGACCGGCACCGGGTGCGTGCGACTGTCGCGCGTTTCGTTACGTGACGTGCGATTTTAACGAGCGCCACAAGTTGATCAGTGAGCCTTATCAGACAAGTTTATGGATTGAATATCACACCAAACGATGACGAAGTAGGTCTAATTTCACACTTTGTTGAAGCAGTAAATAGCTGTTAGCAATTTAATTGAAACGGCCATATTTATTTCCACAAAAAAGTAATTAAGCCAACAGTTTGAAGGTAATTGAAATTCGCTCATTAATCTACAACGTGTTTGTGTGACGAAGTCTTAACTCTGGTTTTATAAACCAGAGTTAAGACTTCGTCACGTTAGGATATTTTATACGTAGGTACGTGATAAAAAGGAGTATATCTTCTATATACTTATAATAAATCTGTAGAGAGGTCAATTCTGTACATGATATATATTTTCAAAATAACTATCAGGGGGTAATTAGTGATCGATAGTGATGCCAAAAATGCAATCAGTAAAATTTTTGTCTGTCTGTCTGTCTGTCTTTCTGTCTGTCTTCCTGTCTGTATGTTCCTTATAGAAACAAAAACTACTTGACGGATTTTAACGAAACTTGGTACAATTATTCTTCATACTCCTGGGGAGGTTATAGTATACTTTTCATCACGGTACAATCAATAGGAGCAGAGCAGTGAAGGGAAATGTTGGGAAAACGGGAGAAGTTGCTCCATTTTTTAAGCTTCCGTCGCGTGTGCAGCCTTAATGGTTAAAGCTACGTAGAAATCATTTTTTTTTTTTTTTTTTTTTTTTTTTTTTTTTTTTTTTTTTTTTTTTAAAATAACGTTGCCCCCACACTAGGAATTTCTCCTGTATCGTGGGTGCGTATACAAACATTTAAACACACATACGCAAACACACCCAGACCCGAAACAACTATCTGTAGGCCATACAAATATTTGTTCCGTGCGGGGATCGAACCCGCGACACGCAGCGCAGCAGTCCAATCGCTCAGCCACTGCGCCAACCGTGCCGTCAATTTATGACGGAAATGTTCTACATAAAATTATCTAAAAAATATCCCACAACAGCATATGTCTATATTTTATGGTTGACTCACTATAACACGTGTAACTCCCGATAGCTTAGCAGTTCGGAGCTTTCTGATTATATTAAAATTTGTTTACTCTTACGTTTATAATACTCTCACTCATACGTAATTAAAAGAAGTTAATATTATTACCTATTCAATAAAAAAAGAATCATAGTAATCGGTATAGAAACACCAAACCTATAAATGAAATACGCTAATAAGCCATCGCGCGTGAATACTGAATCATGCCATAGGGATTATTTTTGTGTAACGGTTGCCGCGCTCGACGCGGGTCGTGGCGGTAGGGTATAAAAAGGCGGGGGTCCGAGCGCGAGCTTCATTCAATATTTGGCTGTTGATGCGTTCAGAGCGTTCGACCTTATTGACAGACAATAATTGATATTATCAAACCGTGCTTATCAGCGCGACTTTTAGTCTTTAAATAGTTTATTAGAATTTCTTTTGTTGTTATTTTATAAAATAGGTATTAGTGTAGATACTTTTATTAATTACAGTAGTTATAGGTATTTATTTTTAAGTGAAGTAGGTATAGGTAGATAGTATTTTTACTTTTTTTGCACAGGCGTTTCAGCTTTATTTTCATTTCTTTTTTGTTGTAAGTTGTACATATTTCTATTCTGTAAATTCTATTAGAATATTTTAGTTTAAATAGGCACTTAGATTTTAAGTGTAAGATAGCTATAGTTAGGACCTCTAACGTAGGTTATTTTGTTAGGTAACTGACAGCCTTTCCGTTACCGTCGATAAAAAATAAAACACACAATGCCTCCTAAAAAACGATTATCTTTATCTCGAACTTCGAGTAAAGCTAAGAGCATGAGAATAACGCGTTCTCAAGAATCGGCAGAGGAAAGAGCACATCGGTTAAACTCTATGAGACTTGGTGCCTCAACTTCTCGAGCCAATGAAAGCTCTCCAGAGAGAGGAATGCGATTAGCAGCTGACAGAGCGAGACGAGCTACATCACGGGCGTCTCAAAGCTCTTCTCAACGAGAGCTAAGGCGTACCATTGACCGAGAACAATATGCGTTATCCCGAGAAGCTGAAACTGCTGAACAACGAGAATTACGGCTTACAGCTGACCGCGAACGGCATACATTATCTCGCGAGTCCGAAACCTTCACTGAGAGGGAATTACGTCTGACAGCTGACCGCGAACGGCATACATTATCTCGCGAGTCCGAAACCTTCACTGAGAGGGAATTACGTCTCACAGCTGACCGCGAACGGCATACTTTATCTCACGAGTCTGAAACTTACACTGAGAGGGAATTACGTCTCACAGCTGACCGCGAACGACATGCATTATCTCGCGAGTCCGAAACCTTCACTGAGAGGGAATTACGTCTTACAGGTGACCGCGAACGGCATACACTATCTCGCGAGTCCGAAACCTTCACTGAGAGGGAATTACGTCTCACAGCTGACCGCGAACGGCATACATTATCTCGCGAGTCCGAAACTTACACTGAGAGGGAATTACGGCTTACAGCTGATCGCGACCGTCATATTTTATCTCGAGAATCTGAAACTTTTACTCAATATCAAGACCGTTTGACAAATGATAGGGTGCACCATAATATTATTCGATCTCTTGAAGACGAACATGAGCATGAACAACGACTAGAGTCGGGACGCGATTATTACAATTCTTTGAGACAAGAACGATTAATAACTTTGTCTAATGAAAGATTAAGAATTGAAAATATTCGGTCTCTTGAAACAGACGATCAGCGAGAGGCCCGTCTTACTGCAGACAGATTTCGACATAGTCTTAATGACTTAGATGTACACATAGAAGATCAAGCTACAAATTCGGTGGCGTGGTCCGACAAATATAAAAGTGGGTTTGCTTATAACCTCTCAATTGATTACAGATCATCTTCTGTAATAGGCGATATGAACGTAGTATGTTCTTTTTGTAATGCTTCAAAGTGGAGTAAGGAGTCTGCTGGTTTCTGTTGTTCTGGAGGTAAAATAAATTTGCCTTTGTTCGAAGACCCACCGGAACCTTTGAAATCACTACTTTTAGGGGAACATATGCAATCTAAACAGTTCTTAGACAATATTCGAACTTATAATAGTGCATTTCAAATGACATCCTTTGGTGCTCAACAAATCTCAGAAGGTCCTTTCATGCCTACTTTTAAGATACAAGGTCAGGTTTACCATTTGATAGGGTCCCTTTTGCCTGAAGACCAACCTAAATTTCTTCAAATATATTTTGTATCCGACTACAACGAACAGTCGAATATAAGAAATCAATATTTCCCGAATTTAAATACTGAACTCATTTCACAACTTCAGAACATGTTGCATCAGGTTAATTCGTATGTATGCAGTTTTAAATCGGCATTAGAAGCTCTTCCTCAAGATGGTGATAACAATTATAAAATTGTTATAAATGCCGATAGGCGTCCAACTCAGGAACACCCTGGGCGTTATAACGTTCCATCCACGAATGAAGTTGCTGTAGTATTGGTCGACCAGGAATGTGATAGGCGTGATATCGTTATACGTTCCAGAGACAATCGTTTGCAACGTATTTTCGAAACCCACAGGGCTTACGATAGTTTGCAATATCCTTTGATATACTGTCGAGGGGAAGATGGTTATAATTTCGCTGTATACCAAACTGATCCGCGTACAGGCGCACCTAATTATAATAAAAAGGTGTCTTGCCTTCAATTTTATTGTTACCACTTGCAAGTGAGACGGAATAGATTTGTATACTTTCAACGTTTTCGTGGCATATTTAATCAGTTTATTGTTGACATGTATGCAAAAATTGAAACCGAAAGATTAGTTTATATACGATCTAATCAAAGGCAGCTGCGCGCTGAAGAATACGTGCACCTTCGCGACGCCATGCAGCAAGATAATGATACTGTGAATATGGGCCGTATAGTTATTTTACCCTCTTCTTTTACTGGTGGTCCACGCTACATGCACGAACGTACTCAAGACGCTTTTTGTTACGTAAGAAAATATGGACGTCCCGACTTATTTATTACTGTAACTACCAATCCCAAGTGGGATGAAATCACTCGGGAGCTTCTTGAGGGTCAAGCACCGCATGACCGCCATGATATAATCGCAAGAGTTTTTCATTTAAAATTAAAATCAATGATAGATCTACTTACAAAAGATAACATTTTTGGAGAAGTATTGTGTTATATGTATAGTGTTGAGTGGCAAAAACGCGGCTTACCTCACGCACATATCTTGCTTTGGTTAAAAGATAAGGTTCGACCTAATGATGTAGACAGTTCAATCAGTGCTGAAATTCCAGATCCGATTGCAGATCCCCTGTTATATGACATTGTTAAAACTCATATGATACATGGTCCATGTGGTGCATTAAACAGGAATGCTCCTTGCATGAAAGACGGTCGTTGCACTAAAAGATATCCAAAAGCATTAGTAGATGAAACTGTAACAGGACATGATGGATACCCATTATATCGTCGCCGTTCAAGAGACAATGGTGGTTTTACAGTTGAAAAGCGAGTGTCTGGACAACAGGTTACTTTAGATAATAGGTGGGTCGTTCCGTATTCGCCTGTGTTGTCTAGAGCATTTCAAGCTCACATAAATGTAGAAATGTGTAATAGTGTAGAGTCAATAAAATATATTTGTAAGTATATTAATAAGGGCAGTGACCAAGCTACGTTTGCGTTGAGAAATGAACATGATGAAGTTACTAGATTTCAGTCAGGCAGATATATCAGCTCTTCAGAAGCTGTGTGGCGGATCTTAAGTTTCAATATTCACGAAAGATATCCACCTGTGACCCATCTGGATGTTCATCTCGAAGGCGGTCAACGTATATATTTCAACGCCGAAAATGTTACAGAACGATTAGAGAACCCTAGACAAACAACTTTATTAGCATTCTTTCGACTTTGCCAAACTGATAATTATGCAAAATCTCTTTTGTACGAGGAAGTTCCGTCGTATTATACCTACGATAAGCAACGAGGTGTCTTTAACCGTAGACGCCGTGGCAGGTCTGTAGATGGCGAGTCAGGTATTTTCAAAGAACATGTTCTTGGTAGAGTGTATACCGTTCATCCTAACAACGCCGAGTGTTTCTATTTGAGATTATTATTACATACAGTGCGAGGACCAACATCATTTATAGATTTGAGAAAAGTAGACGATGTTGTTTATCCAACTTACCATGCAGCTTGCCAAGCGCGTCGTTTGCTTGAAAATGATCAGCATTGGGATGACGCTTTAGCAGAATCCTGTGTTAGTGATAATCCACGACGGTTACGCCATTTATTTGTAACATTGCTCACATTTTGTAATTTGTCAGATCCTGTCCAATTATGGGAAAAATATAAAGAAAAATTTGCAGAAGACTTTCTTCGGAATATATCTCACAATGATGAAGGCGCAACTAATGATAATTTCCGTGATCTTGCCATAAATCAGTGCTTATTAGCTCTTCAGGAAGACTTAACAGCAGTAAGCGGTAAATCACTCTGTGAATATGGTTTGCCAACACCAACCTCAGTCGGAGAGGTTACCAATAGGGAATATTCCGCAGAGATTGGTTACAACTCAATGGAACTGCTGGCAACATTAGAAAACGGTGTCCCAATGATGACTGCAGAACAGCGTTCAGTCTATGATCGCGTGTGCGAGAGTGTTCAGAATAATTTGGGAACAATATGGTTTTTAGATGCACATGGAGGAACTGGCAAAACCTTTTTGACTAAATTAATATTAGCTTATGTTCGAAATCAGCGTAAAATTGCTCTTGCCGTGGCTTCATCAGGTATAGCTGCAACATTGCTACCAGGAGGTAAAACTGCTCACACTATGTTCAAAATACCAATTGATTTAGATCGCACGGAAAGTCCAACCTGTAGTATTTCAAGAAATAGCGACAAAGCTAAGGTATTACGTGAGTGTAATTTAATCATATGGGATGAATGTACGATGGCCCATCGAAAAGGAGTAGAAGCGGTAGACAGAACTTTAAGGGATATAAGACAAAATGATCGACCAATGGGCGGTATCACAGTTTTATTTTGTGGTGATTTCCGACAAACCTTACCGGTAATACCACGGGGAACCCGAGCTGATGAGGTTAGGGCTTGCCTGAAAAGCTCTTATTTGTGGCGTGATATACAATCGGTGCATTTGACTATAAACATGCGAGTGAGAACTGGAGATAACCCGGATGATCGTGAATTTTCTGATATATTATTAAAGATTGGTGAAGGTACCTATCCACAACTACACCAAGGAAAACTTATTCTGACACCTGAGTTATGTTTTATAGTGCAATCCCAACAACATCTTATATCGTCGGTTTACGGTGACGTAACAAATATATTAAATAGGCACAATTCTTGGCTATGCGAAAGGTCCATTTTAACTCCTCGCAATGACCAGGCATCTGAAATTAATAATAAAATACTGTCGAATATCCAGGGGGAAAGCAAAGTTTATAGTTCAATTAATAGAATGGTCGATGAACAAGAAACCACTAATTACCCCATAGAATTTTTAAATTCTTTAAATATGCCCGGACTTCCTTCTCATGAAATTTGTTTAAAAATTGGCATTCCGATTATTCTGCTCCGAAATTTAAGACCACCACAACTTTGCAATGGAACTCGGCTAAAAATAACCCAGTTGCAACAAAATGTAATCGAGGCTCAAATTTTAACAGGCTGCGGTGCAGGAGAGACCGTCTTTATTCCCAGAATTCCCATAATACCAAATAATTTTCCATTTCAATTTAAAAGAACGCAATTCCCAGTATCAGTGTGTTATGCAATGACAATTAATAAGGCACAAGGGCAGACTTTTCGTGTTGCTGGAGTAGATCTCGGTGTCAGTTGTTTCTCGCATGGTCAGTTATATGTCGCTCTTTCCCGGGTTAGCAGTTCTAGAAATCTATATGTTCACGTGCCGGACGGGTCAACTTTCAACATAGTTTACCCGGAAGCTTTGCGCTGAAGTATTTTCAATATTAATATAATATTATCAATACATTAACTAAATAACAAGCAAGGAGTTACACGCTGACGGAGTCGCGGGCACAGCTATTAATAATAATATTCTGCGGTTCCTTATTGCGGTATTTTTCAACAGTATTGTGGATTGACATATTATATTTCCCTACTAAAATACGAAAGTTAATCTGTCTGTTACATCAAAACCACTGAACCGTGAGGAAGGACATATGAAACGACGGAAACGCGGACGAAGTCGCGGGCAAAAGCTAGTATAAAATAAAACCGGGATCAACAATAAATAACGTATTGGTAAAGGCCCGTAATTGTACTAGTGCATTCCAGAAATTAGCACAATATACTTACAAACGATTGGTTAGGTTATTTCTGATAGTAAAAACTTCTTTGAAAATTGACATAAAACTTAAGTTTTCGTTATACGTGTTGATAGTTTATACGTCTAATTTAATAAGACCAAGAACAAATGCATCGATGCGCACCTGTAATAAAAAAAACAATCTTATTTACCACAGTACAATACCAGGTTACCTGCTTGCTTATCTGACCAGGTCTTCGGTCTATTTGGCTTGTGGTCTGCCTACGCTCCAATGACTTGAAAAGAAACCATCACTAATTGAAAATAGCTAGGTTTCTGTTTATTTCTTCTAATCGTTAGTTGTGTTGTGTCCAGATGTCAGTAAAGGTACAAAAGATCTCGGAGCCCGTACTCCTGGGTGAGGGTCCTCACTGGGACGAGAAACAGCAAGCCCTGTATTTCGTCAGCATCCAGGAGCATACCATCCATAAGTACGTGCCAGCTACTGGAAAACACAGTAAAACTAAACTTGGTGAGTGTATGTCATGCAGGGACCAAATAGAAGCTACATGCAGCAGAATCGAATGCAGATACAGTCATAACCCTTCAATCTCCTAGGTGGTCGCGTGGGGTTCTTAGTGCCAGTAGAAGGCACATCTGACCAGTTCCTGGTGGGTGTGGAGCGCAAGTTCCAGGTGGTGCGATGGGACGGGGTGGAGGGCTCCTCAGTCACTGTGGTGAAGGAGGTCGGTGAGGTGGACCGTGACGTACCCACCACCAGAATCAATGACGGCAAGGCGGATCCCAGAGGCAGGGTGTTCGCAGGTCAGTTGTACTGCCAGTCAACATTCCCCGTCCACTTATCCCAATTTAATTGGGGTCAACGAAGCATGTTTCCATAATTCGCTATTAGTCATAATCTCATCAGTGGGTGACCTTTTCTAGCCATGTCTTTCACACAGTCCATCCATTGTTTCTTTAGACTTCCCCTGCTCTTATAGCCATCCATCATATGAATATTCATATTCAAAGGCCCTCACGTCATTTTTTATATTCTTCGGCATCATTTAAGTCTGTTATACCATGACAACCAATTATCACACTACTTTTCGTTTACCGGCGCCACTTTCAGATTTCACCACCTTTATCCTCACACGTAACCTTCTGGATTTACGAGGGATATCTTGGCACCAAAGAAAATCTTCTTCCCCTTATGTTTAAAGATTATTGATTCCTGTTTTCTTTTTCCACTGTCATTAGGAACCATGGGATGTGAGGATCCTCTTGGTACCTTCGACAAGCATAAGGGCAGCCTGTTCCGCCTGGACGGGTCTAAGATCACGAAGGTGGCAGACCGTATCACTGTCTCCAACGGCCTGGCCTGGAACCTCAAGGAGAAGGCCATGTACTATACCGACTCTATGGAGAAGAACATCAGGAGATACGACTATGATGTGGAAACCGGAGAGATTTGTGAGTGCACCTGAAGTTTTTTACTGTATTCGTCTTTTTTACCGAGAAATCTGTGTGGAAACAGCGAAAGAGGTTATTTGTTTCAACGCGCTAATCTCTGGGGCAAGCAGGCAGTTGGTAAAGAAAATAACATTTTGCGCTTGATAGCCCAATTCTTGAGGACACAACGTTACGACAGGCGGGTGAAACTGCGGGGCACACAGCAGCACCTAGCGAGACGATAATAGAAAAATATTATCAACCCTGACCTCGCAGCTTCTGTACTCAAACTGACTTATTTTCTTCATTTCTCTTTCAGCCAACCTCAAGTTTATCTTCGATTTCGAGAAGAACAAAGTAGAAGGTGTCCCCGATGGCACGACCATAGACACGGATGGTAATCTATGGGTGGCGTGTTTTGACGGCTCCAGCGTCATCAAAATTGACCCTAGGACCGGCGAACTGCTTCAAAAGGTCCCAATTCCGGCACTTCAAGTGACATCAGCCACTTTTGGGGGTCCCAACTACGATATTTTGTTCGTTACCACTGCCAGTTTGAATATTAATGGTCCCCAGGATCCACCATGCGGGGCCACCTTCATGGTCACTGGCTTGGGGGTCAAGGGGTTCCCCAATGTTAATTATAAGCTTTAATTTTGTTATAAATAAACATGGTTTACGGACTAAGTACCTAAGCTTATTGATGACTATTTTGATGTGTTGTATTTGTATAATATCATAAATCATGATAAAAAACATCAACTTTTTTAACTATTTTAATTGATTGTATTAACTTTATAAAATGTTTAAAAATTAAGAATCACTTTGTAAAAGTTTTATTAAGGAAACTGATATTAGACTGAAATTATTGTAATAATTTGATATTATTGTAAAGTATATAAAGACATTACTTATACCACGTTGAAAATATTTACTGTTGTTTATACTCATGTTTTAAGAGCACAATGTATTGAGAAACTTTTTTAAAATATATATTGCGTTATCTACAAAATCTTTTTAATTAATAACCTTTCGCAATCCATTTACCCACATCATTTAAGTAGGGCATGAATAATAAATACATGATCTATATAAATAAATAAAATTGAAGTCATCATCATCATCTGCCTAGCCTTTTCCCAACTATGTTAGGGTCGGCTTCCAGTCTAACCGGATGCAGCTGAATACCAGTATTTTACATGGACCTACCTATGCCTATCTGACCTCCACAACCCAGTTAATACTAGGTAATACGATACCTCTTTGGTAAAACTGGATGTCAGAATTTCAGATCACTGACTACATGTAACGACTGCCAAGATCTAATATATATGGCAGCCGGGACCAACAGCGTAACGTGCTTTCCGAGGCACTGAAAGCACGTTAAGCTGTTGATCCCGGAGGAGGAAACTCGGTATGTCGGGCGGTCACCCATCCACAGACCGACCTAAGCAAGCACAGCTTTACCTAAAGATCCACCAGAGTGGCAGTTCTTATTAAGCCACAAGCTCCTAATAAAATTGAAGTGTCTATAAATAAATTCAAAGTAACAGGTTTTTAATGAATGCACATAAAAGTAGATGTAGGTACCTACCTACTTAGAAAAACGTTTTTTTAATTCTTGTCTATCTGTCTGTCTGCTCCGGCTGATTAGCCGGAACAAACAGACATACCGAAACGGGTGGACCGATTTTGACGGGACTCATACTGGCAGATAGCTAATTATATAAAAAGAATCAGGTTCCTTGCAAACAAATTCGAGCCCTTGAAATTGTTAACTAAATCTGAGGAATACCTACTGAGGCAAAATTTGTTGTAACCAGCCAATATCAGTAGTCACAATTGCAACCTCAAAATATAAGTGTCTAACAATATAAATTAAAACTGGTATAAATAAATTGGCCGTTCCTTGCCAAGAACTTTCTTTTTATAAAGATACAAAGAAAAAAAAATGTTTTAGTTCAGTGCAATATGCACGTTCTGCTGTGCAAACAGAATGAATAATTTCTAGATAAAAAATGCAATTCAACAACCTGTTTCTTTTAGTGTGGTTGATAAAAAGTATCAATTTGTTGATTTGCGACGAATGACATACTATTGAGTGCAATTGCGATACGCTCATTTTGACATAAAAACTACGTCGATGGTAACAGTCTCAGATAGAACAGCAAAAACAATGGTTTACTATTTTTTTATAATAGCTACTTATGTATGTTGTGTTACTTCGGTAAGGGTGCAACAAATCACGGCGCCCCTGTTCCTCGGAGAGGCTCCTCACTGGGATGACAGCAAGCAAGCGCTGTACTTCATCAGCATCGGAATATTCAACAGGATCCATAAGTATGTGCCCGCTACTAGACTGCATACCAGAACTAGGCTTGGTAAGTTTCACGTAATTTAAGTAAGGGGGCAAATCATCCCGTATGTGCGGGTTGTTTGACAGAGATACCGCGGCCTCGACACAAAAGGCTAAGAAGGAACATGGGTGGTTTTTAGTCAGTAGAAGTCTGACACTCTCTACCGCTCTGCCCAGAGCGGGAGGAGTCATTTGATGATTTCACACACTCCAAAAAAGGGGGCAAATCATCTCACGACTTCCTGAAGCCCCAAGAACATCTTATTATTATTTCACTCCATTTTGTTAGTGATAATGATGAGTTCAACGACCGCTTTTCAGGTAATCCGTTTCTATTGATAGCCTTATTTAATAGTTTTCATGACTTGAAGAGAACTGCACGAAGTGTTAAACCATATAGCATAATGTACTTATTCTGTGTGCTAAATTGTGCACATACGTTAATTAAAAACAGCTTTCTAAATAATGTATGATTTCACGTGACTCCCTAGCTAGTGATGTGGGGTTCATAGTGCCAGTAGAAGACACTTGCGACCAGTTCCTGGTGGGTATGGGGCTCAAGTTCAAGGTAGTGCGGTGGGACGGAAGGGAGGGCTCCCCCGTGACTGTGGTGAAGGAGCTGGGCGAGGTGGACCGCGACGCGCCTGCCAACAGGATCAACGATGGCAAAGCGGACCCAAGGGGCAGGGTGTTCGCAGGTCAGTGTCAATGATAGGTACTTTTACTCAGTGTGGAACGTAACGGTATAACTACTAGTGTCGCTGACATAGCTGCAAAATAGTTTATTGGGCGGAATAAGGGCTCGTTTACGGAGACGCGGGGCGTCGCGCGGCGCGTTGTGCGTTTTTAATTCAAAAACATGGCGATGTATAAAAACGTAAACGATTTCAAACGTCGATTTTACGAGAAGCGATTTTTCGCTCTTTAGTTTAAAATGCAGCGTTCGTTGCGGTGGACGCGCCTCTCAGTAAATAAATAAAAAACTCGAGACGAGCCTTCTGCACGCGCCGCGCGACGCCCCGCGTCTCTGTAAACGAGCCCTAAGACCTAGCTATGGTCATCTCTGTAATGAACTTTGACGGGTCTTTTCCATTGACAGTCAGGCTAGCTAGCTAAACTTACGACTATTCGACTAGCTAGAATGATTTCATTCCAGTGGACCTTTCATAATTAAATAGTAACTTTCCTATTATTATGATCTATCTTCCTAAATGGTCACAGACGCAGTAACTTTATGAAAGGTCCATTTTACGATTTTTAACGCAATTCATATTAAGATCTGCTAAAGTGGCCATTTTAGACGCCCTGTTTATTAAAAAAAATCTCAGCTTAATCAGCCCCTAAAATGACGCGTTAGCTCAAAAATCACAATTATTTGATCTTCAGTTAATCTTTTCGCAAATAAAATTAGAGAGCAGTAGTGGCCCAGTGGTGGCGGCCCCGACTTACGAACAATAAGTCGTGGGTTCGAACCCAGGCAGGCGCATCACTTTGTGTAATTTATTTCATCACCACTGCCGTCAAAAAACGGTAAAAGAAAACAACGTGAGGAAACCGGCATGTCCTAGAACCAAAAATTCGAAGACTTGTGACATCTACCAATCCGCCCATTCCCTCTCAAAAGAGTGGAGGCCTGTGTCCCAGCCGTGTGAACATTAATAGGCTGTTGATGATGATGAAATAAAAATTAAAGAAGATAGGCTGAATTTCAAACCTAAGGCTTCACTGTCGTCCTCAGGGACCATGAGCAACGGAACATATCCAAACTTCGAACTCCAGAAAGGCAGCTTGTTCCGCCTGGACGGCTCCAACATTACGAAGGTGGTAACCCGTATCACCGTCTCCAACGGCCTGGCCTGGGACCTCAAGCAGAAGGCCATGTACTATACTGACTCCCACGAGAAGAAAATCAGAAGATACGACTATGATGTGGAAACGGGAGAGATTTGTAAGTAGAGACATCGTTTTTTTTTTCTTAGCCCTTAGTGTTCCGGGGCCGCGGTATCTCTTTCGAACAAGCCGCAGCCCGATCTTCTCAGCCTGGCGATAGCATTCGCCTCGGGCTTTAGCACCGTTCTAAAAATTTTAAACGAGTTGAGCACCATTAGTTCCTATAATTTACAAACATCGTTTGTGGGCCAACTGGACATTTAGCTGAGGCAGAGCTATTTATGAATCTCCATCTGAAAAGGTTTTGACATGGTCGCTCATGGCGGTATGTAGGGACAAATTAAGTTTTAACCCAATCATATTTCTTTCCAGCCAACCTCACGTACATCTTCGATTTCGTGAACAAAAACGTAGAAGGTTATCCCGATGGAATTACCATAGATACGGACGGGAATCTATGGATTGCTTGTTTCGACGGCTACAACGTCATCAAAATTGACCCCAGAACCGG
Organism: Diarsia brunnea; assembly: GCA_949774965.1. NCBI lineage: Eukaryota > Metazoa > Arthropoda > Insecta > Lepidoptera > Noctuidae > Diarsia > Diarsia brunnea. Next base: position 19,248,295 of record OX459010.1, read on the forward strand.
CGAATTGCTGCAGAAGGTCCGAATTCCATCATATCAAGTGACTTCAGTTACTTTTGGGGGTCCCAACTTTGACATTTTGTTCGTAACTACCGCAAATTTCTATTTTCGTCTGCCCCAAGATGGCGCCACATTTATGGTAACTGGCTTGGGGGTTAAAGGTTTACCAAATCTTAATTTTAAGCTTTAATTTTGTAATGCCATGTAAATAATTTACTTACATAGATATTTGAAGCAATTCATCATAATCAAATATTTTTTGAGTGTTTTATCTTCGAGTTTTATTATACCCACAACGAAAAACAGTCTTTTTCCTCCGGTAGTGCCTATTCCAGAGCGGGCTCACAAATTCACTGGTATCGGTATTTGAGCTGCAAAAGTACGTATATTCTCGAGCTCGTAAGGTTGAATGTCACTTGCATACAGTCTGTACGACAAGGTGTATTTGTCTGACACGAACAGAGTTACATAAATCCAACAAATGAAGTTTCAATTGTGTGCTGTTTTTAACCTTTTGAACGCGCATAGCGCCCCACGCCAAGGCACAAAAATCTACAAAATCATTATTTTATTAGTGTCATATAATGACACTATTTTGTATTAAACAGCAGTTACAAAGTTTTAAAAAATTACGGTTTTTTGTCGGCTATAAAGGACCGTGGTATTCAAAAGGTTAACGGTGAAGGTAGCTACCCATACTGCCCTATCCCAAAATCCCACCCAATATAAAAAAAAAACAAAAAAAACACAGTCAATTTATTTCAAAACTTTACTTATCATCATATATCAGGTACTTAACACTTTAACTAATTAAATCTGACGTTATAATTAGGATGTCCCTTCGCGCCGGTTGCAGTTATCTTGAAGGTGGCTCCGGCGGGGGGGAGTTGTTCCTCTCCGCGGTCCATAGCGGCTGACGTCACGTACAAGACGTCAAGTGAGGGTCCGCCGAATGTCGCTGACGTCGTTTGGAGAGCTGGCACCGGGATTGATTGCAGGAGTTTGCCTTTCTTGGGGTCGATTTTTAGGATCTGGAATGAGTAAGTTGGTGGTTAGTTTTCTGTTGATGTTATTATATGCTGGACGAGATTGCAACAGGCCAAAAAATGTTGTTATAGCTAGAAAGAGACTAACACATAACATAAACATAACATCACGCCTGTAATCCCCGAAGGGTTAGGCAGAGGTGTACCTAATAGTACACCCACATTTCGCCAGTTATGTTTTAAGTCCCATGTAATTGTTAGGCCGTGATCTAACCAATACGCAGCGTGCGGGGAAGCAGATGAGAAAATTAAACTGTTAAATCAACCTTGACAACTATTTATTGATAATTGCATCTAAAACACTCACAAGTAAAGTTTAATCACTTATATTGATTTGGATTGAAATATACTTGACCTGACGGGACGGCCATTGAACAGAGAGAGAGAGAGAAAGGTGAGGTGTTAGAGCGAGACAACAAACCTGTCACATCTGTCAGAATATTTTATGGCATAGACTCAAGGCTTTCTGCCTCTCCAACAGTAATAGGGGGCGAGCCTATTGCCATCAACCGGGCACTACTACGTTGTTAATACTGTGGCGAGGTGTAATCTGCAACGCCACATACGGCCATCACGCTAAATCAAGCAACGTGCAAGAGATAAACAAATAATGAGGAAAAATATACAGAAACCTCACAAAAAACGTCGGGCAAAAAATCTGACATTTCTTTCGATACACGTCACGTCTACCTACGTAAACTTTGAAATTAATAACAATATTATTCAAAACAACAAAACATCACGTTTGTAATACCTAAAGGGTTAGGCAGAGTTGTGCCTAACAGTACACCTAAGTTTTGAGTTATGTTAAATCCCATGTAATAGGGGGCTAGTAGGCAGTTGCCTTTATTTTTGGGACAAGCCCGCCACACTATTCCCAAACCACTGTAACTCCTGTTAGCCAGAATCAACAGTGGCGACCACAAGAAAAGCGCCGAGACAATGAAGCTCGACGAAGTCCCAGAGAAACGGTTTAACTGTGTTGGATCCCGCAACGAAATTAATCAGAAAAGAATAGCGGAGGAGTAGGAAAAAACATAATTTCCACTTCCCTCCATATCAGCAGGAGACAGAACAGAACAAGGCCAATAGGCACACAGGGACGTATACAACTGGGATAAGCCCAGTTGCCTAGCACCACGGATATTATTGTCATTAATATTACTGGGTCCTAAGTTGTGAGCTGTTATATTTGATTCCAATAATAGGTATGACAAAAATGCTTGAACGCACGGAAATTTGTTCTAGTTTCTACAAGGTCCGTATAGTAAATAACTCCGGATGTAACCCGTACACTATTTAACATAATATTACGTTCATTCTGCCAAAGACTACACTCCCATAAAATGTGATGTGCAGATTGTTCAAATTCGCATTCAGATGTAGAACATTAACAGTTGCCTAATGCCATTAACAAGGCTCAATTGGACTCCATGGCTCCTGAGAAATTCCGGCAAATATAGTGGAAAAATATAGCAATAACACTCGAACCCATGACTCGTGTTTATGAGCACTAACGCAACGAGGCATTCCTCTCTGTTTAAACCACTGCAGTGTAAGAAAGCTCGTTTATAAAAATGTATAAGTGAAACTTACCTGAAAGCCATCAAAGTTGGCGACCCAGAGGTTGCCCTCAGTGTCGATGGTCATGCCGTCGAAGATGCCGGTCAGCTTGTCGCCGTTCTCGCCGATACTGCTGTTGTATGTCGCCATCGCAAACACGTCGCGAGGATTCGCTGGAAAATGTATGAGGGAAAGTTAATGATTGTCGAATAAAAACGTTTCTAAAGCTACTTCAATGTCGTCACATTACAATATAATATCATCGTGGTCACTGACTGGTTTTAACAACTTTTACTTTAAGAAATCGGGAAAAATATCAACTTCTCTATACATCGTATAACTAAAAAATATAAACAAACCCATGACCACCGGATCACAAGGAAAACGCCGAAACCACTCGACCACATGTAAATAATATATAAACTAAACAAAATAAGTTATCTTCTATCTTTATTTAGCGCAAGTAATGACAGTAAACTGGAAATACCCTGTCGATAATGTCTGATTGAGAAGAAAAAAAATTTTGGCTAGGCACCACTTAACCAATACTTATTCTAAATGCGCCCTTACATACGTACTCAGGCGGTCTACACAAAGGACTCTTTACAAGTTCGTAAATACGTTTCATGTGTAGGGTTTCTATTCATTTGGCGAATTTATTTCATGCATAACACAACCTCGGGTGGAATTAAGCAGTTATGACGAATCATGCATAAACAAAATACAATTCAATTTAGAACCTCCACCTTTTTTGAAGTCGGTTAAAAAGTAGGGTCAACTCACAGATATCACCCGTCTCCACATCGTAGTCGTATCTCCTGATGGTGAACTCAAAGGAGTCCACGAAGTAGAAGGCCTTCTCCGCGAGGTCCCAGCAGAGGCCGTTGGAGATGTCGATGTTCTGGGCCAGGCGGTGTGCGCTGCCGTCTGCGTCGAACCGGTACAGCGAGCCTTTCTTCAGGTTGAACTTGCCTGGCTCGTATTCGTGGCCCATGGTGCCTTGAAGGAAATTACATAAAAACTTTAAGCAATAGTTTTGATAATTGTAACATATGCCATTATTACCAATAATGGAACGAACTAAATATAAGCTTATAATGTAGTGAGGGGAATGCTGGAAAGCACCCGAGGCTGAATGCCACTGGTAGCGGTGGCCGGTAAGCAGAGCTGTATGGACAGCAACTTGTACTTAATTGTAATATTAAAAGTAATGAATGTGTCGCTCTATTACTTGTTTAATTATCTATACATAGCAGCATATGTACATGAAACAATGGCTTTTTAATTGTGTCTATTAACTCGGCATGCGATGTGTTAAAGTGGAAGCGCCAAGATTTCAGACGACAGATTGAAAACGAAATTCCATTTTTTTGTTTCCTGCAACTTGCATACGTGTCACGGCCACCAATCATATTTGTTCAAAATAAAACTTAAGTGGAAAGACCCAATAATGCTTTTTAACCGAACCGGGAATCAATATATAGTAGGACCTCATGTTTAGTTGTAGCACTTGCGACCACAAGACCAACGACGCAGTTTTTAGCAAACAAATAAGTAAATGGACTTTCGAAAAGTTACGTATCTATGATCTGATGGACCTTTTCCCGGCTATATTGAGATCGGCTTCCAGTCTAATCGGATGCAGCTGTGTATACAAGTATTTTGCATGGACCGGCTTCCAAGCAGGTCAGATTGGCACCTATGGCACCAAAAAACTAGTTATCAAAAAGGCACTTATCCATATAGTCCATTAATAACTTACCAGCAAACAGTCGTCCCCGAGGATCAGCCTTGGCATCATTGAACCTATTCTTGGGGTTCTCGTGGTCCACCTCGGCGATGGTCCTGCCCGCCTTGGCTCCGTTCTCCCGGCCATCCCACTCGATCTCCACCACACTGCGGTTCAGCCCCACCACGAAGTGGTTCTTCTTACCTTCCAGTGGGATTATGAAGGTTGGCATGCCATCTGGAATATGACATGTGTTTGTTTATTTGGGTATTTGGATTAACGATTAAAAGAGCTAGAAATCGCCAAAAATTTTGCATGCATCATGGTAATGCATTGCAATTAGTTTAAATGTTTCTACTGCTGGGACATAGGCTATTCCACCTCTGTGTCCAGTGCGGCTTGGCAGCTGTGACATGTCTTCGGCTTTTTCTAGGACTAGGCTAGAAAGACTAGCAGCGTGTATGCTTACGATGCTCAACGCGCTGGTGGAGACCAAGCCTGGATTGGCCTTCTTTGCTGATGAATTTAAGACGATTATGTAAGAATATTTGTGGTTCTGTGAGAAGACATGAGTTAGGATTACTTAATTCAGTATTAATAGCATATGTTGTACTTAATGTTATAAATAAATAAATTACCAAAAATATCGTGCATGATTTTGCTTTGTCTGTAGTTTCTGCACTCTCACGCAAAGGAGGTTAGAGTGTTTGAATATAAGTTCAACTCACCCAACTTAGCCTTGGTATGTTTGCCGGTGCTGGGCACATATTTGTTGACGGTGTTGTCGAAGATGCTGACGAAGTACAGCGCCTGCTCGTCGTGGTCCCAGTGAGGACCCTCGCCCAGCCACACCGGCTCCGTCACTGGCTCCACCACTGGCGCCATCTGGAGAGTAAACACCAAGCTTGGGTTAACGAGACTGCGGTAGTGGAGTACTTAATAAAGACATGGGTAGTCAAGTCAATTTTAAAATTGACGTACACGTACATGTTTGGGGTTCGTGGTTAAATAATAACACCCGCACGGGTTGATCTTCAAGGATAAGCAACGTACCCCCGTCGGGGCTGCGGGTTTTTAGTCAGTAGAAGTCTGACACTCCCTTTCACTCTTCCCAGAGCGGGAGGGGGTTATTTGATGATTTCCCACCCCCCCAAAAAAAAAGGATAAGCAACGTTTGCCGCGGTCGGTCAACGGATGGTGGACTCATATTATATCGAGTCCCTTCCGTGTGTTGGAAATCACGTTAAGCTGTTGGTCCCGGCTCTTACGACGACCTTTGCCAGTCATTAAGAGTAGACAGAAGCCTGGAAGTCTTGACAACCAATCTTATCGAGAGGTATCATAGTACCCAGTAACTGGGTAGTGGAGGTCAGATAGCCACACACTCCATGTGCAATACTAGAATGCAGCTGGAAGCCGATTCCAACATAATTGGGAACAAAAAATGCAGGTGATGACTATGACTTGTACAAGATGTTAGGTTTTTTATATGCATAGACGGGATGAAGTTTCTAAGTTCGATACGTGAGACACCGGTTAGTTCACTTGTTACTTCTTAAATGTCATTGGGCATTTGTAATTTAAAGATTTAATTTGACATGAGAGAACTTATACATAAAATTCGTTTTGTTAGTATGAATTAGTGAAAATATAGAATCTGAAACAATGGGAGCAATAAAATAATAATAGTCTTCACGACCGATCATGTCGGCTAATCACAGCGGAAACTAATCAACGACCCGCAAGGGTGTGTGCCAGCCAACACAGGTCTCAGCCCTCTGCCATAGCCCTATGGGACGATAAATCTGACACGAGCACGGCCGAAAAGGACAAACCAATTAGTCAATACCGAAAAATTATCTTAGTTAATACACGGCTGCCCAAAAAAAAGCATATTATGTTTTATTTAGTAAAGAAGCTTTAGAATTAAAATAAACCGAGGTCATAGACAAAAATAAACAAACAAATGTACGTACCGGTTTATACGATACCAGGCTCAAAATAACAATATTTGTTAGGAAAGGTAAGTTATGGTTGTGGAAAAACATTTTGTTGCAGAGTACCTTCAAAGCCTCAAGCTAGACTGAAGTTAAATAAGTAAACATCATTAATATAAAGCTTTGATATTATCCTCGGCTAGATTCTATGAATAGCGGTAACATTAAGGTCGGGGAAACCGGTCGTGACGTCATTCGTACGCGTTTCTACTAAGATGCGAATTCTTGCGAATGATGAGGAAAATGGAGGTATTGAGTTTTGTTGTGCAATTCATTTGAGTCATTGTGTGTGGGTGGTCAGGGTTCCATGTTTATAGGCTTGGAGTCTTGGGTAGGAAGAAATGGGTGGAGAAAGCATTGCCCCTATTCTCCAACCAAGAAACTTGGCATAACTAAAAAAATTGTAGTTAACTAAAAAAATATTGGACGCGTATTTTTCTTTTTTCTCGTAAACAAACAATGAAGACGATACAGTGCTTTGAAAACTCGTGTGACGTCATATTCTAAGACATTAGTAAGGCATTTTACACCGATGAGTGACGTCACGACCTCCCACTCAAATCTTTGACGCGTTTTATCTTCGTCAATTTTTATTGATTTGTTAAAACAAAAAATACGTATCCAATATTTTTCGATAATCTAACCGACGGACTAATTAGAATCATATTTTTTTTAGTCAGTAAACATCCCCCCCCCCCCCCGTCCCTATTAGCTTAGTAATTACAATCAATAAGGCCGCGGCCAAACTAAGCTTTTAGCCAGCCGCTAACTGTGAAATGAAAATTTCCTTAATTCAACATAGTTAGTGGTCGTTATAACAGCTGATGCTGATGATCAGATGCTATATTGTTTTGTACTAAAGAAGCTGCAAAAAAAATATATAGATCACGTTTCGCGTTGGTTCGGGGTATATATTAAATTACGTAGAAGACCAGTTTATCTAAATGTAGGTGAAGTCTCACAAACCGGATTTTTATGTCAACCACAATGCGATGAAATAAGAGTATCGTTAACTACAGTGCTTTCAGTTAAATAATCAACTCTTAGGTATCACTGAGGGCGGAAATAGGCGAAAGGAAAAAAAACCATGTATTTTATAGGTGGAAATAGCCGACCGTTAATGATTTCGGTAGTTCTTCTCAGTGAAAAGACAACCTCCATTCCAACAGCAACTTTATTGTAATGGAAATAAAGCCCACTACGGTTGTGGCAGTGACGCTGAAATTTATACTAATACTAGCGGACCAGGCAGACGTCGTCCTGCCCAGTCAGCAGCGCCACCTACCGGGTCCAATTGTGTATTCAAAAATCAAACCATCCAAGAACCCATTAACACCAGAAAATTATATTACTGTACTTTAATTTAAAACTATTAAATAAACTAACAAAAGACTTTAAAAAGACATTGAAAACTGCTCCTCAACGCTGTCAGCCGGTAATGTGCCCAAAAGACTGGCGGCATTGCCACGTTGTATGGCAACACTTAGCCTCTTGCCAAGATAAAATGAAGTATCTTTACCGTGGGATTCTCATAATTTTATTACTGTTATTTTTATCGAAGTGGTTAATAAAACTAAAGACTTACTCAGTAAGATTCCTTTACGAAAGATAATCACAGATGAATAAATTCTAAGAATGAACCAAATTAAAGCTTCGAATAGAGACGCGAACGAGTGAACAAAAGTATTATTAGAACCGGCATTAGACTACCTATGGCTGACGACGCGAGGTCACACCAATTATGTAATTACGGCAAAAAACTTCACACGTGTTATAGTTCGCGCCATATAAAAAGAACGCTGAGGAGAAAACGGGAGGTGTGTTCGCGCATAGGTACACTCGCGCACGAAAGTACTAGACCTATTCTTTTATTTTCGAACTAGTTTTTCGTTTGCAGCTTCGTATATTGCTTATTAGTAAGTTCACATTGAAAAATATTTCAAATATAATATCATAAAATAGTATTAATGTTGCCCAGGTTGGTCTGCGGATGGGTGACCACCCGTTACTAACGTTAAACGTTCAATGTATGCAGAAAAGATTGCGTTTTCGCTTACGTTATGGTCAAAAGAAACTTAGAAACATACAAACTTTATAATATTAGGATTATGGGACTTACGTACGTTCTTGTTTAAAAAGTCTAGTACAGCGGCCTTTGAATTTCTAGTTAATACAGTGCCTTTGCTTACTAAAGAATCCATATAAGTAACGTAACTAAATTAATTCCACTGAGTTGGTATTACATAAAAAACTTTATTGCTTCTCTTATTCACAGGTTTTGTGGTTAACAGAAATGTGGTTGCCGATACAAGACCTGGGTTCAAATTCCAGGTCTGGCAGTTTTGCAAATAGCTAGGTACCTTCGTCGAAGGATCGATCTAACTGACAGGAAATGTTATAGTACATAGCACGTAGGTGACGTAGATGCTTTGTTAGGCGTTGATAAATGTTCTTGTCACTGTCACAGTAAAATGTCTAAGTTAAGGCATACTCCAAGTAATGTTTATAGACCTTTTTATTTTATTTTTTACACTTTGACATTTTAATTATGTACATTTTGACATTATTTACTTTTTAGGGTTCCGTACCACCGTACCGTTCCGTAAAAACGGGACCCTATTACTAAGACTTCGCTGTCCGTCTGTCTGTCACCAAGCTGTATCTCAAGAACCGCGATAGCTAGACAGTTGAAATATTCACAAATTATGCATTTATGTTGCCGCTATAACAAATACTAAAAACAAAATAAAATAAATATTTAACTTGCACTGACTGAACGGGTCTACTCAAATGAACTCAAACTGAACGGGTCTACTCAAATGAACTCAAACTGAACGGGTCTACTCAAATGAACTCAAATCTGTGTGGTACTTTCTTCAAAAGACCATCTCATACACTAATCTGCATACGTACGAGTAGTCTTCATGTATGTATCAAGAATAGTTGATATCTTCTCGAACACCTTCGACAAAGCCGACTTTGTTGAGGAGTTTCATACTTTTGAGCAAGCCCTAATCACTTTGAAAGATAGCGTTAGTAGAGTGAGTGTAGAAATGTCCTGCGAGCCAGTGACTGCATATGAAATAAAAAAAATTGTCGATGCTATGGCCAACAAGAAATCGGTCGGTCATGATGACATCCCAATACAGATTTTTAAAAAGAATATTGACTTATTGGCAAAACCTTTGGAGCATCTTATAAATAAGTGTATAAATGAGAGTGTGTTTCCGGAACAGCTCAAATTAGCAAGAGTGCTACCAATATACAAAAAAGGGTCCAAATTAGATCCCAATAACTACAGACCAATTTCTCTCTTACCAATCATTTCAAAAAATTTTGAGAAAATACTTAAAACAAGACTTCTTAGGCATTTAAATCGCAATAAAATTCTTAATTACAGACAATTTGGTTACCAGAAAAATGTGGGAACAAATGACGCAGTAGTTAACGGAATTAATAATAAATTGAAGGTTATTGGGTTATTCCTTGACCTAAGCTCAGCTTTTGACACAGTAAATCACAAGTTACTTTTGGCAAAAATGGAGCATTATGGTGTAAGAGGATCAGTTTTAAACTTATTTAAATCTTACTTAGATAATAGGAAGCAATATGTAGAAATAAAAGTGGAAGAAGAAAAATGTCAGAAAACTTTCAAATCAGGACTAAAACAAATAAGGCAAGGAGTTCCACAAGGTTCAATATTAGGACCAATCTTCTTTATCTTGTTCATTAATGATTTGATTAACTACATCTTAAAACACACTACTGATACTGAACTCGTTCTTTTTGCTGACGATACAAATGCCATTATAACCGCAGAAGATCTGGAAACTCTTAGTAGTAAGGTAAATAATGTTCTGGCTCTTTTTCATTCTTGTTTCACCGTTAATAACCTCATCTTAAACACAAATAAAACGAACGTTATGTTATTTCGAACAACGACGAGAAAAAAGGATTCAATTGATATTACCTTGAATAATAATAGAATAATATTAGTAGACAACGTGAAATTTCTAGGTATATATATTGATGAAAGCCTAAATTGGAAAAAGGAAGTATCAGCCATAGAAAGTTCAATTGGTTCGGCTTGCTATGCTCTTAGAAGCCTTCGAGATGAGATCACTATCGAACGATTAAAAATAGTATATTACTCGCTTGTTGAATCGAAACTCAGGTACAGTATTGCTCTATGGGGAGGTAGCTATGCGTACAATCTAAACACAGCCTTTATAATACAAAAAAGAGCTATAAGAACTATGGTAAGAATTCCGCAGTGGGTATCATGTAGAGATTACTTTAAACAACTACAGATTTTAACAGTCCCTTGCTTGTACATTTTGGTCGTACTAACAGACCTTATGAAAAAACTGCGGGATAACGAGACACTTGAGGACAGAATTAGACGAGAAGCTACTAGACGTAAGGACTTACAATATACGATACAACCGCATTTGAAAGTAGTCAGTCATGCTGCATGCTATCAATCAATTAAACTTTTCAATAAACTACCCGTAGAATTAAAGACAATCTATAATATAAATCAGTTTAAAGTCATTTCTAAAAGAAAAATGCTATTATACACTTGATGAGTTTCTCAGGGATGACAATTTCTAGATGGTGTACCACCTTTTTGACATAATCTGTAATTTATTGTTTATTGACATGTGTATGACATTAACATTATTTTTGTTTTTTTATTATTAATTTGATTTTAGTTTTGTAGACATGCTTCTTAAATTTTTATTATTAATATGATTTTAGTTTTGTTGACATGGTTCTTGATTTTTTATTAATAATATGGTTTTAAATAACTTTTATTGACATAATTTTTGATTTTTTCATTTACATGATTTATTTTTACATGTTTTTATTGACATTTGTGTGTATGAAATTAACATGTTTTTTATTTTTTTATTTTTTTCTTATTAATGTAGTATAACTGTAACTCTCATTCACTAGATTTTAGAATTTTTTTATTAATATGCTTTTACTTTTATAGACATGATTGTTGATATTGTTATTTATATGGTTTAACACCTATTGACATAATTTTTATTTTTTTTATTTATAAGATTTACGATTGATTGATATGATTTAGTGTTTTATTAGTTTTTGTTTTCACATATTTTTTATTGAAAGTGGTTTTTTTATTTTTATTTCCGTGTTGTGTTAGTTTTAATGAAATTTCGATACAATGTAAAAATTGTTTGTGAAATAAATGATATGATGATATGATTATGTCTGGACCTTAACCCTAGAACCGTACCCTGGGGTACAAATGAAACAAAATATTTGATTTGCGATTACTTTTTCGTTTACCCACGGTTCTCTTCGTGCTGCCGTGTATTTATGCGGGGCAGGCAGCCGCGTCATAGCATCTATAAGGCGCTAGTCCTGTTAGCCTCTGGTACTGGCAAGGCGTGTTGGATTTACCATCGCTAGACCATCCAATAGGGTGAGCCTATTGCCATAAACCGGGCTAGGCCTGAGTCCGAACTGGTGATGTAGCGGTGAAGAGAAGCAACTAAGAGAGGCAAGTAATGCAGGTAAACGACGCATGCAAACACTCTGGAACTCCCATGGTGGGCTTTCCAAAGATGCAATCTTGTACTTGATATCAATTGACATGAGATAGCAGATGATCACTCAATATTATCTACCATCACTCAAAATAATAACAAAGCAGAGATAATGCTTGTTTCTATGCACTTTCTATGTTTAGTAAATTGAAACAACGCTCATCATCATCTGCCAGCATTTTCCCAACTATGTTAGGGTCGGCTTCCAGTCTAACTGAATACCAGTATTTTACATGTAGTGACTGCCTATCTGACCTCCACAACACAGTTAGAACTGGGTAATATGATACCCGTTGGTAAGACTGGTTATTAACTTACTTTCCTTCTACAAATAACCTTATAATTATAACTGGGTGAAACAGGAATGGGTAAAGATAAAACATTTGTCTGATTGCTACCAAATACACGAAATATAATCACTGATGGTTGCCTGATACGCAATTAATCTTTACCGGCCACTTTGACTTATCTCAATAAGTAATTAATTACACACATCATTGGCCTGTTTAAGCTTTTCGTCTTATTCACAAACTTTCTTAAGATTATGATTTTGTTTCTTGACTTTCTGGGGGTCTAGTCTCTAAGCACGAAACCCGTAGTTTCGGCCAAGGATATGGGCGTTTCCTAATCTGTATCACTTACGAACATAGATTTAGTTAGGTACCCGAACTAAAAAAAGAACGTCAACACGAGTGGACAGTTGTCCATACTCCGGGTGTATTTTCAAAACTCATGAATCCATTCATTTCGAAGTCACTCAGTTCTTCCGAATGGGCCCGTATTTTCGTTGACGTAGGTACTTTAGAGAGTTTTAGCCAACAACGCGCGTTTTTGCTTTACAAAAGCCACCCATCGAAAGCATGACCGTGACTTAATTATTAGCTACAAATTACTTCATATTTAAATAGTAAAAGGTTGCATCATAATGAGGAATTCTACATTAAGTAAATACCTATTTAATTATTTGTATTTCCTTTATTTTTAAGTTAAAAATATTTTCATGATTCATTGATGGTAAAACACCACAATTAGGTACCCCATGTTAAAAATAAATGTTATGATACACAAACGAAGTATTCCTTTCCAAAAATGCTATGTGTACCATTATATAATCCAAATTAACTAAATACCACAATGATAAAAACACATTAATAAGTACTCACTGTTATATCACAGATTGAGTCACAACGCACTAACAAATGCAGAGCAGGCGGCCGTATCAGTGTTATATAGCGTTACAAGTATCTAATCTAATCTACTGAAGATCACATTATATACAAGTGCCGATATACTCTTGGAGGCAGAATGTGGTTTTATGTAATTTTAGCAGTTTCTTGCAATGTGTGGACTGTGCGGAGGATGGTATGACAAGATAGGAAGGAGGCAGCGATAGCAGGAGAATGATTTTGTATTAATTTAATCTGGTGTGACTACGAGTCGGCAATGTTACTAGAGAAGATAGTTTTTAATTCTATTAGTAGAAAAACTGAGATCATGACTCACACGCTTTTCCGCCTGCCACAGAGATTTTTGTCGGGGTCTGTACAACGTTGCGAAATTTTACTGCGAAGCTACTCGGGGTTGCTGTTCTGAAGTGGAGATGTGCAGGACGTAGTGATGGTAGGAGGAGTAGACCCTCCACTGAATGGCTACCGAGAGACGGTAGAAGAAGTGTTAAGAGGAACAGCCAGATGGTTGGATGACATTTAGAAAATCGCGCGTTAGACCTGGGTCTCGGGCCTGTGGACGGTGAGTGATGGGCAAGCTCGCCGTCCGTCCGTCTAATGACGACGACAGGCCGTGTCGACGGCGCGTTCGTGTTCCACGCGCGCCTCAAAGAGATGTCAGCAACACGGAAGGGGCCCACAAGGGCCGACGCCTGTCGAGGCTGCGGGATGTCCGCAAGGGATACCGAGGCCTCGACATGAAGGGCGAAGAAGGAACATGGGTGGTTTTTAGTCAGTAGAAGTCTGACACTCCCTCTCGCTCTGCCCAAGAGCGGGAGGGGTTATTTGATGATTTCCCACCCCCCAAAAAAAAAAAAAAAAAAGACCTGGGTCTACAGTCGCGCAGACCGGGGAAGAATGGCACGAAAGGGGGGAAGCTCATACTCAGCAGTGGTGGAACGAAGCTAATGATGATGATACTGACGGAGGAATTTAAATATAGGTTATGCTAGGATCTCAGTGATGTGTGTAACTGTGTACTGTACACGGACCGCAAGTCGAAGAATCCTTTTGTTTAGTTAATTTATTTGAGGGGCTAAAGAAAAACTATTTTATTTCTATACTGGACTTACTTTTTCTTTTGCAAAATCGTATCTTCACTGTCGTCTGCACCGGTATCAATGTTAATACGTAATGATACTAGCTACAAACACTAGGAAAACAATGCATATGGTATAAAATTAATGGTGCGTTTAAAATTACTTTAATTACGAATGTGATCGTTGTGCCATTGTTTTTGTAGCAAAAAATTTTGATATTTAATAAAAAAAATGTTCTTTTTTAATAATATATAACATCACACCTGCATTCCATCAAAGGTTAGGCAGAGGTGCACTTTATAGTACACGCACAATTCGATAAAAGGAGTATGTAAGAATGGATAGTCAGGTGGCGTTCTGAGGTTTTTAACTACCGCTACGGGAGAAAGGCGTGAGAAAAATATATTCGCAGAAAATATCGTATCTTGGTTAGCCATAATAGGATATTTCACCAAAAAATCTAATTAGTCCGTCAGATAGATTTCCGAAAAATAATGGGAGACGTGTTTTTTCTTTTTTCACGTAAACAAGAGATGAAGACGATACAGTGCTTCGAAAAGTCGCGCGACGTCACAGTTTGGTACATTTTTTACCAGAAAGTGACGTCACCAGCCCCCATTCACGATCTTTGACACGTTTTATTTTCGTAAATTTTTATTAGATACGTTGATAAAACAAAAAACACGTATCCAATATTTTTGATAATCTAACAGACGGACTAATCAGAATCATTTTTTTTAGTCAGTCAACTATCCTATTGATTGAAAATTTGGTGATTTACCCAACACTGTTACGCACACTCCGGTGGCGCTAGTCTCCGCTGACATTGGCCTCCATGACCGAAAACGGCTGAAAGAACTAATCTTAGGCGTTTCAGTTATCAAGATTACAGCTGCATATATTATAGGTACTTGCACTACTATCGTATTTAGATAAACCACTCAACGCTTGTTTAGTGGGATTTCCGACAGCTGCCGAAAACGATAAGCTAGAGTTCATTAATGTAACACGATAACAAACTATCTTGGCTCAAGAAAGTATGTTCTGAGTGTTTTAGGCGATCTGATGTTACGCCACTAGAAGAGAGAAGGGATGCTTCGTAATAGTTTGGTTCGACATGGTAGAATAAAGCCGAACCGAAGCAATTACTACACTTAGGTTGGTTTCCATTCGTCTTGTGCCCATCAGTAAACTGCAATAGGGGATCGGACTGAGTCAAAAAATATGATTCTGTTTAGTCCGTCAGCAATTTTATAAAAACAAAAAACACGTATCCAATATTTTTCGATAATGTATCGAAAATATTGACGAAGATAAAACGCGTCAAAGATCATGAGTGGGGGCTTGTGACGTCACTTGTAGGTAAAAAATGTACTGACATGTAACGTTTTCGAGGAGTTCACAAGTTTTCAAAGCACTGTTTCGTCTTCATTTTTTGTTTACGTGAAAAAAAATATGTGTTCAATATTTTTTGGAAATCTATCTGACGGACTAATTTGTTTTTTTGTCCGATCCCTTAATGGCATTTGACTGCCTCGTTGATCTAGTGGACACAAGTTCGACTGCTGAGCGTGAGGTCGTGGGTTCGATTAACGAGTCGGGCAATGTGTTACTGGGTTTTTCCATCAGGAATTTGTCAGTGGCATCGACGGAGTCTGGATTTATGCCCTTTTTTTTTGGGGGGTGGGAAATCATCAAATAACCCCTCCCGTTGTTGGGCAAAGCGAAAGTGAGTGTCAGACTTCTACTGACTAAAAACCACCCATGTTCCTTCTTAGCCCTTTAAGTCCCTTGCCGTAGGGAGCAAGAGTGCCCTGGGACTTAAACATAACTGGCGAAATGTGGGTGTACTAATGGTACACTCACTTTAACCTTACAGGCGTGATGCTATGTTATGTTAATCAGTACTTTTTGCTCGTCAAAAATTACATGACCCAAAACCCTCGAAAATTTTTCAAGGAAATGAGCCCTTCACAATTTAGGCACTTCTGAAATCCACTCACCGCCGAAGACGCGCCCACCCAGTGAACTTCATACTGTGCTAACTTAGCAACAAACACAAGCAATGATATAGATATCCACATTAATTCCTGATTGTCTGATATAGGGATGATTCCGTGCTTCAGAACGCACGTATAAGCCGGTGGTCCCGGCCACAAATGGCGGTCGTCAAACCATGTCAGAGGCCCTCGAGGAGGTTTAGAAACTCTGACACAGGGTGTGTGGGCTCGTTTGACTTTACTGCCCACACGATAAGAAGAAAAACACTAGTAAGATTTACGCGAATTCTTCGAAATATAACTTTCATTAACATCTTCAACTGAGCATGAAATTGGATCGGGTAAGAATTATTGATGAAGACTTGATTAAAATCATTAATTAGTCTACATCTTTTATAGGTGTTTTATCGGTTTAATTAGTACCAGTCAACTCAAGCAGATGCACACTCCACGGAATAAGTGCAGAGCGGAGCAAATGTAACCAATAAAAGTTTGACTTCACTTACAGCTAAATATAGCTATTTGTCTGTGCTAATCTCCACGTTCCTCCTTTTTTGGTTTTTTGGAGTGTAGAAAATCATCAAATGACTCCTCCCGCTCTGGGCAGAGCGGTAGGGAGTGTCACACTTCTACTGACTAAAAACCACCCATGTTCCTTCTTAGCCCTTTGTGTCGAGGCCGCGGTATTTCTTTCGAACAATCCGCAGCCCCGATGGATTCCTGTGTCAACCTAAATTTCACATTTTAATTTGAAACAGGGCGGGTGTTTATACTCGTAAGTTTAAAGTGTGTAACTGTGTGTGGCATCATAGCTCCTGAATGGATGAACCAGATGCGACGACGCTTGGATTAGAATACGCTACTTATAGTTGAAGGTAAAGGGACAATTTTTAGATTTTTTACGTTGTTAGCGTTTTTAATGTGTCAGAGGTTTCTTTTATTTTTAACCGACTTCAAAAAAGGAGGAGGTTATATGTTCGTGTGTATGTATTTTTTTTTTTTTTTTTATGTATGTTACCTGATTTCTCCTCCATTTGTGAACCGATTCTCAAAATTCTTTTTTTATTTAAAAAAATATACTCCTGAGATGGTCCCATTTAAATTTGGTGAAGATCTGATCCTGATCTTCGGAGATATACAATAGAACTCTTCAAAAATAGACGGCAAATCTGTCGTGATTGCTGCAATCGCTTGGATGTTTATTGTTTACGCAACATCTTAACTTACCATCACGCCTGTATACTCTGACGGGGTACGCAGATGTGTACAGGACGCCCAGATTTTGAGAGTTAGGTATGTTAAGTTCCATTTTATTGCGGACTAGCTGTTCCCGGCATGCGTTGCAATGCCCTTTTTCCTACCTACTACCTGCCTGTGTACCAACTACCTACCTACCTACTACCTCCTACCCTACCTACCTACTACCCTACCTACCTCCTACCCTACCTACCTACTACCCTACCTACCTACTACCCTACCTACCTACCTACTACCCTACCTACCTACTACCCTACTTACCTACCTACTACCCGACCTACCTACTTACTACCCTACCTACTACTCTACCGACTACCCTACCTACTCTACTATCCTACTTACTACCCTACCTACTACTCTACCTACTACCCTGCCTACCTACCTACCACTTTCTCACCTTTTAAACTTTCCCTGGACTTCCACGAACAATTCAACACTATAATTAGCCAAATCGGTCCAGCCGTTCTCGAGTTTTAGCGAGACTAACGAACAGCTATTCATTTTTATATAATACGCAAACACCATTTGAAAAATCGTTTTTCTATTGGGAAAGAAACAGTAATTATTTTTTTGATATTATTGTGATAATGTCGTATGGTCTGTTTGAAGCTGTCATTCGTTGACTGAACAACTGAACGTCACTCAATTGTTTTGCCTTCCCGGAACCTCTCCACTAACACTTGAACTTTATAGTACGGTATTAAAGCTCAAATTGATTTGACGTTTTAGTTAGAAAACGTTTGTATGGGAAAAGGAAAAGGGCTGTTTTTAGGGCTTTTCCGGCCATTATTCGATTTTTTCTCGCCGTAAAAACCATCCTTGAACTTCAACGAACATTTAAAAAAAAAAAACAGCCAAATCGGTCAAGCCGTTTTCATGCCAAGTCGTGACAACGGAAAACGGGTTTCATTTTTATATATATAGATAAGCCTATTACCGTGACATGTATTGTTAGCAACGTAAAATTAATGAATATCAAATATTTGTAAAGGATATTACAACTAAAAATGGAAAAATAAAAAAACTTTTTTGCAAAAAATAAAACCGACTTCAAAAACACAAAAAAGTGAAAAATAACTTTAGCTTCTGAAGTCGGTGACAAAAAAACTGAATAAAACAAACAAAAGTCACCGACTTCAGAAGCTAAAGTTATTTTTCACTTTTTTGTGTTTTTGAAGTCGGTTTTATTTTTTTTTATTTTAAGTGATCTTAACTCCTCATCATTGGAGAGGTGTATGTCTAGCAGTGGACTGTTCTAGTCTGTTGATAATCAAGTAGAACACCAGTATAAAATGAACTATAGCAGTTAAAAATCTTACCTAGCAGATTCGTCATCTCTTCATACGCAGCATCCATCCATTATCTCAACTATGAGAGACTATTCGCCTACTCTTGGCACAGCTATGACCTCCATTCCTTTCCCGAATACGCATACTGTTATAGAATTCCTGTAAAAGAAATATACGATTAATAACGCAAGTTCACACCCGTTTTCCTCGAGGGATAAGGCAGAAGTGTTCCCTATAGTAGCCCTGTTTAAGTTCCTTATAGTAGGGAGCGAGCCAGTTGTCATTAACCACATCGGACACATTACATTACATCTACAATACTTAACCACATCGGACACATTACATTACATCTACAATAATTTTGGCTGCTACCTAGAAATTCCTAGAGAAAAAACCTAATAGCGCTTTTTCCGCCCCGGGAATCGAACCCAAGATCTCTCAGGAGTGCTTGCGACTACTAGACCAACAAAGTCTTTTTTTTTTGGAGGGTGGGAAATCATCAAATGACTCCTCCCGCTCTGGGCTGAGCGTAGGGAGTATCAGACTTCTACTGACTAAAAACCACTCATGTTCCTTCTTAGCCCTTTGAGCCGAGGCCGCGGTATCTCTTTCGAACAACCCGCAGCCCCGACGGAGTAATACGTACCCTTTTTTTTTTTTTTTGGGGGTGGGAAATCATCAAATAACCCCTCCCGTTCTTGGGCAAAGCGAAAGGGAGTGTCAGACTTCTACTGACTAAAAACCACTCATGTTCCTTCTTAGCCCTTTGAGCCGAGGCCGCGGTATCTCTTTCGAACAACCCGCAGCCCCGACGGAGTAATACGTACCCTTTTTTTTTTTTTTTTGGGGGGTGGGAAATCATCAAATAACCCCTCCCGTTCTTGGGCAAAGCGAAAGGGAGTGTCAGACTTCTACTGACTAAAAACCACCCATGTTCCTTCTTAGCCCTTTAAGTCCCTTGCCGTAGGGAGCAAGCCTGTTGTCATCAACCACATCTCATCATACTCTTGGCTGCTACTGAGAGCTTTCTAGTGGAAAAGCCAAATAGCACTTTTCGTGCCTCGGGAATCGAACGCAAGACCTCTAAGTCTCAGAAGAGTAGTGCTTGAGACTACTAGACCAACGAAACCTTTTTTTGGGTTCCGTAACCAAGTGCCAACAAGACCCTATTATTACTAAAGTTGAGGAGTCTTAAGTCGTTTTAGTTCAACATACGAGGAGAGATGACATGAGAGAGAAAATTAACATTGCTGATTGATTGAAAACTGAAAGTGGCCCCTGCCCGTAGGGTTCCAGTCTAAATTTTTTCTTACATCTGGTCCTACCTAGCTGGTCGTTTTCATGCTGAATATACTCGCTGAGAATCTCTCTGAGCTGCCCTACGACTATCACGTGTAATAATCACCATCTTCCTGACTTTGTTCTTCTATTTGGGGTTGGTGAAACACATTTTTAACCGATTTCCAAAAAGAAGGAGGTTCTCTATTCGTGTGTATGTATTTTTTTCCTTCATCCGTTCGCCCCTGTGGCTTACAGGGGCGAATGGAAGAAGTCACGGCATCATTTTTATCAGGTATATGAATTGCCAATTACAGATGAATTAGCAATTCATCAAATGCGTAATAAATAAGCTAGATAGCAACAAATATGTTAACGTATGATGACTAATTATGTTATCAATACATTTGATGTGGGGGACCAATCTATTTGATAGACTACACACCTCTAGTGATAACAGCCCGTAGTTGTCCTTGAGAACAACAAGCCTTTTTTTCATAAATGTGAGTGTCAGACACTCAGAACAACCTACCCTCACGTGTCACTCACTTGAACCATTAGACCGCATTAGATAAACAAATTGTATATGTTATACGTCCCGAGTACTTATTCTCATTAATATGTTTTTATTTAAAACATTTAATGGGAAAGAAAACTATCAAACTGGTTTCACGAGAAGAACCTGATGGCGCTAAGTGGTCTTACTTTCATGCAGCTGCTATGGAGTCAAGGGGACTTCGATAATTGGCAAAGATTCTCGCAAACAATCTTATTTAGAAATAATATGTAAATGTTCATAGTTACCTATCATGTTCCAAAAGATCCATCCCTTGAACATCAGCGACATCTGTATGAGTTTGTGACAAGAACTTGCACTCTATCCCCTTCCCACTGACCCGCCATCTTATTAGCGTCATCCTCTGATCTATTGACGCTGATAAAAGACAGTCATCCACCAGACACAGGCCAGTTATCTGCGAGCTATGATACTGGGAACTGCTCCAAGTATGTAGTACTTTTGTTGAGGTCAAATCATTCTGGTCAGGGATTTCCAGTACAATTATATGGATGGCATTGTCGTCACCACCTGTAGCTATAAGCATCCTGTTTTCTGTTAGGATGGTAATGGCAATACTGTTGATGCCTGATTTGTTGGTTTTTGTGGTGAAAAATGGCTGTAAATCTGATTCTGTTACAGTGGTTACGTCCCAAATTGTAACATCACCTCTTGTAGTAAAAGTTATGAGGAAATCTTTATCCAGAATTTTAAAGATTTTGGTTTTTAGTACACAAGTTTTGTGATACTTCGAATCTTTTAAGAATTCTATCTTTTTGCTATCTTCTTTGAACAAGAACACTCTAAGATAAGAGTCAGAACAGCCAGTGAAGATGATATAGTTATCTTTATGTTTTATCAAATCCAAATCCATGATTCTCATTTCAGGATCAAAGTCAATTGAACAATTCCTCCATGTTTGGTTACCTTTTCTTTCTTTATCTGTGCCTTTTATTTGATAATCTATTAATTCTTCTGATTTTACAATGATTTTATTATTTTCTTTGCTTAATTGTATATCTTTAATGCAAAGTTGTGCTCTTCCACCTGCCGATAGAGCTAGGAAATGATTGTCATCTAAAGGATATGTTTTAAGAGTTCTTACACTAGATAAATGTTTGAAACTAACTTCGTCTTTAAAGTTCATTTCTGCATCAACACTAGATATTCTAAGTGTGGTATCTTCTCCACCGGAAATATATACTGTTGTATTATTATCAACTTTATGCGCTTTCAAACAATTAACTTCTTTAGCGTGTGATCCGTTTATCAAATTCCTTGACACGATTTTACTTAGTTGGAAAGTTGTAACATTAATATCAGCGTTTTTCAAATAAATCAGTTTTATAAATTCTTCATAATCTTCTTTCACTTTCTCAATGTATCTGACGGCGTCCCACGATCTGTGTCCACCTCCACATTGCACTTCTAGTATTTTGCTATTATTTTTTATATTATGTACGATAAAAATTCTTTCTTGGAACCCACAAACTATATTCTCGTCTTTATCTAAGAACTTCTCGACCCATTCAAAAGTTAGATCTTTGCTGCTCATATATTTAACAGTATTATCATTTATACTAAAATATCTGATAGTGCCATCTCTCCCTGTAGTGTTCATACTATTATTTCTAATATTTATTGAGGTGGGGCCATATCTACCATGCACCTTACTGAAACTCTTTACAGGATCCTTCTGGCCTTTAACAAAAACGTGTATATTGCCACATCTATCTCCAAAAACGAATTTATTGTTAAGTGTATCGATTGCACAGGCTGTCAGCCATCTTTCTTTGCAGTTTGGTAAAACAAAATGAGCATATTCTTCCACTTTCGCATTATTTGAAGCTAACACGGTAATATTACCGTCGCCAGAACAAAACACTAGATGTCTATTGCCAGCCCAGTGCATAGACAAAATCTTTCCTACTTGTAATTTTGTATCAATAATATTTAAAATAAAAGCCTCATCTTTACACTTCTCTACAAATACATCTAGTTTGCCATTCATATCTGCAATAGCAATCAGTTGCTTGCAAGATGATAGTGATACCAATTTATATGTTGATTCATGATTCAATTTATGTTCAGCCTTATTTTTGTTTAAAACATCATAGTATATTAAGTTATTCTCATCTATAACAAGTAAATTCTTTCTAGAAGTGAAAACTACTTTTTTAGGGGTGGCAACACCAATATCAATAATATCATTATGGCAGTAATCAGTGGCTACAGTTAGGGGATGTAGAATAACCCCACAATCACCGCCACCAGTGACCAAGTTATCTCCATCAGAGTCCACAGACCATATACAACCATTCTGATGAGTTAAGGCCTTTTTGAGCAAATTGCCATCATAATCCCAGTAGCAAATAGCGGAGTCTTCGCCTACAGAAACTATTATATCATTTGTTATACAACTCCTCATGACCCTAGCTAAATGGCCATAGACCTCATGTTTACAAACAATGTCTATGCTCTCCCAATATTGTGCAGTGTTGTGTGGGGCCAATGATGTGGTATTGGGACCCCATATCCTGACAGATCTGTCATCTGATGTTGTTACTATTATGTTCTTACGTGGTTCACAGGCTATTGAGAATATAACACCCTGAAAAGATAATATTTGTCAGTAACTTCCTAAGGAATAGCTCTTTGCAAGTGAGTCCCAGGCGCAAGTATTGCAAATAGGTACAGCCTACTTGCCTATGTCATAAAATCCAATTAAACTATCATTACATAAATAAAATATATCAGTCATCATCCATCATACTTATTAAAGTGAGTAAAATAGTAAGTTTAATTATATCTTATGAGGTAGACAAGTAGACAGTACCAACGCAGTTAGGTTTTTACACGACTGCCCCAAAATCAAGAGTGTTATTAATCAAATTTCTTGCACCTTTTAGTTTTGTGGAGCAACAATTAATGCAGTTGTATTGTAAACAACAGTTGTAAACTCTGATGAACATTTGAATGTAAGCAAAACTACTACTTCAAGTTTTTATTCAAACATAACCAATGAAAATCAAAACTATACTTTTATAAATTGCTTGGCAAATTCAATGTTTATTGATACATACCTTATGTCCTCTCAAGTGATGTAGTGGTTGACCTCCACTACATTTATGTATGATCACCTCAGAGAACACGGTGCCAGCCATCACAAGGACGTCATCCTGCAACGGCAGGAGCAGTCCACTGTAGAGAATGGAGTTGTCTCGGCTAGCATACTGGGATACTACGATCTTGGTGACTGTATTCCACTTCTGTAATTTAATAGAGGGTTACATAGGAGACAGAAATTGTTTTTTTTTCTAGTGGAAAATGTGATCCTCCAAATCATGTTTGACTTTTCTTTTTTCTTAATAATAATGACTTAGTGCTTAAATGCAGTGCCAGTTTTATTACTACCAGCGCCCTGAGCGAGATTTCTACGGCGCCCATTAACTGCAATTTAAACCCATAGCGAAAAAATAAAAAGGACATAAAAATAAAAAAAAAAATGCTTTTCTAGCCTTTCTATCGGCAAACTCTTTAGGTTAATAACTCAATATTTTCAAAACTTCTTATAAGTAAATACATAAATTCTTACCTGAACCACATTGTGTGCTGTCAACAAAGCAACCACTTCACCATCAACCCACACCGCTGAGTGCAACCAGTCATCACATACTATGGGCTCAAACGCTCTGTAAAACTCCACCTTTTCTTGACTAGCTTGTTCAAATGTATCAGTAGATATTACAGTGAACTGTTTACCACCAAAAACTAATATTATGTCTCCACGTTGAGCAGGCACAAAGCCGTATATTTTCTGACCGTGTAAACCACTTAAACGTTGTAATAACTTCGTGGAAGCCTTGTCAAATACGTTTATTGTGCTTCCAATGCCTGGAAAGAGTTATTATTATGTTCATTTTAGACATATCGGACATGTTACAGATATTAATTTTGAAATTATTTGTAACCTGAAAACTTACCGGCTAACACGAGGTCTTTGTAAAACTTCACAGCAGTAACATCCGTACGTGTTAGTAAAGCCATTTCTATACAAAATAATACAATATATTCATAATAATTGTGCACTCCAAAAATGCAAGAACTTTTGACTTTTTGTAATGTAAATAAATTTTAATCCACCATGTGTTTTTGACATAGAGGAGTACGGTATATGCAATTTAGCGTGTGTGAAAAGAGAAAGAAAGACTAAATTATGCTAGTGGTGTTCATTCGTCACTGCTCTGGAAAATTAGTTTGACAACTGTCATTTTGATAAAAATAAAAACGTTCCGTTCTATCACTCAAGTGAGGTTCTTTTCCAGGTAAATAAATGAAATATTTTTTGTACCTCAAACAATTTAATAAAAATAATTAAAAATAGTAGCGTTTTACCTTCAAATAAAACGCTTGTTGTGTCCGGAGACTCATTCGGGGTCATTAAACATTATTTGAGTCAAGCATCTTCCGTTTCCGTGTCACATCTATACAGGTATATGCAACTATCGCCTTTTGATAACACGACGATGACGTATTTCCGACTTTGTTCACCAGGTGGCCGCAGCGCGCCAAATTGTTCATTGTGGCCTCAAAAACCTAAAAACTTGAGAACCAATAAAAACCAGGCAGACTTTAAAATTATGACCCCGAATGAGTCTCCGGACACAACAAGCGTTTTATTTGAAGGTAAAACGCTACTATTGTGTCCTTCGGCCTCATTCGGGGTCATTAAACATTATTTGAGGCTTTGTTTGTTATCGCCTGGTGAACTGGACGCCAATGTGTTATAAAATAAAAATAAATAAAAAATCTGCTTAATTTAGATCAAGGAACTAATTAAACCCAAATAATTTAAAAATAAAACATCAATTTATGTGTTTTCTGAATATATTGCAATAAAATAATAACACTTACAACTTACTATAATAGGTAATTAAACACTTATGAACTGAACATTTATACGTACATACCATAAATCTTCTTTTTGTAAACTTACCACCTCATTAAATAAACATAAAAATAATTCCTTTAATTTAATCAGTGATGATCAATTAATTGGCTGAAAAAGATGAATCAAAGAGCTCCCTTGTGCTGGAACCACTTCCCTCCTGTAATGTTTTTTAAAAGTATTGTCAGATCTCCAATTAGCTCGTGCCATTATTTCATCAAGGGGTTCATTATCCAACCAACTTCGGGAAGCAACCGCAGAACGAAAACTACCCGGAGTAGCCTGAATTCCTGCATCCTTCAAAATTGATTTAACCCAGCCCGCCAATATAGTTTTAGTAGCAGGCTTAGCTTTACCACAAACTGTAATAAACAATCTATCACTAGAACAAAGCAAACGACGTGATTTTCCAATTTCTATGAGCTTTTTAAGCCAAACTACCGGGTCAAGTGCCGCATTTTCAGCATTACCTAATAATCTCCAACCTGACTGAACACGAGTGTCTGAATCAGTTTTCGACCCAAAATGCGGCCAAAACATTATGCTATTCTCACCTACTATACATCTGTCTGGAGATACACTTAACAATGTTAGGTCATGTATCCTACGCCCTGAACATAACAACAAAAGAACTGCACTAACTCTTGAAATATTGAACAGGCTTTGATTTTGAAGAGGTCTACTGCTCAACCAACCTATCAGAGACTGAGGATCCCAGACAGTGGGTGGACACTTCTTAGGTTGCTGCAACGCTATAGCTTTAATCATTTGCCTAACTAAAATGTTTGAACTTAAACGGGCTTCGATCTTTGTATTGCATAAAGTAGACACAACTGATTTATGCAGTAAAATTGTACGATAAGACAATTTTTCTTTTAGGTGTAAATCGGCTAAATATCGAGCCAATTCACTACCTGACGGGTCTGAAAAATTTACACCAAACTTGGAACACCAATTTAACCATCTCTGCCATGCTGGCCTATAAGTATTCAAAGTTGAGGACCTCCAACCTTGTTTGAGCAAAAGCTTTTGTTCCTCAGACCAGTCACCTAACGATTCAGACCACCCCCACATTTCCATACTTCTAACACCAGGTCGTTCACTCGAGGCGGTGGCTGCCCTGTCCTCGTGTCCACTAGCACCTTCGATAACCTGTGAATCGTGAATGGAGGCGCGGTCGCCCTGGCCTTCAAGTCTACTCTCCAGAATGCTCGGGACCACCTCGGTGCAACTATCAGGTATACACCCCGAGCCTGATTGAGGTGCATCAGCACCCGGGGTAGCAAACTCGGAGGAGGAAAGACCCAAGCCAGACGAAAATCCCACTTGAATGCGAACGCGTTGTGTCTCCATGCTAGCTGGTCTCGTTGATCTAGAGTGACGTAACAAGGCACTACATGAGCTGTGCTGGAGGCAAACAGATCTGTCTGGGGAACACCCCACTTTGCAAAAACAATGCTGGTGAATTCGGGGAGCAGATGCCATTCCTGTAACGTCAGATGACGCGATAGACCGTCTGCGACATTGTTGTACCTGCCTGGTATGTGATGGGGAATTACATGAATGTCGAACTTCTGAAGTAAATGGAATATCCGATATATTAACTCCATCAAGATCTTCGACTTGTTTCCCCCTTCGTTTCTCAAGTACGTCACCACCGCCTTGTTGTCGCACTGCAGTAGAAGAGATGTATGACTCAGAGACGGAGCGAATTCTAATAAACATTTTAGAATAGTGAGCATCTCTTTGTGGTTCGAATGAAGCCGCTCTTCTTCTTCTGTCCACCTGCCCGATAAATGAAGACCATTCAACTCCGCCCCCCAACCTGAATCGGCTGCATCCGTGGTCAAAAAGTTTTTTACTGGTGGTGGATGAAGCCTGGACTTTTCTAGACAATGAACTTTCCACCAATTCAATTCTTGCAGCACTTCCGCAGGCAAGGGGTAAGTCGACTGATGTGGCATTTTCAGAACGAGATTGCAATACGCCAACAGGTGGCGAAAATTCAAGCGACCCATTGGAACTACCAGCCGAGCAAAGTTCAGAACCCCTACGATACTCTGTATTTCTCGGAGAGACGCTTTCCGCCGGCGGAGCAACTTCGACAAAACTATTTGCATGCTTTGAATTTTGTTTTCTGGTAAAAATTTTTGATTTCGCCATGGATCCCACATCAAACCCAAATACTCTATTATTTTCTGAGGGACAAGAATCGATTTCTCCCTGTTTACCTGCCAACCCAACTGGCTGAGTGTTCGAAGAACAATGTCGACGTGCTGTGTTAGTGTCGTTCTGTCCTGTGCTACTAAGAGATAATCGTCGAGGAAAACCACTACACGAATCCCTAGATTCCTGAAAATCTCGGCAGTCCAATTGGTTAGCGATGCGAACACTTTGGGTGCTGTCGCCAGGCCAAATGGCAAACAAGTCATTTGCAATAACCGATTTCGGTACAATAAGCGGAGGAAACAACGATGTACTGGTGCAACATTTACGTGGTTGTAGGCTTGCCTCAGATCTATTTTGACCATCCAATCCTTGTCTTGAATAAAATCGGGAACTCGATTTACCGAAATCAAACGAAATTTGCTTATGATTAAATAATTGTTGAGACTTTTTAAATTGAAAATGGGACGGTAGGTTCCGTCGCCTTTGAGAATCAGAAAGAAATTTGATACGAAACTCGGAGTCAGGGGGGCATACTCTAAAATGCCTTGTTTCAATAAATTTTGAATGACCGTGTCCATCTCCGGAGATGGTAGAGTGAGATTGCACCGTTTCACCTGCCTTGGCGAGACCAGAGGCGGTTTCTTTTGAAATGGAATACGATATCCCTTCACTATTTTTATTAATGGTTCTGGTGCGCCCAATCTCTTCCATGCCGTTACATAATTTTGTAGGCAACCCCCCCAAAATTCCTGATTCGAGTCAGAACCTTTTATTGAATTTACTCGAACCCTTAGCTCGTGGTACATTGTTTTGCGCTTCATTTCTGCGAAAACTATTGGGCTGGTTAAAGCGTTGTCCAGCGTGTTGTCCCCTTGATTGAGGACGAAAAAATCTAGGATTATTATATGGGTGCCTTGCCTGATAGTTATAAAAAGTTTCTACACTCTGAGGAGGAAGAAATCTCTGATTCGTCGTCAGTGCGGGAGCGCGACTGGACGATTGATATCCACTAGGTCCAGGGTACGCCGCCTGGAGTCTAGGGGTTTTCTTTTCTTGCCCAGAAAACATATATTTGTTTGAACAAAAAATTTTGTTAACTCCGCCATTATTCTTAACAAATTCACTAAAAGGCACTTTATCAAACAAAAACTCACTAGATGGCGGTATTTTCTTTAAACATGGCTTAAATGCTTTATCCCTTAATTGCTTAATAAACATTTCACGTCTTTGTTCAATTATATCCGCCCTACGACCACAAACTAGTTGCAAACAATCTCGTGAAACTTTTTGATAATCAGCAGAAAAAACTTCTTTTAATTTTAATACTAACTGCTCCGGGTCCATACCACTAGTCTCCTTCGCCCAGTCTACTATCTGTCGGAAACCCTGTTGCATAGCTTCGCTTTGCATTAACAATGCCCGAGTTACAGAACCTAGAAATTTATCTGCAGGGGGTAGATGACTAACTTTTTCTAACGACTTAATTTCATCATTAACTTCAAGGTCAATAAATCCTGGACGAGCATTATATACTTTTTGTGATTCCATATATCGAACATTATTCCAGTTGTCATTATTGAAATATTGAATGGAATTTAACAATTCCAACTGATTAGAAGGGGTAGCGATGACCGCTGGCTCCTTTAATTGGGTTGCCAAATTAAAATCAAATGATTGAACCGGTGCAGGATCTGCGACGGTTTCCGACAACCTTTCCGTATCGGTTTGTTCCTGGGCCATGTCGACGTTATCCCCATAATATATTGGGTTATCACAATCATAATTTCCATTTTCGGCCAACATAGTATTATGAGGGTAGTAGTATAATTTTTTCAAATCACTGACCTGTTTTGCAAGCTTTTTGATTACCTTGCTTTGCCCTCGAAGACGCTTACTTCTCCTCTTCTTACTCGCCTTCTTCCTCTTACGGGATGTATCAACCTGCTCAACCTCTGAAGCCGATGATGATTCAGAGGAACTAGAGGAACTCGACGAGCCCGATGACGAAACCGAATCTTTACGACTAATACGCGTCTGTATTCTATCCGCCATCTTTAGATTTACTTTCAAAAACTGTCAATGTCGAACTTCTGCATATACCGAACGCTTACAGCGTTTAAAATAAAATTACTTGTAACTTGAATGAATATTATAAAATATTTTCTTAAATATTGAACGTTAACAACGTTAACTTTTTAAAAGATGTGAACCGTCCGAAAATCAGGACGCCAATGCACAATTTGGCGCGCTGCGGCCACCTGGTGAACAAAGTCGGAAATACGTCATCGTCGTGTTATCAAAAGGCGATAGTTGCATATACCTGTATAGATGTGACACGGAAACGGAAGATGCTTGACTCAAATAATGTTTAATGACCCCGAATGAGGCCGAAGGACACAATAAATAATTTATCTGGCCAGTACATTTCTCTGTTTCTTTTCCTGTGGAGTTGATTTTACTAAGTATAATAATAGAAAAAATAAAAAAAATGTGTTTATTTTCTTAAATCTATACATTTAAGTTGCCGGGGCTTCCCAGAAAGTAATCCGAAGATACTTGTGATGGGATAAACCTCGCTCTTCCTCGAATTAATTAACAATTTTTTATTTGTGCTAATTAGGTATAAGTTACACATTTTTTTTTTAATAAAACTAATAAAAAAGAACTATGAATAAAAGAGAAAATGAGATTTGTGTTTATGGCAGTGTGTTTAGTATAAATGTGTTTATAAGTGTGTTCATGAGTGTGTGGGTGTATATTTTGTGTGTATGAGTGGGTGCATGTGTGAGTGGGCGTGTGTATGTGTGAATGAGTGTGGAAGTGTGTTGGAGTGTGTGTGTGTGTGTGTGTGTGTTGGAGTGTGTGTGTGTTGGAGTGTAAGTATGTTTGTGTGTGTGTGTGTGTGTGTGTGTGTGTGTGTGTGTGTGTGTGTGTGTGTCAGTATGCATGACGCTCAACCCAGAGTCGCCAAAATGTCTTCAACGGCATCATAATTAAGTGTGAAGAGCCATTCAGTTAATGTCTTCTTACACTCGTACAGCTGCATAGGGTAAATGTTAAGTATGCGATTTACTTTATTATAGACGCGTGGGGCTTGAGTTACATTTTGACGACTAGCAAAAATTGAACGTGCTGCGTATGTAGGGGCTACAATATCACAACGTCTTTTTTTAAGTTTGTCCTGGCTAAAGGGTAGAATTTTGTGATATCTTAGTACCATGTGTAGTATATGGAGTTTTCTGACGGAGAGCAGCTTAGAGATTGCGTATAGAGTTTCAGTAGGGAACCTGTAGGGTTTACAGTACTTGACCTTAATCAAGGATCTTTGTGCCCTCTCTAGATCTATAAAATACGATTTAGCTGCTCCACCCCATACCGAGATACAATATATGATTACAGATTGGGCCAGTGCGATATATATTTTATTCTGTAGTTCTGCATTCATTATATGTCTCAGGGATTTGAAAACCCATATGAGTTTTCTCACCCTCGCTATAGTTAGTTCGAGGTGTGGGTACCAGCTTAACCTTTGATCTACTACAATACCTAGGTACTTGACGGAATTTACCTTATGAATTACAGGGCAACTACAGGTAGATAGGGTTGGGGTACGACAAGAATGTATTCTAATGTTAAAGTCAGGCGCAGGCTGAGAGTTTGCATATTTAGTGAAGCAGACGTAGTTGGTTTTTTGGGTATTTAGCGTAAGTAGATTATCACGTAGCCAATCACCTACCCTAGCCAGTCCACTCTCAGCCTCCAGCCTAACTTTGTCCCAGGTCTTAGCAGAGAAGATAATAGCGGTGTCATCCGCGTAGGACAGTATCCTCGCGCCGTTGATAATAAGGTTACAGAGCTCATTAATATAGATCAAAAAGAGCGGCGGCCCGAGGACACTGCCCTGCGGGACGCCATACGTCACGTTCTCTTCGTCACTAACATAGTTTCCAATTTTTACCCCCTGTTTTCTGTTTTGAAGGTAACTGCTGAGAAGGGAGAGAACAGAACCTCGAAATCCTATGTTCTCCAGCCTGTGTATAAGTTTAGAGATAAAGACGGTATCAAAGGCCTTCTTGAGGTCAAGAAAGGCCACTAGGCATTTGTTCCCCTTATCTACTTCCTTGGTTATCATAGTAGCAAGTGTCTCCGTAGCATCCTGGGCCGATATTCCCCTTCTAAAACCAAATTGAGAGGAAGATAAGACGTTATACTTGGTCAGGTAGTTGACTATTCTAGAGTTCAAGAGCTTCTCAATGATTTTAGAAATGGAGGTCAACACAGAAATTGGCCGATAGTTGTTAACGTCGTCTTTATCTCCACTCTTATACACAGGGGTAACAACGGAGCGCTTAAGGAGGTAGGGGAAGATACCTGTGTTAAAGCATAGGTTGGCCAGGTCACAGATCAGTGGGACTAAGATCTCTTTTGCCTGCTTTAGGAAAAGGGTAATAATTCCGTCCCACCCAGGTGCACTCCCAGAGTCTAGGGACATCAGTATATTTTCAACTTCATCCTGAGAGGTGTCTAGGAGAACAAACGAGGACAGATTAGGGCTGTCTGTGTTACAAGAAGATGTAGGGGGTACGTTACTATTTAAGATTTTCGGAGCTAGAGCTTGTCCAATGTTAATAAAATAATTATTAACATAGTTGACTGAGTCTTGGGGACACGATTTTATCTCAAGTAGGACGCTATTTGAGCTCCTGGGTGGCTTATAATTTGTGATGTCATTAATGGTTGACCACAGAGCCCGAGGGTTTTTAGCAGATGCTTTGATTTTGTCTTTATTAAATTTATTTTTTAGTTTTTTTATAAGGTTCCCACAGAAAGTCCGATATAGTCTATAAGTAATCAATAGAATTTGATTATGTGGGTTTGATTTGAGTTTAAGGTAGATTGAATTTCTTAGTCTAATACACCGAAGGGCACCTGCTGTTATCCAGGGTTTAATCGTTCTTCTGCTATTAGTGATAATTACATTTTTTGAGTTCGACAGTAAAGCTGTCTTGACCAATTCTATAAGCGCAAAGGCGTAAGTGTCAGGGTCTTTGAAGATGTTAAAATAGGAGGTATCAGTGTTTTTTAGACTAATAAGGGCATTTTCGTAGTTGACTATTGTTATAATAGGGATGTCAAAAATCAAAGTTAAAACATAGATAAATTTTAAAATATAATTTAATTATTGTAATAAGGGCATTTTCGTAGTTGACTATTGTTATAATAGGGATGTCAAAAATCAAAGTTAAAACATAGATAAATTTTAAAATATAATTTAATTATTGTTATATTACGTTGCTATTTATTTAAGTCAAACCAATTAATCAGTCTGGTAACGATCAAGAGGATATTTGTCGGGGTATTTCTTCAAATGCTCTTCCATCTGCTGCATTTGTTTTCTGGAAAAATAAATAAGATTAATGTATTATCCTGCGTGTATCGTAGCTTGTCGAAAACTCTGCAAAAAACGAAAAACAAACGTTTTATCGATTTATTTGAATACCTAATTTTATTGTAGAATATTACATACATTGTTCTAGTTTCTTTAAAAAAAAAAGACGTGTAAAGCTATTGCATTTTTTATCAATTTATGCAATTATAATTATTTATTTATTTTATTAATGCAGTATTTTTTTTCCTTTGTTTTTTTTCTTTGATATTAATTCAAGTTACACTGATTACGGTAGTTTTCCAATACAACCAATGCCACCTAAAGGCGGGTTGCTGAACTAAAGAGACAAGCGTGATATTTCAAAAAGTCATTAAAAGTATATCTGGTATTTGGTATTTATCGATAGATGGAAAAACTAAAAAGTATCACCGCTGTGCCGGTCGCAGTGGGGGGTGTTAGGTTTTTTTCGTTACGGAATTTCTGGATTCGGTCCCCACGCTTAAGGCCCGCGATAGAAGCTATGCAATAGCTTAAAAATATATTAACAGTTGTAAGAAATGACAAATCGCAATAAACTTACTGAATTCTTGGTGGCATGTCGTAATAAACATCTTCGAGCATTTCTTTCCAATGAGGTAGCTTCTTCTTCTCTGCCTCCTGCATAGTTCTAACAACCGTATCTCTTGATTCTTTGATGCAAGATTTTTCTGCATCTTCATCCCAAATGCCTGTGCACATAAAAAAAAAATGATAAGATTACAAAAAAAATCCCGCAGTCCCGACGGGGTTTCTCTTTAGCCTTACACAGCAAAATATTGAGGGTTGGCAGTGGGAGCTTCAGAGTATCTACCTTTGCTTTCCAAATACAACTTAAACTTCTGAAGTGGGCTCTCATCATTGGTCCATTTTTGTATTTCTTCCACCGACCTGTAGGCAGTGCTGTCATCTGATGTGGAATGATGTCCCACCCTGAAATGTAAATAGTGGTAGGTTAACGGCTGCTCAGGCTCCATGCTATTTTGTCATTGTAGCTAGGTGCGTGAAAATAAAGTTGTGGGGCTTCAATAAAAAAAAAAACTTGGCTTTGTGAAAAGATTAATATAACATACATTAGGGTTCCGGTATGATAATCAGAGTAGAGCCGATGCCGCGATGTAATGACAATAAGGCAAGACGAAAACCTAGTTCGTTTTATTCGTTTCATATATTTCTTGAAGAAGTTAAGCAAAGTCAGAGGCCTATGGGCAGCATAAAAACTCTTACACCAAGTCAGGCACCAACCACATGTTAAATAAAGAAGAACATATTTCATGTGAACGTTACTCAAATTGAATTGGCTAACTTACCTGTAGGACATAGCCTCAACCAAAACAGGCTTATTGTTAGCTATGGCGAACTCCCTCGCCTGTTTGATAGCGTTGTAGACAGCAAGGGTATCAGTCCCGTCGATTCGGATAGTTCGGATACCGAGTGCGGGCCCCCGGGCTGCTATGCCGTCACCTTTATACTGCTCGCTTGTAGGAGTAGATATCGCGTAACCGTTGTTTCTACTGCAATATTGAAAACGTATTCCTTTTAATATCTTCTTGAAATTCTTTTGGGTATGGCATTTTATCCAAAATGAAAGTGTGAAATTACCATAACAAGACCACAGGACAATCAAGTGTAGCTGCGAAGTTAAAGGCTGCGAAAGCATCCCCCTCGGAAGCGGCGCCGTCTCCAAAGTAACAGATGACACAGCGGTCGTTGTCAGGCTGACGCTTCAGCGCGTACGCTGCACCTACTGCTTGAGGCATCTGGGTTCCTGAAACATTATGATTAAAGCCATAAAATTTTATTTATTGTAAATTGCAATTTAGTTACCTACTTATAAAGATTTGACTTCTTTTAAATCGCTAGGATCTGAGTCGTCATTTTACTACAAAACTTATAACGAAGGAGAGGTGAAAATTTTACCACAATTCCGAACCCAGCCAAAAACCGGGACGTGTTGGTGGAACAAATATATTTAAAAAAAAATTGTTCCACCAAGCAGTGCTTTATGTATAAGAACCACAAATACAATGGCTACACTTATTCTTACCTAAAGGACTGGAGATGGTAACAAGATTGCGATGCTTGTCCCCGTAGTGTACAGGCATCTGTCTCCCTTTCCCAGGATCCTCATGGTTGCCGTAACACTGGTTGATAAGCTCAGTGACTGTCACCCCCCGGTACAGGA
Source organism: Diarsia brunnea (assembly GCA_949774965.1). Classification (NCBI taxonomy): domain Eukaryota; kingdom Metazoa; phylum Arthropoda; class Insecta; order Lepidoptera; family Noctuidae; genus Diarsia; species Diarsia brunnea. The sequence goes on from OX459010.1 coordinate 19,283,579, forward strand.
ACACCCCTACTTCACGATACTGTGAGAACACGAGGTCTCGAGGGCTAAGGGCAGCTGCACTACCGATGTGAATACCTTCCTCTCCGTAATTGGTCATGTAGAATGAAATGCGGCCTTGTCTGAAAATGATAACAGACGTGTAAAAAATACAGGACACAGCGACAACAAACATAATCAAACAAAAAAAAAAAAGTTACTGTTTCGAGAATTAAAAAAAATTGGTTGTCTGTAAAGTCGGTTTACGGACGATAGTTTAACGTGACAACGTCATAACAAAACATTGATGAAAATAGATGCGGCGCAAGCGTACAATTAGCGTACCAACGGGACAATGAGTCATCCTTTTTCGTGCATGCAGCCGGCGTTCATCGATTTTTTAGATGTTGTCACGTCAAAAAACAGTACTTATTCTTTACCTCTGAGACTCATATAAAATCTTGTCCATTTGAGTAAGCTGTATCATCGTTTTGTACATATTCACAAGTTGGTCTTTATCGATACTCGGTTCCTCACTATTTTCAATAACAGTGCCATTGTTGTCCATCACTCGGTAGATAGGGATGGGATCGTAGCTCGTTTCGTTCAGGAACTTCATTTCCGTTACGTAAGGAGCTTTGGCGCCCGGAAACTCAGCATTTTTTCCGTTATTTTGGGCAATTTCCGGTATTGTGTGGGTAGATAGCAGCTGCAAAACACATTCGACATACTTTTATGATCACAGGATAGGTAGAAGGTACTGTGACCCTACACCCCGTCCATGTGACTTCCATTTATTACGAAACAGTAACAAACATGACATTACAAAAACAATCAATGAACATATTATTTTAATGTTTTTCCACAACTAAAGACGCATTTAAATCAAATGCAGAATTGATATTTAAATAAATTCAAATTAGTAACACAAAAAAAAATAGGTAAGCGAACAAAAACTTAGTATCATCTAAATAAGGACAAAGTTTTCAATACAGTTCGCTACAGAACATGATGTAACAAAAATACAGTCTTAATATTCTTCCACTTTGTTCAATATTGACCGACTGTATAGATAAAGATAAAAATCCAAAACACGATTATCAGTTTAATCACTCGACGCGCACTGATTTTGTTCACTTAAAAATAACTTAAAACTCGTTTCTTTCTCCAAAAAAAGCTGCGCATTATTCATTAATAAACGGTTGGAATTTTGTCATAATTTATGCAATATTTTAATGATACTGTAACTAACCCTGACAGCGGCATTGCGTAGCGAGTTCAGCCGCAAAACACTAGCTCCCGTCTTCAACGCCATGTTGTTACTGACGTACGCTCATTATAAACCGTGTCGTTGTTGTTAAAGGCATTAGCAATTGTGATAAGGCGATCACACCAGCGTGCTTGCTATCATACTACGTATGCGATATTTTGAAACCTTTCAATAAACTCTGTAAACAGATGACGGCTTGGAGGTCATGAGGTCAAATGCTAATGTTTCTTGAGAGTGAAACTGGTGGAAGTGGATATATGTAAACCATCATACTGACAAGCATGCATCATAGGAGCTTTATCGGCCTCAAAATTAAATATATTTAAAAACTTATAGACCTTATCTACGTATAATAATAAAGTAAATAAAGGACATAATAAAAATAATATTTTTTTTAAATCCTTAATAAAAAACATAACACTCTTTTTTTTTTGGGCAGTCGTGTAAGAGATCCCCAAACTAGGCTGTGTGTGCCTGAATCTTGGGGGTCGGACTTTCGTTAACTTTAAATTAATAAACTGTACTCATTATCTACGAACAAAACATAAAATTATATTTGAATAGTACAAAAGTTTAAAGTAAGAAAGTAAAGTAAAAAGTTAATTGATGACATATTCTAACTTGGTGTATGGGAGTGTGTATGAGTATGACTGGGTGTGTGTGTGTGTATGTAAGGGGGTGTGCGTGTGTGTATATTTATTTTTGGTACCTATAGTTTAGTTGACTTGTTTCTTCCGTCTCTTCATACGATAGGTTGGCTAACCATTTTACCAGTTTTTTTTGGTTTTTTTGCATGAATTATAGTTGTTCAAGTCTTGAATGTTGCATAATAATGTGAGTAGAATGGGCATCGTCTGGCTAACAGGCTATTTGCTTCTGAAGGGGAAATATAAAGGAAGCGTTTCGAGATAATTTTTTCGTAGTCGGATCTTTTTTTAGGGTTTTGTGAACATGTAGGGTTGCTTTTAAAATAAATTATTGCCGCAACCTTAAGACATCAAACTCCTTATAAATAAAGTCTGTTGGGTAGCGAAAAGATTTTCTTAAAGCTACTTTTATAACGGCTCTCTAAGCTTTTTCTACCTCTATAACAGTACTTTTCCCGACTGCACCCCTAACAGAAATCCCGTATTGAAGTACCATAATTCTCCTGCCCTAATCCAAATTTATTTGGAGTCGGCTCAGCATGTCTTTTTCAGCTATACTTCCCTACCAGGTAACTATCGTCATCTCAGCAGTCACAGCCTTTCTAGTCATGTCGCCCTTCACACAGTCATCGTTTCTTTGGTCTTCCTCTACTCTTATATAGCCACCGGCATTCATACTCAACATTTTCCTCAATACATTTTCCTTACCGGCGACAAATCAAGCTATGCATTATCAGTATAACATGGCCTCGCTTAACATATATTTCCCGTGCAATGATAATTCCGTTTAAACCTCCTACTTTTCATGAAGTCGGTTAAAAAGGTGAGTGGGCGAGTGGGCGTAGGATAGATGGCATGGCATGGCACGGAGATGGCAATGGTCGGAGTACAGGGTGATACTCGTAGCTCGGGACAGGCCTATGTCCATACATTTAGTTTTTATTTTAATTTTTGGCAAGTATTAACGTAGTCCGTATGGTGTCGGACGTAAAGAATAGCACCATCCCTTCATATCTTCCCGTGGGTGTCGTAAGAGGCGACTATGGGACTTACTAGAGAATGGGCAGCAGTGTTCTCTGTGCCTTTGTAACAACCATACTGCGATCGCCAACCCGCCTGCCAAGCGTGGCGATTATGGCAAATCCCCCTTCTGGGGCAGGCCTATGTCCAGCAGTGGACGTCTTTTGGCTGAGATGATGATGATGATGATTATTAACGTACTTAATCAAGTTTCCATTTGCGCCTACTTGCAAGGATGATAATTATATTGATAATATCACAATCACAGTGAAAAATAGTATATAATTATTTGCTTGATAAGATAACGGTCACTACGGCCGATATATAGGTATAAGGTTTTTCGCAAATCTATACCTACCACACGCAAGCATTGATTATTAAGGAAACAACAAGAGAGAAGTGTAAGAGATTGGATTTTGAATCCCCATACCAATAGAAATTTTCGATTGCTAGTTGTTATACCTAACTGTAAGTTCATGCTGAATTATAAAGTTGAATGCGCTTCTAGCATTAATTATCGAATGCGTGGGTTAAATCTACCAAAATCAGTGGATTGATTCTATTTCCGTCAGGATGCTCACACATGTGAGCTTTTCTAATCTACATAAAAATCATAAAATATCAATGAAATGTTTTAACTCGTATGCTTGCATTACTGCTTGGCCTACGTGGCTTCAATGAGGTTGGTCTTGGTGTGTGATGTGAACTGATGTGTCTGATTGATAACAAGTAACTACTGATAAGAATAAAAGGAGTATTTTGACTCAATTTTTTAGTTTATTGTTCTCATTTCCACATTAAGTTAAGTTAGTTATTTAAAATAAATGTACCTATAAAACTTTTATTACCTACCACAAAATTAGATGGCGTTGCAGTTGATCTCCAGAAGATATTTTTTTGTTGGTAGCAACATTATATTTCATGCGTTCCTTGTTTTTTGCTCTGGAACTGAAACGTCAAACGTGTTATTATAACCCTACCAAATTGTATGATAGTGGTTTTTCCGATTATATTCTGAGTTTGCGGAGCTTTCCAATTGAATTGCGTAGCACTAGTTGTCAGTAATAAATAAATGGCTGTGGAGGTTAGTGACCGTCTATCGATAATATTTGTGTTATAGTGAAGCAACGACAATGCCTTATTGGTACTATGATAAGAAGGATCTGCAGAACACGCCGTCGTTCCGCGATGCCATCACCACGGACACGGAGAACCGGTACAGGAAAGAAGGTGCGAGGTTCATCATCGACACTGGCTCGAAGATGGACCTAGGTTATAACACAGTGGCTACTGGCGTTGTTTATTTCCACCGCTTCTACATGTTCCACTCGTTCAAAACATTCCCGAGGTACATCACCGCGTGTTGCTGCCTCTTCCTCGCGGGGAAAGTGGAGGAGACGCCAAAGAAATGCAAAGATATCATAAAAGTTGCGAAGTCGTTGCTAACAGAGCAGAAATTCTCTAGTTTCGGAGACGATCCCAAAGAAGAGGTGATGACGTTAGAGAGGATCCTGCTGCAGACGATCAAGTTCGACCTGCAGGTGGAGCACCCGTACGGCTACCTATTGAAGTACGCCAAGTGCCTGAAGGGAGACAAAGCCAAGCTGCAGAAGATGGTACAAATGGCGTGGACGTTTGTTAATGACAGGTCAGTAATGAGCTAGGTAATCCACCCCTAAGTCGACCCACTGAGGCATCTTCCTGTTATTGCTTTGAACTGCGACAGAAAGTTTACCAAAACACAGAACTATTAATAAATGTGCATACAATAATTTATTAATTATATAGATTAAAGTATTGTTTGAATATTCATTGCTTTTCACCAAGTTATGATTCTCTTGCGTAGCTCTTGTTTTTGTTCTAGTTAGGTATGTGAGGTTGTACGAGGGCAGTCCCAAAACTGCCCAGCCTTACTTTGACTAAGTTTTTAGACCCCTTTAAGTCAATATATATTTAAAAAAGTCACTTTTATTTCCCTGAATTTGCGCCAACTGAAACAACTTCACTAGGTACTCTGTTTTGTTCCACTTTAAGGAATTGCGGCAGCCATCTTAGGCACTGCTTCTTCATGTCCAATTTATCTGCTAGATTCAGTACTGACACACAGCACTTTATAAAATTCCTAGTTTATCTTGACTTGTGACTTCTTGGGTGCACTTTCAATTGAAGGTCATCTAATAACACTTTTTTAATTTTTTCACCATTTCTGGTGTAGTCAGCTCATGTGATGGACGAGTGTGATATTAAAACCAAATCATTTGAATTGGTTTGAATTACTCTCCGTAATGTTGTGAAAGCTTTTCAAAGAAGTAATCTCAATAATCAACCTTCTATTCTATTATTGGGGGTTTGGGTTTCCGCACTTGGTCCTTGAAGTGGACCATTGTGCGTTAGCCATGTTGGCCGATCACTCTACAGGGTGTAAACGAACCCTTCACGCATCCGACAACCAAGCATTCTGTACATCAAACCAAGTACCCCTACGCAAAAATTTTTGCTGGGAAATTACTTTTTTTTTTGGGGTCAAAAATCACATTTTACGGTAAAACTCAAAGTAGCACTCTTAAAACATTGTGCTAGTGGATGCTTTGAATAGTAAACGGATCATGAAGGTAATTTAAGTAAAGTTAAAACCTGAAATAGTAGTATTTACAAAAACAGCTGTGAAAAATTTGGAACTTTTACCCTCAATATCTCCGTAACTAGGAGGTTCCCAGGTATGGTCTAGAACAAAAAAATGATCGCAGTGGTGGGGAGAACAAATGCCCTTCGTTTGCGTTAAGGGTACTTTTACACCCTATATATAATCAACCTTTATTTTCCAGTTTATGCACAACATTGTGCTTACAATGGGAGCCGGAAGTGATAGCCGTAGCGCTAATGTTCCTTGCGGGCAAACTTAGTAAGTTTGAAGTAATAGACTGGAACGGACGGAACTCCAAGCATAGTGCGTGGTGGGACATGTTTGTTGAAGACATCACAATGGAGCTGCTTGAGGATATCTGCCATCAGGTGAGTTTTTGGAACTGAAATCTTTTTAAAACTATGATATTATTAATTTATTGGTTAATAGATTTGGTATCTAAATAAGGAAAACTGTAAGGCTTCATTTACGGACACGCGGAGCGTCGCGCGGCGCGTTGTGGGTTACTAAACTAAACTATGGCAATGTATGAAAACGTTAACAATTTCAAACCTCGATTTTACGAGAAGTGCAGCGTTCGTTACGGTGGACGCGCCTCTCAGTAAATGAATAAAAAAACTCGAGACGAGCCTTCTGCACGCGCCGCGTCTCCGTAAACGAGCCCTAAGTGCTCATTGGCAAAGTATTTCATATTTATTGTTTAAATTATTTTTAATCTGATCATGGCCAGAGATTGGACAGGATAGAAAGGTATGGAAGGAGAAAGGGGAGGCCTTTGCTCAGCAGTGTGACACCATGTAGGCTAGAAAAAAAAAAAATTGCAAGAAAGTGCACAGATTATTGTTATAGCCAAAGAATTACAAATTGCATGATAAGAATGCTTAGAGGGATATGTGAAGTTCCGAACATGGATAAGATAAGAGATGAGTAATGAAGGAATATGAATTTATTTAATACAGGAAGTTGAAAAGTGGCAGTCGAGACTTTCAAGTTATGTCTGTTGGCATGGATTGGGTATGTCATGTGCAATAAAAAAGAAAGCATGATCAAAGAATCAATGAACTGCATCAAAGAAAATATGGCTTGAATGGGGGTGACCAAAATTATGATTACTATAGATGTATGGAAGGAGATTCCAAATGCAAGCAAATTGGGATAAAGGCAAGAATGATGAGCAATCATAGTTAAAAACTAACAGTAAAATCTAAAATATAAATTCAGTAGTAATATTTTAAAAATAAATTAATATTGTCAACCTCAATTTGTCTTTGTAGCCTACTATTTGTATTGGCTACATATTAATGTGGCCATGAATGAATCATATCATTGACTCATGAAAATTAACTGGACCAACATAAAAGCCTATATAAAAATTTTAGCCAAAATGTTTGATTGACTGCCTCATTGGTCTAGTGGACACAAGTGCGGATGCTGAACATGTGGTTTTGGGTTTGATTCCTAAGTCAGATAAAGTCCCATCGGGGCTGCGGGTTGTTCGAAAGAGATTCCGCGGCCCCGGCCCAAGGGCTAAGAAGGAACATGTGTGGTTTTTAGTCAGTAGAAGTCTGACACTTCCTTCCGCTCTGCCCAAGAGCGGGAGGTTATTTGATGATTTCCCACCACCCAAAAAAGTCAGATAAAGTGTTAAAATGGGTTTTCCATCACAAACTATTAAATGTTAAAGGTAATTTATATAATTGTAGAGATTTTCAGAGACCTAGATAGGGTGCAGTTATATATGTATATCTAACATATTTAAACCTACGTGTTTTTTCCCTTGGCGGTAGAAACCACAGAATGCCACTTGACTATTCTCCTTTCATTGTGCAGTTTGAATAGTTATATGTTTGTTCCAGGTCTTAGACCTGTACTCGCCGCAGCCGCAGTCGTCTGGCGGGGACTCGCCCCCCGCGCCCTCAGCCGCCAAGCTGCCAAAAAACGACAAGAAGCCCCTCTCCATTACTCCGCCAACTTCCGCATCTCCTGTCGCCGTTGTCGTTTCTAGACCGGCGCTGACGCCGATGAAGAATGGCGCTGATATTAAGGTAGAGCCTCCGAAGATAGAGCCGCTTAGATATACATATCCGGCGTACCCGGGGCTGCCGGCGCCCTACCCGCCCGTGTACACGGCGCCGCCACCCTCCATCCCGCCCCCCCCGAGGTTGCCGCTGACGGGCCCGCCGCCAACCGCGCTGGTGTACACGGAACCTCCGCCCGCACCGCCTCCGCGCTTCCCTCCCGTGAACGTTCCTCCTCCGAACTACTTCCCTCCGCTGCCAGGCCGCGGGCACCCTCCCCCCGGCCCTCCCCCGCGGCCGTACTACCCGCCGCCTTGATCCTTATGTAAGCAATAGGTTATTGTATAATTTTTTACTGAAATATAATTTTAGACTATATTTTTTGTTTTTTATTTTGAGATTGCAGGGTTGTTAGAGTGGAGTACTAATGTAGGAAGCTCCCAAAATCGGTTATCATTTACTTGCATGTAGGTACAATGAAAAGACGATAAACGTTTCTTAGTATATTTTATTGTCAGTTTCAAGTTTAGAATGTTTCTCCCGTCAGAATAGCACGGCACTCTTGCCTGACAGGACAATCCACAATAAAGATTATCAATACTGGAATTATATAGAAGTTACTGTAGTAAAATATAAAAATTTTAGTCATAAATACATCACAAAACGAACACGATAACACTGTAAATGATATTAAGTGACTTAAACAATGCAAACCTTACTATGTTGTGCATACAAACAAGGTCGAAGCGTATGTACAAGCAAACGAACTAACAATAATATGGAGTTGCCGTTGGACTAGACAAGTATAGCTCGGCTCAGCTCACATTGCGCGCTCCTCCATTGCAAGTGAGAATGGGTCATTGAAACATAATGCCCAACCAAATTTATCATCCAAATACTGAATCCATCTTACACAATTAGTGCAATATGTATGCAATTTATTTATGGTTAACATAACTACGAATCTTCTGGTTTTGTTTTAAATACACTTTCACAAAATAAATTCAAGTGTCTTCCGACAATATCACTCAAGATGCACTATATTCGTTATTAGATAACGCAATATATACAGGGTTGTCCAAAGAGTGACGTCACAAAAATATTAGATTTTCCCAGGGTTATTTGGACTATCCAGTAGAAATGTTGATATTTGCGAAGGAGCGCGCAGTTTTAGTTGAGACCAATTCTACACTAATGAATGACATACAGGTATGAACACATTGATGCACCAACTGAACAATGGGCATGGATCGACAGCGGAACTAAAATCAGGACGTTTCAAGTTGATTATTGTAATACTGCATTCTCAAGCACATAAGCTATTAGCTTGACTATTCAAAAGTGCCTGTAAATGGTTTAATTGAAATAAATGCTTTGAGTTACTACATAATAATTATGCACATAGTATTTCTTGAAAAATATTCTGAATATAAATCATTATTGGTAATCAATTAAAAAGCACCTTAGCAATTAAATGGTCTAATAGAAATAAATGCTTGAACTCTCTGAACTTAACAAAGTTTTAAATGCGTAGCGTCTCTATTAACAATTTAAATTATTCATGCCCGTTTCCACAAAAACTAGATGACACTGTACACTATCGGAACTGCTAAAATATTCAGGCACCTTTTCAGGTGTCGCTTAGTAAGTAAAAACTGGCACTAGTTCCACTGTCGATACATATTCAAACAATTTCAACACGTTGGCATAATACTTGAATATAGGCAGTGACTGACAATGTCAACTACACATCAAATACGAACGGTAAAAAATAGAATTTAAAAAGAATTTCAACAATATCACACATTTGAGAATATCACTCCTTCAATAGAAAATTCTATTCTACAAATATATATTTCTTTGCAGTCAAATAATTCGCGTTTACATGCAAGCCAAATTCATGCGTTTACATTCAGGACATTTGATGCTTTGACGTTATTGATTTCCCTCATAAAAATGCATGTTTTATGTAGCCAAACTAAAGTGAATAAAAGAAGTGCTAGTATTCGGGTGAACACATTTGTATGAAAAAGTGTGCCGTCGACACGCGACATAAATATTTTGTAGAAAAAAACGCGAGGTAAAAACTCTCACATACATACATACATACCATTTGTGAATGCATGAGATTGTTAAAATTCTTCGTAATTCACATAAAAACGTAAGTCTAGAAGGCACGCGAAAGGTTCATCAGATCCTCTGTAATCTCTGACTAAGGCACGTCGTACGATTCACACTACAGGCTCGGTCAAACCGGTGCGGACATGTTGCGGACACCGGACAATGACATACTTTAGTGCAGTGTCCGAAGCCACGAACCAGTTTAACTGATCAGTAACTACTGAGAGGCAGGACATCTGTTTTGTAAACTTTATTTAAGAGTATTAGTTGTAATAGAGTATAGAAAGTAGAAATAAAAGCATTGAACGAGTATTCTAAGACCATTTCAGACACTAATCTGCATAGTCTTCATGTGTGTATACCAAGATTATGTCTGGACCTTAAAAGAGACTGAGTTTGTTTCGTATGTTTCTTCTCAGAGTAGTTAGGTACGAAACACCGGCCCCTGCCAGCTTAAAAAAAAAGGTGACTTGTGGAAGTGTTTGTAAAAACATATTTGCAAAATAAACCTTATTTATCTGTTGTGTAGGTCTTCTTTCGTTACCTGATGTCGGTTTGTATGCCGCCCCGACCTCTGACTTGGCATTACATGCCGTCGAGAAATGTCTCTGTGGTTTGTGTAGGTTAACTTGAGCGATAGATATTTGCCCATGTTACTTAAATGGCAGATGTCATTATGGTAGCCTAGAGTATTGACAAATACGAGTATAAAATGAGTAGTCATTGATTACATAAATAAGTTATTTTTAGAGAATTTGTCTTTTAGTTATGTGAATATATTTTGTTAGCACAAATATTTAAATTTCTTGATCAAAATAGAGGAGATCAAGAACGTAATAAGTTTATTAGCACATTTACATAAAATTCACTCTTTGAGTACCTGATATCCTGCCTCTTGTGTTACAATATAATACTTTTCATCAATTTACAAATAACTTCATTTAAAACATCCCCACAACGTGTATATCATATAAAAATCCATTCAACAATCACAAAAACTCTCTGTAAGTTTATAAAAAATCACTTTCTATACAAACATCAATTAAAAAACGTTAAATAAATACATAATATACAAAATCACTAGATGAAGGTGGAACATTTTTGTCATCTCAGTCATAAATCGTAAAAATCTCATAAGTATTAGATCTATGATCCAGTCGATCGATATTATCTTATATCTACATGTATAAGGTTCTTTAATAGAACTTAATGATATATTACAATATTGTTTCAACCTTAGAGTCAAATTATAGTATAATTTGTGTAAGGCATGCCCTTATATTAACCGTTGTGTTGAGCAACTAGCAGAATATCGAACACGATTTAAATATCGATAAGATCGTGTCGCTTCACTCAAACTTCGATAAAACCTTAGTGTTGGGATTTATCGATGTTTTGTAATATCTCGTCTTGTTGATAAGGCACTAATTAGTCAATCTCATGCAATAATTATTTAAAAATGTTATTTTACAAGACCTAATCCTGTATTACAAACTAAATTACAGGAAAAATCGTTTTTGCATTTAAATAGAACTATCGTTTTATCTTGTGTTAACAATCTCGATTCGTATTATTGCGCTTTCGTATTTTCGGTTGTTATGTAATTAATAACTATTTAGTAAAGATTCAATTAGCAGTCCTGCTTATTCCTCTTATTTACAAAGAACAATGTAAAATCCAGAAAAGTTTTTTTTTCTCAATTTCAAAAGAACATGCCGCAAATGTCTTGCAGTCTAACTAGAATGTAGATAATTATCAGTTACTAATACGTAGTGACTGCCATCCACAACCCAACAATTCGGGATACTCCTTGGTTTGTCTATTTTACACCTGGTATATATTCCTATGATAAACCTCGTGCATTTCTAGGTAAAAATGAAGTTGCATATGGTGCATCCCTAGAGTACCTCGAATATTCCTTCCTGGCTTCTTTCCCAGTAGACCGGGGCTTCTGTAACGCCATATTTCAGTGTGGTGAACAGAGTAGCAGGTCTATATGAGCCTCGACTGCTTCAAGTACTGCAGTAGTAGCTGATGCAGGAACTTGTACTGATGCACGTTCTGTATCAAGTTGGCGCGTTGCTGGTGCAGCATGCTGATCGTTCGGGGGATGTCTAGCTCCTGGGGAGAGGACAACAGTTAAATTTGAATATTTTTTTGGATGTATAAGTGGTTTTGAAAATAAACATTTGTTTTTTTTGTGCACACTTTTTTTAAGTATTTTTGGTTTGCATTGCGCTTCTCAAATGCTATTTATAGAACTGCAATCTTTTAAATTGAAATGGTAAATCTTTCGGGATGATCAAAGTATGGTGTATCAAATAAATATTTTCTTCATTTGCTATTCCTGACTTATTATTTTGCTTTTATTTGTTATAATTTATTAACACTGTGTTTCACTGCAGCGCTAAGGCCTCGCTTTCCTCCTTCCATTTTCCTGTCCGTGGCCAACCTTTGTTAGAAAAGGCGAGTTCGTCGCGCTCTGCTGGTTGCAGTTGCTTGACTTTATTGTATCTGTGCTTACAATGAGAATGTTCATCCTAACTGTGGGTTTGTTTTCACGGGCGTAACATGTGAAATCTATACTTCTCTCTTTCTTCATTTAAAATATTTGAAATTTTGTATCTCATCAGGCAACATGTTTATAATGTTTCGCGAGAGGAAACGGGTACAAAATACAGTCATCTAGCATTATATCCTCAGGGCTTAACAGCTAGCTGCTAGCATGAAATGTCTTACAGTTCTCATATCGGTGGGACTCCCCCCTCTGCTGCTCCAATGGGTAAGGATGATGAGATGGGCATCTGTTTTTCCTTATAACTAACCCTAGTCATTAAGTAATTTTGTGCTACTAACACTGTCTGAAATAAATAATTAGTACTTTGTTCCAGACGAGTCCTACCTGGTTGTTGTCCAGTATATCGTGCAGCAGGTCTGCCGCCAGCGCAGTCCCAGTGCGGCCCGCGCCGCGCTCGCAGCAGAGCACGACGGGCGCGCCCGCAGCCCTCGCCCCGCGCGGGCCCGCTGCCTCCGCCTCGCACGCTAGCCTCAGACTGTTCACTTCGGACAGGAACGCTGGACCAACAAGTTGTGAATTAATTAATAAATAATTATTCAACAAGATTGATCATTTTCGATGTGAAGTGTGAGATATTAAGACTAGTAGTAGAGAATAGCTTAAGACATTATTTAATAAAGGCCTAAAAAACAGTGAGAAGTGGACTTTTTTGGGAAACGTTTTCATGTTCGAGTATAAGGAAAGGAGTGAAGTGAATTATAATTTCTTACATGTGACGATACATCATGTAATAAACTGGAAGAGAATTCACACGCAATCCGGCTTACGGTTGGTGACGGTCGTTTCGATATTCGGCGTCTCTAATTCCGCTTGTAAATATTGTCATCAACACGCTAAGAAAGAGGTAACGCTAGTCATATTTAGGTTTGATATGTTGTGAACTGTAATGTGCAAAAAGTGATATACGCGAGTTTACTTCATATTTTGTGTTACAATTTCGCCCTATATTGTATAAGACGTTTTCTTCCATCTCTTCTCTGGACGGTATCGCTGCCAGCTATTCGATTAGGAAAGATGAGCCAAATCTCAATATTAGTTTATGTTAGTTTCATATGAAGACTAACATGCAAGGAACTCCATGATTACTCTTTTAAAACAAGTTGCCTTACCCAAGAAGTGGGTCAGTTCGGGCGCAGTGCTGGCGTTGTGCCAGAGCGCGAAGTGCACGTGCCACACGTCGCGCACGCGCGCCCCGTCGCGCACGCGCACCAGCACGGACGCGCCCCACGCCGTGCGCGATGACGTGCCCGATGTTACCTGGAACTAGGGGGGAAACAACGCGTGTAGTAATGGTCTTTACAATGTTACTAAATATAAGTATATACTCGTAATTTAATTTACTACCTGTAATAAAATTATCTTATTAAATACCTAGTGTTCTTCCTCCTCTCTCTCCTATTTTTGATCTATGCTGTGCCCGACAGGGTCCATAATTGAGACTGATGTAACTGTTTTTCTACTAACTGTATACATTATGGTACGCAATAAAGAATTGAATTGAAGTACACGAGAGTATCGTTACACGGGATGTGGATATCGGCATGTAGATATCGAACGGAAGGTAAATTTTAAACATTCTTGTCAAATAAAATAATAGCATTCATTTGAAAATGTCTCGTGGTGTTGCGCCTAGTGGGAATCAAAGCACTTGTGTGCGTGCGTGCACCATCTATATCTAGGTTGTTGAACTCAAATGAGCTGTTTTAATATCCACAAGCTCGTTTTTAAGTGACGGAAAAGAATGAAATCCTATACAAAAAAAACATTAAGCATATCGAAAATGTTATCGATTCTGAAAATTTGTCTGGTCATTGAAAAGTAACACACAGACGTACAACTAACCTTCCCAAAATCCTTGGTAGTGTTATCATGCGGCAGATAGTGCGGATGGCCCGGGCCGGCCACGCGCACCAGCAGCGCCGCGCCCACCTGCGCCGCGCACGCCCACAGCTGCGCGCACGCGCCGCCGCACGCGCAGACAGGGTTGCTGCCCGTGTTGCTGCCCGTGTTGCAGCCCGTGTTGCTAGTGTTGTTTACGTCAGCCACGCGAGCTACTACGTAGAAGCGCTGTGTGCTGCCTACCGTCATCTAAGGGTGGGTATATTATTGTTCAGTACAATAACAAGTTACTAATATTATACCGTATATTAGTAACTTATTATCGTACTGAACATTTAAAAAAATGCTAATGAATTGTATTCAGGGTGAAAGTGGTACAAGAAATTATTTCAAAAACGTTATAGGAATCCAATAAATGTAATTTGCTTTGTTTCGTCATATTATTATGCAATGTTACTTTATTGTGATGTGATTACGTAAACGATTAGCTGCGCAGTGAAAATGTGACGTGTACTGCACGAAGCCGTCAACCAAGCATTCTGTACATCAAACTAAGTACCCCTACGCAAAAATTTTTGCTGGGAAACGACTTTTTTTTTGGGATGAAAAATCACATTTTAGGGTAAAACTCAATGTAGCACTCTTAAAACATTGTGCTAGTGGATGCTTTAAATAGTAAATGGGTCACAGAGATAATTTAAGTAAAGTTATAACCTGAAAAACTAGTATTAAAAAAAAAAACAGCTGTGATAAATTTGACCCTCAATATCTCGGCAACTAGGGGGTTCCCAGGTATGGTCTAGAACAAAGAATGAGATGGGGAGAACAAGTGTCTTTCGGCTTCCTTAAGGGTACTTTTACACCCTTTATATCTAGTGCTGCGGGACCCCTGACAGTTCAAAGCTCATCCTTATCTTGTACGCAAAATATGCGCTTTAGACGTGGAGTTGTGGACACGTTACTACTACTAGAACAACTTCAATCCATACCTTATTTTGTTACACAATTTTATCATGAAAAGAACACTGAATCGATGTTGAATGGCGGCTAAGAATTCCTACACATCTGCCAACCAGCTGATACTCACAGTGATATGCGACGCGTTAATATACCCATGCGGGTTGGTAGGCGTAGGATGCAACCTGACCCGGTTGTCTTCATACGGTAGGTGGTCAGCCGAGAACCCGTTGAGAGCTGCGTGCTGAGGCAGTAGTGCCGTACGGAACTCGCCGCCCGTCTCGCGGCCTTTCGGGATCTGCTCGAACGCGAACGAGAGTTGTTCGTCTGACATCTTGCGTTCTAGGATTTGGACCTGGTGAAAAAGATGGTGTTAAAGGTAAGATAAGTGTTTATGAGAAGCTGTGTGTAGGTTTGGACTGTGAAATATTGTTGTGTCATGATCAGCCTAGCCACAAAAGGTTAATCTCATACTCGATCGTACTTTCTTTCGCAATGTTAATGTTGTGTTTGGCAATGTGTGTGTGTAATCGAAGTGCAAAATGTCTAAATGTAAGACCGTAATCAAAAACTATTGTGAGTGGCCACAGGGCTAAGGTTAAACATTGATACTTGCCAGGTTAGAACCAGAAACTTCATACTGAAAAAATGTATCCTTAAAAATCATGGGTCATCATGAAAATTTGGTTCCAGCATTCATGCGACAAAATAAACAAATTCCCGTTCACATGAGTTTGAATTATAATATTATCTACAATATTATTATAAAGAAGTAAAGCTTTTAAGTTCGGATGTAGGAAGTAATTACAAAACTACTGAACTGATGTTAAAAATTGTTTCACTTATCCACAATGGCTGAGTATCATAAAATAATGTTTTTTTTTATGTTACAACAGATAGGTTACGCGGGCATAGTCACGAGCAGATGCTAGTAACAAAGTTTACAAAGATAATAAATGCATCAGCACCAATTGAATCGCAATGATTGGTTCAAACGCAACAATTAAACAGAAACATGGTAGTGAACTACAAACAACTGTTGTTGTTGTTGTTTGTCATCGCCTTTGAGCAAATTGTTGATAAACAACGCGTGGATCATACCACTAATTCAGTTTGTTTGAATTGTTCAGATATTTAATAGGTGACTTGGGGTTTTACAGGCAGACAGAATCTTTGAATGGAGTGACATCACTTATCGACGAGGAATCTGCATGAACCGGTCACAATAAAACCGAACAGTACGGGGTGGAGCGAGTCGCGTCATCCGAACCGAAGCAGAACATATGTACCGTCTTTTTATTTTTTATTGAATGGATTATGACCAGAACAAGCCGATAGCACATCGATTACTGTGGTTACGTCATGAACTCATGAATTACATTATTTTATCAGACTGATAGGCAGCATCAATAGTTAAAATAATAAAATAGTTTTGGATGCGAAAACTATCGCAGTGTCTGTTAACTAAGGGATCTAGTTCAGCTGAATTATGATAAGAGGTTTTAATGACAGTCCAAAAAAATCATTAACTTCCTGTCCTCGTTCCATTTTATTTGGGGTCGGCGTATTTTTTTTTACTTCATTCCTCACAGTGCAAATAAATAAGTAATCTGTTCTCGAGATTGAATGTTATCGTATTTTATTTGCTAAAAACTTTCTAGCAAGGTCAACCGGAATAAATGTAATAATAAATTTTTATGTAAAACAGCAATTTAATTGCTATAATACTTTTGGCTAATGTTGATTGTTGTTAAGCCTCGCAATCTGATCAAATTAAAGATACGAACATTTGTTATCACAAGACTTTGACAACGGAAACACAATTTTAAGGAAAAAAATTGTAGCAACAAGAATATATTTTTACTGCCCTTTTCTTTTTTTGCACATTTTACAGTATTATTGGTGACTTTATTTAGAGAGATCTTGTACTTGCAACCAGCGCGTGTGTATGAACGTGGATGAAGCAGAAGGACTATGTTTATCGCAGCAGATGGGGTTATTTATTTGTTACCTAAGAGTAAGATTAAATGCTGCAACGACCCCAAATTAATTGGGATAAAGGCATCTTGCTCTTATCCCAATTAATTTCATTTAAGATGATGATGATTTAATGAGATGATGAAGTTGAGTTTATATCAGGTTTCTCAAAGCAGTGTTATTTTGTGTGTAGTTTACTAAAATAATTGTAACGAAATATTGTTACTAACATTTTGAGTTTTTGTTTAAAATGAAATATAAATAAATAACTAATTATTAACTTACCATAGTCTCTTTGGTGATACTAGGCGGCAGCGGCTGAAACTTGGGCAATCCCGTCGACCAGCGATGCGTATGCGGCGCCGGGGTGGCCCTGTTCCGCCCCAGCGTGGCCGACCTCACCTCCGTCTTATTAGCCCTGCCCATGAACACGCCCCATCTTCTCCGTTTCTTCTCTTTACTACTCGTTTTACTTGTCTCAGTGTCCATGGAGCTGTTCGTAGTCACTGTCTCAATAGTACTCGAGCTAATGTCTGCCATGTTCGGCCGCGAGTCCGTCACTACGATCGATGTTACGTTATCAGCCTTGTTTATAGTGTTGTTATTTGATACGCGGTGTGTCGATAAACTCTGATAGGGCGTCTCATCGTATTCGCGTTCGTCGTGCTGTAGCGATAGCCTGTCGATGGACAGCGTTACGTTTTCGAATTCTGCTTCGCGGTTCACTGATCGAGTTGAAACGGTCAGGTCTTTGGGTACGCTGGATTCGCGAACGCCTTTTATTATTTGTGCGTTGACATAGTGGCCGTCTGGGTTCTCTATTTTTACGGGAACGTAAGGTAAGTTCATGTTCGGTGAGAGATATTTGTTTATTGCGGGATGACTGCTGTTTCGTTCGTTTAGTCGCGCGATTTCATCTGTTGTCGTAAGACTCTGTGCACGATCTCTCATCGTAATCTTCCCCTCGTTTTGCCAAGGTAATGGGACGTTTTCATAAATAGGTTCTTGTGTATCTCCTAGTTTAATTTGTTGTGTCTGTGGTAGAACTACGTGCCTTTGGTAGGGTATCCTATGCATCGGCATCGAGTACATAATATTCCCTCTTTCGTCGTAAACTTTTTGTATGTTATCCGATATGTGATGGGGGTCTATAATGATGTGTGGTTTGGGGTCTAACACTGACGCTAGATTGTTGTAAGTCCCGTGTGTTCCTGGCATTATGTTAGGTCTTCGGTAGTTAATATGACTAGTATTGATATAACCTAAGTATTGCCTGTTGAGGGCTGTTCTCGTGGAGACTAGGTCTGGACTTGACCCTGACACATGAGAGTTAATATAACCTCTGTGGTAGTTCAGGGCTTGGCTGGCGACTGCTAGGTCCGGGGTTGAGTTGGAGGCGAGTCCGTTAGAGGGGTAGGGGGGCGGGGGCTTGTAGACATTCACGTAGTGTAGCTGGTTAAGATCAGTTTGTACATTAGGGTTTACCGCAAAGGGGTAATTCGTTCCCATGAATTTGAGAGGATAAGGGTAGTCATCTGTGGCAGGACTTGTGTGTGGAGCGAGGGGTGTTGGCCCAGTGTGTCGGGTCACGTCGGGGTACACGCGATGTATGTCGGGATGCGAGCCGTAGGGCTTCGCCGCGGGCCCCAAGGGAGCTGCGTGGTGGTTCTGGTATCGAAGCTGGGCCTCCGCTCTTTGTTGTTGGTATTTCTGTTGGATGGCTGTCTCGTAGTCAGGTGCGGGGCGGTATTGTGGTACGAGTGCTCTGGAAATAAAACTTGGAGATATAAAGGGTGTAGTAACCTTAACGAAGGCGAAAGGCACTTGTGCTCCCCACCACTGCGATCATTATTTTATTCTAGACCATACCTGAGAACCTCCTAGTTACGGAGATGTTGGGGTTTAAAGTTTCATTCACAGCTGTCTTTTTTAAAACTAGTTTTTCAGGTTATAACTTTACTTAAATTACCTCCATGACCCGGTTACTATTCAAGCATCCACTAGCACAATTTTTTAGGAGTGATACATTGAATTTTAACGTAAAATGTGATTTTTCACCCCAAACAAAAAGTTTCCCAGCATTCAGAAAACTTAGTTTGATGTACATAATGCTTGATTGACAGCTTCGAGAAGGGTTCGTTTACACCCTGTATTGATAGCCAATCGACAGGTTTACCAGTAGGGGTTTCCCACGAGGGTTTATGGATTGCTAATGTAGTCAAACCGCATGAGAAAATACTTTTTTTTTTTTTCTTTTTTTTAAAACGTTGCCCCACACTAGGAATTTCTCCTGTATCGTGGGTGCGTTTACAAACATTTAAACTCACATACACAAACACCCAGACCCGGAACAACTATCTATAGGCCATACAAATATTTGTTCCGTGCGGGGATCGAACCCGCGACACGCAGCGCAGCAGTCTAATCGCTTAGCCACTGCGCCAACCGTGCCGTCAAATACTTGATTATGTGTCTGGACCTTTACCATCCATCCCTTCGGGCCGAATTAAAAGCCGTTCATCCTGTTTCGTCAACAATAATGAGGGTAAAAGATGACCTTTGCTTCCTCAAGTCCTCACCTGTTCTGTGGCGGCGGCTGGTGCTGCAGATGATGCTGCTCCGCGAGCTCGAGGCAGGAGGTGGAGTAGGCGCGGTGTGCTGACGTCAGAGGCTCCAGGCGAGGCACGCTGCCCAGCTCCCGCGCGTCCAGCTCTTCACGACTGTCTGATAGACCGTGTTCCTGGGGACAGATGAACGAAGACGCTTATAATGGGATACAGGTGATAGGAATTGTGCTTGTAGAATGATGAAATAGGTCCGTAGTCGAAACTCAAGGGCATGCTACTGGAGTAGCTTGTAGCTATACAAGCTGTTGTCAAGTTGTACAAGCTCCCGTCGGAGCTGCGGGTTGTTCAAAAGAGATACCGCGGCCTCGGCGCAAGGGCTAAGAAGGAACATGGGTGGTCTTCTTTTTTTTTTTTTAAAAACGTTGCCCCACACTAGGAATTTCTCCTGTATCGTGGGTGCGTTTACAAACATATAAACTCACATACACAAACACACCCAGACCCGAAACAACTATCTGTAGGCCATACAAATATTTGTTCCGTGCGGGGATCGAACCCGCGACACGCAGCGCAGCAATCCAATCTCTCAGCCACTGCGACAACCGTGCCGCCGTCTTTAGTCAGTAGAAGTCAGAATCTGACTTCCGCTCTGCCCAAGATCGAGAGGGATAATTTGATGATTTCCCACCCCCCAAAAAAAAAAGTTGTACAAGCTGTTAGCTTGTTTTAAATCGATTTGTGTGATAAATCGTCTAAAACTACATTAAGTTGAACTATCAGTTTTATTCCACTTTTTCGTGTTCGATTGACCCTTTCAAACCGGACCAAAACAATGCTATTTGAAGAAAGACTACAGAAGCGAAAATATATTGATCATTATCACCGAATGCGTTCTGCAATCGCAAACTACACTTTTCCAAAGAATTTGATCACACTTCAAACACAAACTTTAAGAATGACTTCAAACAATTTTTTTTTGTGTTAGCTTCTACTTGGCGTCTGTTTGAGAGACAATAAGCCATAAAACAAAAATATGGCTATTGAAAGAAATCGAAACTTCCCTTCGTGTCCTGGCAAAACAAATTCCTACAACTAACACAAAAAAACTAAAAGATATCGAATTTGTTTAATTAAATTAGTACAAAATACTGCAGCAGCGCGCACGCATGGGTAAACAAGGAGCGCACACGAAGCGCAATCAGCCCAAATATGTGGAACCACACATTCATTACATGTTATTACTAACAAAACTGAAGTGATTCGTAGTCTGGTGGTCGGAAACGGCACTTCTATGCGTGGGGTCCTAGATGTGATCCTCGGGACTTAGTTTTGAGAATCTTGAGTAAAAAGTTTATAAAAGTAACTTAGAACGTGGATGCCCGGTTAGTGACAATAACCTCTTAAATATCAATTCGTGTATTACTGCGTACCTCCCCCCGTAGGGGGTAACCAGCCAGAAATTGAAGCAAGAATTACAGGGCGTTAAAATTCGTTCATGTCGCTGTTAACGGGTAACGTACCCAAAGGCTGGCAGCATTGCCACGTTGAATATGGCAATGCTGATTCTTTGACCAAGGAAAACACCAGTACCCTGGACGCTTGAAGAGTCGGCCAACCGCCTGACGATATCCCGAAAGACTAGATAAGCACTCCGTGTTATGATTATATTAATTAAAGTACCCATTAGGATATCACCAAAGTCAATATTCACATTCTAATGTGATATATTCACAACACGTCAATAAAACACTTTATTAATCAAACCGATCAAATAGTAATTTATTACCGATCAATAACTCTTGCATGGCATGCAGTGATGTCCACTTTCACGACCACAAGCTATACTTAGTTAAATCACTCAATAACCGATAGATCACTATCGTACATACAACAGATACGTACAAAAGGTCCACTGCCTACAATGCACGTACACATTGACCCGCTTAACTTATAAGTTAATCACTAGTGACGCCGGAATTAGTTGGAGATAGGCCCCGTTCCCGTAGTACGGGATCACATGACAGTTTCATCCTGCTTCTGGTTTTTTTAACCGCTGGTAGGGGCAACGTGTTTTTAAAAAAACAAACAATCTCATGTCTTGTTCAATATATATTTTTTTTAAACTTTGCCCCATACTAGTAATTTCTCCTGTATCGTGGGTGCGTTTACAAACATTTAGACTCACATACAAAAACTTCGAGACCCGGAACAACTATCTGTAGATTCGAACCCGCGATACACAGCGCAGCAGTCAATCACCTCAACCACTGCGCCAACCGTGCCGTCAAAGTTGATTACTCTGCTTGCGCAATATAAGACTTGTAAGTTGTCAGGTGTGAAGCTTAGTTCACAATACAGATATGCAGATGTCGCCACACGCTCGTTTAATGGAGCGGTTTTTCTGTATCCTACCTATCTTGTGGCTCGGAAGTGTTCTCGATCACCGGCGCGCGCGCAGGCGATGTTATCTCGCGATCTATAACGCGCGCTGTTCATGCTGCTACAGATTGTGATCGCGTTGCTTGTCTTCCGGTCGCGCCGTTCATTAGGTTTGTTGTTTTACTGTGCTTGTTCCGGTTTCATTGTATCTTTGTTTGAATATAGTTATGTTATGTTGGTACAAACGTAACTGTAGTAATTTTATTAAATTATAAATTATTGGTACATTGAAATGTTGAGCCCGTTATCAATCATCACACTTATATTTCTCGAAAAGATATATCATACTTCAATATTTTGGCTTTTTATAGTTTGTAAACAGCCTTTGAGTTTTAGCGCTTTAAGTTTATATGACAAATAATAATCAGATTAATGAATTGGAAACTTAAAGCCCATTTATATGGAACTTGCAAAATGAAATGGTCCGATCCACTAAGAAAGACGTGCAACACACAATTGGTTGGGTCGCCCTGATTCGGGGCAGCCTAAGTATGTATGTAGCACCACTAAAACCTGTAAATACAGTCATCAAACCATAACTACTGTCAAAGAAGCGACAATCGCACGATCGCTCAATGAATGGTCCCAACTTCCCGCGTGTAGCGACGCGGAGATGGCGCGAACACTTTCATAGCGCACATAACTTGCTAATTGTTACCTAATGACAACACCATCTAACGATTTACTAAGCTACGTCGATCGAGCACAAAAACTACACAACAGCGCTTAGCATAATGTTACGGGTTTTTGTACCATTTTGTTGTAGAATAGGAAATTATACACACACTTTTCCAGTAAGAATTTTCAATTTGAAGAATTGTTGACAATTAATGTGAGATGGTTTCTTCTCTTCTAAGTCTTCTCTTTCTTGTAAGTTATTTGTCTGAATTGGTTTTATTGATGCGGTAGTAATGAGTTTATAGCGAGACCATAATGTTGTAAGGGGAAATTGAAAAGGCATCGACACAGTTTGACGAACTGCTCAAAAAATCACTACCTACTGAAGACCCTTCAAAGATGAACCGAATACCTCGTAAATATCGGTGGTGTCTACTGCATGGGTTAGTAGCGGTACTTTTTTACAAGCCTGCCTTGCTTACCCTCATTATAACATAATACTCTGCATGATGTTAGGGTTACTAAACAGTCTGCGTGCCTTATTGGCTTGCTGTATTGTAGGTCTTGGGTACGCCACTGGCATGGGTGGAGTAAAACTAGTTGTTATAAATTTATAATGACTTTCGAGGAGTGTAATGTAACTGATGCATATATAGGTCCATCGGGGGATGTCCGCCAGTTGTTATGATGGTAATTCATAACATAATTCCCAGAGAGCGCTTTCTATGACTGCTAACAATGCCCGGTCGCATACTTCTTGCATCCATCGGATTACCCGCGACCTTCACAAGGTCTTTGGAATATCGAGTGTACAATTTGTGTCGTTATTTTGAACACTTCAAACTCACCTGAAACTTAGGCCTATGCTCATCCCTGGGTGCCTCGCTGAGCGCGCTCTGGTGCTTCATGTAGAAGGTGTGCTGTTGCACGCACGACCACCACACGTACTTGCCGTCCTCGGGGCTGGCCAGCTGGAAGGACGCCGAGCCCGTCTGCTTCTGGCACTCGATGCTGAACGTGCGCTTGTGGTTTATCACGTTGGTTATGTCCATCCATCTGTGGGGGGAGATAATGGGGTTGAGTTTATTTATGGAATTGGGGAAAAGTATGAGGTTATTTGGTGATTTTATTTTTAATGTCTCATTTATTATTCTTTTATCTTTTTTCAGAAGGCGACGCGGCGAGCTGGAGAGAACCAACGACCAGTGGTCCAAATTGGACCTGGATCTAAAGAAAAAGTGGGATAACACAGGCTAACAATAAAAGTATCGTCTTTACATGAGCTATACGAGAGTAGCATAAGTATAACGTTCTCACTGCTGACATAAGCCATATGACAGGAAGTGGGCCATAGTTCATCATGTAGGCCTGGTGGGTTGGTAAATGTAGCATGTCTACGAATTTTTGGACATGTCAATTCCCTTTATAATGTTTTCCTCCAACGTTTTGAAAGTAGACTGGCAGAATAGCTCATAGCGTGGTGATTAGTGACGACAGACTAATCCCTAATTTAGTAGGCAGCGTGCAAAGTAAGGATTGATCCCCAGAATATATCGACATACTTGTGGACGCGCTAAAATCCAATAGTTTATGAGACTACGACTTTCTCATGAGATGAAACTATGTAGCGCATTAGTCAAAACTTTTATAATATTTGTTATATTCTTCACCGATAGCAAGAAGCAGTTATTTCAAAGAAAACTAGAAACTCCTTTCTTTCCTCACGACGGACAACTTTCTCGCAATAAATAAGACCAGAATGCATAGAAACGGTGGCAGTGAAACAATCCTTTTACCCAATAAACCTCAACTTGATAGAAACACGTTTTCTTTCTAAGATCAACATGAATATTGATATGGGTAATTAATAGTGGCACGCCATTCGTGGAGGTAATCGATTGTCGGAGTGACAAGTAACTGATTGCTGGTATATGCTGGAACTAGGGATGCACCGTCGGTACTTGCATTTATATCCGTATAAATACAACTATCGTATCTTCTGCTTCACCCTGTGGCTAATTTGGTGTCACAGTTTTTTATGCCCCCTATAGGCCTCTATGCCACCTGGTCATATTTTATTTTTATTGATTGCTCGACATTGATTATATAATTCTAATGTGTATGTGTAATTTATTTTTATTGATTATTTTAATATTATGTTTGTGTTGAATGTCATTTTAATTCTTGTGTCATGTATGGACTGTGTCTGAAATAAATAAATTATTATTATTATTATTATATCTATATCTCTCAGGCATGGTTTGGTTTTCTCATGATGCTTTCCTTCACCAAAGCAAGTGATAATTATTAAATACTGGCATGAATTCGAATAATCAGAGGCGCCTAAGCATCGAATAGGGTTCCAATGAAGTATCAGGTCTTAACTACTTTTAACCCACCAACAAACACATTTTTTTTTAATTTCTATATGTGGACGGTGTTCCGTACCTCAACTAATCGAAGAAATAGCCGAACAAACTCAGACATCTCTCTTGTAATCCAGAAATAATCTTGGACAAGACACATGCATCTGTCTAAGTTAAATTCCAGGAATTATTTTGTGAACCTCACGTGTTCTCCTTTTGAAATATTTTGAATTGACTGATACTGACAATTTAGGACAATGGGACCATAATATCATTCATACATTCCGATATCGGTACTTTTGTATCCATGCGAGCGTTTATCGTATATTTTTGTATCGATCCAAAATATTGAAGCAAGGCATCCTGTTGTATCGACACTTTAAAGTATTGGATCAGATCGTGCATCCCTATCTGGAACCGTGTCATATTCGCACGAATGCCCACTGTTGAACATGATATGCCAATGACCGCTAGCACGAAAATTCTGACAGTACTTCGTCTTTATGTATGCCACTCATAGATGTCTTACAAATTTCAGATAATAAATCAAACGGAATTAAATTCGTATTTAATTTTGGCCGCAACTACAACTGTGGCTGCGTAGAAACCACAGAACAGATAAAAGAGGTTAGAAGGGCCTTGTGGGCGGGGCAGGCGCGCCGCTCATATGTCGCAAACGCTCAAATGTCGACAAAATTTGATTTACCGGCCAACAATCGCGCTCATATTGTGACAGCGTACGAAGCTCCGCGAAAAAAAAGAATTATGCCATCTTGCGCTATTATAATGTGTCGGAAAAGAAGCCAGGGTGTGTAGTGTGCCTCGAGAAGGGATTTCTTATCACCGGTAAGTCCAAATACCTTAAAATACAAGTAATATTTGTAATTATTACAATAGTATTATGTAGTTGGTAGAAAAAATGATACTGTCGCAAGCAGTTAAAAAATTACGTACATTGCTTGCAATACGTGGGTACCATCTTGTACTGCGTGGGCGATTGCGCGATGTATTTCGTTCACTGCGAACGTCGCGTACGACGAGCCAAAGCTTGAGTTCTGCAAAATCTATGCGTTTCGATTGTGTTGTACCAAGTTGTAAACAATGTCGATATTTAGTATGTGTGAATGTATTCAAATGATATTATTATGAATATGATTAAATAACTTCGTTTATTACTGTCAATTATTGTTTATTGTGGGTTATTAATTTTGGTTTACGTCTAAAATTTGTTTTGAGGTTAGTCATTTATAATGGAAACATAACACAACAAAGTTTTGTTTTTAGGTTTCCAACAGATCCAGATACAAGAACACTATGGCTAGAGGCAACCGGTAGAATTGAATAGATACCTACTAACTAAATGTAGTAATTAATTGAATGTATGTCTTATTTTTAAGTGTTTCTCGTATGTTTACTTTTGATTTTACTTTTTTAATCTTTAATTTTGTATCTGTGTGAGACAAATAAATACCTTTTCATTCTTTCTATCCCGTTCCTAAATTAAAGCAAAATATTGCAAAACTTAAAGTTACAAAACTAAAGTAATTTTATCGACATAAATTATCGACCTTTTGGTCGCCGTAACATGTATGAGAAATTAAAGCGTGTGTGAGTGTACGTCATACGCAGTGTTTGCGCTAGTGTGACAACCAGTAGCAAGCTCGCGATCTAAGTGAGTGCGGTTTATTTGTGTGCGTTATGCGCGTACGTATTAGCCTCTTGCTTGTAGTGGATATAGAGAGTGGGAGACAAGCGGCGACAGGCGTTCTAATACAAATCAGGAACTATTTCCTTTCTAATCTCTTTTATCTGTTCTGTGGTAGAAACCGATCAGTCGACCATTTTCCCACTATCGGAAAAAATAGCCTATACTAAGACTACCCCAGGCCATATTCTTCCTGTATTACTGGTATGTCAAAGTTTATGGAAATCAGTTCAGCTATTTAGGTGAGTAAGGGTGAGGCCAAACGAGCGTAATTTTGTGAGTCGTGAGTCGCAGAAATTCTATTAGGATCCAGACGAGCGCAGAACTCATTATGCGTCGCCGTGTGAATCAAATAGGACTTTTTTATGAAACCTAATGCAGCAGAATTTCTGCGACCGAAATTGTGTGAATCGCGACTCACAAAATTACGCTCGTTTGGCCTCACCCTAAAGGTAACAGACAGAGATGACATTTTGCATTAACGAAGTGTTTGTAAGATACATTAATTGATTTCCAAATGATCGTTAATTACTTGTGATGCACTCAAACATCGTAAGCGAATTTTAACGACTTTGGTTCTTATAACGAAGTCCATAATTTACATGTTTTTATATTTCCACGATGTCGCTGGATCTTGGCCAAATAGAAAAGTGCCGAGAGATTTATCTCATTCGTTTAATAAATTGTTTCTTTTAATATTTCGGAGAGAACATATTTCTCTTTGGATAATTTATCTTTATTTTGTAACGTCATCGCGCGGAGGGGAAATTGATAAACAGTGGAGGCCAAGTGGTTGCCGGCCCCGACTCACGGATTGTGGTTGTGGGTTTGAACTCTGGCAGGTGCATTATTTTGTGTAAATTATGTAGTCACCACTGCTCTCAATACGGTGAAAGAAAATATCGTGAGGAAACCGGTCTATCCTAGAACCAACTTTCAGGTTTTTCCGTACAGTGAAAATTATTGCTCAAATATTGCTCTTTTATTGCTTATTTAAACAGCTCTGTAGTTTGGCAGAAGTAAAATGTACTGAATTTGACTTAATGTTCCAAACAAACACTTTTTAATTTTTCATTGATTTTTCTTTTTAATACATTGCTGATTAGTAACTTGAATTGAATATTAACAATAAGAAAGTAGACGAGTTGCGTCCAAAGGCAAGCCTATTGAGTACTAAATGTTTTAAAATGTAAATAGTGATGTAAACTTTGTAAACTGGTCTAGCAAAAGCTAGGACTTCTAACAACATATCGGCTCGAATGAATATCGAACGTTGTTTTGACAACTTTGACACTGAACATGACTGTTACTTCCTTTCGAAAACTGGATTATACAAATAAAGATGGTTCCTTTTGGAACAAGGCCACCAGATGACACGGTCAAAAGTGAACAAGAAAACATTCTCGCGTTTAATTTCGAAATTAAATACAAGTTTAGCAAATGATTCTCGCTATGGATGAAATGGCAGCTTACTGGTAACTTGATACAAGGATGGATTATATCGCCGTTAAAAGATTAGCAAGTCAGCAAGGCTGGGGGATTTACCGCCCTCGCGGTAAGCGTATCGAAAAAAATATACTGCTTTCTGCCATTATAACATTAAACTTTATAAATGTCAAGATTGCAGATCCCTGTTCCCCCATTTGTTTCATATAATATCAGCAGATAACGCTGCTAGTGTTGCTACTGTAACGCCTCAGTCGTTCCCTCTTTGAGGTATTGTGGGTCGTAAACCACCACGTAAGCCCAATGCGGGTGGGTTTACGAGATTGACCTATGTCGATATCTGAAGTAATCTGAACGAGTCTGAAGTCAAGCTTACCTGTAGAAGTGCGGTGTCTCGCTCGTCTCCGTGAGCACCCTGATACCAGTGAGCGAGATGGCGATGGTAACCTCGCTCTGGTTGAGCTGGTCGCGTGCGCTGAACATCTCCTGGCCGTAGCCGCGGAGCTGCTGGCATGTCGTGATAAAGCCTTCTTCTGCTTGTGCCTGGGAAGTTGAAAATGTTGTTATAGGCTGATACTGTTACTGATGGCATTAGGCTCGTCTCCTATTACATGGGAATTACTCATAACTGGCGAAATGTGGGTGTATTGTGTATGTGCACACGTCTGCCTAACCCTTCGGGGATTACAGGCGCCATGCTATGTTACTGTTACTATTGTTATAGTGCGTATTATGAACAAAACTTGTTTAATTCCGCGATATATTGCTCGAAGTAGGCTATTGCTTCGATTACGAAGACCCGACGCGACGCCCTCCCTGGGATTATCGCGGTGATTTAGTTCTAATTGTTTAGATAACGAAAACGACACCTGGCTAAGCAGTTCATTACCCTTTTCATTAGTATTTATATCTAAGTCGAGATAAACTGAATATATTTGAAAAGGGAGAGGTGACGCATTTGGTAAGTTCCTCTGGCGATATAGCCAAAAACCCATTTCCTGCACAAAATATTATACGTATCTACTTCAATAACTATCGTAATATTTAAAACGATAGCTGACAACATACAGCGAGGTGGACGCCTACCGCTAAACGTAAAGTGTGTCGAATTGATTTCATTCACGTTTAGGTACACGTACAATAATAGTACGCAAACGTACGAACTGAGGAGGGCGTACTCATGTACGCCACGCTTACGTGTCGACGTGGGGAGCTCACGGTCGTTATATTTTGTGTCATCATCTAATTTAGTACTTACATCCTCTTCTCTCCCTTATCAATGTATCATTTAGCGGCGGTGCACACTTTGCGACTTCATTCAATATCATTTTAGCCGAAAGACGTCCACTGCGGGACATGTACCTCCCGCACGTATCGCCACATTGACCGGTCCTGTGCCTCTCGCATCTATTGGAGCCCCGCAACCTTCACCAGGTCATCGGTCCTAGTGGGAGGCCTACCAACGTAACGTCTTCAGGTTCGCGGTCGCTTCTCCATAACTTTCATTCAAGCCATTTCATAATTCCTAGTATGTTTTGCAGCCCTGTACTAGTTGTATGGTTTACAATAGGTTACACCTCTGCCTAAACTATCAGGGATAACGGATTAGGACACTATTAGTAACCCGTGTGCCATAATTAATGAGACAGAGGCTCTACGGTGGAGCCTGTAGCAATTGTCTTCAACATGCAATAACTAATAGGGTAGTTACCAAAAAAAATCTAATTAGTCAGTCAGATAGATTTCCAAAAAATATTGGACACGCTTTTTAGCATTTTTTCTTTTTTCACGGAAACAAACAATGAAGACGATACAGTGCTTTGAAAACTCGTGTGACGTCATATTCTAAGACATTAGTATGACATTTTTACCGGTGAGTGACGTCAGAAACCCCCACTCAAATCTTTGACGCGTTTTATCTTCGTAATTTTTTATTGATTTGATAAAACAAAAAATACGTATCCAATATTTTTCGGTATTCTAACAGACGGACTAATTAGAATCATTATTTTTTAGTCAGTAGTCCCTATTGCCCCAAACCGTATTAAATTAAATACTCAAGTTATCAAATACAATGCCTATGTTTTACAAAAGATCGTCTAGCAGTTCATATTCACGTTTTGTCGTCATCTATAAACACAGCCTGTTGCATACCTAGATTGATATCGAGTTAATGAGCTGGTGGTATTTAAGGCGTGTTCTTGAGGCGCCGACGAACATGTCTTATCAGGTATACATAATGATTACATGATAGATAACGAGGTACACTTTGAAAGGCATTTACTTTCATTAAGTTGACATGGTTTAATTTGCAATTAAGTTATGATCACGTTTTGTATCATTGTCTTTCCGTTTTGATGACCTTTTTGTTACGTCAGCTGTCTAAGTCAAGTCATGAGCAAAACGTATCATACATCTCCATTCATCAGGAGACTTCGATCTTACACACATTATCATTCTACTGCTCTTGTCCCCAATTTATTTGAGGATCGGCGCAGCATGTTCCTCCATACTTCTCTATTAGTCGTCATTTCATGGTTTATACCCTTGCTAGACTTATCGTCTTTCAAACAGTCCATCCAGCGTTTCTTTGGTGTTCTCCTACTCTATCATACCGTGCAGTGAAATTAAGGGTATGAACTATCAATCGAGTATTTCACAGTCCCGTCTGCGTTTTTGGCTTTCGACCGTCGACTATTAGAAATGTGTTTTCCCCTAGTTGTATAACCAGTGCACTCTTTTAATACAGTTACAGACATTCTAAACCAAACTTTGGTTTCAATCTCGTCTTCTTTCGAGGGTAAATCTAGCGATTCTAAAAAAACGTCTCCACGATGCTCTATCGTCCAAAGTATGAAGAGGTATCTTCTCGTGGCAAATTTTCCCGGGCGTGGTGTCATTTGAGCTTCACCCGCAAGACTAGCAACAGGCCTAGTGCCACTATTTCAGGGTACATCTGTCAATTGTACTCGTAATATTGTTACCAGGATATTTTGAAAATGATAGATTGAGACACAAAGATGAATCACCGATGCCACACTGACATGCAGTTAGCGACTATAAGCACTCAACAACCAAAAACCGAAGACCGGCTTTTGATAAAGTGCTCTCAAAAAACCGTTTGTTGACTGACTGTTTTTTTTTAATTTAGGGTTTGACTGCGACTATCTCTCGGAAATACATAAACCATATTATCATCGACGACAAAGACGTAACACGTATTTGGCGCGCCATTGCGAAATCGTAAAAAAAAACGCAAATAAAGTAGCAGAAGTCAGTGCTATGTTTACCATGGTTAACTATACCAATATTGTCACAATTGTTTGTAAAAGATTATAATTTCCTGATAACTCAAGGCAGAGCTTTCCAATAAAATATTTCTTAAATAAATAAATCAGTAACAGTAAAATTCCACAGACGGAGCAAAACAGTTGATTATATTAGCACATATACAGTTATAAATAATGTATTCTCATTGGCTTGGGCATGACAGTTTTACTAACTGTCCTAGTAGGATTATAATTTTATTATTTTTACGAGTTGATTACGAATCTACGCTAGTTTATGTTGTGATCATAATCTATGGCAGCTCAGTTGTGTTTCTCTAATTGCTTGTAACAATGTGGGAAAATAATCATGTAGTAGAAGATTAGACTGTATCCATTTTATGAGAAGATTTCATACAAGATTCTAGTAACAGTAATTTTAGATTTCATTTTCAAATGTTCTCTGAAAGATACGCAGTTTATTTAGGTTTTAATTATTGTTTTTATTATTAAAAATCATACCTGCATGCTTATTTAAAAACTCTAACTAAAATGTACAGTGTGTTTACATGTTTCAGTTAATATAGGTAGTTATGTTATGACTAAAACAACATTAAAATAGGTCACCTCTTATTTTAAATTATTGTGATGAATGAAATTAAATACCTATTCCTTCATTAAAGTGAAATCTAACACCTTAAAAAAATTTAAGACACAACAATAGATTTATTATGTCATAACATAAGTCAGTGATATCTTCTGTTTACAAATGGTTCAAAGAGATGACAAGTAATATAACAGAAGACTTTATAGAAAATATTTCCCACAGAATGATTCAGATGGGAACAAACCCATCACACAATGTGTTTTGATATCATTAGCTGATCTGATTGATGACTAAGAAACCTATTAACACACATACATACACACAGATTTTTATTATTGAATATTTATTTAGTGAAAGTTTGCAAAGGTCAAGTTTGTTAGGTTTCCAATGAGAATCATGTTTATAAATAAGATTGACTGGTCTGTGCAGATATTTATAGCAGACACATGTTCCAGTTATATTTGCTGTGTGAATAAATATTCTGCTGACCAAATGGTAGGATAAATTAGAACAGTTTACTGTTTGATTTGTGAGTTGATTATCATACAATAGGTGCTTACCTGTGACATGTTGTGCAGTGCCATGTGATGCTGTATGACCGCCTCGGTCAGCCATTCCAACCTCCCAGTCTCAGCCAAAGTACTCCCATCAATAATCTGCCCCCCATCCAGCATTTGTTTAGGGAAAGTCAACAAATTCTTCAAGTACTCCACCGTATGTCTTTCCCGGTCATGGTTACCATACTCTGCTTGCCTGCTGTAGGATGCAAGCACCACAGCCTGCTGGCAATCACAGATGATCCTGCCTTCTATCAAATCATTCTTGAGTTGTAGGAAGTAGTGGTACCTGGTGACCTCGTCAGTGATCAGACTGGTCCCGGATATGACGTAGTACATGACGCGCAGGTACAGCTGGTGCGAGGATGCGTGCTTCTCGAGCTGGCGCTTGAGCGGCCGCTCCAGCTGCACCCAGCGCGGCTGCTGGCTGCGGTTCACATAGCGCAGCCCGAACAGGTCTGGCTGCATGACTGCCTGCCGCTGGCACACGTTGTCCAGGCACTCCTGCCCCGTGCTGTCCACCGACAGCGTGCAGTCCGCCACCCCGCCATCCAACAGCTCCACACTTATCACAAACAAACTCTTCGACGCTACATTGTACTGCCGCGTCTTCTTCAGCTTCAACTTGAAAGGCATCTTCCTGAGCTACCCGCCACCACTTTGCAATAACATCACATAGGAAACAAACGTTACGTTTCGTTTATGGCGAAGGAATGTAGGAAACGATGCATCCGTTACGCGCGCCACATATTTATGACATTTCGTCTTGAATTCGCGACGTAACTCCAGTCACTTGAACGAATTTATGTTACGGTGGCGATGACGTAGGTCTATCGGCGGAAAGCAATAAAAATTGTCGAGTAAACACATATGTATTATGAAAATAAGAAATTCACGTTCACAACATTGAAGCCATCGAGAAAGTGACAATTTTGTTTGACAGTGGTATTTCGGTGCTGCCAGTTTAGGATTATAAAGTCTACCAAATTAATTACAGTTGTAATTATTTAGTACATTTGTTTTATTAAATAAAAGAGGTTCCAATTCAACATTTTCAAGTAACGGCAACACATTTTGCAGTGCCTATAAAATATTTTTTTCAAGATATTAAAAACGTTAATTAAGACTAGAATATCGTTTATTTATTTTAAACACATTTCTTATTATACCGAAGATGTCCTTTTAGTTTTTTTATATTCAAGTGTAAGCTAGGCTTTGTGGTTCGCGTCAAATAACTGTGCCCCTCTGAAGTTGGCTACGAGTGGCTCAAAATTACGAACAAAACTGCAACTGCGCATGCGCGAGTCATGGGGGCGGGCATTATGGCATTATAAAACTATGTTTTCTTTTAAAAATTTGTTCAAATAAGTTTCTACGTGACTGCATTTGCGCGATCTTTGCAAATGGCTAACTTCAGAGGGGCAAAGTTATTTGACGTGAACAATACATGAGTGATTTAATAAGACATAATTTAGTGATCAAAGTGAATACTACTATAAAAAGTTCGTGCCTACCCATTGAGGTATAATGTACTACGTACTAGAGGAGACACCTCAACTCGATTTTTTGTAACACACGGTAGAGCTAATGGACTCCAGCTCATTTAGTCTATGCCGAGCGGTTGCTGCGACGTGACCCATTTGAGTGAAGTTTTCTTGTCTAAAAATATGCCTTCGTGTGCATTTAGATACTGTAGAAATAATTAAAAAAATATAAGTAAAAGTCAAGGAGAGTCTTTTCACCAGCAATTATAACTTATTATCTTTAAAACACACATAATTTAATTATACTTTTTGAATTGCAATGTGTCATCGCGGCGGCCATTTTTTTCGTGAATGTCAAAGAATAAAACATTTGCATGCACAGACCAGACACTATCGGTATCGACGTATTCAATGCTTGACCACGAATCCTCTACATGTGAGTAAAAAATGATAGTAGGTTGTATAATATTTGCATATGTATTATTAGACAATTAACAAAAAAGTTGAAATGTGAAGATTGCATTGATAGTTTGACTATACTATAAACTTCCACATCACACATCTATCATACGTAATTTAATACGGCAAAGTGGTGAAGTCTTGCCTCGAAATATGATTTTAATTATATGTCCGTAAACACCCTAAAGGCCTAAAGCATTTAATTAGTTTAATTATTTTTTTTTTATTTCAATTTTTCTCGGAATGGCCCAGCTCACAAAAATTACATTGCATCACGAAGGTGAAACTGATCCAACTGTGGATTACTATAACAAACTGCAGAAACTAACACAACTTAAATTATTTAAGGAAATTACAATCTTGTTACAGTTTTAGTACATTTTATTTATTTTCTGAGTAAGTACACACGTAGGCATATCAAGTAGGCAGAATAATAACATTATGTCGCATCTGCACGTATTGATAGTAATCTATGAGAACATGACACCCCCCACCTGCCCCGCTGTCATCAAGTGCGCGCACATTATTTTGTTTGAAATAGCTTCTCTAGTATGTAATACCTCAATGTGCCTACCGTATCCTACGAATAAATGGCTTTGTCCGCGCTAAACGAAGCGTTCTATATAGAGTGTAAAAGTACCCTTAACGCAAACGAAGAGCACTTGTTCCCTTGTCGAGGCTGCGGGTTGTTCGCAAGGGATACCGCGGCCTCGACATGAAGGGCTAGGAAGGAACATGGGTGGTTTTTAGTCAGTAGAAGTCTGACACTCCCTTTCGCTCTGCCCAAGAGCGGGAGGGGTTATTTGATGATTTCCCACCCACCAAAAAAATAAATAAAGGGCACTTGTTCTCCCCACCACTGCGATCATTTTTTTGTTCTAGACCATACCTGGGAATCAAACCTGTAAAGATCTTGCTCCCATCAAACCAATTGATCTTTACTCTCATTGCAATATGGTTGCTGTTGTTTCTGTCGGATGTAAACTTAATGTGAAAGGACTGTAAAGAATAACAGGTTCGAATTGTAAAAGGGGATACCTACCAGGAACAAAAAACAAAAAAATGGTAGTTTAAAAAAATATAATTTAACATTATTTATAAATATTAAAAACTCGTCTATAACACTGTGTTTCTTGACCCGATCCCATAAAATTTAAGTTTTCAAGCAGCGGCTCGCTGTTGCTGTTTATTTAAATTGAGCCAATCAAGGGGTTCTTTTAGGACTTTCATCAGTTTTTCTTCAGGTGAATTTGCTTTGGGTTGATTCATATACTCCCATTTCTGAAACAAAATATTTAGGTAATTAATATAAGAAGTCTCGTCGGGGCTGCGGGTTGTTCGACCCGTCGGGGCTGCGGGTTGTTCGAAAGAGATACCGCAGCCTCGGCGCAAGGGCTAAGAAGGAACATGGGTGGTTTTTAGTCAGTAGAAGTCTGACACTCCCTTCCGCTCTGCCCAAGAGCGGAGGGGTTATTTGATGATTTTCCACCCGCCAAAAAAAAAAGATGTGTGTCGATTTGTTTGGTTTTGGTATAGAATTTAGTGTATTTCCATTTTTCAGATTTTCAACTTTATCCCTAAAGCATTTGATTCAAGGTTGATTGGGAAAAATTGACAGTTCTGGGTAGCTACATGTGCTAGCGACTGTAAACTACAAAGGGCGCAAATCGCTTAGGTTAGGACGCGGCCTTATCTTGTAAGTAAATATTTTATAGCTCCTCCACAGAAAAAGTGTAACACATCCATTTGATTCCACAAATAAAATATACCCGACTACTGCCCTATATATTGAAAAAATGAGTGTAGGGAAATTTGTACAATACTTACAGCGTTAAGAGGCAGCGACATGAGGATAGACTCGTAGCGCGCCTGCGGTGTGTGCAGACCGAACTTGGTCCCTCTGTCGTACATAAGGTTGAACTCCACGTAGCGACCCCTTCGCAGCAGCTGCCACTGGCGCTCGTAGTAACCGTACGCGTCGTCTTTGTGTTTTTTAACTGTAACATAGAGAAAGATAAATATACCTTTTTTTCTAAGTCTTTATTGAGTACAGCGTCATCATTTGCATGGCCTCTTCCCAATTACGTTGATTGGTTTCCAGTCTTACCGGGCGCGGATGAATATTAGTATTTTACATGGAACTATTACGTCTACAACCCAGTTAACGATAGGATAAAACAATAACCCTAGGTAGGACTGGTTGTGCGTGCGTCTTTCAGGAGTCTCACTACCTTTAATGACTGTGAAACTGTAAAACATGCTTTCTGAGCCCATCCACAATTATCCCATCCATTTACATTTATTTAATTTCAAAAATCTTACCAATTGGCAAATAACTGGGAATGACGGCTTCTGCACAGGACGTCACAAAATCAAAAGCCTTCTCCTGACTGGGTGTGTCAATGTCATCGAAGAAGATGCCGCCGAGGCCACGCCTCTCGCCTCGGTGGGGAATGTAGAAGTAATCGTCACACCATTTCTTGAATCTGGACGGTATTTAATATAGAGGTTAGTAAGTAAAAAAAAAAAAATTTTTTATGGTATTCCTACCCTTTTTTTTTTTTCCGGGTGGAAAATCATCAAATAACCCCCCTCCCGCTCTTGGGCAGAGCGAAAGGGAGTGTCAGACTTCTACTGACTAAAAACCACCCATGTTCCTTCTTAGCCCTTCATGTCGAGGCCGCGGTATCTCTTGCGAACAACCCGCAGCCCCAACGGGAAGGTATTCCTACCCTCAAAAACAGTAATTCCACAAGCTCTTTAAGTCAATAGTCAGTTTTCATAGCATGCGAAGACCATGGTTATTTACGATTTTTATCTCGTTCATGATTTACAAGAATGCTAAATCAATTAACATAATTAAATATAGAAAGACGGAAAGAAAAGTATGTTAATGTGCTGAACAAATTAATGGACCGTAAAATTGATTGATAACTACTTTAGAGTTGCCAGTGAAAAAAATAGATTCTACCAAAAACCACTACTGACTAACATTATGGTAGAAAACTAAATGCCTATTATTTTTATGTGGCATTGTTGAAATTGGGCACGAATATAAATCATAAGGTCAATTTTAGAAATTAATTTTCTTATAGGTATCATTTAACTCACTTTGCATAATATGTTTCATCGTGTTTGTCGCACGCATTCTTGAGCGTGAGATGGAAAAGTACTGCGTCCTCTTCGTTCAAGTAGTAAGGCGTCAAGTCAGTGCCGCCGCCGAACCACCATTGGACACCTAAATAAAAGGAGATAATCAGATTTGATTTCAGGTACAAGGGAATTACCTACCTTTTTTTTCTTTTTTTTTATAGGGTGGGAAATCATCAAATGACTCCTCCCGCTCTGCACAGAGCAGTAGGGAGTGTCAGACTTCTACTGACTAAAAACCACCCATGTTCCTTCTTAGCCCTTTGTGTCGAGGCCGCGATATCTCTTTCGAACAACCCGCAGCCCCGACTGGCTTGAAATTACCTACCTAGGATAGTATTACGAGTTTGTTTTTCTGGGTTGCGCTAAGGTTGACCGCGCAATCCCAGTAAAATGATTTCGTAAGAAATATTTTTGGCGGTTTGGAAACATTGCTTGACCATCATATAAACTGAAACTAACCTGCAAATAATCAAAATCGGGTCACCCTGGGGCTTTTGTAGTAAACTGTACCAAACTAAGTCTACCAAGACAATAACACAACTGCGTCTGGTCGGTCAACTCACCATCCTTATCCGTAACTTCGAAGTACCGGTAGTTGAAGTGTATGGTGGGCACCATGGGGTTGCGCGGGTGAATTACTGCGCTTACCCCGGCCGCGAAGAATGGCAGTTCCGCGTTCTCGAGTTTTTTACCCCTAAGACAAAGGTGTTAAAATAGTTGGATTAATTTACCACTCGCGATTTTGCCCGCGGTTAGGCGTGAAGCTAACCCACCCACGTGAACGTACGTACTACTGGGATGGGATGGGACAAAAAGTATTCATCTAGGGCTGTCAAATTTTCTCAAAGTCTGTTGAGAAGGAAGGGTAAGATTTAGTGGAGATTTAAAATAATATCTTGTAGCAGGCAGTTTACAGACATGTAATTAGGTAACAAATTAGTATTCTGATTAAAAAAATATTGTTGACCTTTTGGAGAATTTTGATAACATTCCAACAATAACCGCACTTCAGCATTCATACCTACATTATAAATGTTCTGATAAACGTTTTTAAAACTACGTTACTCCCGGGAACAAACGGGCATTGTTCCAGCTATGGTTGTGATGAGCACACTGTTTGCACAGATGTCTTTGGTTTGGTACTGTCGCGCATTTGATAATCACAAGCGACAGTGATACTCGTACGTATGGCGCTCGTGCCTATGTGCATTGCACATTTTATATCCGGTATCGGATCGCCTATTCTATTCTCAGAATGCAGACGGGAATCTAGCAATGATAAATACTAAGGCCCGCTTGCACCTCTAATCACGTCTAAGAGGTCAGACTCATCACGTCAGGATCATCATTGTTACGGAGTGCTGAAGGTGCACCTCTTGAGCACGTTTAGTTTTATTGGTGAAATCTGCCTTTTATTTTGAATTTGTTTAATGGCAAAAGCATTCACGAAGCAAGCGTTCACGATTTGTGGTGTAGGTAAGGAGCGAGCGAGCCTAAGCCTCAGTCACTAAATGTTATGTTTTAGATAAGGCTAACTGAAATATCTACATAATCTAGCACTCGGAAAAGCAATCAGAATCCGGAAAACGAGCGATAAGATACGCTTCTCAAGCGTTTCATTGAGTACCATCTTGAACGAAAACATTTGTTTTCAAACACTTTCATTACGTTTCTTTAGAATAAAACTCGATCGGCCTGTTCCGCATGGTACTCGGATAATAAGTAGCCTATGTCCGTCCGGAATAAAATACTTTTGAAATTATGGTTTTAAAAAAAATTGGTGACCTATTTCCTGAGATTGCCCCCCCGTATGCAAAGTCACAATATAATCACACTATCTTTATAATATTAAGTACCTATAAATCATAAGGATTTCAATCAAATTCAGCCACAGCAGCATTTAATGCTAGGTATTGTCTAACAATCTAAACGGAGTCATTTATGACCTGCCACCTGCCCAAGTTGTTACGGACTTTCGGTCACATTGGCACAGTACGTCATCCATTCATCGGATATCGCATCTTAGTTGCATTGTAGTTATGCGTAATATAGAATGTGAGCGTAAATATGACAAACTGACTTTTAGAATTTTATTGTAAAGCGTCGTCTTGGTCACTGGTACATTTATGGACCGCCTGTTTTTGAAGTTAAGTTATGCTAGGAGCCATAGTACCAAGGACCCAGACGTACAAATAGTACAGGCGGGATTAGGAGGCAGTATTAGCCATCTGCATCTGTCAAGAGGGTGTTTCTATCCGTAATAATGTTCGTTTTAAAAGGCATATTCCATTCGTGAAAAAAAACCTTGAAATACTATATAAATGAATGTTTGATAAGTTCTTTTTTACGGTAAAAGTTTCACAGCGAAATTTTGTATGTACATATGACTAGTAGAAACAACCTTATGGTGCAGATAGATGTAGGTGCCTATATCACCACCCCGTATATACCCGGTCTAGGAAACCCCTTTTTTTTTATTTGGTTGGTGTGAAATCATCAAATGACTCCTCCCGCTCTGGGATGAGCGGTAGAGAGTGTCAGACTTCTACTGACTAAAAACCACCCATGTTCCTCTTAGCCCTTTGCGTCGAGGCCGCGGTATCTCTTTCGAACAACCCGTAGCTCCGACGGGTCTAGGAAACCATCAAGACTTCTTGTCTAACTGACCTGCTCCTCATCTGCTGAACGGCAGCCGGTGGCAAGGTGCCCGACACGACGGAGATGTTGACGCCCGCCTTCTCAAAGACCCGTCCATCTTGCAGCACGCATGTGATGCCACCGCCACCTTCCTTGCGGAGCCATCTGTCCACTTGGAACTTAGATTCCTGAGGAGCAAAATATTAACGGTGGTTTTGAATGTATGAAAATTGCTGGCACAACGACCTATCAAGCTATGCAAAACCAAATTAAGCTGATCTCTCACTGTACGGGAAGCTCATACAACCCGAGGTCGGTTTATACTGGATGCTGCGCGACTGCGGACTGTTCGAAAGAGATATCGCGGCCCTCGAAAACAAAGGTCTAAGAAGGAAGGAAGAAGGAAGGAAGCTAAGTATAAGTCTGACACTTCCTTCCGTTCCACTCAAAGCGAGAAGGGTCATTTGATGATTACCCACCTGAGAAGAAAAAACTGGATCTGTTTAGCTTTTTTTTTTGGTGGGTGGGAAATCATGAAATGACTCCTCCCGCTCTGGGCAGAGCGGTAGGGAGTGTCAGACTTCTACTGACTAAAAACCACCCATGTTCCTTCTTAGCCCTTTGTGTCGAGGCCGCGGTATCTCTTTCGAACAACCCGCAGCCCCGACGTGGAATGGATGGATGGAAATTCTACTGAAAAAACTATATGGCGTTGTTAGTTCTGATTATGGCCTTCAAGCCATGGTGCATGCCATATATTTCTGGCCTACCGACTGCATGCGATGCTGATATAATAAAATTATTTAAAATGTGTTACTGACACTTTTATTTGGTAAAATAAATTCAAATAATTTTAGTAGTTTCGTACCGGCGATAACAAGAATACATCGTTTTCGAAATCATATTCATCGGCAGTTTTTTCATCCTCCCAAGCCTACAAGAAAATAAGTGATTTATGTATGTCTGTTTGTACCTTGTTCAAAGAGATAGCAATATAATAAATTGTATCACATTTTAAAATACATAATATTGATGAATTATTTCAGGAGAAATTGGACCCATTGTTAACTCATACTCCATTCAAAACTGCAGATTTGATCAATAACATCAACAAAATTGGTTTACACGTGTATATAAGATAGAAAAATACCATGGCTATGGTTTATCTCCACTTGTTTATGATCAAAGGACATCCTACTACAAAAAGTTTATATTTCAAGAACTGCTCCATACCTTGTCTTCCTCTGCTTCCAGAGCCCTACAGAACTCGGCCTGTATCCTCATGATAAGCAGTTCCATTTG
This sequence comes from Diarsia brunnea, assembly GCA_949774965.1. Classification (NCBI taxonomy): domain Eukaryota; kingdom Metazoa; phylum Arthropoda; class Insecta; order Lepidoptera; family Noctuidae; genus Diarsia; species Diarsia brunnea. The sequence goes on from OX459010.1 coordinate 19,325,232, forward strand.
CGTCTTCATATCATCCATGTTCTTCTCTAGGTGGTCAATCGGTGTGATGGGATCTGCCATGTACCTCTGAAGCTGCATGATTTCTTTCATCTCAGCTTTGTTTTTTTTTAGTTGGTGGTAAGCCGCATAGCCTGTACCTAGCAATGCTGCACAGTAAAATCTGAAAAGAATATAATTATTTGACTATGATAAAACTTCGATTATGCTGTGCTGGCCCTGTTAGCCCAACATCAGTAACTCAAGGAAGGAAAGGAAAGGAATAAAACATAAATATAACAAGAAAAGGTCATCTTTTGTGCATCCTCTCGTACAATAAGCACAAAAAAAGGCTCAGAAACCTAAACATCCAAGACATAAGTCTACCCATCTCGAGGCAAATAAATTATACTCTTATTCGATGTCACTAGAGCCATTCAGAATTGCCAGGGCGTGAACCAATGGAGAGGTAGAATGTGAAACTGTGCGTGCAGACGGAACATCCAACATTGGGCAAGAGAAGAACAACAGTCGTACAAGCTAAGCTACTAGTTCCGGGGAGTACGACTCACCAGTACCACGAAACAGATAGTACTTAAAAAGTAATTTTACCCCTGATTTCGAGAGACTTAAATTTCAAGATATAAAATTTAGTGGGGTACAAAAATGGATATAACCCGAACAGTTTCTTAAATAAAAATCTAAGGTATTTTGGACCTTCTACTGAAGCAAGGCGTAAGTACTCATATAGGTTCCAAATGATTACAGGGCTATTAAATTCACTTACATTTCGGACAGTAAAACCTAGTCTTCTGTATGAATAGGGATGTTTCCTGATAAAAAAATCTGTTTAGACCGTTAGTTAGATTATCGAAAAATATTGGATACGTGTTTTTTGTTTTATCAAATGAATAAAAACTGACGAAGATAAAACGCGTCAAAGGCGTGGGAGCTTTTGACGTCACTGGCCGGTAAAAATGTACTGCAATGTGACGTCACACGAGTTTTCTAAAGACTGTATCGTCTTCGTTTTTTGTTTACTTACGTGAAAAAAGAAAAATTAATAGTTTTGGAAATCTATCTGACGGACTAATTAGATTTATTTTGTCAACTACCCTATTAGCTATTAGCGGCGAGGCACCGCATTATGTTAATGGAAGGATAATCCAGGATCAAACAGAACTTCAATATCTTTAACCGAATTAACACGGGGAATGGGTTCTGCTCCTAAAAAATATTGCAAAGGCCGAAGGTATTTTGCACGTTTAACATGTTTTTAATACTCCATTGGAACACTAAGTTAATATCCTCCTGATGAGCAACTGTGTCGGCCGCCTCCTTAACACCGTATATAAACTTGAGATCATCAGAGTACAGTAAACACCTGCACTCGTAGTATGGCGATTCTATCTCTATTCCACCAGGAATAGACAAAGCTTTTTCCATACAATTTGACATTAAATTTTGCTACAATCTGTCATTTTGTCGATTCTTCCGTCGACAAAACCCGTTTCTACGGTGGCATGCTAGGCGGGCTGGGGTGTTTGTGAACCTTCTCAAGATCTCATCATCTTCCTGCCCTTATCCCATTCTATTTGGGGTCGGTGCAACACGTTTTCTTTTTCCATTCTTCCATGTTAGACGTCACGGTGGCATTTACTTCTTTCTCTTTTATATCATTCCTATCTCTCTCCATCCACCAACATTAATATTCATGACTTTTTCTCAAGAGTGTTAACCATGGTCCCAAAACAGATCCCTGGCTTATTAGGGGATCGGACTGAGTCAAAAAAAATATGATTCTGTTTAGTCCGTCAGTTAGATTATCGAAAAATATTGGATACGTGTTTTTTGTTTTATGAAATGAACAGAAAATGACGAAGATAAAACGCGTCAGAGATCATGACCACTCATGATCTCTGACGCGTTTTATCTTCGTCAAAAATGCAGCAACTTGTGACGTCACTTGTAGGTAAAAATTGTACTGACATGTGACGTTTTCGACGAGTTCGCGAGTTTTCGAAGCACTGTATTGTCTTCTTTTTTGTTTAAGTTTTTTGTCCGATCCCCTATTCTAAGTCTAACATATTGTTGAAGGACAAGCATAAATATAACTCGCGGAAAATATTGATAGTTTTGGTGATAAGCTTAAACAGTAACACGTCATTATCTATTCGATCAATGCACTGCCGTAGTCGTGTCGTTGGTCTAGTGGTGGCAAGCGTGACTGCTGAGCATGAGGTGCTGGGTTCGGTTCCCAAGCCGGGTAAAGTGTTATTGGGTTTTTCTACATCCATTACCAGCCGCACGCGCGATGTGATGTGTGCGCCGTGTGGTCGCGCGGGCGAGGGTGTGGTGCGGCTTGGGCGTGTGGTAGGCCCATTAGTTTATTTAGTATTTGTTCGTCTATTCAAAAGTGCCTGTAACTGGCCTACTTAAAATAAATGTTTTGATTTCTATCAAAAATATCTCAATAGCAGAATCTGGATTTGTGTGCAGTTGATGGCGATAGGCTCGCCTATTACATGGGACTTGAACATAACTGGCGAAACGTAGGTGTCCTAATGAGTACATCTCTGCCTAACCCTTCGGGATTACAGGCGTGATGGTATGCTATCAATCAGGGACTGAAAGCGGTTACGGTTAAAGGTTAAGATACCTCAAAAATATACCGGTACCTTTATAAATAAAGGCTGGTCTAAACCCTTATTTAACCCTTACACGATTTCGGTACCGAAATGCATGCGAGCCGGGGCACGGCGCGCGTGTGCGCGGTGGAAAACGTTCGAAGTTTAGAACTTGTATATTTTGTATATTTTATTTGCTACTCTTTTACTTATCTCTTTGTTGTGTGTGTGAGTGGCGAGGCGGTGCGTCAAAGAAAACCCCTATTTATTAAGGTTTAGGTACCGCTACCGATACATTTATAACGGTTACGGTACTTCCTCCTTTTTCCTTACCTCAAAATTCCGCTACCGAAAAAAAAACGGTATCGAAATATTTCGATAACCCTTATTTAACGGTATGACGTCATACCGAAATTTAAAGGTACCGTAATTTTTGGGTAATTCAGTGCTGCCAATAGTACATTTTGATATAAGTGGGGTAAGTTACTGCATTCGAACCGAAATTCACACCCGAACCTCAGGCGAGGTTGTTAATGGAGCCCAGAGCTGCAGTTATATATTCAAATTATATTCACGCTGTGAAGACGCATATCTCCTTGCCAAGTTTTAAAAAAATGCTCAATCCCACCGGATTTAGAAACATATTATATTGAAACAGTTTGGACTTAAGTCTAGGTAACTCTACTTAAACTTGTGCACTTGTGATAAATGAGAAAAATTCACAAGTGTGAAATACATTGCATATTGCACCTAATCATAGTGTAAAAGAGTTAGTTTTTGAGGAAATGTATTGTTAAAAAACCTTGTTTTGAAGTCAAAATACACAACATTGACTCATAAGAGCCTTGAAAGATTTGTAGTAACTGAACAATTCAAACGAAAACCATGCAGAGAGACCCAAAGACATGGTTGGATCTGGTAATTAATTAATTTGAGCTATTGTCTCATAGACGCGTGTGTTCATAATTTTGTACAGTCTGCGGTAGTTTAACAGACTACAAAACGGAGGATTAGGAAAATATATGTTAATTTTTTGCATGAGCATGGTGATAAGTTATTTAAAATCTGAGATATAAATGATTTTTCAAATATCATGATGATATGACAAGTCAGCATTTGATATGTTTTACCTTTTTGTCTAATAAGAAGCTACTTAGATAATATATTTTCTGATTTCAAATTATTCTCATATCATCGTTGATAGTCCAATTCTGCGTAACTAACATTGTCAATAAAGTCTGTTCCAAGTATTACCTGACCCCTAATATAGGTAAAGTGGTGGGAGAAGAGGTGTCAGGTAATACTGGGCACAGACTGTATTGACAATGTTAGTTACGCGGAATTGAACTATCAACGACGATATAACAATGCTATTATACAAAGCAAGCAACACAATAATAAGTGTCAAGCGATTGTTGTAGGGAGCTTCCACAGTATCCCAGTGCTGTATTGTTTAACAGGGCCATCTTTGATGGCACAGTTGTTCCATTTATCTCAGACATCAAGGATCTGGGTTACCATAGTGACGCATCAGCAACAGCTGAAATTATCTTCTAATTTCTATAAACTGTAATTTTTTGACTAATCAAAATATTGGAAATTCAACTATATTAATAGACATGAGATTCTTCTTCTGTGGTTCAAAAAGTTCTTTGTTTATGTTACTGTGTCACTGCTACAAGTGCCGTTGACCTACTTTGCTTATCTATCACAATAAGATTGGAAATGTTGTATTGAACTTCAGAATCGTAGATAATGTCGAATTTAGATTACTTTGACACTGTGATATAACCACAGTTTTCATTTGCTTGTATTAAGTACAGAAATTACTGATAGTTTAATTCAACAAGTACTAAGTAGTCTTACATTTTTACTTGTTGCTGTTGGATGTGCGCACTTATCAAAATACTTATAAATGGTACAGTAAAATATCTATGCTTCACAATACACTTATTATTTACAAGATGACTCGACAACGGTTCGATCACGTACGCCAATTACACTTTCAAACAAACAGTAGTAACAAGCGATTTATTTATTACTTTATTTATATAGTAGTATTACGGAATGAGAGTACCAAACCCAGATATAAACGCTTTTATAACCTTTTAATCAATTCTATTGTGTGTTTATAAATACAATGTAAATAGTCTACCTGTAAGCGGGTCGGTCTCGGATTTTCTTGTAGGTCTCCACATAACTTAGAGTGTTGAAACACCTTGATATCACTTTATACGACATTCTGTGTATATTTCAGCCCGAAAATCACCGATATTGTGAAGATTAATGTATAAAATTCCAGACCTATTTTGACAAGAAGTGGTCTACCTACTCCAGCCAAGGTAAGCCGGTTTGACACTTGACAGTTTGACAGATGTGAAACGTCACACATGTTGTTATCGTGCGCGCGCCACCCTGCGGCGGCATGCGGAACTATTTGGTTATCAGCTGTGAAATTTTTCTTCCGCAAGACGCGCCTACATGCGCAATATGTGTTCATCTCTTTCCCGAGCGGGGCTGAGCGAATCGATCGGTCGTGTCGTGCTCTTTCCGGCCAGTCCGCGTCGGCCTCGCTGACAGCGTGTCGCCACTGCGCGTGTGTACTCCGTTGTCCGGGCTATCGATCCGTGAGTGAAGCCGCATTGCCGTACATTCCGGAGGCGGTGCCTCGCCTAGTTTTCGTCGATCGTCGGCGTGGCGGACGCGTGTCGGCGTCGGCGGCGGCCCCGGGCGGCCCTGCGCAGTAGCGACCAAGTGTAGCGCGGGAGCGACCGACCTTCCTTCCGCCAAAACCGGCTCGCTGTCCGCGGCGGACGGCTGTGATGTAGCCGCGGCCGGCGCGAGCGGCCTTCGGACAAAGGACCCGCTACTCGATTATTCGCGATGAAGAAGTTCACGTTCAAGGGGGTGCTGGACGGGTTCCGCAGCTCGGTGCAGGCGGCCCCGCGAGGCACGGAGCAGGAGATCCAGGAGACTCTGCGGCCCGACCACTTCCAAATCAAAAAGGTGAGTGTTTTATCGCGCGGCGCGGCCCAAGGTCCCGCAGATAATGGCGATGAGCGGCACGCGAGCAGGCGGCTGCGGGCCTGGGGAGAGGGGTGACCACGCTCCGCTGCCGGTGCCGTATTAGCGGCACTCACCTGAGTCGCGACGGCCAGCGCGTGCAGCCTCTGTTGTGTAAACTGTACGCACGCCGCGCACGACAGACGACATCGCTGCACCGGTACGACGGCGACCGCGACGGGCGCATGCATACCAAAACAATCACAACAGATCGCCACTCTCGCCGCTGCACCGACAGATCGGCTGAATCTATGACTCAACTTTGTTGACATTTCTTTAGCCAAGAACGTGTTCCACGCGGAATGTGTGTCTATTATTTCGGCTATTTCGTAGAGGCGTACTGCAAAATGTTCGTGATTGCGGTTACTCGCTTACGTCAGTGCAGCCTTGACCATCTACTTAATCTATTGGCATTATTACATTGAATGTTGGTAATCTGCTTACTGAGCACGGCAGCATGAAAGTGCGTGGAAGCACGATTAGGCAATTTTAATATAACGTAGCGTCTGTTAGGCTGATATTATTTTTCGTCAGATTACTGAACAGTATACAGTACACCTGTAGGCGATGAATAGCGATCATAATATTGAACTGATAACAGATTAGATAACGGCTGCACTTAATAACGCCTTTGCCCTTTGTCGTGTAGGTAATGTTTGCTATGAATATGCAGAAATAAAGTTCTTCTTTCTGAAAAACCAATTTGAGGAACTTACTTAATGTTTTGCAGGCTTTTTAACCATGGCATAAATTTTTACGAAGTCCATTGAAGCAAACTTAGAAAACACTACAAGAACGAGGGTAGAAGTTATTTATTTCTGGGCGTACCTACCCTCGCTACACAAAAAATGGCGTTACAAAAATACTTTCTCATTATAACGTAAACTTCCTGAAATCAGGAAAGTAAAACATTTCCATGTCAAGGTCTAAATGCCTAGCGCGGTAATGTTAATGATCGATAGCGTAAAAGTGGAAGCAAACTTAGAATAAACGACATTCGAGCCAACTTTGTCAGGACGCTTGCTATTTTCAAACTTCTAGTTATTGTGCAAAGTTGTGTTTTAAGGTCTGTTCTTGGGAGCATCTGGGGCCGCGTGCGAAATCTACCGGCTGCCAAAGTTAATGAACAAACTCTTAAATAGTTAATTACGTTACGGCCGTAACAGCAGATGGAAAACAAACATTTATTTGTGATCGTCCTCCATTGAATTTGAACAGCGGTATGCTTTTAAAAGTTTTCCCTTTCTTTGGCCGAATTTGCGGGGCGAGCCATTTTCGGGCGCTGTTATATCCATGAAAGAAACAACTTTAAGTTAGCTAATTCTTTTGTGAAGACTCATTCGTGGAATTCACACACAGGTGAATTCCACGAATTTGTGGTTGAACATCGAATGAGTCTTCGGACTGGATTGAGGGCGGATTTAAGTCACCTGATCTCTCTTACCTATGTGGTTTTCCTTTCGACATTATCCTATTAGAAATAAGAAAGCCTAGAAAGTACCTAGATATCACTGTTCCTTTTAAAATTATAGAAATTGAGAAGAATATTTCTGGAATAAAGAACTGATAAAAATGTATAGATCGTAGATTTCATTAATGATAATTATGACTCCTAACTACGTACTATGACTGTGTTCTATACTTAGTAGCAAATAGAATATCGGCTCGATGTCTAGTAACAAAGATAAAAGGAAAACAATGTCATTCGGAGCACGTCGCTATTTATTTTTAATACGGTATGATGTAAGCAAACATGAGTTCACAGCTGGATGTGCTTGCTCAGCCTCAGGGTAACGGTGACTCATTATTATAAAAGGATTTATTAGTATTTATTTTATTGAATAAAACTGGTTTTACCATAACTATAAAATAAGTTATCAGTATGAATCGGATTACATCGATTTGTAGCTACTGACTCATTCAAAATTCTAAAATTAAACGCTATTTGAATATTTTGCCTTGAGAGACGCCTCGTTTTGTTATCACTTTCGATATTATTAGCGAAAAATTATGCAAAGGCCTCGCTCCGAATCACAGCCTGCAAAATGTACCACTATTAAACAACAGAAAAACCATATTAGAAACTATCTTTTGTGGGGCACAAGTCTGGACAAAATCCCACGACAACGATAAAACAATATCGTTGAAAATAGCGAAGTAAGCTGCATTCTGCAACGTTTAGCCAATATGTAGTAAATCGAGCACGATAACAGTCCTCGTATATCGCGCCACCGCCATCGCGGTTATCTCACACCGCTGCATAGCGCTGATAAATATTATATCCTCCGAATAGAACCTTTTATGTTGTGGCCTAAACCAACGGGAAAATCAATGATTGATGCGGTATTTTCACTTAACTAAACATTGTGGGATTATTTGTGTTGTATTCGGAGGGGAATTCGAACGATTATGTTGATGCTTTGAAGGTGGTGCTTAGGTAATGATTTATTGTCGACATCAATGATCTGTGTAGCGTTGCAAAGTTGCAAACGCTTTTGGAACAGATCAATAGTTATTCAATTATTGTAATCCAACTCAGGTAATGTTAATCTGCCTGTAGACTTAGTATAATCATGGCCATCCATCCATATCCATCCAGGTTGGCCATGACACAAACCTAGTAAAAAATATCTTCAGGAATAGATACCCAAGTCAAGTACTTAACAAAAACTCCTTACAGGCAATACCGGGAACGATTCATTCATATCCAATAGTGTTATAGTGCTGTAATACTAGTAACTGTTCATAAAACAGTTATTTCACGATGATATAACATGTCCCCGTAAGCGTTATTCAACTAGTGATGTGGCGCACGGACAAGCACTCATTATCTTCTGCTCTCCCGAGATAAGTAATTAAAAGGAGAATTGGATTTGTACGTTGTTATCTCGGACTTGTGCTAGTGATTCATTTAATTAACGCCCGACACCCAGACTAGTTACTTTCCATTTTACTTCATCATTTTATGAACGTTTTTTTCGTACACGTAATAATTATCTTGTATTTTCCAGTAGGTTCCATTTATTACGTTGCGTTAAGGAAATTGTTATAATATTTGTTGTTTATTATTCAATGTTAGCAACCAGGAAAATATAGTTACAATACCTTTGGTATATTGAATTGTTATCGCTAATAATCCCAGTATATCGCTTTTCCTTTATAAATGACGTATTTGAACACTTTTAATAAACAGTAATGACGGCAAAGGGTCTTTATGAAACAATTTTGGACTCTTTTATTAAGAGCAATAAAGCTGAAAAGCGCATCAAAATCTACTTAGCGGTTTTTCGACACTGTAAAATGTGTCTGATCGTCTTTATCTTTCAGAATAGCTGAAGTTGACGCTTTACAACGTTATTATCTTTTCATTTCAGTCATTACTCATCGGAATAGGTGATCAATAGATGAGAAGTATTTGATTTCTTGAAAAACTCTTTCTAGACTAATTGTACATAATTGGACTTGTATTCATTGTTTCGATTATTCCATGGACTAGAGATACTCGTAATTATGTTTTAGGCTTAATGAACCAAGCACCTGTTATTTCAGCTACAAATTTAATTTGTAACAGTGATTAATTAGGTACAACTCTAGGACTACGGGTTTGGGAGAGAACTAATTTTTCATGACACGTGTGTCGGTATGTCCAGTGCCGACCTATCCTAAGCCAGTCATCAATAAACTCCGTCAGTTTCTGTATCATAATTAATCTGGCTGTTGTGGTCAGTGTCCGAGAGGATATGTGAACTTGGCGAGGATTACCGGGATTCTGCGTTGAATTACAATTGTTTCGGTAGGGATGTGGTGGCAACTGCTCTCGACATCCCGCCATGTTGTTTTACTTGTTCTGTTTTTAAAATAACTGTTTTTTTTTTAAATAAAAATGCTCATCATTCTTGTTCTTTTTATTTTGGTCTGCAAAAGTATGATGTTGAGGTAGAACAACAAGTTTGGTAAAGTCCATGTCCAAAGTTTAAAGCTGCTGCCTCGCTGAATTAATTTACGAGACAGAAACTTTTCGACTATCAAGTAGGGCTTAAACTTCTGTACCTATTTGAAAAATAATTTATCATCATAATCGGCCTGTTAACTTCCAATGCTGAACACAAGCCTCTAAACTATGTATATCATATTGTCAGTACGGCCCGAAGAACTACTCTTTTATTACTGTTTTCATAAATAAGTGCTTGGTTTTTAAGTCATTCTAACTGTGTCAAATCCTGATGACGCGTAGGTTTAAATATCTATATGCTCTAAATCATTAGTATTTATAAGGAAAGGGAATAACAATTTAATTTCAATCCCATCGTTTAAAATGACACTAGTCTAAATTCAGGCTCTGTTGGATTTATCAACGCCCGTCTCAACGCTGACAGTGTAAAATGTCCAACTCCTCATGCCAAGTATTTCAACCTTGCATTTAGGATACTTATTGCCTAGAGTTCATGAAAATAGTTATAACCATCATCGTAATTAAACTTCTAAATGTCGTAATATAGATAATATTAAGACATTTATAACGATAAGGCACGCTCATTGACGACAGTTGTATGTATGTATATATTATGTACAGTTATTTTCATCTACATGCTTTGTCTCGCATCGTAAATCACCGTCGAACGTGATCGCAATTACGATTGCTTGATTATAGCGAGGGAAGGCGGGTCATTCGATTTGTTCTATGAAATACTCTTTAGGTTTTCAAAGAAATTTCATGAAGAAAATTCTCCTAACTGCCATCGAATTTAATAATGATTGATATCGAAATTGTAATTTATTTTCTCGGTACCTTAGAAGAAAATTCGTTTTGTTAATAAATCCGGTACCTTCTGAATTATCAAGTGTATGGAACTCAGAAGATCCAGGTTAGAGTAATTAGGCAGTGTCAAAAAAATAATGCGTTAAAAATTCTCCTTAAGGCTTGTATCATGCCAATGACCTTGTGCATACAAACTACCCCTCTCGGTCGAAGATACGGACTTTAAACGGACGCATTTTTCATTTATTATAATTAAAATAATACATGTTTTTAAAAAGTAACAAAACCAAATTATTTTCCTTTGTATTTCAAAGCAGTAGATATTTATTTTATATTATTTTGTTAAAAAATGAAGGAGTAAAATGGTTCCATTCAACGATTTGGAGGTGATTTTGTGGATTTTTTTTCTTATTATGTGATACCGATACAAAAATTATGGCTAAACCAAATTACGTGTCATATCATGTAGATTACTAACAATTTTTCTCAGATGTAATTTCTCTGTAAGTGCCGGTGAAAAACTGCTTCATCTGCACGCTGTTTTTAAGCTTTTTCGAGAGAGGAAGGAGCCTTAACACAGGTTATTTTGTGACCTAGCTAGGAGGACAGTGCTTCACCCACTCGATTGTGAGACCACTTAACTAACATATTCTGTAAGAACTTTGCTACATAACCATGTATACCTACCTTACCTACTACAATCTGTGTTTGAGTAAATAAATTTATTATTATTATTATTAAATAGCAGTTCTTCGTTTCGTTTATTAAAAAAAAGATCTCCATTGAAGAGTAGTCTTGATATTCCCTTGTTAATAAATGTATTAGAGGTAACGAAATATAGCTATCGGAACAAGCTTTCATGTCAGTAATAATTGCCCTGAAATAGCGTAGGTAAGATCCTATTAAGTTACTTATTTCAGCTTTCAATAAAAATCACATTGGTAGATGGAGTAGGTATTTAATTTATGTTGCGTTTAATTTTTCTTAGAAATTGAGGGAAAATTTTAATGAGCAGTCTCTAATGAGATGAGGCAGAGAAGAAAACACTTCCAATAATGCAAAAAATACCTTAAAAGGATTTGTTCATTATAGAATAAGTAGCCTTTTACATCCACATACGTCATACCACAAAATTCACAACAGACAGCCAATCTGTATCACATCTAATTGTTACTAATTAATACTTAATCGCTAACTGCGATTCAAAAGTGCTATTTTATTAAATCTCATAACGCAGCGCTACTCACGAATTAACAAGCGGGTGACGTCACTAGTGATTCATTTGAATTTCGAACGGCAGCCGTTACGGGTTTGCTGTACCTACAACATTGCTTTCGTTCTGAAATTAAAACAAGATTCCATAACCGTGTATTGCCGATTCAGTAAAATTCAAGTTATACAAACATACAATATCTATGAGAATGTTTTACAATTGTACTTCGTAGGTAAGTATAACACGTATACGTCACTGAAAATAATGAAAACTTATCTATGCAGACGCTCTACTTGGGTGCTACTGCTAAATAACATGACAAACATCCCGCCTTGAAAAGAAAATAAATGATGTGCTAAAGACTTCAAGAGTACTTACTTTGTGAACGGCAAAACATAATTTATATTTGAAATATTTATAGGTTTAGTTTCGCTAAAATAAAATATGAAGTTATCATACTGGTTGAAGACGCACGGAACCGGTCAACGTGGCGACACTTGGGGAGGCCTTTGTCCAGCAGTCTTTCAAAATCCACCTAGCCCAACCCTAAAGAGTGTGTATTTGCGTCTTTCGGCTGAAATGATGATGATGATGATACTGTATTAAAATATCGAATTGACAGAGTTCAATGATTCAATCTATATCCATATTAACCGATTATTTTTAACTGCAATGCATTGTACGGACCAGAGACAATGCCGCTCAGCAATGATTAAAACGAGATCCGATTTATTGCTGTACCGTGCCTACTCATCTTTTTAATATTCGAAATACGAATCACATTGGCGGATCTTTTAGTTCTGCTATATTAATAATATACTGTTTTCTTAATTTGTCTGTAGTAACGCAATATGTGTTAGCGTGGGTGGAATACGAATATTTTTCGAGAGTAAGAACATAATTACTTACGTGTCTATTAGTGGGAAAAATAATTAAATGCTCTGTTTGCGCACCAGGACCCATAATAAACTGTAGTCGGTAGTCGTAGTACAATACAGAACATGGAATAATGGGACAATGGGAGGAAATGTAATCATTATTGTGGGGCTTGAAGCCAGTGAACAATCACGGTTTATCGACATAGGTAAATCACTACAGATTTTTAATGATTTTATCTAAAGGACATGACAGGCTTTGAATCCAATTAAAGTTTATCAAGAAACGTTTTGCACGTGCCAAAAATTGGAATCATTACCGCCATCTTAGGCCGCCATCTTGGTTTTTATTAGAAAAAAAAAGCTAAAACCTTTGTAGCACTTTACACTGCTGTTTCTCGTTCACGGATCAAATGCATGAATGCCTCCATAGACACGTCAATACAAATATTTTTATTATTATTTCGAGGTTTCTCTATTATAAATATTGAACTAAAACCATGGCCACAACAGAAAGAAAAGCGATATCTTTTACTAGTAAGTATAGTAAATTGAAATTCCACGGAATGTAAACACGACTCCCACGTCACGAGGAGTTAGCAGCTGACTAAGTAAATATTACTTAACTACCAGATGTTACACTGCGGTAATAGTGGCTTTGTATAACAAATAGCTTGGACTTACTGATTGGAAACGATTAGTTTGACAAGCAGTTGTCAAAATAAATAATACCGAATCCGGTAAAGTCATATTCACTTTTCTGTAACTGCGTGGGCTCAAGGTACATTTGTGATTAAAAAGTCCACAATCTGCTGTTTATTTTATAAACTACTAACGACCCACACATGGCATTAGCAGGCCGCAACATCAGAGCTATGTCGACCTACAACTATTCTCTCCAATTAATATCAGCTAGTTATTTATGGGTATTGTAGGAACCGTTCATCCTAAAATGTCATCAGACATCCTGAAATAATCTAAAAATAGTGAACTAATAATAAAAAGTTTCACGATGCAAAATACCCAGTGTTTATAATCTACCAACATGAAACCTGTTGAGCAAATATTGATTTTCCCACCAACACGCATAAAAACGTCGATCACAATTCACAACAGACTGACAATGGCAGACAATGCGTTATCTGAATTTGTGCAAAGATTAGCACATATCCGCAGCGCACAGTCACGTGGGCTGATAACCGCGCCGCGCGTTTCTAATACACAACACTATTATCGCAAGTACAGCGCGACCAGTATAACTGTGTAATGGCCATGGCGGCGCTGCGCGCTGCAGACAACTAAAATAAAAAATGACAACTAAACGTCAAATTTGAAAATCGTTCTCTTTGCCACCGTAAACCAACATTATACTGGCTCCTGCAACGGGCTTCTGTAACTGTGTATTGGATTGGAGCAAGTATTTGAACAAATATTTACTTTTAATATCGAATTCGGCTGGGAGCTGTACAAATAAATAGTCTTTGTTAGCTCTGTGCATATCAGGAACATGCATAACGTTGGTTTGGACATTCGAGTTGCAAATATTGTACGTTTCCGATGATTTTTTTGTTTATTTATTTATTTAAACTTTATGCACAATATTGATACATAGGCGGGTATTTTTATTGCTGGACATGTATACGATCTGTTTTTAATTAAAACTTTCAATAAACTTCTTTATGTTTGTAGCAATATTGAAAACGATAATCGCCCCTGGTTAAAAAAAACACACGCAATTGAATCTGGTACCTGCTGTCAAACTAATGTTAGTTAATCTATATCTACTATTTGTTCAATTAGTAATTAAAATACTTGTTCGTGTTTTAGTCAACAGCTAACAATATTGAAAGCAAAGAGAACCAGATATTGATCAAAGACGCTTGCTCCAGCTTCCACAAACTATTGATGCGTATTTGCGGAATGCAAATAGTCGATTCAATTGAAGCGTTAATACAAACTGTCTCCATCGAACTGGGTTATTCTCTATCTGCACGAAGTTTATAAATGTAACATGGATAGTGTTGAGAGATGACATATCTTAGAACTTAGTAAGCACAGGCAAGTGTGCCTCAAGTTAGGGTATGTAGGGACAACTTTGGTATCAGCATCGCGCACCAAACAGTGCCCAACTTTGCCTGGACTGCAATATCCAATATCGCAAGTTTTCTTTGCTTTAATATCGCTTCTAGAACCGTCTTTGGGTTTTAAAGGCGGAATATTTTATCGATGATACCAGGTACATGTTTCCCGGCTTTATACTTTATCCATGTTTCACTTGAGTGGGTGGATTCCAGGCGTAAAAGGGCCTTTCGTCTTGTAGGTTACCTAAAGATAGAAGAAAGAAACCACCTATGTGTGCTCAAAGTTCAATGCGTTGGAAAATTTCGGATGGGAACAAGAAAACATTTTTCTTAGTTCGGCACTCCCTTTATTTGCTTCCAAACTGAATTAGCCTTTGTAACAAATATACCTGTTTCAGAAAGCAAAATAAGGATGCGGCGCAGTCGGGTTTTAAGACAACCTTATCCAAAAAAGCGGAACGTAACAAACGTGACATAACATTTCTCACCGCGGTATAATAACAACTTCTTCAAAATTACGACGTTCATCCGTCTTCTGACATCAGAGCAAAATTCAGGAGCCCAAGTGTAACCCACAATTGAGTTGTAAGATTATTCCTGCGACCTACATTGCAATGAGCGAGGGGGACAGAAACTGTCTTCACCTCTTTCTCGGGGGTGGAAGGAATTGATGTGAATTGGTAAGGCAGTGTGGTTCTTTTTTGGACCGTTTGTTGGAATTATTCGTTCTTGTCTTGTGTTGCCGTATGTTGCGGTTTTGGGAATCGCTTTTGTTAGCAGTCTGTTGTTTGAATGGGAGGCTTCTTTTGAGTTCAAATTCTTGGGTAAGAAAGGAATTTTCTGGCTCTGTAACAGTTTTTATGTTAGGTTCCTCTCATTATTGATG
The DNA here is from genome assembly GCA_949774965.1 of Diarsia brunnea. Taxonomy (NCBI): domain Eukaryota; kingdom Metazoa; phylum Arthropoda; class Insecta; order Lepidoptera; family Noctuidae; genus Diarsia; species Diarsia brunnea. The sequence continues at coordinate 19,340,712 of OX459010.1, forward strand.
CGGGACGAGTTCAGGTCTACTTATATAATATTATAATCTCAGTCTATACTACGGCACTGCTGGACCAATGCTTTCCTGCACTCCTTTTAATTTCGCTTGGCTGTTTGCAGCTGTGGTCCAATCTCAGATTCAACCACATAATTCGCATTGTCATCTTCATCTTCTAACATTTTAACGTTCAATGATTTGACAGTTTAGAGAAATAATTTACTCGTCAGGAAAATCACTGTCTTATAATAATAACAGCCTTTTAAAAACTACAGTTCCAGGCTAGGTATAGTAAAAAGTAATGATATCTATAACCCGGTTCATTAAAGAAAGGAATATAAAATGGCAATGCTTATCATGTTCTTAGTGAGAGAATATGCCATGTGTTGCCATTTTAGATTCCTTTCTTTAATGAACCGGGTTATATCCGTGGCTGGCGTGAACACATTGACATGTCGATTTCTATGTCTTTTTTTTTATTGGCTTATTACATCCTACGCATTAAGAATTTATATGAAAAAAATTGACAGTTATAGATATACATAATTTTTGGAGCAATCGACTTTGAGAATATGTTGATATCTCGCATTTTGACGTGTCTAACTTAACAAAACCTCATGTCAAATTAACGATTCACATGTTTTTGTGATCGAACATTGATATTTTGTTATATCAACCTATACTCAGTACCCAAAATAATATTCGTCATTTGAAATCTCCACTTATACACTTAAAAGTTTTCTTAAAGTACTAATTTTAAATTGACAAATTGAGATATCAAGTTATGGCCCACCGAAGTATTTCTGTTTAAATTGCGATATATTGAGATGTCCAGTTACTGACAACGAAGTTCTGAACCCTAAATGTAATAAGTATAGGTATCACTACATGTTGTCCGTTACAAAATCTTTAACGTTAAATAAATATGTTTAGTTGACAACTTATGTACCCAAGTGGTATTAAAAGCCCGTCGGGGCTGCAGGTTGTTCGCAAGAGATACCGCGACCTCGACATGAACGGCTAAGAAGGAACATGGATGGTTTTTAGTCAGTAGAAGTCTGACACTCCCTTTGGCTCTGCCCAAGAGTGGGAGAGGTTTTTTGATGATTTTCCACCCGCCAAAAAAATAAAATAAAAAAAGTTGTATAAAAAATAATCGAGTTATCAACAAACTTTCGTAAGAAGTAATAATTTTTAAAATAACCTCGCTCGTGTGTTGGTAAAAAAACGTCAGTTTAGAGTTCAGAAGCCACGCGCACGCGAACCGCGAAACGAAAGTACCCTTTACTGTCAAAAACCTGGACGATTCTGGGGACAGATTTCTATGGCAACCTATTAAATGGCTGCAATATAATAAAAACAGGGTAGAATAAATCAATTTCAAGTTGACCCTGGATCGCGAACCCTCTTTCAACATACATACATACATACATAAACTCACGCCCTTTTCCCATGGGGGTAGGCAGAAACCACAGAACGCCACTTACTACGATCCTTACATACTCCTTTTGCCTCGTCCACATTCATACATCTGGTCATACACGCACGCCGGTTACGAGTACTACGCACCTGTCCTTTCAGAAGAACGGCACCAATATGATCAGTGTATGTCTTTCTAGGGCGTCCCCTCCCGGCATTACCACTCACATCTGCCTTGTAAATACCTTTTGTTAATCGCCTTTCATTCATCCTTTCCACATGACCGAACCACCTTAGCATACTCTTTTCAATTTTTGTCACTACATCTTCTTTTAAACCGCAACGTTCTCGTATTACCTCATTCCTCAACTTATCATTCAGAGTTACACCACACATGCTTCGCAAAGAACGCATCTCCACAGCATTAATCCTACTTTCATGCTTCGTTTGCCACACCCAACATTCACTGCCATACATAAGAGTAGGCACCAGCACACCATTGTGAACAGCCAGCCGAGCCTCTTTTGACATCGACTGGTTGGTCACCACCGCATGCATAGCACCATTTACTCTATTTCCCGCGTTTACTCTCCTTTCTACATCTGCGTCTATCTTTCCGTCTTTTGTAAACATACTGCCCAAATATACAAACTCATTCACTTGTTTCACACTCTTATCATTTATTTCCACATCACACACCGACATATCCTCTTCTCTTTCAAATACCATAACATTCGTCTTGTTTACATTTACATTCATCCCTTTTCTCTTAAATGCTTCATTCATAACAGTTACCATATCTTGCAACTGTTCCGCTGACGATGCAAGAAGAACTTGATCATCTGCGTACAGAAGGCATTTGACAGGCAACTCATTCATCCTTAATCCACAGTCATTCTCTTTCAAATCTGTCAGACAACTATCCATGTATAGGTTGAACAGCCAAGGGGACGCTACACAGCCCTGCCTAACACCTTTTGAGATGATAAACCAGCCAGTGTATGCCCCATTTATCCTAACACAAGCACTAGAATCCTTGTACAAAGATTTTAGTGCTCGTACCAAGCACCTGTCCACACCATACATAGATAGAGTCGACCACAGCTCTTCCTTCCACACACTGTCGTAAGCCTTCTCCAAGTCTACGAAGGCACAGTAGACCTTTTTGTGCTTTGCCAGATGTTTGTCAGATGTTGTTGACCCTCTTTCAAGTCAGTAAATTTTCGGAAAAGAGGAAAAACCACCATAGATGTCTTTAGGTTGAGCCAAATCTCCAAGGAAGCTTTGCCAATCAGTGCAGAAAAAAAAGGATTTGATGGACATGATTGACCTGATTGACAGAGTTTTATATTAATATAAAAACTGTCGGTGACGTCTCTGCATCTACTATTCCAGATTTGGACGAAAACAACCCAGATGAAGAGGATTCTGAGGTCCAATAAAACATGAATGGTCTGCGACGAGGTTGAGGAGTTAATGTATGGTTATTTTAGTTGTTTCAATTTTTAGTTGTGTTAGTAACACATTTGTGTCTGTATGATGACGTTGTTTGTGGTCCAATAAAACAATGTTTTTATTACAAAAATACTAGGAAACTGATAGTTTCGTGGTGTTTCAATTAAATATTTGTTCAGTTAGAACAACATTACTTGATTTGAGTGAGTAGTAGGTATTTCAGCAAACTAAATATTTTTTATGTTTGTCATCTGTTTGCTATCCAATTAAAATAATGTGTTTGTCATTAAAATAACATTGTTTACCTAATAATGAGGTGAATAAGTTGAAAACTGTTGGTGAACAAGTTGACAACTCGGTGAATAAGTTGAAAACTGTTGGTGAACAAGTTGACAACTCGGTGAATAAGTTGATAACTTTTCGGTGAACGACTTGACAAGTCTATTATTATGCAATCTATGGGAAATTTCGATTATTTATTGTCGTCATTTAAAAGATGGCATAAAATAACCTTTAAAACAACTAAAACATATATGTTAAACTAATTTACCGATTTACCAGAAGACGCCAAAACTTTAAAATGGCCGCCCTGACAAATTACAATTTTAGACATGTCAACATATTCACGCCAGCCACGGATATATACCCAATCAGAAGCAGTCTGAAATCTCCATTGCCAAAATTATTTCACGTCTAAACTAATGTAGGCGGGAACCAGTATAAGTATTTCAATACTCAATACTTTATTGCATTCCACATGTAAACTTAGTGGGTTTTGGGTTATTTCCAGTTAACCCAAGTAAACCAGGGCGCCTTGCTAGTTAATAAGTTAGTAGCTCCACAAATTTTATGAACCGGTGGCCGATATACTATATGTTAGAGATTAATAAATTGGCTCAAGTATTACGAGCTCATAAATGACGCGACACTTACGAACAAGTTGTAACCATTAGGAAAATGGCCTAATAAATTATTGTAACAACGCAACCACTGTTAATAGATGAGATTTACTTTTAGGTTATCGGGTTTTTGACAATTATTTGGTCATTCATCGGTTCTTTAGAAAGGCATTCAAAATATGTCTTGCTGGGTATGTGACGGAAGCCGGGCGTTTTTGGGTGTGGCTTCCGTACGAGCGGCGAGAAGAAGCACACCATCGTGAGAAGTGGAAGGAATGGAGGGAGGCCTTTGCCCAAGAGTGGAACAATGCGGGCTTACTGAAATGATAAATGTTACTTGTATAATTTTGACATTCAAAAAGTCCTGGTTCTCAAACCAATTTGTTTAATTTTCATTTTGAATCTTATCTAAAATTGCACGATTTATCGCAGTTTGTGTATATAAATGTTTTTTGTGTCCTAAATAAATGCTTTTTTTTAATTTGGCAAAAAATGGTGTACGAGTAAGTTTGAAAAAGAAAAATAGCTTTAAAAAAAGACTTACAAAAGTGATGAGACTAACGCTGTGATTCAATAAACAAATATATTATGTATACATATACGATTGTACGTGCTTAATATTCATTAAAGCAAAGAAATAGCTACAAGAAGCAATTAAGCTATCGATGTAGCCTACCCCATAAATATTGCTCCAGAATCTAGCTCAAGGCTAGGTCTAGTTGGCATCCCTCCACGATCCATGAGGCTGTGTATTACGTCCTAGGATTTACTAACCTTGGCATGTTTACCAACTTTTCCTTTGATATCTGTTTTGGCATGATTTTTGCACAACAACATGACTGTGTAAAGGGTGAAAACTTGAAACCATAAAACCTAGTTTTGCTTTTCATGGCAGTTTGAAAACACTAACATTCTCCTTTTAGCCCTGACCTGCGGTTTGCATTATTTTCCTTCCTTCTTTTTCTCTATTCGGGAAAAAGAGTGACACAAATCATTGAAACGACAAAAGCAAGGCGTATTATTTATTGCGTACGGGTTACAGTGTTTCTTTGTTATATTATCCACACACTACTCTCAAAATATACTGAGTACATGATACATTATAACATTATCTCATCATCATCATTTCAGCTGAAACCCAGGCCTCCCCGTAGTGTCCCCACATTGACCGGTCCTTTGCTTAAAGATTATAATCTATTCACAATCAACCTCTTTATTTTCGATCTTTTCTTGTTGTTTACACAATTATAAAGAGACCACGTGTAGCAATAAATCGATGCTAAATATGAATGCTCTAATAAGAATCGGTAACTAATCGCCATGTTGTTATTACGGTGTTGAACAGATTATTTCGTTCGCGTTTATACTGCAGCTGCTGTGTTTACAAACAATCGTGGATTCGTAGTAATGATACTTTGATACGGTAACCTGAGATAATTGTATCAGAGTGGAGGAAATTGTAGATCGATTTTTATAAGAATAATAATTATTGTTATTGTTGATAGCATCACAAATATAATATTTTTTTTTTATTATCAGGCAACTGAGTTTCATAGGAGGATAAAATACATATCAACTAATACATATTAGTAAACCTTATCAAAACTACACACGTAATGTTGTCGGCGTCGTGTTTCGCTGCGTGGTGGGTGTCACGTAACCGTCCTCGCTAACGTCGAATTATGACACTTTTCGACTAAAACTCCTCTTTTAAGAAGGTCTGATGATAGTGAGTTGGAACTCGTAACACAAAAACGTAGGTTTGGTTTCGTAGCGCCAATCCAACCTAGTGACCTTCAGAGGCAAGTTGGTCCTCACTTTCAAGTGCTGCACGACTTCCTCAATCTTCTTTATTTTCTTTTTCAAACTTTTTTTTTAACCTAACCGAACTCGTTGGTTTGGCCAAGTGGCTCTGTTGTTATGCCGTAGCGATCATAGTGTTGTCGCATTGCCTGTCTCTTGGTGTCATCTTTGACCTCCTTAAACGTCCTCGTTATTTTATATTGTGCCAATACCATTTTATAGAGCTTGTTATGTGCAGGTTTTCGGCCAATTCCCATTCAGCCGACCAACAATCGACAACTGTAAATACCGCTACAATTTGCGTCGGCACTGCTCTTTGTGTGTCGCCGACAGAGGGCACCGTGAGAGCCCCGTCAAAGGGACCCTCCGCTCGCTAAACACGAGGGTCCTCCCGCAGAATACCTGCCTCATTAGCGCGAATTTGTGGACTCTTTCCAACCACTCCGGGATTCGTTTCAACGTTAAATTATATGATGATGTTTGGCTTGGTTTTTGGATTGGTTTTCTGTGATGCAGGTTAATCTTATGTTGTACAATTGTACATATTACAGACATTAATTAAAAACTTGACGAACAATTGCTTTCAAATTCCTTCACCAAAATTGAAATTTTACCGATCAAATTGAACGCGATCAGCACTTCTAAACTCAAGTTGCTATTTCTTCTATTCCAATGCATTCATAGGGTGATGATGATAAAGTACCTAGTTTAGGTCCATGTAATTTATGATATGAAACCAGTTGCTACCCGTTGTATGTTCCATTCACTAAAATCAACACAGTTACTAGCAAGAATTGTCAATTAAACGTTATCGTTAAATTGTAGGTGGTCGAGTGCACGGAGCACTAGGCTTCACCTCTAGATAACCTAACCATTAAATACATGACAGTGTAGTATGATTTATTAACGGTTGCCGGTTGTGAACAATGGTTGAACATTTTGTTTGAACTGCATACACGATACAACTTGTACTACGTTAACGAGTCCTAGCTCACAACACAACTGGAAGCGTTTGCAATGTTCATGCTTATGTCTACTTTATGTTATAAATATCACAAAAGAAGTGAGGCATTTGTTATAAATTGGATATGTATAGGCTGGGCAGCTACTAACAATTATTAGATGAAGAAGACATGCTGTAATGCGATCAGGCAATCAATCATGACGCAAGGAATCATGAGGATGATAAGTAAGAAACCCGACCCATCTGGGATACAAACTAGAACCCACACCGTCTCTAGGGTCGCATTCTCTATTGCTAGGTATATAAAAGCCTAAAAAAATAAAACAATGATTTCTAATCTGCTCTTAAAGAAGACAGTTTCCTCCCACGCCAGGTAAACAGCTCATTACAAAGCACGTGCCTGCTAATCCCCAGACAGACTCCGACAAATACACGCCGCAGCGAGGATCAGCCTTGTGCCACTAATTGGACAAACCCTGACAACCTACTTGAAGACACGATCGATACTTCACTATAAGTTCAATTACACGTGCTTGATTTTAATTACAAGTTCAAAAGCGGGACACATCACGCCGTCAAACCCGTAATGGAGTCTTGAGTTGTTCAAAAGGATACATTTATTAAGTCAGTAGATTTGCCTGCGCCAACAAATGATTACGTTTCGGTATTGTTGGTGTCAGTGACATTTGAATATCTGGTCCATGTGGAATGTGTTAGCTGACTCTGGTTATTGTAAGCACTTTTTGGTACGACCCAAGCGCAGTGGGGACACATCTGTCGATTTAAATCTTTTATTATTAAAGTAGACTTTCGAATCGAAAAGGGGTGGGTTGTATTTTGTTAGTGTTTAAATATAGTCTAGTCTAGAGTTGCCACGAATATTCGGCTACTATTCGGTATTCGGCCTATTCGGCCACCTTTTTTGGTATTCGGTATTAGGCCGAATAATACGTACTATTCGGCCGAATACCGAATACCGAATCATGGACAAAACAGACACATCATATTACTCAAGATTTGTATTTATTACCAAATTACAATACTTTAATAAGTAAAATTAATCAGCGGTAAGTTGTGATGGATAAAAACAAGCTTTTCAGCGTTTGATGGTAGCAAACGATTACGCTTTTCATCGTAAATGATACAAGGTTCAGAAAACAACCATAACCATCATTTTTTAACAAACAAACAATTGAAAAAGAACTAACGAACGAACTTTTCTACAAAATCGTAGGTAATGTTTGATTTAATTTATTTTTTATATTGATCTGACAAAGCGTGCCGTGACGTGATTTACTCGCAATTGAAACAAATAGTCAAATGGACGCACGCCCGCCCGCGCTCGTGTGAGACAGGTCGCGACGCGTCTTGTCGTATTATTCTTTACGCGCTCGTCAACCATGTACTTTGTGCCGAATATTCGGCGGCCGAATATTCGGTGCTTCGGCCGACAGCGTTGCAGAATATTCGGTATTCGGCCAAATCACTATTCGTGGCAACTCTAGTCTAGTCTACTGCAGTTAATTTCTGGTCAAAGTATATATATACTTCAAACTTTAGATCTCTTTGAGTAACTTTCTCCACAGTCAAGTCAGAGTTACCAGACCCAGGCGACCCAGACGAACTCATAACAGCTAAATTCACTCCCAAATAAAACAGAAACACATGACGAACTACCAAAACTACTTAGCTATTATGTGTCTAAAATGCAGCTGAACTTAGAAGCTAAACTAGCTGAACAAACAACGCTAATAGCAGGTAAAACACTGCACTCTACGTTCTAACTCGTGATGGCTGAAGATACGGGATCGCGTGTGTGCATGCATTGGCCCACTTCGCTCCATGCTGATAGCTTGCTTCTTGAGTGGAAGGCTTGTTTATCATATCATTAGCTTGCAGTAGTGTAGTGCTTAACATAAGCTGTTGAAAAGACTGCAAAGTTGAATAGTAGGAAGGCTAGAATAATCTGTAGTTATTAGTAAGAACGGTCGTTGTCACTTTGTGACATGGATTCTTTAGTCAGTATCAGGAAGTAGAATGTTATCGTGTCAATCTTCGTCAATAACCTCTTAACACTATTAACCACTCTTAACAATTTCTTTAGCATGTATGGTTTCTAGTGTAACCAGATACAAATGTACATCGATTACAGTATCGATAGTTATAGCTTTAAAATAAATCTTGTTTTTCTGGATTGGGAGTTCTAAAATGGAGAGCCAACTTTTTGCTTACAAACTTTCGCTTTCATACGATGTTTGCACTTTACCGCACATAAAAGGTAAAGACTATGTTTTTAAACTGATTTTCCTTTACTATTGGTTACGGGTCATAGTAAGTAATTCAAACTTACGTCATACATACATAAACTCACGCCCTTTTCCCGTGGGGGTATGCAGAAGTCGCCACCTGCTACGATCCTTACATATTCTTTTTGCTTACATTCATACGTCTGGTCATACACTTACGTCATCGTCAGTCATAACGTTTTCGATTTTCCACTTCAGCAATTACATTTTCTAATATCTATTCTCGCAAATTCTCTGGAACTTATTCAAGGCCGGGATTGAATATATCACGTTCCGCTATTCGGCTTCACCTCCGCGACAGCACATCATATTTCAAATAGTACGATTTCAGGCCTTAGATTACAGATAGAATCCTCATCCAGAAATCTAGGCAGGTTTACATCCAAAATTTCGTGGTACAGAGGCTTGAGAGCGACTTTAGCTATGAAAAATAAAATACGCAAATCTGACTGGAATAACGATATTCGTATGAAATTGAAGCTTTGTCGGTGTGTGAAAGAAACTGATAGGAAAAGGTACTTTAACAGACCCTATTTTAGATTCTATTATTGATAGCTGCAGATAGGGTATATGATAGAGATGCTAGCAGTGTCCTTGACGATAATGTCGAAATAGTATGAAATATGGGACTTGAATCTCAAAGTAATCTTACTTGACTAGTAGTACCTAGAAGCATATTAGTAATCTTGTTCCATGTCCCCGACGTTGCGGTCATTTTATTTCTTTTGGGTCATACCTCTGATTCATACATTCATGAACTATCAGAAAAATATTAGTTTAACATCCTGAACTGCGTAGATTTCTCACAATCAGCAGTTTTAACTTACAGTGTCTCTCGTAGTATAAATCATTGTATTTCCTTGAACCGACGTTTTTACGCGCGTATGACTTCTAATTTCCGTATCAGCATGGGTATAAGCTTCCGGCTTCCAAGGACACAATTACTTATATTACGCCATTGCCAACATTTTAATGAAATCTTGAAACGTAACCTAACCTTATAGAATGTAAAGCAGTCTATTTGCCGATTTAAACTTCACAACTGCATATTCTTGTATCCTCAGAGATCAAATATTGATCTTCTTAGTTTTGTTTCAACTTAAAATCAACAGACAGCAACTGTAGGGTTTTTTTCTCTAGCCCTTGCAAGAAGCAAACACTTTTGCTTTAGTTTGTTTTTGTTTCCAGTTCTTTACTTTTATTATTTGTGCTTGGTTTACAATTTCACAGCTTGTTTCTTGTTCCTTAGGCCTTATTTCTTGCTATCTATTTCCTCCACTGCATTTTGGTCTTAATCTAGTGACATTTTTACTACTACAACTTATATTATAGCAAGCCCATATTGTTTCACTGCTAAGCAAAGGCTTCCTTCCATTCCTTTCTACGGGTGCGATTCTGTACAACTTTTTTCCAATTCTTAAGGCAGACAACTCCTTCGAGTTCTGCCGCACACAGCTCGTTCGGCATGCGACATACATGTCCTGCCAAGTCCCATTTAAGTTGGGCGGCCTTTTGAGCCACATCAACGATTCAGCTTGTATCGTGTGTAATAAAATCGTGTGCGTTTAAAATATTGATATTGTAACAAGCGGGGAACGTGTAATATCGCCTATAATAACAGCGTTTGCTCTGTTATTAGTTAGTTGATTATATAGCTGTTGTTCTGTTGTTTGGGGGCCGTTGATTGCCTTGGCGATGGATACTGTTTATATTTCAAACGATATTTTATGTATATAGTTTCTTTACCTTAGCTGTGGGCCTACTTTTTGAAGAGGGAATTAGGGGGCGATGAGATTTTTGTGTTTTGCTATGTTATCAATGACTTTGGTGTGATCGATCTTCTTAGTCATATCATCATCAGCTTTGGCAGTCTTGTTCCACCCACTAAATAATAGGGGCTTCCTCTCTTCTGTATCATGCTTCCCTGGTTTGTCTTCGCGAGACACCAGGTTTTGTATAATAAATTAAAGTAACTTTGTTACCCTTGCTAGAATAAACATTTTACCTTGTAAAAATACTCTCTATCGTGACAGTATAGCCAGGTAGGTGTTTACAGGGCAATTAAAATTTGACCTCTTCGACTTTTAATTGAAAATGTTTTAAAGTTATTTCGTTTGAACGTCCAAATTGGGAAGTTCAAAGAAATATTATAAGTGGAATAACCTACAAAATACTGTACCACATGACAATATAGCGATACCCTTTGATATTTTGGGCAGAGAGTGGGCGTAGTCCCCGATCGTTCACTTCAATTGACTGATATTTTGTTGCTGACCAAAGGAGTTGAAGATATTATATAATATTGTTGATCGGCAAAATGAAACAAACTCGACGATCTTGCGATAACCTCTGAAGTAGGATGCTCGTTTCATTATTGCCGAGGTTGGTAAACCCATTGTCATTGGTTGTTTTTAGTTGTTCAGCTGCATTGACGAAGTTTATTTGTGCATCAGAATCAATAAAGCTAGCAAGGATTACCATTGGATTCCGTACGTATATTACATCTTCATTGTAGAATACTCGTATCTTGGAAAATAAACCATTCAAGACAACTTTCTGTTCATTATTATTAATTGCATTTAACAATGGTCACTTTTAGTTGGGTCTGATTATTCAAATACAAAGCCAATCATGATGCTGAACACAGTAATCATAACTGTAATTGTTTCATCATTGAAATCTAAAAACTAAATTATTTCTGATCTTTCAGTCTCCGTATCTTGAGCAGTAACGTATGCATCTTAATTTCGCTATCACCGCGCTGACGCTTGTGAAGTTGGCAGCGAGACGCAGGCCGGGAGCCGCTCGTTGGCACTCGACGCGGCCGACCCGACCTTCACCTCCTGATCTGCATTCGCGACCCAATCGCAAGGGTTCATTGCAACACTTAGCCTGTACGCGTAACGGTGCAGTCAAGAATACCTTGGAATGTGATTTTGAATTAAAAACCTTTTGGTTTTTTTTTGTTGATGGGAAATCATCAAATGACCCCTCCCGCTCTGGGCGGAGGGGAAGGGAGTGTCAGACTTGTACTGACTAAAACCCACCCATGTTCCTTCTTAGCCCTTTGTGTTCCGGGGCCGCGGTATCTCTTTCGGACATTCCCGCAGCCCGGGAAGCTTCTTGGTCTACATTCGCAATTCATATGCAAGGGTTTATGCAACTCTTGGCCAAAACGCTGTAAAGGTGCAGCGGGCGATTTTACGGAATTTATATAGACCGTAGTGTGCTTTCTTGTACATTCCACTTTTTTAACAGTTATTTTACAATATTGTCTCAAAAGATTTGACTGCAATCGCGGTCTTATCTCTAATAGGAATGTCCTTTTATTATTATGTAGTATTTGTGGATAACTATTACTATATAACTTATAACTATATTATTACGATATTTTCGAAAATTACTAAAAAGTAGGGAACAATCAAAATGGATTCAATGTATTTGAGCGATCGAAAGAGTTCACAAAAAGACTCTAAGGTCTAAGAGAAGGTATTTCTTACAAATTGGGAATCAAACGAGCTTACCTGTTAAGCGAAGTCTTGATTCTAATTTTATGAGTGGTGATCTGAAAAATAATTATTATTGACATAGGTAGTAATTCCCTTACGACGTATTAACACCGCGATTTTAGATTAAAGAAAATGAATATTTTTTAAAAATTGCAACATTTGCATCGTCCTATCCCGTTTTGGCATATGAAACGTCACTTATTTTAGAGATCATAACATTAGGAACAAACTCTGTTTCCTATACAGAGTAGTTCCAAATGCCTACATTCATTTTGATTTCCTGAAAGGTTAGCATTGAATTAGGTAGACTAATTATTGCAGCTTTGGGGTTGTTAGCTAGTGGTGGGTGGGTAATAATTATTTTTCAGATCACCACTCATAAAATTAGAATCAAGACTTCGCTTAACAGGTAAGCTCGTTTGATTCCCAATTTTATTTCGTGGTGATCTTCAAATAATTATTATTGACATAGGTAGATGTTTAGAGTTTGCTGCAATAATTTAATAAGTTATTAAAACACAAATAATTCTGGATGTCAATTTGTGAACATTACCCAAGTAACGAAATTTGGTACTATAAAAATCCTGATAATGTATTAGAGTGTACTAACTACTACTATGTAAACGTTTACAAATCCCTAAATAGGCCCCAATTTTTGTACCTGATTTATTGTATAAACATTATTTATAGGCTCTCATGGTGACAAATTTGCACTATAAAAGCAACCAAAACGTTTGTATTTTGCACTGTAAACAATTCCAGTAATGTGTTTTATCACACTTGTCGTGAGTGTTCCCCAAGAAAACAAATAATATCGGTAACATATGCTTTAGTCATTTTCCATTGTTGCTAAACGTAACATTTGTTTTGAAAAAACGTTACCCTTCCCTTGCAGTCGGGTAAAAAGATAAAACACGAAACTTTCATGGGCCGTTACTCTGCCGTAACTTGCACTTGCGAAAAAAAAAATGTATCAATTAAATCATTACGCTGATTTTAAATTTGACAATGCGCCTTCATGCTTTTTTATGTTTTAATTAAATTTAAATTAATACAATAAGTACTTGTCCCGACTATGGCTGCTATAGTACGCATTGGCTCCTACCGTGTTGCCAATGTGCTATCATGGCAGAAAATAGCAGCCATGTTTTCACCGAAAACGAATTAGATCACCTCTTGTCTCGTAGCAGTAACACAAACTCACGTACTGAGCTATTAAGTTATGTAGCAGCTGCACCAGGAGTCCTATTTAGTACTCTAGAAGAGTTGTTATGACTTTTACAGAACGGGGCTAGTTCTGTTCGTTATAGCGACGTTGAGAGAACTTTTAAGAAGTTAAAAGGTTACGTAGTGGTTGTGTAAGGTACAGTGCAGATTGATCCTTGAATAGTATTTTCGATACTGTTACAGTACTTGAGCTGCAAAACTTATTTTGACGCATTATTAGTGCATAATAGATAAATAAAAGTCGTCTTTAGTAAGTAGTAAGTAGCTCATATTTTTTTTTTTTTTTTTTTTTTACTATGCAACACTTTGATGATTCGTATGGTCCTGTGAGTGTTCTAAGAGCTAAACTATAAAAATTAAATTCTATTTAATCTTATAGAACCAAAATGCTCTGTTAAAACCTTTATAGTACAAGCAGTAACAATGGTTACCATTATAGGCCTACTATATCACTCTTTGGTAATAAAACGCCTAGGTACTTATGACTATCTTATTTTAGGTATAATAGAGCTTTAGTATTATAACCTTAAGGATATAGTGCATGTTGAATTGATAACTATAATAAAATAATAATTATAGATCAACAATATGTCTGATGTCAGCTCTGATTTGATCTGCTGTTTGTGTTGTACTGTATGAAGTTAGATATGGAGTTCAAAAACCAGTTTCACTTGAAATATAAGAAACTTAATATTAGTGGTTGATATTCTTAACTAACTGTTTTATTACTCCAATGGGTAAAAATTAGAGCTTGCAGAACAACAAATATCTTCACCCTGAAATGAGATTGGACACTTTTGATATATTCCATCGGAATTCAAATTCATTAATTTTGTGATCATAAGTAAATAGTAGGTGGTATAATATATAAAATTCAGAAACTATCTATGTTATTGGGCACACATAAAGTTTCTACAATTAGGTACATAAAATTAAATTGCTTCAAAAACGTAAAATAAAAACATAACAGTAGAATCTGGTTCACTAAAAATTAAAATTACATGCATCAAATGTCAAAGTTTTGACGATGTAAGTAAAAATGTTAATGTAAATAGACACATAAGTATACATAACATCACATTCATGTAACAGGGGCGAGGCTATTGTCATTATCTGAGCACAAATCCATACTCTGTGGCTGCTACTGAGAAATTCCTGATGGAATAACACTTTGCATGATCCACGAATAGAACCCAGAACCTCATTCTCAGCGGTGCTTGCAAACCATAGCTCAACGAGGCAGATGACCAACAACTTGGCAAATTAAATGTCAATACTGTAACAGTTTTCACTTTGTCTATCAACAATGGTGAGAATCTGTTTTTAGGGTTCCGTAGTCAACTAGGAACCCTTATAGTTTCGCCATGTCTGTCTGTCTGTCTGTCCGTCCTCGCTTAATCTCTGTGACCGTTAGCACTAGAAAGCTGAAATTTGGGACCAATATGTGTATCAATCACGCCGACAAAGTGCTAAAATAAAAATTGGAAAAAAATGTTTTATTAGGGTAGCCCCCCTATATGTAAAGTGGGAAGTGTTTTTTTTTTTAATTTTAACCCTAATGTGTGATATATTGTTGGAAAGGTATTTAAAAATGAATAGGGGTTTACTAAAATCATTTTTTGATAATGTCAATAATTTCGGAAATAATCGCTCCAAAAGTAAAAAACAAAGCGTCCCCCCCCCTCTAACTTTTGAACCATAAGTTTAGAAAATACGAAAAAAATCTGAAAAGTAGAACTTTATAAGGACTTTCTAGGAAAATTATTTTGAACTTGGATGGAAACAACAGATGGAAACTGCAGTTAACCAATATAATTTGGTCCCTGAATCGTATGAGCGCCTATACAATCCAGAGGTCAAGTTTCATTTGCCCGTATTTTTTTTTTAACTTCGTTTACATAATATTTTATTATCTACGGAACCCTACACTGAGCGTGGCCCGACACGCTCTTGGCCGGTTTTTAAATTCATTGAGGCTTTTACTGTCTTTAATTTGCGTAGATATTTTAGTGTACAATCTGGGTGATTGCAAAAGTATACACTTTTGTGATGCACGCAGCTATGTGTGAAGTTTATCTGAGCAACATAGGCTTTCGACAGATTTATATAGATGCATATTGTTTTTGGCAAAAATACATTATTCATAAATATACAATGTCTACTGTTGGTATTTAAGAAAATTCCGCTTGCATGATTTTGTGAATTTTATTTTGAATGAGCTCCAATCAGGCTCATGATTTACTTATCTTAATAATACTTATAAAAGTATTACCCCAAAATATAAGTCTATACTGCAGAGTAAAGACAACCAAACCGTGGTAAGCCACCAGCAGTGCGGTTTTATTTATAATCTTAATCAGCATAATTATAAACAATATAGGAAAACTTACTAAGTTTCTGCCACACATTGTCTATTTGAGTTCTCTGACATAATATTCTTATCAATAAAAGCTCCAGAAATTTTGTTATGTGAAACATATAATTATATCCTGATGTCTTGATATCCTATCCCACAATCCCTTCATGTTAGCACTCCCATGCACCCCCCCCCCTTGTTTTCTATTATATCACTATAGTACTTACTTGTACTATCAAGTGTGTACATCTCGTGCCCAGATAAATTAAAATTCTTCTTTACTTTGTTGTAATTTAGGTCTGCCCATCTCCTCGGGTATTAAATATTATTTAATGCAGGTTACATGCTTACTACAATACATGATTGTTTTGCGTTTCTATGATGAATTGATCAGACATAACAAGTTATCTCTTATTATTAGGTATGGTTTCAGTGATTTTCTCTGAAAATACTCTTAGGCATAAATAAATTATCAACGTTTTAAATTACAACATGATTAATTTAATATTGAAGCCATAGATTGCTAGGTATAGCGACGAGTTACTATTAGGGTTGTTATTTTAGATTGGGCCTTACAATATAATGGTACTATTATCTTTTCCTAAGAGGGGTTGAGGTCTCGGAGTGGAAATAATTTATTTGGAACTAAAAAGTGTTTGGTTGATAAGGTCATCTGTACATTGGCAGGCTGTTAAGACCTCGAAATTTTGTCAGTCTATAAACCTTTTCCCTCTCAATACTAATAGTTTTTGAGTATTGGGACATTACAGTGCATTTACCACCATGTTTTATTTAATTTATTCAGAAAATAAACAGTTATACATTAAACATTGTTTGCATAACATAACATCACGCCTGTAATCCCCGAAGGGTTAGGCAGAGGTGTCAGACACCCATATTTCGCCAGTTTTGCATTTGGTTGGTTATGTGCATGATTATGTAACTTTGATTTATAACCAATGATGCTTCCATAATATCATACTCGATGAAGAAGCTATGAAAAGATTTCACTTAATGTGGCCATAACATGCTGAGAGTATCTCATACTAAAGCATGTGCAATCATGACAAATGTGTGTCAGCCAGCAGAATACAAATAAGGCAGCCAAGTAACTTTTACTTGCTGGTAGGAAACCAGGTGGCAAAGTATGGTCCCCATTCACTGCAAGAGTATATGCATTAGCAAGACTATAATGCACATTGGATAAGCAAGGTTGTCTCGAAACCATCATGCTCATAGATTAAAAAGCATATTTATAAATTTAGCTGACCAAAGTTCATAGTAGAGTAGGGTTCACCTGTGATGTCTATTCTAGGTATTTTTAGTGTTAGCATTGTCCAATGACTTTGCTAAGGGCATCTTGTGTCACGCACTGATAGTTTGCTATGCAGCTAGTAACATGGGATATATGTTTTCATGTAAAGCATACTTCTGGGTGGTAATTATTCCGTTGGAATCATTCAAGTAATCAGAGAAGTATAGAAGATGACATGCTGCGCCAACCTCAAATGAATTGGGTTAAGGGCAAGAGAATGATGATGACTCAAAACACACAAACATCACATGGAGATGGAACTCACCGGCTATGCCGATTGTAAGTATTTTCAGTGTTAGCATTGTACAATGACTTTGCTAAGGACATCTCGTGTCACGCACTGACAGTTTGCCATGCAGCTAATAACTCAGGGTATATGCTTAAAATTTACACAGAATGTAACTCACCTGCTATGCAGAGTATAGGTATTTTCAGTGTTAGCATTGTCCAATGACTTTGCTAAGGACATCTCGTGCCACGCACTGATAGTTTGCTATGCAGCTAATAACTCAAGGTATATGCTTAAAATTTACACGGAAATGTAACTCACCTGCTATGCAGCGTATAGGTATTTTCAGTGTTAGCATTGTCCAATGACTTTGCTAAGGACATCTCGTGCCACACACTGCTAGTTTGCTATGCAGTTAATAACATAGGGTATAGCGCTTACATGGAAATGTAACTCACCTGCTATACCCAGTATAGTTATTTTCAGTGTTAGCATTGTCCAATGACTTTGCCAAGGACATCTCGTGTCACGCACTGATAGTTCAAGTTCCAGCTAGTACATAGGAAATATATGTTACTGGGGTGTCGCGCACCCACTGGAAAAAGCTTTAAGAAGCTTACAGCACACATGTGGTTTACAGTGTTAATGACCATCGTATCGCTTGAATAAGCACTGTAGATATCACTTATCCGGAGGTCAGTTATAGCCAGGCATTCTTACGCCTAATGGTAGGGTTACAAGGGTTACATCCAAGTTCACTGCTGTGGTCGGCTGCGCGAGCGTTGTCTGTAGGTATTTGCTCAGATTTCTGCGTCTCAGGTTTACGATTTTCACTAACGCTGCACTTATTACACTTCTTGTCACTCAGTATTTTGTTATTTTGGTAGAATATAACGTAAACTTATTTTTAAGCGAATAATTTGACGAGAAAGAACTTTTTTCTTGCGGTGTCGTTAACGCGCGAAAAAGAAAAGTGACGTTTCATATGCCAAAACGGGATAGGACGATGCAAATGTTGCAATTTTTAAAAAATATTCATTTTCTTTAATCTAAAATCGCGGTGTTAATACGTCGTAAGGGAATTACTACCTATGTCAATAATAATTATTTGAAGATCACCACGAAATAAAATAAGCCATTAGATGGACGTTTCTCGAGTTGAATCTCTATGAATAGTCTACAGAAATAAATAAACAATTTAAAAGGTTTCCACGGAATCTTGAGTTTTCTTAGTGTAGGTAACTTGGTTTTGAATCTAAATCGTTTCGTAGAAAGGATACTCAAACGCTAGCATAGTTATTTCATGTAAATCAATTCCGGAATTCCTGTGAAACGACACAAAGATTTATAGTTTCCAAACTGTTGCGAGATTTATTTGGGTCTACGTGTCGGTAATTAAGCGGATTAGCATTTAGTTAATCGGTTGATTTTCAGCTCATTACGCGGTTTACAGAACGGGAATTAGGATTTGTTCATGTTAAGTTTTGGTGCGTGTTTGATTTGCACTAATTACTAAAAGCGGGCCGTGTGCGGAGGAGGTTTGTTTGGCATGGCTAATTAAACTTTGTATGGTTTGTGGTCTTCAGAGATGGGCAGACGGGAAGAATGGCGGAAAACAAAGGGGTTAGTGGGTTGTTTCTGAAGTTATTACAAGATAGCTATTTGTTCCGGAAATTATTATTAGCCCGATAACCATCCCGTCTACCAACGTTTGTTGTTTTGCAAAAAAACCTTTTTAGTGCTCAGTTTTATTATAAAAAGAATACTTTACCCCGGCGCGCGGCGTTTTGCTCTACGCAAGTGAATAAATAATTTTGAGATTTATAGATCAGTAGCTTTAGCTAGCAATCTGACTACTGCGGATCAAGTCTGAACTGCGAAAGACCTGGTGTTCCAAATAGTTTGTTAAACAAGCAATCGTCAAATTAATTCAATCATTTCTGACCTCGACTCGCGAGTCTAAATGGACAATTCAAAACAACATTATGCTTAAAACACCAACATTTCAAACTATAAATACGTCGTTAATGTTACATATGCGATAAACCACGAGGGTCTAATGTCAAAGCTGCCTAGCTGCACCCATAAATACCCTGCCGTTAACGCCAGGTAATATTATTAGTACCTCTCATAAGGTCGGCATCGATCGCGACTCATCTCAACTCTACATCGAGTTAACTCGACAACTCATCTGGAGCCTGATGTGGTGAAGTGACGTCAGGGATTATCTCATTTTGCGGTGAATTAGTGGTGGAGTTTGATTTTGTATCTCTTCTTTTTGGAAATTTTGGTTGCTCATCAGTGGACGTCTTATGGCTGAAATGATGATGATGATGATGATGTCTTGCCTAATATGGACATTTGTTTTTGGTTGTTTTGGATGCTAAAGCTTGTTTTTTCGGGATCGCTACGTTATTACAAATACAAGGTTGTAGACACACCGACGACGTTAAAACGGTTATCACTTATTCAGTTCACCATTCTAGAAATTTCTGTCCACGTCTCTTTGATTTATTTATTAATTGATGATTTATGATTAACTTTGGAGTGTGTCAACTCAAATCGACATGATGAAGTAAGTTAGTGTAAATGTTGGACGAGCTAAACTTGTCACCAAATGCTGGACTGATTCAATTTAAATCTGGCGACGATGTGTGTGTTCGAGGTCCATCTCTAGTTGCTGGCTGTCTTTACTTCACTCTGAAATGGGACAATATTTTTTTTATTGCGTACCCTCAGTGCGTACCGTTCTCACCAACCAACCAACCATTCTTGGGAGATTACATTTCTCGTGAAACATATACCGACCACAGTACAAATTCCGTTCTCCGAATATCGTATCATATCATGTCGAATTCAACTAGTTTGTCAAACCAACGATTGGCTCCAGTCGGTGAGCTGAGGCGAAACTTTATGTCTTCGCGTGACTCCGTCTTGTTTGGCAACTAACTTTATTGATACCAGCCAAAGTTAAAGTTATTGCTGGTGCTTGTTCTAGGTCAATGTGAATGATGTTGTGTAGTCAATTGTGTGCGTTGTTGTCAAATTAATGGCGTATGTTTCCGTGTTCTTTTGGAAGCCGGGAAGTGGCTGTGGTTTGTATAAATGATGTTCTAGTTTTATATTAGTCCATTTGCTCTCTTCACCATCAACATCATAATTATCATCATAGGCAGCCCTACTCCACGTACTCTTCAGTATCATCATAGGCAATTGAAGCCTGTATTGTGCCATGCTTCCGTTTCGAGCGATGCCCTTTCTAAGCTTAAATTGCATCAAGTTATTGCATAATTTACAAAAGCATAAAGGAGTTGTTTTTTAAGCATCAATGAATCTTATTGAACGAGTGATTTTCGGCTGTCTGTGAGACAAGAGAGTCATTCTTACTATCTAAATATTAATTGAAAAATTAATGATGATATAAACTTTTATGTAATTACCATGGTAACACATTGACCTAAAAAAATACAGCTAAATAATGTATTTCGCGTTTAGAAACACAGATTATGAAATCTGCTAACAGGAACAGAACTCAGATAACTGCTATCGAACCGGTATTATTATAATGTAGTAACAAAACAAAAAGTGCAGGCTTACTAATAGTGTTACTATTTATTTAATTACTGTTATCGATTGTAGTAATGAGACGTTATCAGAGAAAGGTAATTAATACTTAAAACAATGTGGTGATAAATGATAAGCGGGTGGTTTGACGTTTTAATGAATAGTTGCACATTATGTAGTTCATTTTTTTGAAAAGTGTTTTTGTCAAACTACATACTATAATTATAAACAATAAATATAGCCTTCTTCTTATACTCGTAGGATTTATATGAGAAAGTAGAACCATTTCCAAGATAAGTCCCCATTTTCCTTCTTGTTGTTGGTACAGTAATATTTATTTTCGTAACAATAATGTATGTGACATTTGGCAACCACACTATTTATGTACACAAAATGCCGAGTGTAGTGAAAACTTGGCACACGTCATAGTATTAAAAATCCTACACTATATTTAATGGTTAACAAATCAATACTTTCAGGAACGTCCGCCACAAGGAAAATACTTTGGACAGTTGAGAGAACCCAACTCTGTCCTCCACAACCCAGATGCTAGGCAGATGATCTTGATTAAAGACTTGAAGACCGATGATTCTAATCATGGCGTTGTTATACAAATCCCACCTGAAAAAAAATGTATTCCGAAATGCTGAAACAAATATATTTTGTTTCAAAAATCACATGCTCCATCCTTGAACCATCATAACTCCTGTCGGAAGCATATTACAAAGCTGTTATCGACAACACCCACTCGTAACGTCAACTAATAACTAAATTACAAGTGTCCAATAACCTAATAATCGTTCGGAAAGGTCAGCAGTGGCACGAGTAGCTCCCGGTGGTGACGAGCCGCTCTCCTACTAACTCTGTTAGTTTGTCGTAATATTGTTTAGGAAACTGCACTATTTCCGGGAAAGAGACACGCGGAGGACTCACAGCCACGTGTTCTTTTCGTCCACTAGTGGGATTTAGATATCATCGTATTCGATTCTCGGGTCAAGCAAAAAGTTTTTGGGTTTTTCTAACAGGAATGACTCAGTGTAATAGGGTAGTTAACAAAAAAAATGTAATTAGTCCGTCAGATAGATTACCCAAAAATATTGGACACGTGTTTTTCTTTTTTCACGTAAACAAACAATGAAGACGATACAGTGCTTTGAAAACTCGTGTGACGTCATATTCTAAGACTTTAATGTGACATTTTTTACCGGTGAGTGACGTCAGAGACCCCAACTTAATCTTAGACGCGTTTTATCTATGTCAATTTTTATTGGTTTGATAAAACAAAAAATACGTATCCAATATTATTCGATCATCTAACAGACTAACTATTAGAATCATATATTTTTTAGTCAGGTAACATCCCTATTGTACGAGTATGACTGAGCTATTTTATTGTCATCGTCAACGAAACAGAACAATTTTCAAATTAAAACTTTTGGTCAAGTGCCAGTGATGCAGTTTTTAATATTATAGGAACTGAGAAACCTTGGTATTTGGAGATGATCGCTAGATTCGTGATCTCATCGTTCAACGGGTCCCACCGCGATTCTATTTTTCGGGAATCTGGGACTAAGAGTGTCCGATTTGATAAAGATAAAGTAATACTAAATCATCCAGTTCTCACTGATCCGCATTTTACCGCAGTCTCCATTTTCTAGTGCGCAATTTCCTCCAACAGTCGTATCTTTCTGTATGCCCATCCATTCTGATAGTCAGTCAACCCTTGCTTGTCTGCTGAACAGCCACAAAAGTTAACATCAATCTTGAAGTTCAATCACCCCAACCTTGTTATAGACATGTTTTATAAAAAGGGAAAGTAACGCATATTGGGCATGTTCCAAATATGTCAAGGGCGGCCATATTTACAACTTTGCTTCACTTGTTCAAATGTTCATGTACGCTTGTCATTGGACAAGCCAAGTTTCTATTCATTCGTTTGCGTGGATTTTATTGGACTCTAGCGACTTGTTCTGAATTCAATTCGGTTTTTTTTGTTTAGTGTAGGGGCAATTCGGTGCAGTCTATGGTTTTATTATAACAGAAGAGAGAATGGTAGCCATTTTAAGATGTTATCCTAATATTAGAAGCAGATGATTCTATCTAAGTATCTATAAAATCATTTACTTTAGATCTCCGTATAACCACAAAATGGTTATTACTAAATGGTTATGACTTAGAAAGCCTACCACAACATTCATTGTCATGGCCAGATAAGAAGCCTAACTAATAAACGGTGAGTGAACAGTTCTTATTGTACGACAAAATAATTCCGTTCTACCTAACGCAGAAATGTAGAATACTGAATACGTCATTTATCCAAATTTGGCTGAAAATGAGCACTTTTTCAATGTCAAACCAAAAACTGATTGTTCGTACATTTTTGGTGCCTCTTCAATTATGAAGGTTGGTCATCGACCTCGGACACTCGTATTTCTCCTTGTACTTTGCGAGGTGGAACAGATCAGTACTGGAACACGTGACTCCGGTCCATTCTCGAAGGTATTAGAACCAAAATTTATTACACTACTACTTAAACTAAAAACATTTATTTCTTTAAAGGGTACCTAAAGGAATATTATTACAAATCTAACGACACCCGTGGGATTAGGCCCTGAATTTATTATACGCCTACACTTAGGCCTTCTTATCCAATTTGTCAATACCGTAACGTCTTTGTCATCATAATACAATCATTACTTAGCGAAACTTTCTTATATTTATAAACTCGTTGATTGATTAGATCAGATTAAGTTCAAATTCGCCTGGCAGTTGCAACAAATTCAATTTTCTAAATTGACGAAGTTAAATTCTGTAGATCGACCGACTGTTTTCTCAATCAATAGATTGAGAATTTCTTACGTTGAATAATGATTTCTACGTTTAATAATATTGTAAATACACTTAAGGGAGTTATCTCAATGTAAGTACTGTTAAGGTAAATAGTATTGCTGCGGATGTTAATTTAAACTATGGGTTTAGCGTTACAAATCTTGAACACGTTATAGTCGCTAGTAGTACATCAGTGCCCTATATTACCTTGACCCCGTCTTACAAATGAGAAGAGAACATGACGGGTTAGGTCATGCAGGGTACAGGCAATATAAACACTACGCCATATGTTCATCGAATAAAGAATCCTTCTGACACCATTGATTTAAAAACTAAAGATACGGTCGTCCGAAAATTTGCTCGACGCGTTCGCCATACAGAGAATCGGTGTAGTCTGCTCGTTAACGTAACCTTGTATAAGCGGCGTGGTATTCTCGAGGTATAAAGAACATAAATAAAGTATTTAATAAAAATTTACGAACGCACCCGAAGAGAGCCAATCGTGGACTAGTTCACTTCGGCTTAGGAAAGACCGTTTTAGGACCAAATTCGAGGCGTCATTGTATCATGCGGTCCGCCCAGTCCTTACGCAGTAATATATAAGTCAATGTCTGACACACAATACTTCTGTCTTCTAGGGAACCTTGTCTTCAAAAGGACAATGGCAGCTTCCCATACATTAATTTAGCTGAGATAAAATACTGGCGTCTTTAAATGAAAAATATCTTGTTTAACTCGCCGTCAACTTCTGAATTAGTTTGTGGAAGAATTTTTGTTCGAGAAGGCCGAGAATAATAGAAATTCAATGATGAACTTTTGTAGGTTATGTCTATGGTAATTCCAATTCGAGGAAGAGTATTGCATTAGTATTTCTATTTCCCAGTTATTACAGCATGCAATGTTAAAAAGGTAGGTAATCCCAGTGGTTAAATACTCTTTGCACGCCTTACAATGATAATAATATACAATTGGTATCATGTACACACGGCGGCACATCAAGCTTTACATTTCCAGTATAACGTGGCCTCGCTTTGTATATATTTTCTGTACAATGAGAGATCCATAAACTGGTTTTGTATAGCTTGATCAGCCGTCGTGGGTACAACAGGTCTGAGGCTGCCAGATACCGTCAGCATAGTTTTAGGTATTGAAGCAATAGGATTATAATAGTATTTAATTTTTGAATTTAATAAATACTGGCTAACTTTCAGAAAAATAAGTATTTATAAAATCCTAGAATGTGTGTGAAATATTATGTTGTGTAAGTTGCTAAGAACCAATAAAACAAGTTTTTTTTTTACATAATATTTATTCTTCGTCATCCTCTCTTACAATTATTTCATCCAGAAATTCAGCAGGTGCGGTAATATTTTTTTGATGTCTGGCCCATCCTAAGTACCAGACTAGGGTCATTACATGAGCGCAACATCCAACTGTGCGCCGACCAACTAAGCAATTACAGCAGTACTCACTGATTCCTGTTCGTCCAGGAATTTCATTTTCTATTATAATTAGTAAGGCGTCTGTGACATAAACGTAATCAACAATAATTGTCAAACGCAAGTTATATTTTTTTAGATTTGGGGTATTAGTCTTTTTACTAGTCATTAATTGAAAGTAATTCATTTATTTTTACAGTACAATATTTTTACCTCCCTGTAAGGAACACTTCCACTTAGAATTATACAGTATTGTTACTTAATTTACTCAGTTTAATTACAATAAGAAATTAAAACTGAATAAAACACAATAATGCTGAGTTTAATGTCACTAGGCAGAATAAATATAAAATGGCAACACTCGACGTCAATGAAAAAATCAATTAACTTTTCATTTAAAAATATTTTTTTATCCGGCTCTAACTAGTTAATGTGATACTTTGAAAAAACGTAGAAAAATAATGGAACTGCCTTTGTATATAAGTCACTTTTAGACGCTCAAAATAAATTCAGCTAAGATTTCGCCATTGTCCTTTGCTTTCCTATTTTTTTTTACATTGAAGTGAACCTTACCGCTTCCAGTAAGTATCTGTAATGTGTGTCGTTCCATATCAAAGAGCATAGCAATACCTTGAACAATTAATCGATGCTCACTCAAGAGATGGCCCTTCACACTTCAAAACACAACAAACAAAAAGCTCAACCAAATCGCAGAACATTTAGGTGAGGTTATTGTTTATCTGAATGTGCGGCAACTGTGGCGCACCCTTGTAACGACGGCTTTACGTCGAATTAATCAACGGTTTCGATAACTGTCCGTTTTGTTACAGGTAAGCTGTTAATCTCGGCCCAGGATGAGTTATAGTGAGTAATGTAATCTTGTTTAATGTTCGCCCTAACTCCGGTTAAATGAGAATGTTTAGACTGGGATTATGCTGGTAAAATGTGCGGTTGAAAAACGAATGAAAATCGGTTTCGTGAACGAGAACTGGCGAATTTCTGACTAAGAATTATATTCATTGCATCCACAACGGACATCTTCGAAAGTTCCGATTTTTATTACATCCAGTATATTTCTATCATATATATAGTAAATCTGTATTGGGCCTTTGGTTATAAAGATAGAAGCATTTTTATAAAAGAAAATAAACAAGTTTTCTTTCTAGCGCCTCATCACCAACAAACGATCTTCATAAATATCAAAGCACCTCCCACTTTCCCCGAGGCGGTTAGTACCCAAAACTTCTGACAACTAACAACCGCAACTCGTTTTATTCACAACTTCCCAACAAGATGTATCACTTTATACCGTACATATTCTGAGAAAAAAACTTGGTCCTTTTTGCTCAAAGAACCTCGTTTCTAAAGTTTATCGTAAATATGTTCCGGTCCTTCGTAATTCACATTTCGGTCCTTCGGGACAAAATTACAAGATGGCGTCGTTTCGCGCCAAAGTTTCATAACTATTTTCTTGTTAACTTCTAATTAGGGGTGTCGCCCTGTCATTACTCTTTACGTGTCGTTGTAAGGTTAATATAATGGATTAATTTATCTTGTTTATAACCCTATTTGTTGAGGAAAATGGGGTGATAAATGGATTGAGCGAATTTGTTGCACATTCCAGTGGGACATGTTTCCTAAGAGTAATTCGTCTTTCCTTGTTCCACGTCAATAGGTGTTTGTTATATTTACAGTAAATGAGGGTAACCCTATCCTTGATCTAACAATAAATGATATTGTACGAGATCAAATCATTTCTCAGTAACATTTTCATTGTTTGTCTTAGATTTGAAAGCGTTTGATAAGAAATTGAACTTTAATCAAATTTCGAAAACACGTTCCTCGTTTCATTGTACCTAAGTACTTACCTGCTATTTTCTTACACCCAATTGTTTGCAAACTTTATCAGCGTCACTTAAAACTTCAGTTTTAGCTGAATTCAAAAGCTTCGAAAGGCTTCTCTTGTAATTATCATAACAATTACGGAGGGATGATGGTCTATTACTAGCAACATTAGCAGAAATGGGAGATAGCCGACGTACTTTACAGCATTAAGTGGGATTTAAAGTGTCATTTGCATGATTTTGTTTGTTTGTTTTAATGTTGTATTATAAATTGTAAAATGTGACTTGTTTAGCATGGCAAATGCCGACTATTAGTAATGAGTATTTGACATGCTAAACATTGACATCATCACAACTGTGTATTCCAAAATTATTTTATTTGGATTTTTGAACGTTTTTGGGCACCACAGCTCGCTTATCCATACTAATGTTATAGATACGAAAGTAACGTCTGACAGTCTGTCTGTTTGTTACAACTTTTTCACCCCTCTAAGTGCACAGGTACACTATGATCTGCGTGAGGACATACGATACTTTGTATGCCTGTAGATTCGTGTCCTGTGGGACAACATTTGACCTTCGTGGGGCCAAAAACTCATCTAGTGTAAAATAAAAGAGCTAGAATAATGATTATATTATCTACGCTGTAAATATCTACAACAATACAACGTTTCTACGTTAATAGTAACCATTATAATCTTGACGTAGTATCTCTGAGGAGCTGAGTCATTAATTCATTGACTACACGCCAGAATGGAAACGTAAAAAACTTACGATTCTATTGTATTGGTCTGTGTCAGCCATTCAGTATGATGTATGAATGGTAATTCAGTGGAAGATTTTCTTAATGAAAACTTTAATTAATTTTACTTCCTGATTGTTTAAAATGTGACGTTAGCAAGGCTTTGTCTTGTTGTCTTTAATACAGAAGTACTACAGCTTCTTCATTATCAGCTGCAGTCTTTTCCATCAATGGAATGACTGCGTATCTGACCTTCACAACCCAGTTCGTGGATAACACGAAAGCCCTTTTTTTTTTTTTTTTTTGGGGGTGGGAAATCATCAAATAACCCCTCCCGCTCTTGGGCAGAGCGAAAGGGAGTGTCAGACTTCTACTGACTAAAAACCACCCATGTTCCTTCTTCGCCCTTCATGTCGAGGCCTCGGTATCCCTTGCGGACAACCCGCAGCCTCGACAGGCGTCGGCCCTTGCGGGCCCCTTCCATGTTGCTGACATCTCTTTGAGGCGCGCGTGGAACACGAACGCGCCGTCGACACGGCCTGTCGTCGTCATAAGACGGACGGACGGCGAGCTTACCCATCACTCACCGTCCACAGGCCCGCGTCTACGGTGGCCGGAAGCCATCACGTGGCCCCCGACGCCCGGAGCGCCTCCCGCGGCGGCTGGGACGAGAGGTTCTCTCCCTCTCACGTTCCGCCACCTCCTTCGCTAGCATCACTGCTTCGCAGAAGGAGGCGACGGCGTCCCATTCCTCCTCGCCCCGGACCATGGCTTGCACCAGGGCCGGACGCGAGAGGTCGCCGCCGCCGATCGCCGCTGCGAGAACACGGCGGGGCTCCGCCCAAGCGGGACACACCTCCACAGTGTGCTCCACCGTGTCCTCCGGCCGATCCTCGCAATGGTGGCATCCGGGCGTTTCCTCCCGCCTGATTCGGTGCAGGTACCTCCCGAAACAACCGTGTCCGGTGAGTACCTGCGTCAGACGGAAGGTGAGGGCGCCGTGGCGCCTCTCCAGCCACTCCTCAAAGAGGGGACTTACCGCCACTATCGTGGCGTGCCCTAACACGAAAGCCCTCGGTAAGACTTGGTGATTGCCACAGTTCTTATTTGCTTTTAAATTTTAATTAGGTTATAATAGTTTTTCTATCTTAAGTTATTTCGTTAAGCTAGATTGCAATTAGTCCTTTGGCTGTTTAATTTAGAACAATTTAGGAGTTAGTTTGGGACCCGCTGTTTAACTCTAACAGTTTTTATGTTGTATTAGCCAATAAATTAACCTTTCGTATGCCGTGTAATGAGACACAATTAAAAAGCCATTGTGCCTCGCGTAGATCTACGTTCCGGATACGAAAGGTTAATTTGTACTAGAATTCATAGGCAGCTAAATGCTAACTTTCTCACCGAGTAAGCTGTGTTGCTTTGTAAAGCTTACATCAATGGATCAATACGTAATGATACAGTGAACCTAGGAGTGAAGCTATCGCGTGTTGACGAAAATAACACAAAACAGTTAGTTGTGCCGGTAATCGTTAATTATGACGGGTAATGGCCAGTTTTGATGTTAATTTGGAAGTTGAAACGATAGCTTCGGTTTATAAGGTCAGACATCGATAACGAAATGTTTTATCGAATTTGTTTTTAGTGAAATTGTACATAACATGTTTTTGATGGATCTCAGAACCTATTTATTAATTTACTTATATGAATTAGAATAGGAAACTTGCTTTCATGACGTTATCCTTAAACTGCCCTCGATGGGAATCAAGGGTCGTTAGAAACTGTTACCTTTACTGATTTTCGGGAAATGGAAAGCTATAAAAAAATATTCCTTAGAGTTTTCGTAGAAAGCAAGACTAAAAGGAAAAGCCTAATATGTTAAAAGACTTTCGGAAATACACACATGCATCAAAACCTGACACCGTCTCTCTATACACGACGGTACCCTTGGGATCAGGATACTGTGAGCCCCAGAAAGACACAGAAAATCAACTCATAAAAATGTTATGAAGAACGCGCTCACGCATTATAAACTAAAACAAAAGATTTTGACAAAACACGCATAACGTGATTCTTTCGGATTTAAAAAGCTCTTACGCAAACGACGACGGAAGTATTATGGTATTATAATACAATGTATCATATTAAGAACGTGGCTTAATAAGAACTGCCACTCGGGTCGATCTTTAGGTAAAGCTGTGCTTGCCTAGGTCGGTCTGTGGATGGGACCCCCCGACATACCGAGTTTTCCCCTGTGCCTCAGAAAGTACGTTAAGCTGTTGGTTCCGGCTGCCATATATAGATCTTTGGCAGTCGTTACAGGTAGTCAATAACCTGAAATTCTGACATCCAGTTTTACCAAAGAGTATCGTATTACCTAGTATTAACTGGGTTATGGAGGTCAGATAGGCAGTCGCTCCATGTAAAATACTGGTATTCAGCTGCATCCGGTTAGACTGGAAGTCGACCCCAACATATAATAGATGGGAAAAGGCTAGGCAGATGATGATCATATTAAACACCCAGCGTTCTTCCTCCTCTCTCCTACTTTTGATCTATGCGGTGTCCGAAAGGGTCCATAATTGAGACTGATGTAACTACATATTTCCCTACCAACTGTTTTGGGTACGCAATAAAGAACTGAGATGTTGCTTTTCCCGTCGGGGCTGCAGGTTGTTCGCAAGAGATACCGCGGTCTCGACATGAAGGGCTAAGAAGGAACATGGGTGGATTTTAGCCAGTAGAAATCTGACACTCCCTTTCGCTCTGCCCAAGAGCTATATACGAGTAGTTATTTGATGATTTGCCACCCGCCAAAAAAAAAAAAAGATGCTGCTTTTCGCGGGCTACGTCGTAGAAATATACACTTTAAGTACCTAGTACTAGAGTTTAATTTGACATCTTCCCATCTTCAAATCTTCTATCTATATATATAAAAATGAAACCCGTTTTCCGTTGTCACGACTTGGCATGAAAACGGCTTGACCGATTTGGCTGATTTTTTTTTTTTAATGTTCGTTGAAGTTCAAGGATGGTTTTTACGGCGAGAAAAATTCGAATAATGGCCGGAAAAGCCCTAAAAACAGCCCTTTTCTTTTTCCCATACAAACGTTTTCTAACTAAAACGTAAAATCAATTTGAGCTTTAATACCGTACCCATAAAGTTCAAGTGTTAGTGGAGAG
Organism: Diarsia brunnea; assembly: GCA_949774965.1. Lineage (NCBI taxonomy): Eukaryota > Metazoa > Arthropoda > Insecta > Lepidoptera > Noctuidae > Diarsia > Diarsia brunnea. The sequence continues at coordinate 19,371,780 of OX459010.1, forward strand.
GTTCCGGGAAGACAAAACAATTGAGTGACGTTCAGTTGTTCAGTCAACGAATGACAACTTCAAACAGACCATACGACATTATCACAATAATCACAAATAATTACTGTTTCTTTCCCAATAGAAAAACGATTTTTCAAATGGTGTTTGCGTATAATATAAAAATTAATTGCTGTTAGTTAGTCGCGCTAAAACTAGAGAACGGCTAGACCGATTTGTCTAATTTTGGTTTTGAAACATTTGTGGCAGTCCAGAGAAGGTGAGAAATTAGTAGTATGTAGGTAGGTAGAAGTTGGTACGTAGGCAGGTAAAAGGGCATTGCAACGCACGCGGGGTACAGCTATGTTATATAAAAATGAATAGCTGAACTCGAGAACGGCTGGACCGATTTGGCTAATTATAGTGTTGAATTATTCGTGGAAGTCCAGGGAAGGTTTAAAAGGTGAGAAAGTGGTAGGTAGGTAGGCAGGGTAGTAGGTAGAGTAGTAGGTAGGGTAGTAAGTAGGATAGTAGAGTAGGTAGGGTAGTCGGTAGAGTAGTACGAGTAGGTAGGGTAGTAAGTAGGTAGGGTAGTAGGTAGGTAGGGTAGTAGGTAGGTAGGGTAGTAGGTAGGTAGGGTAGTAGGTAGGTAGGGTAGTAGGTAGGTAGGGTAGTAGGTAGGGTAGTAGGTAGGTAGGGTAGGAGGTAGTAGGTAGGTAGGTAGTTGGTACACAGGCAGGTAGTAGGTAGGAAAAAGGGCATTGCAACGCATGCCGGGAACAGCTAGTAATAAATATAAATTGTTTAGTTTACTCTTCGGTTACCCTATGGAATGTTCTGTATTATTGCAGCAATATGAACGTAGTATTGTTATAATCACGCTTTCCATTATAACCATTATCTTCACCTCAATATTAATAAGTTGGCCTTCTTCTTTACCCTTCCGCATGTTTCTTCCATTACCCTCATCAATACGGGATCAATGTAACACTGTCCTCCCTCTACCTCCCGGGGGATGGACCTTAGTAATTGTTTCTCCTGGCCAGCGGACACCGCCTGAATACTAATTAAGACAAGTTTGGAAGGAAAGGTTTTGTTTGTTTTTATAAGATTTTGGGGTGGGGAAACGGTTGTTGTGGTTTTTTCCTTATACGGTTATTTTGTTGCTTGCAAGCTTTTTATTAGATTGGAAGTGGCGATGTTAGAAAACTCGATGTCTTTAGAAAAGATGTATCTTTCATTACATAACGAGTTTCCTCCGTGATTTGGAAAGCACGTTAAGTTGTTGGACCCGGCTGTCATTTCAAACTGTCAAAGCTCTACGCTTTGTCAGTCATTAGTGTCATTACACAATGTCAGTGACCTGAAAGTCTGAGCCCAGTCGTACCAAGGTGTACCGTATTAGCCAGTACTGACTGGGTTTTGGAGGTCAGATAGGCAGTCGCTCTTTGTAAAATACTGGTATCCAGCTGCATCCGGTAATACTGGAAGCCGACCCCAATAATGTCTTTAGAAAACCTACGTCAGAAGTTAATAATCATTTACTTGACCCATCCGCAACAAAATGCAATAAAGACCAAAAATCATAACGATCTACAATCAAAACTAAAGTAGCATTTGTTTTTACATAATGTATGCGATTTATTCATTGACTTATATATTACTGCGTAAGGACAGGGCGGACGGCATGTTAAAATGACGCCTCGAACGTGGTCCCAAAATGGTCTTTCCTAAGCCGAAGTGAACTAGTCCACGATCGGCTCTCTTCGGGTGCGGTCGTAAATTTTATTAAAAGCTTTATTTATGTTCTTTATACCTCGAAAATAACACGCCGCTTATATTTACAAGGTTACATTAACGAGCAGACTACACCGATTCTCTGTATGGCGAACGCGTCGAGCAAATGTTCGGCGACCGTATCTTTAGTTTTTATATCAATGGATTTATTACTTTTTATTACCTTAAAACAAAGCTTTAGGAACACCAGACGTGAGAACTTATAAACAAAAAACCCGACTACGGATAAAATCGCAGACTAATAAAACCGCGGTCTTAAAAGTAGAAAACAAGAAAATAATTCTTGTCTGATATTCTTATCTATCAACGCCTTATCCAATTAATTGATTATATTATCGTCTAGTAAGAAGATAATTTGTATATTTCAATTTAACGTATTCTATGTAAAATTATTATAGAGGACAGCCGTAGTCGCATTCCACTGATACCTGATGTTCCTTCATGGCGTTCTCATTGATACAGAAGTCAGCTGCTAGTTGCCATGAGCAAAGTCCAACCAAAATAGACTGCCAAAATCATTACCCTTTTTTTTTTTTTTGGGGGGCTGGGAAATCATCAAATAACCCCTCCCGCTCTTGGGCAGAGCGAAAGGGAGTGTCAGACTTATACTGACTAAAAACCACCCATGTTCCTTCTTAGCCCTTCATGTCGAGGCCGCGGTATCCCTTGCGAACAACCCGCAGCCTCGACAGGCGTCGGCCCTTGCGGGCCCCTTCCATGTTGCTGACATCTCTTTGAGGCGCGCGTGGAACACGAACGCGCCGTCGACACGGCAAAATCATTACCCTTCCTTTTGGATTCGCCGTAGTCGGGTAAAAAAGTAATTTTCCCTTCCATTCATGCAGGTAAAACAAAACTCTACCCTACAATTTGGTAATGTATCAAAACAAATAGTTCCATCAGTGCAGTTAAAACGAATGTAATTGATACAAACGAGGACAGCGTTTTAGAAAACGTGTAATTAATTACCTGAGTGTCAATCTGTCTGTTGTTTTACAGCTCCGTAATTACTAATTACGTCCCACACCACCGCGTTAGCAGAAACACTGACACTTTCTCCGTCAGCCTGTTGCACACGATAATAGCACTTGGTGCTGTAAGTATTAGAACGATTATTCCTTGAATAGGTTATTTTTTCATGGTGGATGATTTTCCGTTCCCATGGCCGGTCTCACTAACATCAGACGACACCTAGTGAATGCCTTAATGTGTTTGTACTGTTGAAACTTCACCGACAGTGTTGAAAATTCAACCGGACGCTTCTAAGGCATTCATATATTCAGGCTTCATCTACATAACACAACATAACGCCTGTAATCCCCGAAGGGATGGGCAGAGATGTCCTAACAATACACCGTTCGCCCAAAGTGCGTATTTTTAGTTCAAATATTTATAATCCACATGTAAAATATAGCTGTTGAATATAAATTTATCTACTTTATTCCCGGAACGCGAAAGGGTCAAACTTGACCCAGAACTCGGCACTCAAAATGTTTAAACAGACTCAAAATTAACCCTTTATTGCGTCTCGTCCATAATCGGATAAAATGTACGCGGATACGAGTGCCATCCACCATCCCCATTCACATTTGCATATATTAAAATGTAATCAAGTACTTTGACCTTTTCAACGCCACTTTGACAAGAATTTCAGCGTGACCTTGTGGTCAGACTCATTTAAAATGCAAATAAGATCAGTATCTTTAACTGCTGTTGGCGTGTGAGGAGTTGAAGAGGCGCATATCTTGAAATGAATCAAGTTGCTGGAAAGATAAGAATGCTTGACATTCTCGCGAAAAGCAGAAAATGTGAAACTTGATTTAATCAATTAAAGATGAGGAGTTAGAGGTTATGGATAAAGCTAGCATTTGCGTTGCCGACCAGGGGCCGTATTTTTGAATCAATAGAATTCCAAATCGTGTATGAAATCGCAGAATTCGTATGAGAATCCCTAAAATCGCTATTTTTGAATATTCATACCCGTGAATTTTGCAACGAGTGGTCCGACCCACTCGTTTTCGATATTCTACCAGTAGAAATGAGAATGACACTGACAAGTGAAGATTTGTTGACAGATACGTTACGTTGACTTTATCTAACCTATAAATCAGTGTTTTCTTTCGCCTTTCGCGATGGTTAGCCACGAGGAGTATATCCTGATGAATTACATCAGCGACAGAAAAAAATATGTAAATACTAGAGAAAAAAATATCGAAATCCCAATGACAGCCGTCAGACAATGACATTATAACTTTTTAATTTACGTTCCGTTCCACCGTAACTCATTACCGGTTTTTAAAATCAACGAGTTATGGCTTTCCGGTTTTTATTTTTCTGCGTGAAATGAAAAATGTTATAAGATTCGAGTTTTAGGGCAACACTAATTTCTATTACTTCAAAAATACGTAAAATTTGGAGCAATCGAAATTCAATTCGTATACGTTTTGCTTTCGTGCATGAATTTAAGATTCACTTCGAGTGATTCAAAAATACGGCCCCTGGGGCCGTATTTTTGAATCAATAGAATTCCAAATCGTGTACGAAATCGCAGAATTCGTATGAGAATCCCTAAAATCGCTATTTTTGAATATTCATACCCGTGAATTTTGCAACGAGTGGTCCGACCCACTCGTTTCCGATATTCTACCAGTAGAAATGAGAATGACACTGACAAGTGAAGATTTGTTGACAGATACGTTACGTTGACTTTATCTTACCTATAAATCAGTGTTTTTTTCGCCTTTCGCGATGGTTAGCCTCGAGGAGTATATCCTGATGAATTACATCAGCGACAGAAAAAAATATGTAAATACTAGAGAAAAAAATATCGAAATCCCAGTGACAGACGTCAGACAATTACATTATAACTTTTTAATTTACGTTCCGTTCCACCGTAACTCATTACCGGTTTTTAAAATCAACGAGTTATGGTTTTCCGGTTTTTATTTTTCTGCCTGAAATGAAAAATGTTATAAGATTCGAGTTTTAGGGCAACACTAATCTCTATTACTTCAAAAATACGTAAAATTTGGAGCAATCGAAATTCATTTCGTATACGTTTTGCTTTCGTGCATGAATTTAAGATTCACTTCGAGTGATTCAAAAATACGGCCCCTGTCAACAAATCTTCACTTGTCAGTGTCATTCTCATTTCTACGGGTAGAATATCGGAAACGAGTGGGTCGGACCACTCGTTGCAAAATTCACGGGTATGAATATTCAAAAATAGCGATTTTAGGTATTCTCATACGAATTCTGCGATTTCGTACACGATTTGGAATTCTATTGATTCAAAAATACGGCCCCTGAGAGTTGGTAATTCATTGATTTTCATCAGCCTATAACAGTCCACTGCTGGACATAGGTTTCTTCAATCTCACACCACTTTGTTCAGTGATTAAAACGTGAAAAGGTAACAGACATACAGTCAGACAGTGAACTAGTGTACAACAGTACTAGTATTTGTATGGATATTAGACATTTGAAAGGACAGACCAACTTCAGAAAATTCAAAACCCAAATTTTCAAAGGATCAAATCGTTGCCATTAATCCAACACTTTCGTTTGCGAATATCAAAATGAAACACAAAACAATAAATCTAAAATTCTACAATAACAAAAAAAAAACTCAAATTCCTCGCATTACTTACAGCAATAATTCAGCAAACAAATAAAATAAAGCCGCATCTGAACCCTTTGGTATCGAGTAATGGGTCAGTGGGGCAATCATGGCACTCAGCGATTTATCTGCGGCGCTGTGCGTTGCCATGGTAATGACTCGTGTCGGGCTAGACGAGTATTTACGACAGTGAATATGTAGCATACGTTATGTCTATAGCTCATTGTATTTGTACTGTTTGTGAGAGTTTGACGAAAGCAAGTATGAATTCGAAAGTACATAATATAACGGGCGGCTTGACGGCACGGTTGGCGCAGTGGCTGAGCGATTGGACTGCTGTGCTGCGTGTCGCTGGTTCGATGCCCGCATGGAACAAATATTTGTACGACCTAGAGGTAGTTGTTCCGGGTCTGGGTATTTGTGTATGTGAATTTAAATGTTTGTAAACGCACCCACGATACAGGAAAAATTCCTAGTGTGGGGCAACGTTTTATTAAAAAGTTGGGGTCGGCGCAACATGTTTCTTCCAGTGTCCTCTGTCAACCGTCACGCTATTGTTTACTCCTTTCTCTTTAATATCATCCTCCACACGATCCATCTGTCGTTTTCTCTCTTCGAAAGTACATAATATGATAAGTGAAAATGGGCTAATTCGAGCAAAATTCAGAGAGAACTTATACTAGATGTGCAATCTGTGGCAAGTACGAGGTAGTGTTCCATGTACGAACAAAAAGTTCCAAATGTTTGTAGTGTTCATGGTTAATCGATCGCTGAACAAAAATGTAAACGGAACGCAACAGGGTATCTTCTTAGACACGACACGGAAAAGCATAAAATAGTCCCTCAGATGGGAAATGGTAAGCAAATAATGTGATATTGGTTCCGAAGAAACCTCATCCACTTTTCCAAATATTACGAATAACGAATAAACTTTGATCCTCCCTTGATTAGGCGATAAAATTCCTATAAAAAAATTCTTACTCCTTTATCTTAGAATTTTCTCATAAATACGGAACGGTTAGCCCTAAATATGAGTACGTCGAACCCTTTGCCGGAGATTAGGCGCAGCTGGTTATGAGGTCACTGGGCCACCATGCTGGGGTGATTCATTTGCAGCGAGTGAACAATATTAACGCCATGGAAATGTTTTGGGGTGCCGGCGTACCCCATGTGAGAACTGGGGTGCCGGCGTACCCCATGTAATGGGGGTATTCAGGGATGAAGTTTTGCAAGGAAGACAAATTATGGAAAATTAAGCGTATTAAGTGTGTAATTAGTTTGTGAAGAGGGGTTTGTTGTGGGGATTATTGTCTTTCTTAATGGGGTGTATTGTTGATATTGCAGTTGATTTAGTTTCTCTACTAGATTGGAAAATATTTGCTGCAAAATCGAGCTTAAGTCTGTCGCAATGGAAATTGGTTTCCAATATCTAGATTCCCAAACTATGCTATCCTATCCTAATAGGATTACTTTCGGACTGAGTTCCACAATTTTGCACTATGGAAGTGCTGGCCCGTGTAAATAGACAGAGATGCGGAAGCTCTCTACGAATGTTTTATTTTTAGCTTCCGTTTTCTTATTCTACTTTCCACACAAACCGTATTTAATACTCCATAATACATACTAAATGGTTCCCTAACAATGTTAATCAAGAAACTACATTCCCTCAAAGAAATCTCTTTTACGTCGAGACATTTAATTCCGTCCATCAAAGTAAAACGACCCCTAAATCGTCTAGATGACTCAATTAAGCGTTAGATTAAAGAAAGTGCGTGATTGTTGTGCAAAAGCGATGTGGTGTCATCGATCGACCTCGGTATCGCGTGACCTCGTTCAACTTGCGTTTATATGTGACGACTGGAGTCGTGTCGGTGTCGTCACGGACAGACTTAACGTCTTCAACGGCTGGACAACGATGGCTGAAGGGATTGGGGTGTCGGCAAGTGGGTATCAGATTGCGAGATTGGAAAAGTGGGATTATGGTGTTTGCCTGATAAGGAAGGGACACTGTTGAATTTATGGCTTACCAGTTTGGGTTTTGCGAACACAAACAGTAGATATAAACCAGATTTGGTTAGCATTTGCAAAGGGTTTGATAATTTTGAAGAACGTGAATGAAGACGACAAAAGACAGACGTTTTTCTTACTGTAAATTCGATTGACATTGAGCCCATTACATTAAAACGGCGTGGTCTGAAAATAAAACGGTTTACGCTCAGTTTTTGTCTGCGAATTTTACAGATAAGTGTTACATGCGATGTCTTCCATTCATTCGTAAATATATGAGTAACTCAGGTTAAACCAAATTAAATTAATGTAAATGGAGTATATAAGGTTCGATAATTATAAGCAGCACTTACTTCAATTTTCGAGTACAGCTCAAATTGGTTATCCATGTTTCGCGGAACACGGCTGGATCAAAATGGCTATCCATTACCGAACCGGCTTACTGAGTGATTAAATTTATGTTTCACGTTTGTTTTTACTTAGAATGGAAATTAATCAGAATCATAATATACATGTTCATTTTATACACGTTTTGATAGAACTAGGTACTGTGACTGGCATGGATGTGTTCAAATATTCAGTAACAACCAAAGAGATTAGCTCGTAATATTTATATCTATGTCTTTGGTAATAAGATAGCACTGTCCTTAGGGTCAGCATGGTATTATAGTTATTTTTAGAACATAAGAAGCTTATAGCCAGTATCAAAGTTCAAAGCCTAAAAGTAGACTAATGCCATACTAATATCGCACAACAGACAGATTTAAGGATTCTTCCGAATGGACTACTTTTGCGTCTAAGAATAGAAACAAGTAGAGGATTATATTTTGAACTTTAAGGTATCTCACAAACACAGTGATTTATGGGTTTTTAATGCTTGTATGATATTGACAGGAAAACGCGTTTTATGCATTTGAGAAATTGTATACACGGTGTAACGGACCACCAACTAAGCATTATGTATCGTCACTAAAAGGTTCTCAGGTGTGATTTAGAACCAGAAAAAATATCGCATTGACAAGAAAAACAAGTCCCTTTCGGATTAATGAAGGATCTATTTACACCCTTTTTTTGACCACGGACCATAAGGTAACGGTCTCGGTCAAACGAAAGGATTACATTTGACACATTATCACATGACACAGTAAGGTTTGACTTGGATTAAGTTTCTCAGCTGTCTGTTTTATGTTAGGAGTTCCTACTTAAGATTAGAGTTAATCATTGCTGGCCTAATTAACCCGTCGTCAGTTGTCTAGCCACTCAGACCAGACATGCTTTGTAATCCGAGACGGGGCCGAGGGTCATTGCTCGCTGGTGACTTATGAGAAAAACGTGACAGAATAAAAAATATTTTCCTTCTCGGAAATAGAAAACAATATTTTCATTGAAGAATTTTCTTTGAATATCGCTTTGAGATACAGGTTTGTTGTCACCGTTTTCTATGAATAAAATAGTACATAAAATTACTAAAAAAATATCAAATTGAAGACTCTTTGTAATTTTTGGTACGTAGTACTTTTTTCTGGAAATAAGCCTATTTAAATCACGGATAAACTAACTGTCAACCTTAATTCAATCACTGTTAAAATGATTTTGACACCAGATTCCCTTAGATCAAAGGCCAGCTTTCCAGAACTAAGACGTAACGTGTCACCACAAGGACATAGCACAGATCACGATAGCCAATCTAGTAGATATAAATTTCCCATCGACCTTGAATGGACGGTATCTAGCCCAGACGCGCAGCAACGCAGTAAATCTTGGTCGACGCCGCGCCGGGGCAAGGTCATGTCGCACATCAAATTGGACGCGAGCAGTGATTGGTGGGTGACACACCGTCACCCACGCAACTGTCTTATGTCGTACAATGAGAAGGATCAGTCCAGACATACCTAGAAAAATAATTCAGAATTGTATAATTTACAAAGTATTTGTTCATTTTTATCCAGCTACGGACTAAAATGAAGTTTTCTTTCTGGAGGTGCGGACGAAACTGATAGTATGTTCTCAATGTCCAATAGAAACTGAAATTCACACAGTTGACTTCCTGATAGATATCCAGAAGCAGAGCCAAATATACTATGAAAGAAGGACTTAAAAATTAATGCCGTGGTACGAAATAGCAACAGCTGGTGTCCTGAAAGTTTCTGGTTTCCTGACCAGTTTTACATTTTCCTGATTATCTATGGCTGCCTGATTTGTGTGACAGCAAAGGCAAACAATCTAACTTATATAATAACGAAGGATTTCGTTATTAGATCTTGTAGCTTGGAGCCTCGATGGATGTCTAGATGCCATGAGCTAGATACGTGTCTTGTATCCCGAACCTTCTGTTGCCGTCATGCATTTATTGCGTTCGTGAGTGACACGAATTACCGCCGTCTGCTCACACAATATGGCGCCCGTGACGTCAGCCTCTTAGATGATATCATCCCCTATTTGAATTATTTCCTCCCCTATCTTATTGCGATCTTTAAATGTTATTAAGTCACGTCCTTTTGATCGTTTAAATGTTATGTGTTTAAATGGGACACATGAGGTAATGTTGATGTCTATTGCGTTCCGGCTTTTATGTTTGTGTATGAGTTTATATCAATTCTAGTTTCTTCTTTATGTGTGCACTAGTATACATAGACTGTACTGACTGTAGTTCCATTCACTTCTACATTTGGTTCATGCATTATGTCATGTACATTAACATCATTGTCTTGTGCCAAATTATGTTCGTTGGGAATATTGCAAAAAGTCTGCTTCTTTCATTCTCCTTTGTCAACCGGTACGTAGTTCGTAGCCTTACTGTTACTGACATTTATCCGGACTTCTATCCTGCTAGGATATGGTCATTCAACCAGGGTCTCTTCGCCATATTTGTTTTTACAACTTGTTTACGACAAACAGTAATCTCAAGTTTCCGGATTTTGGACATCAAAGACACAATCGTCGCGTCTTAAAACTTTAATAGCTGTTTCTCTAATAAAATATTTCAGGAGTTTGTGCAAAGTTCTCTTAAGTATTTCCTTACGTGTAACTTTGTAACAAATTAGAAACATACGTTCTGACTTTAACTTAAAGGTATTATATCGTACGTGTGCCTTCAAAGATGTATTAAAGTGAAAGCTTCAGTATTTAAATTAAAGCCGGAGTTAAGACTTGCCTTTTCATTTGAGTGAATGTTTGTTGAGTAAATACCTTCTACATTTGATATTATTCAGATCGTTATGAATTTTGTATTACTTTTATGTTAATTTGTAATCTTACGTGGTTTGGATTGCTTAGTTTCAATCTGTTTAAATGAATTCTTTATTTGTTCTGTCTAGTATTCCAAAATCTAGACGTTGCGTTGTTAAGATTGTTTTACCTCTGACAACATTTAATATTTTAACATTTGTTATGATTGGTTATGAGACACATCTGTGTATTCATATTTTGCTGTTAGCATTCCTCGGTTCTCGCTTTTCCATTATCATTTTTGCCACTCTGTATCAAATATTTAACGCCGATCTTTCTGTTAAGTTCCATTCCCTGTTGCCCCAATAATTTGACCCCTATCACACACTACTGTAACAAGTGTAGCGCAGTGTTGACACGGTACCAGCGTGCCAACAGTGTGAACTGTGCAAACTGTGTAAAGAGCACAATAATACACGTGGCATGCCGGCCTCCGCCGCACTGCGCCCCGCACACGGCTCTCTCGATTGATTTAACACGAAGCTTCTCTGACACCTTTGTTACATGTGTGTGATATTGTGCCCGCATGAACTAACAACACCTGGGCTATGCTTGCACGGGGATTGAGGAGAGTTGGTCGGCTAAGTTTTATGATATAGACTTATATAACTGATGCTTATTTAGAGATTATTTACAGGACTTGTCTTTTAAATATTGATGTCTGAGGCAATGATTTATTAGAACTGCTGATCAGTTTATGCGTCCTATAATGTTAACAGTACAACTCTATCCGTTGACAACATTACTCATTCATTACGACCCTCAGAAGCCTTTAACTAGTAGATATACTTTCTAGCACATAATTGCTTTTAGTAACATATTGGGTCCGAAGGCACCCCAATTTTTTGCATTGAAATATTTAACGTTTGTAAATGTGTGGTAAATATAAGGAGTCAGAGACAAGGCAAGAAGTACTCGATGCAATACTTTTACGGACCGTAACTAGTGTTGTTCACCCGGGTTTTACCAGTGTAAGCCTTCCATATGTAGCCGTGTATGTTTATCGTATGAAGTACAGTATTTATACCATAAATACATGTTCTGACTATTTAAAATAATAAGAAGGCTTGAGTACATAGCGTGACTGCTTATTAAATAACTTATTACATTTATCGCTTCACATGTGCTAAAGAAATGCTCTGAACGTAGCCACTGTTGAATAATTTATGAAGTAAGATTATTAGTGGTAAGTACTAAATAGTATGTTTAAATCTTCTTTTTTTCTATTTGAGTGCTATGGTAGTATAGCAAAACATGAGAGATGCTCGTGGCTTAATAAGAACTGCCACTCGGGTCGATCATTAGGTAAAGCTGTGCTTGCCTAGGTCGGTCTGTGGATGGGTGACCGCCAGACATACCGAGTTTTCTCCGTGCCTCGGAAAGCACGTTAAGCTGTTGGTCCCGGCTGCCATATATAGATCTTTGGCAGTCGTTACAGGTAGTCAGTGACCTGAAATTCTGACATCCAGCCTTACCAAAGAGTATCGCATTACCTAGATTAACTGGGTTGTGGAGGTCACATAGGCAGTCGCTCCATGTAAAATACTGGTATTGAGCTGCATCCGGTTAGACTGGAAGCCAACCACAACATAGTTGGGAAAAGGCTAGGCAGATGATGATGGTAGTATAGCCAAACAATGTCTATCGCATTTAAGGATTAACCTGTCTTCTTTTTCGTTGTGCTGATTTTAGTCTTTTTAGTTGTTATTTGTACTTATTTGCGTTGTATGGACCGCCATTATTAATACTGTGACATTCTGCCTACTCTCTGTTGATTTGAGTATGGTCCAACATACTTGGCCCACGGCTATTGAAGCTGAAAGTAATATGAGTTTGAACCACGTAAGTTCACGACGGCTTTAAGAATGCTAACACATACTGTAACCGTTTTTAAATGATTTATATTCAACTGGTTTTTGCTTCAACTCATTCACAACTTATTTTTATTCTGCATAACATTTCACGCTACATGATATTATTTCTAGTTTATTCCACAGTTATAACTTAAGTTTATAATAATTTTAAACTGGCCGACGTGCGACGTATGCTTTTATGACTGTTCAAGCTTTGTTTAAAAATCTAGAAACATGGCAGAAAAACTTAGGAAAAGTTCTAAGCAAATAAATGTCAGTCTTAGGTTAAATAAAAAGTAAGTTTTATATTCATATTTAAGTATAAAAAATAAAAGAAAGTCGCAAGTGAATGTTTCTCTTCATATAGACTTGAGTAGAACAAGATATTCAAAGAATTTTTCTTGTCGTATTCACTATCTAGGTATCGTCATCATCTCCCAGCCCTTTTCCCATGTTACTTGGGGTCGGCAGAACACGTGCTTTTCTTGCATTCTCCGTTGTCAGTCGTCACTCTATCATTCACTCCTATTTTTCCCTGTGTACGGGTTAACAACATAAAATATAGGGACTTTTGTTCTAAATTAATACTGCTCTGCTCGTATCTAGACTTACCAAAAGCTTTTGACAGCGTGTGCAAGTAGCTCAGATCACTTTAGCAGACTGATTAAAGGTAAACGGCTGCGAGCTACAAACTTGTTAGGGGGACTAATGTTCACTTTGAACGTTGAATAGATTTAACAAACATACATAATCATGCTTCTAACACTAACGAGTTCAGCAGAATTGCAATCAGTGCTAAAAGGCTTTTGTTTTTAAAGTACTTGGTAATAGTACAAGTTTGTAGAGTTTACGAGCTGGAAGTTGGGGATTTGGTTTTTAGAGCAATAATGTTTCTAAAGTTCCGGTTATTTGTTACCGTGAAAGTTTTATTTAAAACAGTGAAATTGATCTGTCTGTTGATGTTCAAGTGCAGGAAATAAATCAGCTTCACTTCAATTTGATTTATACTTATATGCTTTCCATTGAATCCAAAAGAACGCTTCTTTACTCTAGTTTCTTTTTGTGATTCTTTAAGCAATCAAAACACACATAATAAAATGAGCATTAAGCAACATCATCTCGAAACCATTAAAACTGCGTACGTCTTCTGTTTTTAATTCGAAATAGCGGGCACTTATGTGTAATGTGCCATTATGCTAATGTAAGCGATCGCAAATAGCCGCGCACAGCGCACTGAACGCCCACAAGAGCCTGGAGTAGGGTTACCATCTTCATTTGCAAACGTAGCAAAATATCAACTCAGTAGTCCCTACAGTATTAGACAAAAGAGGCTCAATACCTACACACACCCACATTCCAGCCATGTTTAAGCCTCGATACCCCGGCGAGTGCTAATTTGAAAAGATATGATTTTATTTTTTGTAAGCAAGTCTTTTTCACTATATAGAAATTCCTCTTTTGTGGAAGAGTCCGGCCAAATGATTAGGCTGAATCAAGTCCGGAACGGGTAGCCAAAACGCCGAATATTATTGCAGGGATGGTAACCCTATCTCAGAGTAACGAACGCGATGTATAGAGACCGCACGCCGTTACAACGTCAGCTCGTGTGGTTATAAAATGAATTATGAGATACGAGTTATTACTAAGCGGTCCGAATATAATTACATTAGTCTTGCTTTCAGAAAGAGAGTAATTTGAGGCGGCGGCCATTGTTAGGTTATCAAACTACCAATGCCAAATTGTAGGTCCTGAAGTAATTATAATGTATAAAATGTAATACAACCGCCTACTGCAGTGGTCTTGTTGGGTGTCAGAACTTATCCATCCATAGGTTGTCTTGAGACGATCACTTTTAGCGATAAGACTGCCTATTGTGTCGCTATGTAAAAAGCTGGCCAAGTGCAAGTCGGACTTGCACATGAAGGGTTCCGTACCATCGTAGTAGGGGGCTTCTTTCTTATTTATGGGTTCCGTTTTTTGCCATTCGGCTACGGAACTCTAAAAATGTCTACTCTTATGTCAAATCGGTATTTTATGGATGGTCATCCTTCCACGGTCCGACTTCGACAAGTGTGACTTAACCTTGAAGACCGACCCGTGCTGCTGTTACTTTGTAGCCTCGCACTTCTCTTTCCTCAGATGTAATTTCCATCAAACAAAACATCATTTATTTTCAACGAAGTCTTTCGGAATACCGCAAGGCTATATCTCTCGAGTCAAAATAACAAAGTGGTAAAACAAGAACTTCGTAAAAAGAGTCGTATCACAAAGTTTTGGTAATCGGTTTATATCTGAAAGCTGTATCCCACAGCTCCGAGCGTCAAACCAAATAATTGGGTTCCCGTCCTTAGGGGATCGGATTCGATTCCGGATTTGTACACATACGTATGTATGGTACGGCAGATTGTAAAAGTAACAATACCGAGTGTATTTTATAGTATTTTCTGCTTCGTAGTCATATTGTGGATTACTTTTGAAGATTTGCCTTCTTTTGCTTTGAGGGTCATAAAAGATTTGAGTACTATATTTTAGATTATGGTACGAGCTAGGCAGGTGAACAGATTTCAGGATTGCAGACTCGCGATCGTAGACCCCAAAAATCACCAAATATAAATATTTTTTATGTTCGAACGTTATGATGTCGAAATTACATCTACGAAGTTTCTCTAACTTATTTGAATCTATATACCATTAAGTTATTCTCCAGTTCAGACATATTGGAAAAAGCTAGAACGATATACGTTGGGCGCCATTATCACGGAGCTAAAGACAAATATTGTGACAGATAGTTATGTCAGCGCTCTCGGTAAACAGCCACCATCAACAAGTGTTTGTGTTGTCTATGGGGTTATTGTCTCTCCTATCTTATATTATTCTCCGAAAAAAGTTAATAATATCTTTCTCTCCATGAGTTTTTAGGTGGTATTGGATAGCTATTCGTTGCTTACTGTCAATCCACAAGGTATTATTTTACCCAGTTTCTTACCAATTTATAGAGGTTAGTGGCGTGGTGAAGTATATAGGTAATGTATACTGTTTGTTTTGAGTTCTCAATATTTCGGGAAAAGTAAGCAAACATGGTAAATATCCCACTTTAAGTGTTAATGAGAATGTTAGTGAACTATTATAATACGTTTTTAAACATACCATGATTGCTTTTGGCGAGTACTGTCACATATAACCGATAATCTTCATCATCATCTGCCAAGCCTTTTCCGGAACATGTTGGGGTCGGCTTCCTGTCTTCTATATTTTCCATTGAACGATTGCCTATCTGACCTCCTCAACCCAATTACTTGGCAACACGTTAGGTTAGTCGACACGCACGTCTATTTCAAAAAGAAACTTCATGTCTGTGTGTCTCCAAGCTCATAAATAATTAATTTACAAAGCAATATGAACAACAATACTAAATGAGACATTAGTACCTGTTACCCTCAGTTAGCGAAACGTGCTTCTCACTAGAGATGCTCATTATATCTCGGTTCATGTCAATTAGTAGACTTCACGTGTTCTTAGTTGGAAGCTGTAGCCAGCTGTTTCTGTAGTCAAGACGACATATTGAGTTTCTACAAGTTTTACTGCGCTTTGTGGAAAGCAAGTGCAGAGCTTCTGTTAATTAGAAGACGATAATGAATCGAAAACTACAACGAGGCAGGCCCAGAAGGAGATGGCGTGATGAGTTAAAGAATTGTCTACAATCGCACTAGATCGCGAAAAGTGGCAAGAGGGAACGAGACCTTTGGCCTACAGTGGGACAATATTAGGCTTATATTATTCTTTTAGGCTTATTTATTTATTTTGGCTTATGCATGACACTAGTATAATGTGACCTATATGCTCGTTGACTTTGAGTGTGATGGCAATGAAATTAAACCCAATCAGCATAAACTCCGCTTAAGAGCTGACAGTAATATGTAGTAGTGCTATTTGACTTTAGTTCTCTTCTTCTGGTTTAGTGTTTCTTATTTCTGCTACTTTAACAGGATTGACGTATGCGTTTTCAGTAGCTTTATGTCAATGCGATTTTTTTGCAGGATTATTATAAGCTTTTTTATTTGCATTACCATTATCGCCTTTGGCAACTTTTCTTCTTTAAATATTTATATTAGCATGTTATTTGGCATTGTTACCATTACTTACCTATTTGAATGCAAATTACATTTTTTTTTTTTTTTTTTTTGGGTGTGGGAAATCATCAAATAACCCCTCCCGCTCTTGGGCAGAGCGAAAGGGAGTGTCAGACTTCTACTGACTAAAAACCACCCATGTTCCTTCTTCGCCCTTCATGTCGAGGCCTCGGTATCCCTTGCGGACAACCCGCAGCCTCGACAGGCGTCGGCCCTTGCGGGCCCCTTCCATGTTGCTGACATCTCTTTGAGGCGCGCGTGGAACACGAACGCGCCGTCGACACGGCCTGTTGTCGTCATAAGACGGACGGACGGCGAGCTTACCCATCACTCACCGTCCACAGGCCCGCGTCTACGGTGGCCGGAAGCCATCACGTGGCCCCCGACGCCCGGAGCGCCTCCCGCGGCGGCTGGGACGAGAGGTTCTCTCCCTCTCACGTTCCGCCACCTCCTTCGCTAGCATCACTGCTTCGCAGAAGGAGGCGACGGCGTCCCATTCCTCCTCGCCCCGGACCATGGCTTGCACCAGGGCCGGACGCGAGAGGTCGCCGCCGCCGATCGCCGCTACGAGAACACGGCGGGGCTCCGCCCAAGCGGGACACACCTCCACGGTGTGCTCCACCGTGTCCTCCGGCCGATCCTCACAATGGTGACAACCGGGCGTTTCCTCCCGCCTGATTCGGTGCAGGTACCTCCCAAAACAACCGTGTCCGGTGAGTACCTGCGTCAGACGGAAGGTGAGGGCGCCGTGGCGCCTCTCCAGCCACTCCTCAAAGAGGGGACTTACCGCCACTATCGTGGCGTGCCCTATGCAAATTACATCTTACTCCTAGTTAATTTACCTGCGGGCAGTTGTCGTTTCATTACAGAGACTTGTTTGTTTGTACGTTTGTTTGTATGTAGATGTGTTTGCCTGCATCCCCTGAGGCTTTGCACTAACCGCTTTGTGGAAAGCAATAGTAGCAGAGTGAATAGAGATGTGGAATTAAATGCGTCTTTGTCAAGTGGTTTCAAGTTTGAAATTGCTTTGTTTCGATTTAGCATGGATATATTATGAAAGAATGATTACTTTCTTCTCTTAGCTTATAATGTTTCTTCTTCAAGTTCGTCTTGAATTTTTAACTCGTTAATAATGTTGTGTTCCTTTTATTCCATAACATTCTTTTCGCCGATAAGGAATTCTTTGGAGTGATCAGATCTTTTCATAATCAAATTCCTTCCTTCTTTGACAACGATACGGCGAAGTATTCTTTTGTAAGTCATCAACGAATACCACTTCCAAGAATTCATAATGCTTTCAAAACAATAAGAGTTATCAGGGATTACTTTTCTGTTTTGTTGTTGTTTAAAGGCTTTTAATAATCATACGACAACCTGAGTTTTGGAGTTTTCGTTTTGTTTTAGTTAGATGATAGTTTTTGGCTTCAAAATCTAGGGCTACAAATATCACAAGTTTCATATAGCAATGTATTTGATTAATCAAACCATTGTCTTTAACCTTTGGTAAGAACATAGATCCGCGCAATCCCGTTTTACTAACAAACAAACATTACTGTTAGAAACATCGCGCGTTTGTTGTACCTTTGGTTTAGTTCGCAGTTAAAATCCCCATCACGGCCGACCTTCAAAGATAACCTAACTTAATCTCCCAAACAACCTCAAACGTCCACGTGCCATCATTACCAACGCCAAAACTTGCCAACTACCCTCAAACAGAAAAAGATTACCGTTAAGGGTTGCATATTAAAGTGAAACTTTTCTAATTATGCTAATTCCGTGACTCCAACTGTTAATTATTCTGACCTAATTAGTTCCGCGCCGGTGGCGCCATCTATAACTTGGAATTGCACTAATGGTTGTGGTGACTGCAATGGATGGCTCCTCTCCGTACCCAATTGTAAGATACTTTTGTATATTTGTCATCGTTATTATTTTTACGTGGGAGTTTTCCGTCCAATGTTTTTAAGAGATTGTTTAGAAATTTAGAATAAATAAAACTCGTCTTAGTATTATTCGGAGTGTTTACGCTGTCAAAGTAGACAATGAATGAATGCAATGAATCTTGTCTAAAATCAAAAATCGTGCTAGTAACAGCGTTACGAAGAGGGCACTCGGGTTTGATTGAATTCATGATATACAGGTGCGTTAAAAAGTTAACCTCCAAAACAATATCGTCAAAGCCTTCAAAGTGTTTTTTTCCTCAAACTTTCTGTCTTCGTTTCAAATAAAAATGCCTTTTTTACGACAGTGGACTTGTCTTTCCACTTAGGCAAGCGCTAAAACACTGGCAGTAATATACCCTACTCACAAAACTGTTGGCCTGTTGGCCCTAACTCGTAAATAAGAATATAGACTTGTTTCAAACTACGTTCATAATGTTTTTATTAAGGAAAACTCGGTGGCAAATTGGAAATAATGGCTCCAAATACTTGGGAAACACAGGGTAGAGTTAGGAAAGTAGTTTTTTTTTTTTTTATATTGAGTACGAAAGCACAAGTTTTCTGAACCTTTTTTTGCTGGAATTTTAGGTTGAACTTGTGTAGATTAGTGTAATGTCATTAATTACTATATTTATCGTTTCACAGCAGTCATGGGCCTATTTTAATCGAGTTCCTTAGCTACAAAGGCATAAACCTTACAGCCACATAAAACCTGTCAAATAAAACATACACAACACACGGATAAAAACAGCATTAACATAAAAAGTGCAGTACACACTCGCGTGCGTGATACGCCACCATAACCGGGAACTGCGTACTACGAAACCAAGGGTTATACTGAAGCGTGCGGGTTTTATGATATACCTGGAAAATTGAAAGTTTTATGATCGTGTGTACGCTGCAGGACCGGGATTTAGTTTCATTATATTTAGTCGTAAAATTAACTTAATAGCAATATATAACTGTTACTGTTTGTCTGCTTTTTGAAAACGGGCAGAAGTAATGCAGTTGAATCTATACAAGGCTGTAAGGAGCTGGCTAGTTGCACAAACGCCGTATGTTTGTCGTGGCAAAACTTGGAAATACATATGTGTTTTCTAATCAAAAAGTATTGGGCACACAATCATAATTTAGGTTAATAGCTAGAAAGAAAGAAAGAAAACATAGAATTTCATACAACAACTGTCAAAGAAAGTCAGTTAGGTACATAGTTTATTAGCACATAGGGACCAAAGTGGGTGGTCGATTTCTTTAACAACTAATAAACCTTACTTTACCTAACTCTTGAAAACCAAAATCTTTCACTGTACCTACCTATCCCAGATATCCGCGTTTTACAATAATTGCAAATAGGATTCCTTAGCTAATGGAATCCGTCCAATACGGCTTAGAAGTAGCGATACATATTTATTAGCTGCTTATCGTAGCGAGGCGAGCGCAGGCGTCTCGCGCGGATTACACGTAGAATAGGATTAACTACGCCCTTTGTACGCCGCGTATAGGAAGCGTAGCTGGCGTAGTGCAGGTACGTTGCGAACTTGTGTAACTAGCTTTATGAGGGACTTTAATACTGAAAGTTGCTTTGGTGGAATCTTGTGTCTTAATATTTTAATTCGGAGTTAATACTTTCGGGTACTTTAGGTTTTTCAATCAATCAACTCGGCCCGTCGCAGAGCAATCTGGAGTTATGCCTCTCACAAGCTGCTGATATTATTTGCAGTATAGGTATTTTTAACCACTTTAGGTCAAAGCATGACAAATGCCTTGCTTGGTATGCAGTAGAACACAACAGGCTTAAAAAAGTAGGATCAAGTCTCAGGTTATTGCAAGAGAATTCTATTGTCTAAAGAAACGACATCAGTACTCTACTGCAATTTAAAACGCTGCTATCTCTATACTTGATTATACAGGTGCACACCACCTAGTCCTAGACTATCCCAAGACTAGAAGCAGTACCTCCAGGGTTATCGCGACAAAAAGATAAGTGTCGCAGCACAAGGGTGCGCCGACTCTTTGCGCAACGCCCATCCATTTGGGCGCCGCGGCCGGAGGTCAGGGAACTTGCTAATATACGAGAGTGGAACTAGTACTGACGTTTATAAGCATGAAATATAACATTTGCGAAATATTTAATGGAAATCGGGGTGGGACGTTTTAAGTACCGAGACACTAAAATCTGCAAAAGAATAGGAAGCGCTGAAATGACAAAATTAACGGCCGC
Organism: Diarsia brunnea; assembly: GCA_949774965.1. NCBI lineage: Eukaryota > Metazoa > Arthropoda > Insecta > Lepidoptera > Noctuidae > Diarsia > Diarsia brunnea. Next base: position 19,392,551 of record OX459010.1, read on the forward strand.
TGATCGAAGTTCCGAAGAATCCCTGCCACGGAAAGACCCACATCCCGGGACCGCCCATGTGCTTCCTGAATCCAAACGATGGTGTGGGACCTATTCTTATAACTTATTGCTGATGCCTTCGTGATTCTTCCCGCGCAATGCTTAACCAGAGACAGAAGACTACGTCATAGATACCGTAGACTCAAATCTAGTCGATTGGGTCGCTACACCGATGGTAAACTAATTTCACATTTGATTTCTATTGTAATTCTTTGGCCAACTTAGATGAGATCAGTACATCTTACCCGCATTTAAGAGCTGCTAGCGACAATATTATGTAAAAGCATAAAACTGTCAGCTCTAGAAAGCAGTTCAAAAGTAATCGCTTCCAGTTTTGTTAATACAACTCGCTCTCACTTGGAAACAACAATCGAACTCGTATATCAAAACACTTTCCTACGTATCATTGTGCACAATGCGCACTGTTTCCTCATGCGGCGTATCACAGTCGTAGTGTCACAGCCTGGAGTACGCCGACTACGCCGCGTATTCGTAAACGTACGGCACTTATAGTAGTCCGCCGGGACGATGCGGTACGAAATATGATTTGTGCGTGCCCAGTGCCGCGGTAGGGTTGTCTGTCATACTTGATGTTTTAAGTGCTACCTAATGCACACACGCAGTGAAATCTTGTCGTAAGTATTAAAAGATTCAACAGTTTATAAGACAACTATGAGTAATTGTACGAGTATTATTGTATGTAGATCTTGGAAAATTATGATTGCCTCAGCAAAAAAATCAACTCGACTATGGTACTCGTAGAACGAAGTATTTTGAGCCTGATGTGTCTGACTGCAGGGCAAAGGCCGGCCTCCCTTCCCTTTTTCATTTAACACTCAGTCCTTTTGATGAGAGTCCAGCTCGTCACGCCATCTCCTGGGCCTAAGATTGAATTGATTAGTAAATATAACATACTGAATTTCATTTACTTCGAAGCAATTTTCACTAATTCCAAGATAGTCATCAAGGTGTTGTATAGCCTTCCCACTGCCAATGGCAATGGGACATTCTCGGGAAATCGCTGCACAAAATATGATTTGTGCGTGCCCCAAGTGGGCTGAGCTAGGGTTGTCGCTAACGGGTGACGGCTCGATGGTCGGTGTCGATAGGCGCGTCGCTTTACAGATCATTGTTTCAATTTACGGGTGAAGGGGATTGTTGTTAAAGTGGAAAGGGCTTTTAGAGCTTTGTTACCGGGTTTTTGGTTGAGAGGGTTTAAAATTGCGTGCAATTTGAGCTGGAAAGAGTGGTTTATTTGTATATTGCTGTGTAATTACTATTTAATATTGTATGTATGTGGACAGGCGTGCATTGTCATGTATTTCCAATTGGTTTCAACTTTCGGCAAAGACCACCAAAAAAGTTCATCATCATTTAGCCGAAAAGGCGTCCACTGCTGGACACAGGCCTCCTCAAGTGTCGCCGCATTGACCGGTCTCGTGCGTCCTCGCAACCAGCAGATCCCGCTACCTCCACCAGGTCATCGGATGAAATCAGAGCTAACCAGTTCAACAAAGTTAAATAATCGTATTTTGGTGTCAGCACCATTGTGTTAATACGTACGAGACTAAAACAGAATAAAGCGGAATGAATTTGCCTAATCGAACCAAAAATACACACACTACATAAATGTAGTTACAACGTAAAAACTACAAAGAAAATAAACTTTTCAACTAAAGACGGACTTGCAAAGCTTTAATTTCGTTAAGACACTTCTAATGTATGTGTTAGTTGCTTCCGATTTGCTTTTAACAAAGAAAGAGTATCTAGTGAAGTGGTAATGGCGCCTGTGAAGCACTACTTAGACTGGATGTATCGGATTACAGTTACGCGTCATTCACTCACTGAGATATATTCCTTTCAAGCTGTATTAGATAATGTTTAAAAGATATCTTTTCTTTTGTAAATACACTTTTAATTAAAGGAAATTAGGATTGCCTTCGAAGTAATCAACGGAGCTAAAATTTAAAAGTACATAGCTTCTCATAACAATTTTTTTTTGGTAGAAAATGGACATAAGTACTCGGAGCGTATTACATACTTTTCTATTAAGTTTGTTTTTATTATCATCATCATCTACAGCCCGATATCCACTGCTGGGTTAGGCCTTTCTTTGCTTGTGCCAAGTTCCGCGTTCTTGTATCATTCTCATTCAAGATATTTCCGCAATGGCAACAATGTCGTCTGCCCATCTCGCTGATGGACGTCAAACACTTCTATTTTCAGTCTTTGTTTTTATAGTTTAAACTAATATAATGACAAAGTAAAGTTCAGTAGGCTACTATCGTCTAAAATTGTCTAGTCTACCGCTATTAGCAAATATTTGCTACTATCAAAGTATAAACATTTCGGCAAACTAATTTCATCGCAGACACCTATATTACAGCTACAATTGCTAATAATAAAACAATCCCCTGTTTGTGGCAGCCCTGAAACAATAGTACGCCTGAGGGACGTTCCGTGCCGGCCCGAAATAGCCGTATCTTAGATAAGTTAGCCAAACTACAGCTATTGTGCCGTTGACGCTTTATATAATATTATGTTAGTACAAGCCTATGACTACATGTATGTGGAGATCACTTATGTAAACTTGAAAATAGTTTTTGGTGTTATTTTGCAAGTAAATGTTAGTTTGGTTCAAGTGGAGATATCTCTTTAAAAGTTCGTTTACCCAACGGGACTGTCTAAAATTGATATTGAAGGGAACTTCACTTTACTACTGATTTGTTGGCATTTGAATGTAATTGACAAAGGGACGTTTTTGATGAACATTCGTAAAATAATTTCGATGGCAGGAGTTTCGATTTGGGCCACACTCCAAAATATCCTTGAACAAGTACATGTGCAAAATTGTACATTTATATTAGTGCTTGACGTTTTGTTAGTCCTAAACAAACATGTTTTGGGATGATAGAAGTTATGTAGTAGGTATCTTTTCTGAAAGAGTAGAAGTTATTACGAGCTCATAACTCAATGACACATGTTGATATTGCCTATTTCTGTACTACTTCTTTTCCGAAATAAACTCAGCATAAATAATAGAATGCCAAAAATAAAATATGAAACGCCAAAACACATGTTGTTTGCCTTTTTGTCGCACAGCCTGTAAATTACTCAGAAATATGTTAGGGACGGTTTTCTACTAGGTATTACTAGTATTTGTTCTTTCTTATGTGTGTTTGTTTGCTAGTCACGTAGATGCTGTAAGCCTGTGACAATTCACACGCGGTTCTACTTATTTCAGGTATTGGAGGCTTTTTCTGAAGGAAATCGGATGAATACGAAATTAGGGTTCTGTTCTTTTTGTTTTTATTAAATCCTGTATTGTATTTGTCGGTGAAGGTAAGGAATATGTATTGCTGTGATTGTCCCTCTCCCTAGGGTAGGCAATCTGTGGGTATTGTGATGAAATTAGTCTGAAAGGTCAAGCTGGACGGAAAACACTGATTGTAACGACATTTTTGTTTTGTAGAGTAGATTTGTAATACTGCAATAGACTAAATAATCTAAATCAAGTTCATGAGTTAGAACAAAGCTAGCAGCTAACTATAGTTTTACTTCATTAGGAAAATACGAAGACCAGTTAATACACCTTACAGTTTTTGGTCCTTCGAGCCGGATAACGAGGGAAGTGATCAGCGTTTTAGTTAAAGTGACTCATTAAGTGAAACATTATAACAGTCTTATTGTAAACCAAAGACCTTTGAACTGTAAAGGAGTATTTTCTAAATAATATATTGAAACATTGTACCTGAATAATCAATAAAATATCACTTAAACAGTAACTAGCGTATTAATAATTTGGTTATCGTGTGGACAAAAGTTTTCCAGGCCGATGGATTCCACTAATTGGGCCGTACGTGACGATTGTCCCCGCTGCGGCCCGAATACGACCCGCGACGTGGGCCGCGTGGGGACACACTTATATAAGAGGAATAATTGCTTTTATATGGGTAACTGCACATCTCTCGTAATTAGGATACTGGGGAATTATAACTATGGGCTTTGTTTAAAGTTTAATTAGTTTTTATATCCTTTACTGGTAGATAGGTAGTTCCTCGTTTTGTGGTTTTGGGAGACGGAATTCAGTAAAATCTTTGGCTGCCAGTCCGTGGGCCTAGTACGAGTTTTGTCACTGACAAATTTTAATGTACTTGATGAGATTACGTTAAAGTTTAACTTTTATGTAATACTTAATTGTAACTCCCATCTTAAGCGTAAGTTCTGTTTAATTACAAATTGAACTTTACGTTAATTTTAATGCTAACAAATACGTACCTACCTATAAAACTCAAACTAAGCTCTCTGTTTACGTGTAGTAGGTATTTGAATTTAGGGCCTGTTGTCAGTAAGTAATTGTCAAAACTCAAAATATGGATTCTATAAGTTTACTCTCAATTTGCGAATCTTAATAATTTTGTGAACCTTTTAAGTATTCCGATATTATTTCTATTATGTTTAATATTGCTACAAACTTTATGAAAGCGCTATTCATTGAAACGAACCCATTTGGAAATATTCCTTTGAATTGTATCTTAAGAAATATCTCTTGAGTTGAGTATCTTATTTGTATGAAAAGTTACTTATTTTGATTTTATAAAGTATCCTCTGAGGACTTTGTAAAGGTCGCTTAATGCCTCATGCACGACCTCGGGCGATACAATGTACGCCGTGATATAAAGCAACTTGGGCATGTGTCACTTGTGTTTTTCGTCGCGGTCTCTTTGCCGGCGGCATGCTTTAAGCAACTTTTTTTAATTTTGTTTTCTTCCGCAATCGCTGTGTAAGCACACGCAACAACGTATTTTTGTGAGTTTAATACGTCTGGTAGAAATTACTGCCGATGAGAAGAGCCTGACAGCGCAGATTGTTAATTTTATATTTCATATGATAAATGATAAAAATCAGCACTCAAACTTTAAGAAAAGTAAGTAATGTTTTTACGTAACTAAGTAGCAGGTTCACAGTGCATACTATTAACAGTACCCTATCCCACAAATTTTCTTAATGACAAAATAAGTATATCCGGGGCCCTGGGATCTGGGACTACTCGCGTTTCGCGTGAACGTGTAACTCGTGGCCGGCGGCGAATCGGCAAAGCGTTCAATAATTGACCTTACTACCCACAACTTTTGGCCCTAATTCCTCCTCAAGGACCACACAAGTCCTTTAGGACGGCCCATGTGACGTCACTACCGGCGGCCATATTTACATAGAGGAACTGAATCGTGCGGGAATGACGATAAAAGAGGATCCCACGTGTAATGTGACGTAATACTGTTTGCTTTAGAATTGATTGATTTGGTTTGTTTGCTTATGAAAGTTTGAGTTTTCATTGCTCTGATAAATTATTTACGAGTGTGAGCTGAAGTTAAAAGAAGTTTAAATATTATTGGCAGCTGTTGTTGACTTACCGTACCTTTAAATACCGGATTTCTCAGGAGCAGTTCGGAGTCTGAATTTGTGCCGGGTTTATGGCAATAAGTTTGCCCTTATTTAATAAGGCTTTAACATAACTGAAGAAGTGTGGTATACAGGCAGACCTCTGAGCATCCCTTGGGGGAATACAGGCTTGATGTAGTGGTATATTATTTTCGAATTGTTTTTTTTTGTCTTTACTATAATTATGTACAATCTCAACATGAACGATTACGTAAGATTTTCTGATTTAAAGTGTACCATATTCCTTGTGACAGAGGCTTCATTATTTTTTGAATTGGAGATTTGTCAATTTAAAAGTGCCTGTTCCTGGTCTACTTGAAGTAAATGCTGTGATTTTAATTGACCTATTTCGGCGTTTAATTTAATATCTGACGGTAAAAGGTTTTTATTATTATACTTAAGTGGATAGGTACTTCTTTGAAAAAAAAATTAACGCGCACCTAAATTCATATTTTTGTTTTGCGAGTCTCAAACGATGGACACGGCAATGTTTTCAAAGTACTCGCTTGTTTTAAAAGACCTCTTATCGGCACGGTGTAGACTATTAGAAAAATACCGAAATTAAGGCTCCTTTCTCGAAAAAGCTTAAAAACAGCGTGCAGATGAAGCAGTTTTTCACCGGCACTTACAGAGAAATTACATCTGAGAAAAATTGTTAGTAATCTACATGATATGACACGTAATTTGGTTTAGCCATAATTTTTGTATCGGTATCACATAATAAGAAAAAAATCCACAAAATCACCTCCAAATCGTTGAATGGAACCATTTTACTCCTTCATTTTTTAACAAAATAATATAAAAAAAATATCTACTGCTTTGAAATACAAAGGAAAATAATTTGGTTTTATTACTTTTTAAAAACATGTATTATTTTAATTATAATAAATGAAAAATGCGTCCGTTTAAAGTCCATATCTACGACCGAGAGGGGTAGTTTGTATGCACAAGGCCATTGGCGTGAATACAAGCCTTAAAGAACTCGCAAAACGTAGGGTCCGATAAGTCAATCAAAATCAAGGCATTTATTTCAAGTAGGCCAGTTACAGGCACTTTTAAATTGTGCAAAAGTAAATATGAACCTTATTCTTCTACTATAAAAAATATAATATATCTTCTGCTATTCATATAAAACGCCAAGCCCACGCAAGGATACTTAAACTTTACGTTGAAGTCCGGACTGTGAATTTTACCCTATGATACTGCCATAACCCTCATTTTTTAGTCTCAAGAAAGACGTTTTAAACCATTTTTATCCTTGTAGAAGTAGCAGAAAGATAAAGAAATTAACTACATTTAACACAGTAGTAACATTCGCTAATTGTCTCGTTGTTTCAGTGTCTGACTCAGGCGGGCATTGAACCTGTGATCTTGCTCTAACGAACACGCGTCGAGGAATTATTATAATTGAAATTAATTGCTTGATGTTGTAATCAAATCTTAATTATTATTAATTTAAGAGGAAGCTGGGGGTTTTGGTTTGGAGAGGATTTAAGAATAAGAATAAATTTTATTAAATCGTTGTTACAAAAAGCCCTTAATGTAACTAAGCGCTAATCATAAATGTTATATTTATGATTAGCGCTTAGTTACATTAAGTAGTAGTTACATATTTTTTTTAGTTATATTTTATATAACTACAAAAAAAAATGGTTACAAAACAGAGGTCCCCAAACTAGGGCCTGTATCATGGGGGCCAGAACTTTGAATTTTGGGGTCAACAGCGTGATTGGTTTTGTCTTGTCTCTCTCGGGCCCAGTTAGATTGCCGTCCCATCGAGCGACACCAGTGACGAAAGAATGTGTCTGACTACATACTTATATATGCACTTTAATATCTGTGTCACTTGCTACTCTCCACTGAGATTACTTGCCAATTGTAGAATGATATGAAAACGGCAACTATAAAATATTTTATTATTTATCTGATATAAATATCATCACTACATATTATAAAACTTAGTCCTCCACCGCGTCTGTCTGTCTGTTCGCGATAAACTCAAAAACTACTGACCGATTTTCATGCTGTTTTTACCAATGGAGTGGTTCTCGAGGAAGATTTTAGTATATAATTTAACCAGAACCCACGCGGACGAGGCCGCGGGCATCTCCTAGTTTTGTGTAATTCTTCAACTATGTCGTATATTAGTTTGTGGTCGCTCTAAGAATTGTTACTTTATCCCTAGTTAGGTGGTAGGAGTATCTAAAATTGATAACGTAACATATTCATCCTATTCTAGTTCCCTAGTAAAGATAGACCTTTCCCAATAGTGCCAGAACACCTTGTCCCAGCACTCACAGCCCCAATCTGTCGATCCATCTTCCCCGAGACTTTCTCACTACGTTAGACAATATTGCTATCTGAAATATTAATGACAATGGTCCGGCGCCAAACGATCCATCATCAGCAACTTTTTCTGGGGAAAATATTCCGATGAATGAATGATAGACAGAAATAATTGTGCTTTTTCTGCGCCATTTCACGTCATTAAATATTAATACTGTGCTATATGGGAAAGAAAATGGTCGAGTGAGTTATTAGTTATTTGTCTGTTGTCGGCTTCTAACATCTGTTTCTATTTGCCTCATATCTATTTTCCGGGAAAGTATTTCTTTGTTACTAGCCATATTATCTTACATTGGATTCATTACTTCCTTCATATCTATAAGAACCATTGAAAGCCTGAAGACGAATTGGTTATGATTGATTTTGGACATCAAAAAACCTTTTTTTCGTTCAATACCATTTACTTATATATATTACTGCGTAAGTTAGTTTAGTTTTGTTTTTATATTAATGTTCAATACTCAAACTTTTCTTAGACCCGAAGTTTTAGTGTTAAAGTGTCATATTTGATTTTTGTCGGTAACTCCCAAAACTTTACGAAATATAATGAAGTCGATACGTTCACCGGACCGATTTATCGGATGTCCATCACTCGCGACACATGATCAATGAATAAGTGATTCGTATTGACAGGTGCCAATTAATTATCACTGCCTGACTGCTGATCCCCTTTGGGGAATACATGGCGTCAGGGCATGGGATATTGGATTTATGAAAAAATAAATGTTGCACCATGAAACATAGTGAATCATTAATGTTTTTGTTGATAGGATAGTTTTATCAGAGATAAAAGATTGCACCAAAGTGGGAAAAATAATCGTGAATACATTTTATTTTGTAATATTCATCAGGTAATACAAAACAAAACATTTTTCCAACCTCATAGGTGTTGGCTTCCAGTCTGACTAGATACAGCTGTGTATTGGTATTTAATGGAGGAGTACTTAATAGAACAACTTCCTATTACAGCCAAGTTAAATACTTGATAACACGATATAACTGGTGACCAGACTCACAGGTTTCTGCATATTCACAACGACAGTCAAAGAATTATTGCTCCGTGAAAATGTAGCAAGACTATACAACAAGGAAACAGTTCTATTGACATGCTATACCACAAAAACTTAAATAATATTGCAGCGTCAAGACTTCCCAAGTTCCCAGTCCATTTCCTGCCATGAATGATACATCAACAGACGGAAAATAAATAAAAAGTTTAAGAGAGCGGCACTCGAAGAAAACACGAAATAAATGGGAAAGTTTCCAGAGACATTCTACAGGAAGACGCCGATTTCTTGTGGAAACCATTTTACGAGTGGTACGAGATTGAATCAATTCAATCTGCTGCTTTAAGACGTTTGCGATCTTTATAATAACTGTATTGTCAGTACGGTCGTAAACGTCTAGGAAAAGTGGAAGAAGCTCATGAATTTATATGGATATTTTATTGTGTTGGAAACAACGTATGTACTGATTTTGTGTTACCTTTAGAAATTATTATAAGTGTGGAAATAGAAAATAATGTTACAGCCTTGAAGAAAAGCTAAGGAATATTTTCGTTTCGGTTAAAACTAGAAGCACGGTTAAAAATAAAGAGTTGACGCCAAGCCTATTTAAACAGATCCGTCCATTATCTAACTAGTAAAAGTAGCTAAAAATCACAACAATTTTATAAGTCACCAGTTTTACAAAGTAAACATATTAAGTACTAATGGATCTAAGAAACCATGATACAATTACAAAATGCACAATTTAGTGTTAGGCAGCACCTAACGTTTCATGAAAATGAACAGAAAGAAGCATCAGAAGTAGGAAACGGCTGCAATATTGGCGGAGAGCGGAACTGTCACTATTAAGGCGCCTCTTTTTGCATGGGGAAGCTGATGTGATAAAGATAAACTTTTATGGCCGAAGTTAATAATAATACATATTTTCAGGAAGTTAGAAAATAAAGGCATATGCTTTGAGCTGTATTAGCTAGCCATATGAGAAGCTCTATAAGTATACTTTAAAAATCTCGCAACCAGTGTGTCTGTATGATTAGACGTAAGAACGATGAAAGCAGTAACCAGTGTCGTAGCAGATGCTTCTGTAGTTATTAATTACTCCATTGGGTACAGGCTAGAGTTTGCGTTACATTGATAAAACTGCAATCGGTCGCTAGTTATCACTAGTCCATTAAAACTCAACAACACACCAGAAAACCGTTTTTTTTATTGTTTATTAAATAAAGAACAAAACAAAAAATAAACAGAAACATCACAAAAACCTCAATAGGTTTGTCCGGATGTTAAAACACTTAAAAGCTATCTTAATACTAATGTAGGTAAGTAACAAATAAACATAGTTTTATATTTCACACATAGTTTAAAACAAAATGGAGGCAGTTCGTAAATATTAACTTAGAAAGATCAAAACAACCACGGTTTGACGAGCACAGCAATTTGGCAGACAATCAAATTATAATAGCAAGTTATCTGACCATTATCTAAAAGTAATTTAAACCAAACTAAAGCTTTAATTTAGATATAATCTTTATATTATCTCTTCAGCTTCGCAATTACCATGTCAAGCTACGCTACGCTGTGCTATACTCGCTATCAGCAGCCCAGTGGGCAGTCGGCCAATTAGATTTACTTAGAGCGGAAATACTGAAGAGTAGGAGGCAATTACTACTACCCTGCAGCACTACTAACTGTTAGCCAGTGGGTATAGACGAGGTACAGAAGGAGAATTAGCTCAGTGTCGAAAATGTTGACTTTTTGTTTAGAAATCCAGTGAACGAGACTGTTTTCCTTGTTTGCGAAATCGTAGCAAAACGCGATAACTTTAATCCTCGGTTTAGAAAAGACGATTTTAATCAATAAAGCAATCATGCTTATTATGTTTTAATCATTAATGTAACCAAAATAAATAAGTAGTCGATAAGATTTGTAAAAATAATTTTGGTCGATATGAATTTGGGTGAAATGAAAAACATTTTGTGAAACTTCTGTACAGTGATTTTTCTGCCTTTAATTTGTTGTGTCGAATATCTTGGCAACTTTGTTCAAAACATTCCGTTTTTCTTTTATTTCTACCAGTTAACGAATTCATGCAGCGTGCAGCATTGGGACTGCCGTTTCTAGTTTTTTAGTCACGTTTGCAATTTTTCCGGTGTTATTGAATAGATTCTCGTTTTATTTTTTATTGTTGTTTCTTGCTGTTTTTCAGCATTGGATTTATTTGTTTCGTTGGAAATAGATCGTGATGATTAGTTTCAATCGTTTTTTTGAGATTTTGCAGTTCCTTTACTTACACTGACTTTTTAGTAAAGGATTGTTGTGTGAAGTCCTGAGATGCCCAATATGCATTCGATCTCGAAACGCAGCTTTCCTCTATATTGATTTGGCTACATAACAAATGCCTTAAATAATACCAATCTTATTCGCTGTATATTTTGGCGCATCACCAACATCAGAACTTGTAGTCCATCAAACCTAACTTCAAAACTGAGGGGACTAGTAGCTTTGGTACAAATGCATATTTATGCAGTCAATATTTTACGCTAAATATGGGTATTAATTAGGGCCAATCAAATTAAACGATAACAAGCATAATTATAAACATTCTGACAGCTGTCATTTTAATCAAGTGACAGAACCATAACGCCGCCATCTTGTTTTGCACAAACCAGTTTCAAAAACTGTTTACCTACCAGGTACCAACATCCCCGGCCAATGTGATTCAAACGCCTACAGATGCTTGTAGCACTAACTCTGGATTTAAAAGACATTTGTAGTGTTAAAGGGATAAGAAACCAGCAAGTAACACGCCTATATCGCCACTATCACCGTGTCCCCGCCCTTCCTTCAAGTCGTAACATTGACATTGAGGCACGCTTACGTAGCGGCGGCGTGCGGCTTAGCAGTGCAGCGTACACGACCTTAGCCGCTTAGTGCGGGGCGAAGCCCTAGGCAGCCTTGTGTGGACTGATCGTTCAGGAAGTGGGCATAATAACTGGGGTTATATGGTAGGCTTTGTTAATGTCGACGTCAAAATAATAATAATTAATATTTCCATAATTGATTGATAAATTATGGAAATATTAATTTATATCACCTGGTTTTGTGTGGTTTGGTTGGTATTCTATAGAAAACCGACACTGAGGAACACTGTGAGGTTTATCTATATAACGGTTTCATACGAAACTTTCAAAAAACGAAAAAACAAACTTTGTAATATCTGTTCTCAGCTATAGGGGTTTGTTTACAAATTATATATTTATGCAGAGGTTAAATATACACATGATACTGTCGTCGCTAGTTTAAATATAATTAACAAAATGAAAGTAATGGAAATTCCTTGTAAAAGAGTCTCAAATGTATGTACTTATATCTTGAATTTATTTGTTTCAGGTATGGCGGAAAGTTAATTACTACAAAAAAAAACAAACATCCGAATTGAGAACCTCCTTCTTTTTTTAGAAGTCGGTTAAAAAGGCGTTAAATGCGTGAGTAACGGCTCCACAGGGAGTCTTAATGTTAATACCTTTCTGGATTTCGGCCTAAAAGTCTTTAGTAGAAACGTTGGCTCATTAATTACTTTTATAAGACGACTGTAGACATCTTGGCAAGTGTCGAATAAGGCAGTAAGACAGTGGGCACACGGTGGAGTTGTGAAATAATATAGATTTCCGGATTTTGTGGTTTGGCACACCTGTTTTAGGACATAGTATATTTTTTACCGGTAGTACGATTCCGTGGGATTACTCCTGACATCCACTGGCTAGCCTTTTCTCAACTATGTTTAGGGTTGCTTCCAGCTTAACCGAAGTGTCTATCTGACACAACAAAATTAGTATAGGGTAATATGATACCCCTTGGTAAGACAGAAAAAGCTTGTAATAAATAAAAAGCATCCGTCGCGTTTCTTAAGTTGATCGAAAAAATGGTTGCCATTTGTCGGAGCACCCACGGCCAACTTTTTACCAAACTCATTTACTTTTTTCACCAAAAACGAGCTTTCCTAAGCAATAATCATTAAGAAAAGGTCTTTACTTTCCCTAGCAAGTGTTCGCAATATTGAAAAACGTTCACAAAGCTTCTGTGACACGACTAAACAGCGAGATATGTGATTTGAGACAGATTGCCTCTTTGAGTGGCAAATAAAATGTTTCTGAAGTTGACAGTCATGTTTTGAAGTAAGTAATTTCATGTTCTGTCATGTACCTTACATTTTTTGAAGTATTATAAGTACCTCCCGTAAAGATTGACAATTCCAAGAGTACTTGGGATATACCTTCTTAGCCGCTTTGTAAAAATACTGTTATTTTTGTTGTACATCTTGCTTGTAATCTTCTAAATGTAATATATATCTCGAGAATAGAATATGATTGTATGGAATGTTCGGGAAGAAACCGTTCAACTTAGTCTTAATAGAGCCCATCCGAACATGATACAGCGATAGTAGAGGCACGAGCACGGTGAAGACCGAATATTTGAACAATTGTTTGTTGTTCAACAACATAACATCACGCCTGTAATCCCCGAAGGGTTAGGCAGAGGTGTACAATCACATTTCACACCACATTGAGGGCGAGCCTATTGCCATCAATCGGGCACAAAACCAGACTTCGTGGCTGCTACTGAGACATTCCTGATGGAAAAAGTCAATCTCACTTTGTCCGACCTGGGATTCGAACCCAGGACCCTATGCTCAGAGTAACCAACGAAGCAGTCCAACAAACACCGCCAAATCAATTGGGTCGAACCACGCGAGCTAGCCATATTAACAAAACACTGGTAATAAACTTCGTAAGCACATACATTACATTGCAATTCCTTCTACAAGTAAGTAGAATAGGTAAGTTGGAGCAGTTTCCTTAATTCTAACAAAACGAAAGGAAAGTATGTAATTGATACTAAACATGTTCCTTCTCTCACGAGATTATCTATAAAAGAAAAACACTTTTACTGAGTGTTGTTTAAGTCTTGTCTAAATAAGATAGAATAGAATAGTTCTGTAACATAACATAAACTCACGCCCACATATGATGAATGAATGAATGAATGTGGACGAGGCAATAGGAGTCTCTAAGGATCGTAGTAAATGGCGTTCTGTGGTTTCTGCCTACCCCCATGGGAAAAGGGCGTGTGTTGACTTAATTTGCACAGAAAGTAGGTACAGTGCCTCGTTGGTCTAGTGGTCGCAAGCGCGACTGCTGAGCATGGGTTCTGGATCCGATTCCCAGGTAGGGCAAAGTGTTATATTGAGTTTTTCCATCAGAAATTTCTCAGTAACAGCCACGAAGTCTGGACTTGTGCCCGGATGATCGCAATAGGCTCGCTACTTATCACATAGGACTGAAACATAACTGGCGAAATGTGTGTGTACTAGTTACACGTCTGCCTAATCCTTCGATGATTACAGGCGTGATGTTATGTTATGTTAAAGTAGGTACAAGTTACAGATGCTAAGTTTAAAGTGATCCTTATACTAACTACCGTAACTAAGGCATGCAGTTTTGGCTAAAGGTAATTAATACCTTAATTGTAATGCCTGTTTGACTGCCAGTTTTTTTTGTTGCTTCCTTATTCATTTGCTCACATGTTTTTGTCAGGCGTTCATGTTGTACTTCACATAAATAAGTTATTTCTTCTCTACCGTAACGGGTTCAAAGGGATATACTTGTTTTTCCAATATCAAAGCGTCTTAGATCCTATTACTCATTTCCTTTCAAGTCGTTCTTGGGTCTACCTATGTAAAACGATCCGTTTATGAACCACATACAAACAGTTACAGAATTTCATTCAGGTTAAATATATCGTTCGTCTGTAACTTTGTGGGTGTGCTATCCAGTATTTTTTATATTTTTAACATTAAATGGGCCTACTCTTGACCTCGGTCTTATCCTGGCAACAGAGACGACGTCGACAATGGAACGAGCTAACCCAAAAGAAGCATATTAACTCGCGACTTAAATAATATTATTGGCACAGATTCATTCATTCATTATTGGGGGTTTGGGTTTCCGCACTTAGTCCTTGAAGTGGACCATTGTGCGTGAGCCATATTGGCCGATTACTCTAACCAGCCCACCTCCCTCCAGAAGCAGATCAGACTTCCCGGTCTCCTCAGGGCATCCGCAAGGGATCTTGGTGTTCCTAGGGTTTCCTCACGAATCTTGGTAACGCCTGTGCACTCAAGGAGCACATGCGCCACCGTTTCCTCCGCCTCCATGCATGCTCTGCACAGGGGACTGTCTGTGATTCCTAGGGTGTGGAGTATTGGCACAGATATATCCTCATCATCAGCCTATAATGTTCCCACTGCAGGGGCTCGGGGCTCCTCTCTAGGAGAGGAATGGGATCTATAGACACGTAAAAGTCTATTTTTTATGTGGTCATTGTACCTTTTTATATGTCGATCTTTACCTTCAAATATCTCGATAACGTGACACTTTGGGGTACCATGTTACACGACATTTTTTGTTCGTCTAGGTGTCCTCTACCTATACATACCAATTTCATCGTGGGCCGTGATTTCATAAAAAAACAAAATGGCGGTGTGTCGACATGCCAGCTTCCATACAAAAAGTTCAAAATCCCTTAGTGAAACCAACTTAGCTATAGTAACTTAGGTGTAGGTAAGTAATTAATAATACTTAGCACATACACTTGCCGTGTTTCGTTTGATTTCACACCGGGCCAGGTAAATGTATGTTTATACAATATGGTTACACCACAGGTTAGCTAGATTGAATGTTGATACTTACTTACTAAATTCTTGGGGCTTCTAGGTTTCTTGGGCTTAGGTATAATTTTAGGATAACTTTGAATAAACTTTTACACGTGTAACGAAAGCCATACTTTTCCCAACTATGTTGGTGTCTGCTTTTGAGAAAGAAATGTACAATTATTGAAATAAATTAATCTACATAGGTAATTCGGATATCAAAAATAGATCACGACCAAAATATTTTTTTTTTCATAACGAGTTTCACAATTTCGCGTGATGAAAATTGAACAATAAATTGGTTTAACAATAGCTGAAGCTGGTGGAAAATACCTTTCACAATATTGTGTACGGGCGAGTTTTATCTCCGTTGATTTGTTGCCATGGTTGCGGAAATAATAAAGTGATTGAAGACTTGATAACGCCAAATATAAAAGAAATTCTGAAAATTAGGGTTGATTCTTTTACTTATCTATCTATCTATACAAATAAATATTATTGAAGTGTCTCTTTGTGATATCATAATAACAGTTTTTTACGGAGTGCATATAATAATACTATACGTCACTTATAACATAAAATCGCATTTTCAAAACAATTAAGGATTACTTTAATCAAACATTTTTGTCATTAACAACGCCCATTGTGAATAAAATCAAAACTTTCGCTTTCATACGATTATGATGGCCATCAGTTAACACGTTCATTTCCCATTTATTTGTAATCAATTAATGTGATTGGGTTTCAATTAAATTAATGGCGACAAGCGATCCAATCGGGCCCCAATATCATGTAGGTAATTGATATTCATCTATCAAAATATCCAACCATTTATGCTCTGGATACATCGATTAACCTGCAATGTTTTACCATTGATATTCATGTTCAAATGACGTGTGCACGTTTTAACAATTTCAACCTGAAATGTGGTGATTCGTTCGGAGTTTTACGGACATCTTCGGATTACGGGGGGAATTCTAAAACGACCAGAATTCAGAAACGATCAGAAAATAACAAATAGTCGATACAGAATTATTTTGATTAAACAACATTTATAAATTCAGGTAAATTGTAGTGTTTTTTAAATAACGATCAGGAATGTTCTTTCCTCGAAAAAAAAAATTACCTAGATCTGGGAATGTATTGACTCATGCTTTTAAATAAATATAAATGTGAAAAGTTGTTTCTGATGAGTATCAGTATCATACTTTTAACAATAATATGTGTTGAGCGTCAGATATAATTGATCCTATTAATAAAAACGTACGTAAAAGTAATTGTGTTAGCGATAAGGGTGGCTAATAAATGCCACTTCTCAGTTATTGGGTTCTGTATGTATTTGTATGTTCTATCGGAAGGATCTAGGGACGTAAAATTTGATATTGATATGTCGTGTTGGGTTTCGTTTGGATTAATACGTAGTATGATTAATGTAACGAATTGTACCGAATATTTTAATGTTAGCGCTGTTTGTTTTTTTGCTATGTCTGATTGACAATTATACTTTCCTCTAAAGTACATGGTAGTAAACATTTCAAAGTAGAATTCCTGGTTTTCCTGGCTTTGCTTTTTATGTTTGAATTTACTTGAATACTGTAATGTTCTTAGCACTTTTTTTAGGCGTGGTAGCGTCTTGAAATCGGGCAACATCTTAATTAATCTATATATTACAGGCCCTGTAGTAATTAGAGAGACTCAGTTTCATATAACCGAAACCCCAGTAATGCCAAGATACATAATATTGGTGGTCCATACTAAATATTGTATCCATAATACTTATATCGTTTCTATTGTCAGGGTATATTGTCTCCCGTCGGGGCTGCGGGTTGTTCGCAAGAGATACCGCGGCCTCGACATGAAGGGCTAAGAAGGAACATGGGTGGTTTTTAGTCAGTAGAAGTCTGACACTCCCTTTCGCTCTGCCCAAGAGCGGGAGGGGTTATTTGATGATTTCCCAAACCCCCCCCCCCAAAAAAAAGGGTATATTGTCTAGGTTACTTGTTCTTAGGATTTTTACATTCATGATTGCAGATGAAGTAAAACTCTGAATTTTTAAAATAGTCTTGGATTGTTAGTGTGAAATATATAACACCACCGCTAGCATTCCATCGTTGATGTTTTGTTTTTAAATGAAATGCTTCATATTAATTGAGAAAGTAGGGGATGACCGCTGTTGATGATTAGCATTGAACGGAAATATAATACCTGTTAAAAAAAACCGAAAAAAGTCTCATCTCAGAAACAAATTCGTGCCAAAACCTCGACACGACCCGTGTCATAAAAATGTATGTAAATAAGATGAATTTTTGATAAATTGTGCCTGAGATTCGATAGCGACCGTTCTTAAAATTATGGAAATTGCCCTTCAGATCCATGTTTCAAATATGGTATTTGCGTATGTAAGACATCCTTCATTACGCAAAAAATCCACCGCAGGAATAACATCTGTTGATTCAACCGTATCACAAATTGCTCTTTGACATAACTGTTTTATTACGAGAACGAACATCCGAATATTCGTCATTACATAAAAGTTCAACGGAACGACACGAAAATGTACGCAAAAGGAAAAACACAAACTCATCGTGTAATTTATACATATGACTATGACGAATCAGGAGAAATGATATGTTTCTTTGCGACTGAGCGAACGCCACCAGTTCACGGGAGACCTTTAACTTTCAAAGAAAGTGTCAAATATGAGAGTTCTACCAAAACTTTCGGCACCAAAACATTCGCGTGACGTCATCATGTGTCAAGTTTTATTGAAGTTCTCCTTTTTATCTCTTTACAACTTATTTAGACTGCTAAAACCTTTGCGTTTTTCGTGAAAACATGAAAAGGGTAAATCCTGCCATTTATTTATATTTGCAAATGGCCGTGGCAAATCCGTGAGCGAGGTTGAATAGCTCCCTAATCCATATTTTCCCATTTTCACACAACTTTGTTCAAATCGAATACAATCAGTAATATTTTCCCGTTTAAGAATGGTCTTCAGGGAGCGGTTATTACATTTTATCCGCGAAATACTAAATGGATGGCAGACAAACTTCTCTCCGTCAATATTACTTCGATTGGTATTTCAGAAAGTTTCTTCTTATTTATAGTTTTTTGATCGCTGTTTGAAAACACGTTGTAGAAGAATAAGTAACTACAAGTTGCCTAAATAAATAAGTTCACTCAATAAAGAAGTTAGTGAACGACTGAACGGAACATAAAATTCTTCACTCAATCTTTAAATGAGATAAAAACACACGAGCGCCCGACAGGCGGGGCGCCGTCTATATACATATATAATAGCTGTTTATAGACATCGCATACAAAACGTTGCGGTTGTAAAACGTCATACATTTTGAAGTTTTAAAACTCTTTTGTTTTGTACAAAGTAATGTGGCATAAACCGTACCCCCTGGGGCTGTCGTAAAACGTGTGAACGTGACGCTTTTCCGCAACTTTTACATCTCTATGCGTTCCCTCGCCTAGGGTTGGTAACCATCTGTCCGGATTTTTGCCCCTCCGTCCGAACTTGGCCCGGAACATTTGTTCGGAATTTTTCCCACAAAAGAAATTTTTGAAAACTGTTAAATCAATACAGAAAATAAAGATGACTGGCACTTGGCACTTTTTTGTAGATTTTTTAATTTTGAAATGGCAACCCTACACTCGCTTCGTCGGTTGCAAACAGATTTATTTGCCAAGTTCTGCACTTTGGTAACGTTCAAACATTAATTGAATGAAGTTGCTAATTAAAACAAAATATGGGCTATTCGATCGAGACCTCCCCACAGATATAGAACCTCACCTCTTTCCGTAAATAACGTTGATTACTCCTTTGAATTGAATTGCAGTTGCGTCGATTTTGAACTTAGAACTGCGATTCGATTACCGAACTAATATGGCGATGTTAGAGAACTGCGATTGCTGATTCTGTTTGCTGACGAGTTTGTAAGAAACTGAAAGTCAATTAACGTTGGAAGCAAAGGATCTAAGTCTGGTAGTGTTTACTGAAAAACTTTATAACGATGTAGTGGAGTTAGTTTGTTTTTCATTCTACCAGTTTGATCTAGCAAAAGATTTGTACAATTAAAAATCTAACACGTGTACTCAGCAACATTAAGTTAAACAACACTTCGATATTAAATAACTTTTTTGTAAGTTTACAAGCCTTTTTTTAAATTTTTTTTATGGTGGGTGGAAAATCATCAAATGAGTCCCGCTCTTGGGCAGAGCGAAACGGAGTGTCAGACTTCTACTGACTAAAAACCACCCATGTTCCTTCTTAGCCCTTCATGTCGAGGCCGCGGTATCTCTTGCGAACACCCGCAGCCCCAACGGGGAGTTTACAAGCCTTAGTACTGGATTAGTCAAACCAAAAAAAAAAAAAGCAAGTAAATACCTTCTTGTTCTAAAAAGGAATTCCTACAGTTTCCCGCACATAATTTTATCACAAAAAGCTTACAGAGAATCGTCCTCATTCGCTATTTTCCTTTAAAAATGTCCCCCTGTCTCACGATCCCAATTTCGTCTTTGTTACTTGCTCTTCGCCGCTGAGCCTCCCTTTGTGCTTACCCCCTCGAACATACCACCATTAACTACATACGATATGGTTTCAATATGCAAAGAGAACAGAAGTTCCACTCAATCGAGGAATTACAACTTACCTACTATTTGCATTGCAAAAGCAACGAGGAATTCCAGCTGAACATTTGCCTAAAATGGAAGTTTCTGAATTTTCTTTGAAACTAGAACTAGTTGCAACTTTACTAACTAAAAATTCTGCTTCCACTTCTTAGAGTGCTAACTAGAATTTTTAGTTGGCTACATTTCTGGTTTTTACTGTCTTCAGTTTGAATTTTACACAAATTGTTGCTTTGTCTTGTCGAGTTTCATTATGTTTCAGGTACAAAGACTTTGAGGTGTAAAACTTGTAAAATGTTAACTGTGCAAGCGAGATTGAACGTACAGACAACAACATAGTATCTTTAATACTGCAGTCTTTAACAAGAACACTTTTTTTTAGTTTTCTATTTGGAATAAAACAAACACATGAGGAAGAAGTAGATATAAAGTCTGACATGACATACAAAGTCATGCCTTCGTATTAGATAGAAACTCGCCCCCTGGAAGGACCCTCGCATACCTACTGCTTCTAATGCAATATATGGTCGTATACACACTGGTTGCAAGTACGAGTACTACGCCCTTGACCTTTCTGGAGAAACCGATAAGTCCAATGTAAAAAAAAATCATAAACTCCATGTTTAAGTTATAAGCTAGGTAAGTTTACCTTCTGCACAAAATACTTGTACTATGATGCGATGCTCCGTTTAATCCCATATCGGTAAGAGCGTCCTGAATGTCTGTGTTGCCATCGTGCGTGTTTCTCCCGTGTTTGAGGGTACAGTTGGGTACAATGGGACTTTATTGGTCATCGGGGTTATAAGGAAAATGTCCTGGCATCTATGTGGAGTAGTTAGTGAAGGAAGTGGAAACTGTTATCTGTTTTTTGGCATGACTTCCTCTTAACAATCTATTTGATATTGCCAAGCTTTTACGAAATTGGTTCTGGTTAGTTACTTAGAATACTCAAAATTAAATGGAAGCAAGAAACATTACTTGTTCTAGGTAAGCGTTTGACATATTATACTTATATGTATACTGTTTATATTGAATACTCTCCTTTAAAGTTATTCGACTATTATTACATGAATAACGTTGTTCTTCTCCTTAGTGTGCCGATGGCAATCGAACTGGTTCGGCCCAGGACTTGACTATAAGTTTAGCGTCCTTGGTTGCGTTCATAATTTTGCTTAAACTGCGTAGAACACCTGATTTCCACTCCAGGTCAGAATCATTATCCAACTAAAATATTAATTGTCATTTCAATAACATTCTCCAAATCCAACCTACAACTGAACATGGAAATCAATATAGAAACACAATAATATCCGGATCAAACATGTCAAAGGCTTGCGCACGTCTCACAGTTCTCATCAATACAATCTACAAGTAGATGACTCCCAAGGGATGATATAATATCACCGTTATGAGATTGCGAGTCTTTGACAACTTGAGCGGGATAATGTAGCAAGCTTCAATGTTATATTGTAACTCCCGTGACTTTGACGACCACTGAAGCGTTCCTGAAGACTGTTCAGACGAAGTGAGAGAGGATTGGAGAGTGTATGTAGATTTATACTCAGTCTTTGCTCTTTTTGCTCGAGTGAAGAAGACTTGTCAGCGGAGTAGAACAATTGATTAAAGTAGGACGAGAAAAAAAGTGACTAATGGTACTTGTAAATCTCCCAGTCTTTTTATTAGGCATAAATCTGATACTGAGAGGGTGAAAATTAGTGGTGGTAATCTTCATTTGCATCAGCCCAAAATTTGTCGACGAGTTTGGAACTTTCAGTAGGTACCGTCCATCAGCTCCTGCGCAAACAACAGGTCAGGCCGGGTGCTATCCGTGTTTATCAAGTGTGCAATCGTTGTGGTTTTCTAGCAAATCTAAAGGAAATATTAAAAGCAATTTTACCTAATTATCTCGACCTGTAACCACAAACCACGATTTTTCGTTTCCACGGAAATCTATAAGTAAATTATGTATGTAGGTAAAGTTTCGTTTCGCTCGATTCAGTTATAATAACTGTGATGTTATATCGTTGGGCACGCGACCGGGACATTATGGTGAACTTGAATTGTTTCGTCATGTCCTGTTCCAATTATATTTATTTGCATGGATTTTGGAAGCGAATTTGATGGCATGTTTTCAGCTGAGAATACACAACCGAAATGTTAGATAAGCCACGATTTGGAAAAATGTGTTTGGGTATTAAATTATGTTTTATGGTTACATTATATGTTTATTGACTTGTGGTAGCAGTTCCAACGCACTCTTATAAGAATTGACCGTTAAAAAAAATGCAATATGAGTTTTTTATTGGTAAAAAAGATCCTTCGTGATTCCATTTCACCAGGTATATTTGTGGCCTGCTGAAAAAATCCTCATAAAGACCCACGTAAACAAAACACCACCACATAGTCACAGTTGTTATTCTTTGGCCAGATTTTAGCAAAAAGTATTTAGTATCGCACGAATAAAAAACACAAAGTTTTAAATGTTTGAACAATGTGTTACATAGTTTCTAGTTTCATTAAAGCTACCTGAAACTATACAATAAAAAACAGCTGTGCCTACATACTACCTGCATAGTGATACCTCGATGTCGATAGGCGTCGGAGCGCGATAACGAAGTTACAGCAACACAATAAAGCTAGTTGCTGCAACACACAACGTGCTGCTGCAACCGACTGCCGAACAAAAAACACCTAGGGTTGTACGCTACCCAGTTTATTGGGTTATATGACGAAATATGGAGTGATTGTGCTGAGTTATGGGTTGTCAAACGCGGAAATGGCGAACTGAAATTACTTGGGAATAGATCGATGATAGAAATTCGTCTGTTCGTTGTCGATTGTTCAATTTCATTCGAGTTTGGCACAGTGTTGGAGATTTGATAGAAGTGAAGATGGGAGATCGAAAAGCACTGCTCTAATTTTAATGGCAGACTCTATCGAGACAAATTGAGTCGTAAATTATATCAAGCTTAAATTCACCGATAATAATTAATATTTCCCAGGAAAATTGCGCAGTGTGAAGCAATTTTGAAGGCTAGAATTCATAAAATCGTACAGCCAACTTTACCTTAAAACCTCCCCTTTTATTTCATACCATTTAAAACCAAAATCTACCAACATTCAGCTTTCACCACAAAAAAGAAAGCACAAAGCGATGCCCTCGAAAAATCTGGGTTGTTTAAAACTCGTAAAATATGTGTCACTGTCAACCCTATACAACTGGCAAGTAGGTCAGCCCGGTACTACCCAACCGAGTTTATGTTTACCATTGCCGCGGACCGGTCGCTCAATTTATGTACCCGTTACACTGCCCGCTCCGTTCCCGATTACATTGCGCGCTGCACGACTGTCGAGCTATGGATGGCGTACATTTAAAACTTGTGTTTTTTGGTGTAAAGTAGTACGGTGTTTACTTAATGGGACTTGATTTATTTTCATGGGGCTTGGTTTCGCGGATTTTCGGGTATTATTATTATTGCCAACGGGTGATATAATTTTTCTTTTGTGGGTGTTGTGGTCTATTTGCATAAGAAAATTTGTGTTTGGGCTATTGTCGTCTGAAGGTAGCTTTGCCGTCCGCGTCGTTGGAAAATCTTTGGCAACAAAACAACAACTTGTTAAACTGTGTAAAAACTTAGTCAAGTTAACTTGCTAGATCATTAATAAGTTCACGAACTCCGATAAACCAATTACGATTAAGTTCTTAATGAAAACCCGCACCCATATAATATGAGGTTTAAAAAAAAAAGGATGACATAGCTAAACCTCTGCCAAATCCATCGGGGATTACAATCGTGATGTTATGTTATAATGAAAAACATAAGAACCTCCTTTTAATACTTAAAATCTCTTCTCACTAAATATCTCGCAGTAAAAGTCAAGTTTATGAGATAATTCGGAGCTGAGAGGTAGTTGTTATGCATTTGATGGCGGACGATGCTCCGGGGGCTCGTGTTATCAACAAGTAATGTTCCAATGTACATAAATATATGCTGCTATGTACTTAGGCATATACTGTGATGGTGTGGACGAGGCTCGGCGGAGAAGACAGTTTTCTATGTCTTGGGTTACCAAGCGAAAACAAAAATGCGAAATGTGGCTGTATTAATAGGTACTTCTCTGCTTAACCCTTGAAGGTTTACAGGCGTTTTGTACAACAGCTGTAGGTACAATGTCGTAGCTTAACTTTGTCATTTGTGTATAGTTGCTTTCTTTTTTTAAATAACTTACAAATAATAACATGTGTTTAACTAGCTTGTGTTCGATAATTGTCCTACGAGATCATACTACCGGGATAAGGAGTATCCTCTGTGTTAATCCAGGTTATAAACTATTTGTGTTCTAAATTTAATCGACATCCGTCCAGTAGTTTTTGCGTGAAAGAGTAACAAATATCCATCCATCCATACATCCTCACAAACTTTCGCATTTATAATATTAGTAGGAAATAGGATATTAGTAAGATATCCGATGATATCTTTATTGTATCTGAGAATGTTGTGTATACCTGTAATTGGTACTTACATCGATTCCCTAAGCAGTATATTTTTATTCTTCAGTGTGAAATGTATGTACTGTTTGTGTACCTGTTTTAAATAAATAAATAACGCAGTGATTAAATAACTATTTATTGACTAATAGAATGCGTCCTAATACAACTTAATTACACAATTTCTAAAATTAAACCTTTTACGACCTATAAAATGGTTCGTTTTTAACCCTGAAACGAGATAAACGATAAATTAACATCATCGTAAAATCAGGCCGAATTCACCCGGAGGCGTACCATCAATTTAATCACTTGAACATTCAAACGATCCATTAGCTACCTTCTACTGCCTCAGGCTTCCGAAAATTCCTCTGTAAAACAATTTTTGAGTAAAAAAGCAACGTTCGGGGATTAGCCCCTTCCTACGGTAGCTAAATGTGAAATATGTGTAGTAGAAGTAGTGGGAGGTGCGCTGGTTAACGGGTGGCTGCTGGCCAATAGAAAAGCGCCGTTGGAAAATCGACGTGGAATTAGGTTTTGGTTCGGTTTGATGTTTTAATCCAGGATTAGACTTTAGGTGTTGAATTATCTGCTTGTGTTACAGGGGTTTCACCTAGTATTTTTTGAGGTGTGAAACGTAAGCAAAAGTTGTATAACATTCAGGATATTTGATTTCAAAGTTTTTCCGTTGCTTACACAGCAACCAATAAATATTTTTTTTTTGACCAATTGTTTACCTGATCTTTATGATTACTGAAAATAAAACAGTTTAACTTCCTTTTTGTCATCTTATAATATACGAAAGTTTTCGATGTACGAGAAGCATATGCTTTGGCACACAAATTAAATCAGCAATATCAGGGCAAACGCCCGCCCAAACTTGGACGATCTTTACCTAAAGCGCCGCCCTGAAACACCGCTGAAGCCTAACGAACAGCCTTCAACACCGCTAGTTGGATCGACTTAGCGATCAATTACAGACCCTATCATGTTCTTTCATAACTTTCAGCGGCCATTCATCGACGCTAATAGGCTTTGGAAGTCGAAGCCGGAGAGGTAAACTTCGGCTTTGGTTTTATAGTGATACTAATCTTATGTAATGTTTGGGAGGAGAAAATATTTATATGATTGTTAGAATTATCATGATTAATAGAAATTAATGATCTTATATGCTTGTTCCTAAGATTATTTATATAAAACTTGTACCTAATTTGATTACGAAGAAAATTCTGAACTTATATTTATGCTCATACAAGTTTCTTCACACAGAAAAACGGCTACATACCGTTTGGTAACTTCCTGTTTCTCCAGCTAAACAAAAGACGTGCAAAACAAGTGAAAAAAGTGCCCTTTCGTAACTATTTTAATCTTCATACATTAAGGGTGGGTTGCACCATATTACTATAACGATAACCAAACCGTAACAAGCCATCAAATTATACTTTTTTAATGCTTTTATGGCTTGTTACGGTTTGGTTATCGTTATAGTAATATGGTGCAACCCACCCTTAGTCCCATTTCGTCAACCACAAACTGTTTTTGTACGGTACAGTCATCTCCTGAAGTTACAAATAAACTTCTAGTTGATGTTGCTATTTTTTGCCTCTCTCTGGCACACTAAGGTTTGTTTCGAGAGATCAATTTAGAATTTGAACTTGTGAGTAGTTCAGAAAGCCAAAGATTTACGAAATCATCTGCACAACTCAATTTACCAGATTTACTTAAATTTTTCCAAAACTTTTTATCAGTTCAGATTAAACCCACGTCAACTGTTATCCTCTGGTGGCTTTTAAAACCCTTCAATATTGAAAAAGCAAGTGGTTTTAAACTAACTTTTTTCTAAAATAACGTATATTTTGGCAAACTTGTGGTGAAACTTGAAGCTTATCTCAGATCCCGCAGGTATTGCTGCTCCCGCGTGAAATGTTCGGGTAAATGTTGCAATGTGCGGCTTATAATGTGGCAGGAAATATAATAAAAATGAGTCTTATCAAAAAGTTTTGTACTGTATGCCCGTTTAGTAATGGCAGAAGCAGTTTTTGAGCAAAAAAAATCCCAGGGAAGCTTCTAACTGAAAATTGGGGGATATCTGCCAGTTTTAATCGATCCTGGAAAACCATCATCAATTGTGCTCATTTATACGGAGCAAGTTCATCTTTAGGTGATGAAGTAGTCTCAGTTTTAGTCACATTTTAAGTCACTCTACTAAAACAAGGAAATACAGCGTAATTTTTCCTCAAAAGTTATTAGCAAAAGTTTCCACAAAATATCTCTTTTAGCTGTTCCGCTCAAGTTTACTCCACTCTTTTACCTTTTTTCTGTCCCAGTTTGCAGCATCTTAAATATCCTTTTAAAGAGAGCGTCTCTCCTTTAAAGTTTAAGATCTAAACTAGATCTTTCTTAAACACTAAATGGCTTAAGATACGTGTTTACTGAATCAACTTAACCCTATTCTTGTTAACACTAACAGGCCATAAAGCCTTGTAACTCAGTTACTGCTAGAGAAAAAGTCATTAACCCTTAGTGCTCCGGCTCTCGGCCGCAAACGGGTTAATTGGCCGTTACTGTTCTGCCCTTAGCACGGCAGGGTTAGGCATCAAGGGGCTCTTCTAGTGTTTAGGTCTTAACTAAAGATCTGAGGCTTATAGGGATTTACTTGGGCGCTGAAACTGAATACAAATGGCCATGTTGAACGGTTTCGGAAAAGTTTGGAGATATTTGGTAGACCTTTATGGATATATATTGTCGGTTTGTTTTGAAATGGAGAATCTTAAGTGAAATATAATGAACTTCGTACTTAAATTTAAAGCAGCAGGTAATGTAAACAGAAATTACTGACGTTGCTCATAAAGCCGCTAAGCTTAAGCGGGACTGGACTGGGCACGTCTGGTGCATGCCCAATGAGCTGTGGGCCAAAATAGCTACTTTCTGGAGCCCTGATACAGTCAGAAGGCGTCGCGATAGACCTCGTAGAAGATGGCGAGACGATCTGGACAAGACCAACGACTAGTGGTCCACATTGGCCTTAGATCGAAATAACTGGAAGTCATGAGGAGAGGCCTTTGCCCTGCAGTAGGATAATACAGACTAACAGTAATAATAAAATCAGTATCAGTAATAATAAAAACTAGCCGATTTTGGTAGATATAGTCAAGAATGTATAGACTGCGACGGAAATATAACTACGATTTAATATAATTATGTATGTATGTGTGTACATTGCATTGTTTGCATACATACAACATATCTGTTTTGCCATTAAAAAGTGCTCTATATTAGGTTTCTTTAAGAGAATTACTGTTGCTTGGAGAGTGTTCAGTGAATTTCCTTTGGGAGCGGAGTTTACAAAGTGAAGTAAAACAGGCGAGTCTGTTACCCGATGCGGCGCTTTCTTTACTTTCTTTGTACATACGTATAACGGCATCTGCTTATTTTGCTTTTGGTTAGATAATGTTATTTGCGTTTATTCTTCACCGTCGGTATAATTTTAACGTGGTACGGCTGTACTCTGTACATACTATTAACAAAGCACACGAGTTATTTATTTTTAGTCAGCTTTACTGAAAAAAAATAAATGACTATTTTTTTGTCACGAAAACAAATCATTTGAATCTGTGTCTTCATTCATTAAACTCAAACTAATAGACTGCAGTCTCTTGAAATTGTCTTATCAAAAGACGACCTCGCATGCTCATCATTACCACCTTTACCGTCTTTCTTTCGTTCCCAAAACAATCTTTAAAAAAATTCTCAATATCTAAATATCCCACGCAAAAACCTCGTGTTATTATCTAAGTAAAGCCTATTCAGCAAAACGTTAGCACCTAGGCACAGGCCCAGTCCTATTCAGCCCCTGTAACAGTGACAGCGCGATCTATTTCTGCGCTAAGTGAGTCAGTTCGAGCCATTGAATACGACCGCTGAATGGGCTGCTGTCTCACCGCTTGCTGAAAGCGACTAGCTGTCGATTGTTCTCTCGCTGTAGAAACATACAATAGATGTAGGTCTAGTGTCAGTAGAAGAGATACATATTGTTAGTTCATCACTGTTTACACTGCCGCCCGGTGAGAATTCTCATTTCAATAGTAAGTCGTAGCGACAGGAGTTATAAAAGAAAATCTCGCTCAGCGACGCTTGCTTGGCGGGCACAACACTCACTGAGACACTCTAGGTCAGTATATATGCATACGATTCATCATCATCTTGTCCTTTTCCCAAATATGTTTGGATCAGCTGCATCTGGTAAGACTGGAAGCCGTTCCAGTCTTACCAGATGCAGCTGCATACCAGTATTTAACATGAACCTACTGTCCATCTGACTTCCACAACCCAATTAGTTCTGGGTAATACGATACCTTTTGGTAAGACTGATTGTCAAACTGTACGCATACAATTACCAGCAAGTAATTGGGCGCGTGTTAGCCCCCAGCGACAAAACTATCCGAACTTCACTCTCGCTACTCATCTCCTAGTTCCTAGTACTCGCTAATCGCTAGCGGTGGGACCGGGAGCTACGGGCCGCACCCGCTGGCAGCCGGTAGCGAAGCGTTGAGCGGTTGAGTTCCGACGGTATTGTTAGCGGTGTTGAAATGGGATGAATGTAGGGTGGCAGTTTATCTGATTGCTACAACAACTAATAGAAATACGTTATGATAAAACACTAGACAGTTTCAGTGGTAATTGCAGACAATAATAAATTGTTGGCTGAAATTATGGATTGAGAGCCGATGACACTATTTTCTTCAGCGTTTTGTTCCGGTTCAGTGAAGGGTAAAACCTTCGCAATTTGAATGTAGAAACGAATATATCTAACCTAAAACTTAAAGTTAGTCGATCTATTAACAATGTTCGCATCCCAAATACGCTTCCCAGTTCCCACACAACGTTATTATACAAAACGTAAATTATAGCGTGAAATAAACTTAAAAATGCTCCATAAACTGTCGCCCCCACTTTGATGCGCCACTAACATGCCAAACTGAGTTAATGAGTGCAGTGGAAGAGCTCGTAAACCGGACGTCCGCCTCCCGGCGCCGGACACTTTCCGGACACTATCCGGGCCGCTACGGGACTCCGTATAGGGAGCCTGTATAACTATTTTATTTCAACATTAAAGTTGTTCGAACATGTTTTAGAATCCTTCCGGCTAATGTAAATATGTTTAGTTGTTGTGTATGTGGGATCATGTTTTTCTGTTGAATTTTGATAACTTCTTCTTTACCTGCGCAGCTCTATCATTTGCTTCTAGTAAGTCCTGAAAGGTGCAAGTGGTTGTGCAGGATGGACCGGATAGAAGGTGGCGCATATCCTGCTGAGGGTCTGGTATTTTAGTAGCTCAAAAGTATAGTTTTGTGAGGATGTTGAGTATGACATTCTGGTCTGCGATTAAGGCTGATGTTTTGTTCCACGTAATAGGTGGCGAGCCTATTGCAATCAACTGTGCCCAAATTAAATATCAACTTCCAAAAGCCTTTTGAACATTAATATCTAATAAAACGATAGAAATAAATGAGACATGTAGAACTACATGCATGTGTAGAAACTCGGTACAAGTTCAAGACCACGTGTCCAGTTGTAAGTGGTCAATTTGTATGACGTCAGTCAATCAAAGGGTCAGCGCAGTTGAACTCGACCTCCTTCGACTTCGCTACCGTGAAGACAACTTACTTCATTAACAATGCACGATACATTTACATACATGCTCGTACTTTTGTTGAAGAAAATTAAAGTTATGCAGGATTTAGAAACTAATTGTAAGTATCCTGTGATTACGAGAGTACTAAGATTGATCATCATATAGGAAAACCTGGCATTTCTAATGATAATTCTGAAAGGTCAAAAGTGCGTATTTAAACACAAATGTATGAATGTGGACGAGGCGATAGGAGTAAGTAAGGATCGAAGCTCTGCAGAAGGCCACCTTCTGGTAAAAGAGTGTGAGTTTATGTATGAATACACCTTCACGTTCAGTGATGACATTTATCATGATTATCAGATTTTAATCCCACAATCTATCAGCTACTTAATCTGAATCTGTTAGAGTCTAAATAATTAGCGCAGAAGTAATTAACGTAGGTAAAACAAAACGCATTGCGGCTGCACGCTAAACTAGACAATTGCTTCTTCACCGCATTGCGTCCTTGTAAGCTAAAGCTGTCTGTTAAACTTCTTTGTTTCCTTTTTCATGCTGAACTTTCGTGGTTTTCTTGGTATGTACACTATTTTTGTTTTTTTGTACAACGTGTCAAACACAATGAAATGTCAAAGTGACAAGCTGTCAAATAGTTTTTAAACTGACATGTTCATGGTGACTACACTATCATATACACTACATACGGGATATTTACCTCGATTGCTGTGTGATCAATGTGATCATGGTGCTTGCATGTAGTGCCGAAAAATTGAAAACTTTAGCGTCGAAAAGTGTCGTGGTTGGCAGCTGCTCTGTCATTCCCAAATACATATACATAAGAAAACAGCTATCTAGAGAGGGCGATTTTTATTCCTGAAATAATTTTAAATGATCCGATTAGTACTTGTAAGTGCACCACACGGTGTAGTTCTTACAAGGTTACATTATTTGGCTAGTGTATCCACACTTCAATTTGTCTAAAACTTGGAGGACCGCTTCCTCCATCCATTTATACCTCAAGAAAACTTGTACTTATTTCCCACATTCGCAGTCGTAGCCAACTAAAAACGAAAAACACATTAGTTTCGTTTACTTCGTGAACCGTAGTTTTTGCCATAAGTTTAAAGGCAAGTCTTGCAATATCTCAAGTTTTTCTCAAAAGTCCGGTGGTTCTGTGGTTGACTGCAACTGTTTAGTTAGACGTCTGCAAAGTTGGGACGAAAAAAAACTTGATTGTTTTTCGTCTTGTCCGCAATTTCTTTTTAGTTGGAAACAATGGTTGGTGAGAAGTTTTGTTCTGAAGACGTTTGCCGCATTTTTAAGAAGCTGTTGTGGTTCCGTTTTGCTAAAGTTATTAAAATAGAGTGGTTTTAGCTTTAAGTGACGCGGCTGTTATTAATACTGGCGTTAAATATAATTTAGGTCAGTAGAGCTTTGTGTGGATTGCGATGAGGCTTGTTGTTTATCCTTTTTTGGTGAAAATTCATTAGTTTGTAACTGTATTGTTTTATAAATGGATTTTGTAAAAACGCTATAGGTCGTTATGAAAAAAAATATTTATAAAGGACATAATTAAATCTGAACACGGTCAGGCGGCACTCAATCCTACGTTTCAACTTTGTATTAGCGACGAACCGAAACAGAAAAACTCCATAAAATTATTTTTTGTTCAGGACCTACATGAAACTCGACTTGACATTAATATCAAACCAATTAGGAACATCCCTATACCATTTAAATTCCGCCCCGTTATAATTAAATTAATTTCGTCCCACTTTAAAACAGAAAACAGTCGTAAACATGCAATAACTCCGGGTTTCATCTATCTCTTGATTTACGAAGCGTTTCGAAGCACGAAATATTAATTAGTAGATCCGGCCTCCACCCCGGTGGAGCCTCGATGTAATTACTTCGTCTTTTTAACGTAATTCCGGATCAAATCGGATTAAAAAGTAATTAGTTGTATTCTCCTTGGAATCAGGGCAGAGATATTGTATTAAGAATAAATGTATGGGTCATTACTGTGATATGTTAGGGTCCCTTTTTAAAATATAGGTAAGTAACAGGGAGATAAACGGAAAGCACGGAATTGATTATAACCAAACAATTTCTTAACTTATCATAAACTAGCGGACGTCACGCGGATTCACCCGCGTAGTTCATGTTCCCGTGGGAATACAGGGATAAAAAGTAGCCTATGTCACCCGGGGATAGTGTACCTTCCCAACGGTGTAAAAATTTATCAAATCGTTCCAGTACTTTTTACGTTTATTCGTTACATATAAAAACTTGTAGAGATTATAGAAATTTTAGACGTAGCTTGAAAAATTGCCCACTAATTAAGCCTTACCATTTACAAATTGCAGTCATAAATAATTGGAAACTAAAACGATCGAACCACAACCATTCGATGCAGGGATTAATTAACATGAAATCAAATAAGATAGCCCGGGGTTGAAACACAGTCGTTTCACCCCAACCCCTGCGCCCTGGGAGGGGGGGGACGGGGGTTGTGTGTGCGATATCAAATGTAAATTGGACCAATATTCTGAGTTAAATACACTAATATGTGCAATGCGGGTTTTGAAATGTATTTCCATGTGGATATGCCTCGACTTCAGTAGGTCTTTAATGCCAGGAGGATTTCGGTTATGTACCAATCATATTACATTTGTGAATGAGTTTACTCTGTTATGAAAACAGAAAAGGGGGGAACTAATTAGGGTTGGACACATTATTTTTAACCTCTGACGAAAACAAAGGGCCATTATACCTAAGTTTTGTTCAAAAGTTACCCGTTTATTTTTAGCCACCTGCTTGTTTTACTTTATTCAAAGTTTGAGTTTTCTGAGTAACATTGTAATAAAAAGCTACACGCACTCAGAGAGCTTTAATGATTACTTAGGCCATCACTTAGTTAAGGTTTTGACAGTTTTGTCATACAAAAGTATGTCAAATCTTTAGTTAGTGACGGCTTAAGTAATCATTAAATATCTCCGAGTACAAAAAAAAAATAGGTAAGTAATAGTTGTCAGTATAAAAATATAAATAACGACTAGAAAACTACAAATGCAACTCTGCTGGATACGGCAACTGCAGCTAATGAAAAAGCCATTTGTGAGCGCACTCTACCATAATAAATGGAACACTGTCACTACTTTATGGGAAAGGAAATGCATTTAGCAAGCAAAGTTGCTTACTTTACTTGCTTGTTTGTAGAGGGGAGTTTCTTGCATGGATGTGTTCTTTGTGTAAATGTTGGCTTGCTTATTGTAGCTGTCAACATCTATCAGGGCGGGTTGTATAGCAATAATTTTTGAATGTTTTGTAAATAATACTAATAATCGTATTGCACACTCAAAAATACGTACAAATTGCTATAATATAGCTTAAGTACCATTGTAACCCAATTCTGAAAGCGGGTTTTCTTATAGCAAACTTGATATCAATTCCGAGATTTGAGAAAATGATCCTAGTTTTGTCATTCGTACACCCATTGGTTACAACAGTATATCCTTTTCTAATAGGATACCTGGATTTATGAACCAAGTCAGAAGTCTAACTGCTCTTTGTTTATTTTTTAAAATATTTCCATTTGTGAAAAAAAAAAACATTAATTTTGTGGAGGTCGGTTCCGATGTAGACAAACTTTTTTATTTTCGAAAATTCAATAAACTCAATTTCCATGCATACAACCCTTTTTTGTAATTAAACCAAGGGGTGCAAAATTGAATTTGAAACCGTGCTATAAAATATAACGACCGTACATACCGACTTATTACACGACTGCCCCAAAAAAAAGAGTTAATTTTCATGTACAAATGTGTTTTAAGTAATTAATTTATGTACAATCACGAGCAGCAATAAGCATACAAGTGCAACTTTTAAAAGTAATATTTTTTTAATTCTACTGTTTCATTATAATTTGAAAGAAAGAAAAAGTATTTATTGGTCTCACACAGGACAAGAAATCAATAATAAAAAATTAACAAAAAAAAAACAGAGGAACACTTAAAAAATAAATAGTATTAAAAATAAGTCCCGTACGAGGCCAAAAGGCCACTATCAATCTCAATCTAATTTCATGTTGTTAAGAACTTATCATATTTTGGGACTCATACTGTTATTGGTATTGCACATACTGTTACTATAGTAATTAACTCAAAGCGGCAATCATTACCGTAACACAGGCATTGTATGCCTGAATATTTCGGGCACAAGTCTCTCACTAATGTTATCCTGTGTTTTAGATTAAATAATTACTGTTCACTGTAACGTTTGTGATGAGAAAATAAACATATTATAATAGTTATTCCACGGCAGAATGGCTCTTGAATTTCAATCTTGCTTAGTTAGTACTAGTGACTGTACCTACGTGTTCTATGTGTATACCTACTTTATAACGGTATGTGTGTGTGTGTGTGTGGTCAGATTGTTAATTGCTTGCAGCGTTTAATTAACTAATCATAACATTCGAAGTAAACGTTCTCAATGATTGAACGCGTGCTGTTAATTGCCTTGCAAATAAACTTTCAAGTAATTTTAACTGAAATATGTAGTTTAGAAAGTTCTTCAAGAATTTCAATAAGTACTTGGAATATAATTAACGTAAAGCTTAAGTCATTTACACAGAACTTAATTTGTTACCAACTATAAAGTTATTCCGATTTCATTAGTAAATAAGTTTTCTTTTCATTAGTACCAGAGGGAGAGTTTAAACCTGATACCCTCTTTATAAAGGCTCTATCCCATTCAAGAACAATACACTAATGCCTGCAACAGTAATAGACACCTTTTTTTTTTTGGCGGTTGGAAAATCATCAAATAACCCCTCCCGCTCTTGGGCAGAGCGAAAGGGAGTGTCAGACTTGTACTGACTAAAAACCACCCATGTTCCTTCTTAGCCCTTCATGTCGAGGCCGCGGTTTCTCTTGGGAACAACCCGCAGCCCCGACGGGAGCATTCTTGACCCCTTCACCCCCTTTACGACCCTACGGTCGAACGGGTAGTGACAGCAACTGAATCCCTTTCTAAACACCTGTCATTCACCTTCATTTCTTTTTGGCCCATTTTCTTATTAGCCCGTGAGGCTATACGAGTACCTTGAGCAAAGGGATTATGTTGGCACGGAGATTAAGGTAAAGGTGTTGAGGCTTAGGCTGTAGACAGTTCACGTCAACAGCGGATTTTGTTTCGTCTGTGTAGTCTTCTAAAAAAACGATAGATGGACTGTGTAGAGGATGGATGGATAAGAAAGGAGGTGTCTGACGAGATGACGAGATAGAGAGGTATGGAAGAAGAAGACATGCTGCACCGACCGCAAATGAATTGGGATAAGGGCAAGAGAATGATGATATGCAATCTTCTATAGCTGATCTTTCTCAAGTTGTGCTGCTTTTTCTATAGTCTTAACATGACGTCTTTTTAAACAATGACTTGGTAATTTTAAATTTCAATCGGTATACACATAGGGACTTTTCGTAACATTATTAAATCATTTACTACCGTACTCAGAGAGCTTTAATGATTACTTAGGCCATCACTTAGTAAAGGTTTTGACAGTTTTGTTATACAAAATAATGTCAAATCTTTACTAAGTGACGGCTTAAGTTATCATTAAATATCTCTGAGTACCGCAGTAAGACTTGCTAATTAATTTAATCATCTGTTAAAATAATCTGCAACTTATGCTCAGCTATTTTTAAACTACGCTAAGAATTCTAGTTGGGCACAAACTAGGGGCGCTCAAAATGCCCGCGTCCTAACTTGGGTATAATATTCAGTTCGCCTTGTCAGATATAGAAACATACGGGGGATGGACGGACCCGCGAGGACAACAGGAGTATTTCTTACAGGAGCAAGGAATAAACGCATTTAAACCAAAGTCAAACATTTTTTTAGTAATACATAGGAGGTTTTTTGCTTACATTAACCGGTCGTATAAGTTTTAAAACCCGTGTTTAGTGACACTGCTTCAAATCATATCGCTAAAATGCCGATTCAATAATCGTGATTTTATTTCGTGGACTTTTAGAAGTCACAATTAATTATATCTGATAGATCAATCCCAATACATTGGTTGTCCCGCTCCTGCTGCAACCCCAAATGTTTCCACTTAAAGGTGGACTTTTTAACGAGCTTATCAAATATTAACGCGCGCTCAGCGCAACAGAATAACCTACAGCATCTGGGTACCACGCGCTACACAAATATGGAGCAATGCTAACATAATGCTAGCTAAGCTGAACGTTACACAAATGACAGCTCAGGATAACGTTTCAAGAGTGACACTACTTTGGGGACGGGTTATGTCGTTAGTGTAGCCGGTTGTCTACGGGTTTTAAGTTGTCTCGTTGATACTAAAAAGTTAAAAATACTATAATGCCATGCCATGCCATGCCATGCCATGCTATTTACCTGATATTGAAGTGAATTTATTTTTACTGCCTTAAATAATTGGTCATTTTTTGGGATATGTTTTTGATGTAACAGTAGGTACTACTTACTGTATAAAATGACTATAAAACATGATATATTTAGATTATAGATTTAGATAATTTATTATAAATTCTAGGTAACTTTGATGAGTTCAAAACACCGTATAGTTACAACGCCGAAGTTAACTAATTTAATTTTTACCTAAATTTATGTCATTTCTGTATGAAAAACAAAATGGCGAACTCTCTAAATATGAACGTGAGCGACAAAGTTTACAAAACGACGTAAACTTTCCAAATTCAAAATCCCTCTTGAAATTGGAACGCGGCGAAATGTTTATCGTCACTTCAGTACGATCCGATACGTTGGGAGGTAATCTGCAAGCGTTCCAGCGAATATTCTGAAAACTTTGAGAAATTGCCAGCCCCAGCCAGATTCCCGCCAGGTTGCGAACTGGCATCAATTGGCTGCAGCTTCACCTTGCTGTCAGGTAATGCGCTATTTGTTTGCCATTTGACAGTGATAAATCTTTCCAGAAAACCTTTCTAGAAAAATTTAAAATTTATTCCTGAAGGCGAACATTTTAAATGGAACATTTCAATTACTGGAGCTATTTGCTTAGTCCAAGTAGAATGGCAAACTAGGGGATTCTGTCTTCGAAGTAATAAAATCTAGTCGATTGCTTCTCAGATGAATTGCTTTGTAATAGAGAGCCTAGGGATCGATACTGTAGGAGATAGGCACTTTGTAATTGTGTCATTGGTTCCACAAACATGAACTGTATATAGATTCCTAACGATAGTAATAAATCACCGGGTAACTGTTCCTACTGGAATAATTAAACTATTTTAATCCTGACATGCTTTAGTTTTACTTGACTTTGCATAAGCGATAGCAGAAAATATTGTAAGGGAAGCTATGAATAAATTACTTTAACGAGTTTTTGTATAACCGATACCATTGCATACGAGGTAGTCTAGATTGTATCTTATGAAAGCGATCAGGTGAATCACATGAACTGTAAAAAAAAATATACCGTATAGTTTATTCAGGCTCATTCTGCCCCTGTTGAGTAAAGGCCTTTGTGTTCTATGCTCCCCTGGTCTAAGCGAGTCCTATTCAGGTCCTACAATCTTCACAAATTCATAAATAACTTAATAAATTGTGCAGAAACAACAATAGCACTAAATGGCAATATCCTTCACACATTTCATTTACAACTTCTGGCAGCAGCACGAAAAATCACAAAATTATTCCGCCAGAGTGCCATACATTAATCTGGCATGCCGGATTTAATAACAAGTATTGTGCTGATAGGTCTGGCACCAGTGCCACCAGCTGCCAACTGTGCCATGTGCCACAGGGATGTCAGTCTCGCGGGAAATTGACGTCGATACTGTGTCATTTAAAGCTTGAAACTGTTGACGTAAGATAGAACGCGGCGTTGAGTATAACAAGTTTTTGTGTTATTTCAGGATAGATTTCATGTTTGTTTTGTTTTAGAGTTGATATTTTAAGGAGGTGTATCTTACATGACTCACTGCCGCACTCAGAGCTGTTTATAATTGTTACTTAAGCCGTCACTTAGTAAAGATTAGACAGCAAGTCACAAACTAAATTTTCCTCGTCTTGGGTACTCAGAGACGTTTAATGATTACTTAGTAAAGGTTTTGTATGTCAAACTTTAATCATCGATCGTAAGATAATTTTGTTATTTCTTAATCAGCATCATCATCGTGAAACACTGCACAAGTGATGACAAATAAATGTATCTATCTAAGCTGGATTCTAAGCTTACGTACAAGGAAACACTGTCTAGCTTTGGACAAATATTTAAAGAGATGTGTTATTTTTACCTACGATTCTATCAGTCTATCTTTGGATCATAATACGAATGATTTGTTTTTTATTGTTATAGGTAAGAACAAACGAGTCCAACTTTACAGTAGTTTTTGCGTAAAGGAGTAACAAACATCCATCCATCCATACATCCTCACAAACTTTCGCCTTTATAGGATTAGTGTAATTTAAGTAGGACTTAAAACAATTAACTTTGCGAAGAACAAATAGTTAACCACACCACACTTTATCTTTAAACCAACGTTAATGTTTTAAAGACACTGTTTAATACAAGTTTAGTATACAAAAAACCGGCCAAGAGCGTGTCGGGCCACGCTCAGTGTAGGGTTCCGTAGTTTCCCGTCCGTCACAATAAGTGTTCCCACTTATGAGTTTAAAGGTGGGTATCCATACTATCCATTATGTTCGCGATCCAGCAGCGCTCCGCGCTCCTACGATGTTAAAAAAAAAATACGGGCAAATGAAACTTGACCTCTGGATTGTATAGGCGCTCATACGATTCAGGGACCAAATTATATTGGTTAACTGCAGTTTCCATCTGTTGTTTCCATCCAAGTTCAAAATAATTTTCCTAGAAAGTCCTTATAAAGTTCTACTTTTCAGATTTTTTTCGTATTTTCTAAACTTATGGTTCAAAAGTTAAAAATGAATAGGGGTTTACTAAAATCATTTTTTGATAATGTCAATAATTTCGGAAATAATCGCTCCAAAAGTAAAAAACAAAGCGTCCCCCCGCTTTGTTTTTTACTTTTGGAGCGATTATTTCCGAAATTATTGACATTATCAAAAAATGATTTTAGTAAACCCCTATTCATTTTTAAATACCTTTCCAACAATATATCACACATTAGGGTTAAAATTAAAAAAAAAAACACTTCCCACTTTACATATAGGGGGGCTACCCTAATAAAACATTTTTTTCCAATTTTTATTTTAGCACTTTGTCGGCGTGATTGATACACATATTGGTCCCAAATTTCAGCTTTCTAGTGCTAACGGTCACAGAGATTAAGCGAGGACGGACAGACGGACAGACAGACAGACAGACAGACATGGCGAAACTATAAGGGTTCCTAGTTGACTACGGAACCCTAAAAACGTACATCGCGACTTGTGCGAGGTTAGAATTGTACATACACCATCGCTTTTGTGATGTTATCAGTACAGCTATTCTTCCTACGATGAAATGCAAAGAACTTGTAGAAAACAAACAACACAACACATCTAATTTTGCAAATAACCTGCATACATATTTTACCTCTATACCCAAAAATAAACTCGGCGTACATTAACAAACTTTCCAAACGAGTCCCTAACTTCTAAAGCCACTAAATATTAAATAAACAGATAATGTATTTGTGCTTTTATATACACTTAAAAGTCAAAGTTAGACAACCCTGATATATATTGAAAGGGGTGGTAAGTGGAGGTTGCCGAGAGACGCGACCTCTGTTAATGTAACCCTTTTTACTTAATAGTTTGTACTATGGTTTTGTTTAATAGTATGAAGATTAAATATTCAACGTTTGAAGATATTTATGTTTTAATTGATAAGGGTAACACCCTTTTTTTTTTGGCGGGTGGAAAATCATCGAATATCCCGCTCTTGGGCAGAGTGAAAGGGAGTGTCAGACTTCTACTGACTAAAAACCACCCATGTTCCTTCTTAGCCCTTCATGTCGAGGCCGCGGTGTCTCTTGCGAACAACCCGCAGCTCCGACGGGAAGGGCAACACCCTTGGATATTGAAATAAAGTAGTGTTTAGAAAATAATCTTTTATAAACTGCAATAAAAGAGAAGTTTTGCATTTCTACTCAAAAAATATGGAAATCATCGGGGTGCTCTTCATTTTAAAATCACAACAATTCATTGCGTTATTTATTTTGTCGTGCAGATGAATTACAATTTAAGATTAGAAGTTCCCTTCAAAATTCTTTCTTCACTTTTATTAAAAGTGTCACATAATTGAGTGGAGATTCTTGTAGGGGTCATCGTTTAATCACGTGAGGCCACTTGTATACCCGCTCCCCCTTGGTAGATACGTCGTGAAGTTTTAGGTTACCATTTCTAAAAAATAGACTAAAACTAAAAATTTGTTCCTTTCACTAAAAAACTACACGTCGTCTATTTTTATGCTACAATTTTGACACTCCAAATTACTCGTTTGGGTTTTTACATGTTCGAACAATTCAATTCAATTAATGATTGTATATTTTTTATACGCAGACATTCAATTTCAAAGCACGAAAAAATACACATGGTTTTTCAGTTTCACTTTGTGTCGATGGCAATCTAAATTGATTCCCCGCCGCAACTAACATCAAAAATAACTGAAAATTCCAACTGTCCTTTTACACAACGCAAAATACACGATTTCATCAACAATACAGTACTACCATTTCGAATGTAACAAAGGGATATAATGGAACATTTGCTGCTGTATTAATACGAGGATACATATGTCAGAGAGGGGGTGGGGGGGATGGTACAGTCCATATAATTAGCAGCGTTTCCCTTTGATGTTACCGGTGTATGCAACGCTGTATGTGGACGGTTATGCAGGTATGCATGGTTGCCAATGAAATGTGACGTTGTTAATTTAAGGGTGGCTGTAGGGGTTAATCGGATCTCGCTGTAACAGGCCTTTTGTGATGCGATATTCGGGAAGTTTTTAATAACATTTTCCGATGATATTGATGCAAAATGAACGTGTATTTTTGAGAGGAATGCCTTTTGTATTTCAGTAGAATAATACTGAATGGCAACTGAATCACCGAAACTGGAAAATGCTGTAAGTTAAAAAAAAAAACTTTTGGGATTCTTTACGTATTCTGGTTTCCAAACGACATTATTTCGAATATAACCTTTATGCTTATGTAAATAATTCCGATGTCAGTATTGCATTGTTGTTGTAGCGTCAAATAAACTGAATTTGTGGGCGTCAGAGTTATTTATTACTAAACTCATCTAAAAACAAAATTACGAACGCAGTAAACAAACTCATATAGAAATCAGTTTAAATAACAAAATCCACGAAAACACATTTTCACGTTCTCCAAAAATAAAATAAAGCTCGCATAATTCAACGAGAGCTTGCTAAAATATTTCCACGAACGGACGTACCGACGGATACCGACGGATGCTCATATTATTTTACAAGCGAAATTACTCCGCTCATATTCTCGTTAGACAGACGAACCGAAATCCTTTGTGGGTGTACTGTGTACGTTCTACATGTTTCATGTTCGCCTGGTACCAAAAACTTCGCTCGCTCTTTCGGCAGCCATATTGTTTTTCCCGTGAAATTCTATTTCGCATCAAAGACTGATTTTCGGAAGACTCGATTTTTTGAAAGTTTTCTGTTGCAAGTACAATGCTGCAGGAGTTAAAGTTTCATGTAAGCCTGGTACCAAAAGGTTCGCTCGCTCTTTCGGCAGCCATACTGTTTTTCCTGTGAAATTGTATTTCGCGCCAAAGACTGATTTTTTGAAGTTTTGTGTTGCAAGAACAATTTAGCAAGTGTTTTGGGGCTTGTATTGGTCCTGCTTTTAAAGCTACGTTTACAACTTTTAGTTACTAACTGAATAGATTTTATAACATTATTTGATCTTTTTCGTGAATATTTCGCTCAATTTGTTGAACATTGATTGAGCCAGTAGAATGTTTGGAAGTAACTAATTAAACCATTCCTTTTTCTTGTCTTCCGTTTGTTGCTGTATATTTTTACTTTACCAAGTGAAGCGTTTTAATTTACATAGGACTTTTCTTTTTAAATATTTTAGCTTTATTTGTTCGCCTTATTTCTTTAACGTTTGAAACTGAAGACTGAATGAAGCGTGTTTTTTCCTAAAATATACGTAGGATAGTAATTATATTTAAATAACTCGTCGTGTAATTAAATGAGGCTCCATGTTGAAATTATTATAATAACGGATAAAATAACTTTACATTAGTTAATTATATGGCTAGTCGTCTCATCGCTTGAGGTTTAATATCATGTTTAGTAGCAGGGCTTTTAATAACATGTTTAGGGTCCTTACAGGTACTGAGAACACTTAAATTAAGTAACCATCTAAGTTCTCTCTCTTCACAACTCGTTCACTTAGCCCAGGCCCTGGGCTTAGCTTCCAAGTCAAATCTTGACTTGTCAGACCCGGCTTGTGGCTTGCATACGTTTCATTGACCTGTGCTGGGTCTCTCTCCAGTCCACCACCTCACTTCATCTACAATGGGTTCTGCCCATTTTCGCTAAGACTATTAGACCTATAATTTCCCCCAGCTGTAAATGTACTAATAACAGTATTCATCAAAACATCACCCTAACCCTTCACTACTGTTTCCACGAATCCTATAATTCAGCAGTCAACAGGTAAATCATACAGTCGTGGACCTGTTGGTAGTCATCAAGTATTAACGGGCAGTATGCGCTGTCTGTCTGTACCTATACTACAGACATGCTGTGAGGGTGGATTGGGTTGTTTGTGAGTTCAAACGGCTGTGGAAGGGTTAGATGATTGGTGGAAGGGTGGAGTGTTAAGTGTTGAGTTGGGGGAAAATGAGTTGTAATGTCTTTTGTGAATACTGGCTCAGTATGCGGTTATGTAGCGGTTAATTGAGGATGATCGCTATCACTGTTTTCATCTTCGTCACGTGTTAATTCAGCTTAAATCTGGTTCAACTAATTTGTGGACGTTATCTGGACAGTTCTATCTGTAGCTTTATTTAAATCCTGGATGATACAGGTCACAAATTTTTAGCAATTTTTCACCTATTTATCACTAGATTTTTCTCTCTATATCTAATTACATTATACCTACGTTAACTCAATTTCTCATAAAACGCCCCAGATCCACAAACATCAATTACACTTCCCAGTCGCCCCACACCAGTCAGGTCGACTCCCCGATGTCCCACTATTAGCCCCAACTTAGCAAACCTCAGCACGTTCGGTCTAGATCTCATCAAACTTTTCTGCTCTCCTTAATTAATTCTCCACAAACGGAGACAGTTTAATTTTCCCCAGACACGCAGATATTAGGTCTGTCTGTAATTGCCCCACAATTCCCGTTGCCTATGTCGGCTAATATAACCAGGGAGGTAAATTAAACGTACAGTACCTGGGGGTACACCTCATTTTAATAAGAGATTTTTTGCGTTTTCTGGGGAAAATACTTATGAAATAAATTTTATTTTAGCTTTGGGCTAGACTGCACTTGATTTTATTAAATAATTGTTGTGATTCTCACAGGCATTTTTAATTACTTTATCTTTATCATAATTTGAAAACAGAACTGGCAGCTATCTAACAGACAGAGAACATTAATATCTTCTGCATTTTCTGAAAACACAACGTAATTAAATACCTTTTCGCAGAGCAT
This sequence comes from Diarsia brunnea, assembly GCA_949774965.1. Taxonomy (NCBI): domain Eukaryota; kingdom Metazoa; phylum Arthropoda; class Insecta; order Lepidoptera; family Noctuidae; genus Diarsia; species Diarsia brunnea. Next base: position 19,436,529 of record OX459010.1, read on the forward strand.
AATTATTTCGCACCTATATCCCGAAATTAATTAAACTAGATGCGGCAAAGTTTCCGACTACGCTCTCACGCACGCACGTCTTTGTTGTACGTCCTAACTTGTTGTTGTACTACCGATGCCGCGATGTAGGGAAGTTGTGTCAGTTCCAGTCACTTCAGTTCCACGGTGAATGGAGGAACTGCTAGTTAGTTGTTAGATCAACTTTATGGCAGTTAGATATATTATAACTTACGCTTTAGAATATCTTACTTAGTTATTCTTGAAGAATTAATTACTGTGAAGGTTTGTTAACACTGGAAAATTAATTTTAACAACGGAAAAATGTGGCTCTGTTACAGTCATTTCTATTTTAAGACTTAATTAATAAAGTCTTAATAAACGTGGCATGGAGTAGACTTGTGCCGAATTAAATTGTATTCTACATAAATAAACTCACGCCCTTGGGGAAAGGTAGATACTACATAACATCTGTCACGATCTTTACATACTCCTTTCATCTCGCCAGCCTTCATCATTGTGTCATTTCTAGATCTATGACAGTCGTCAACTCTGATAACTAGGTAGTGTTACCAAGGTGAACTTATTGTGTTACCCCGTAACTGTATTATGGAGAACAGATAGGCAGTCACTCAGTGTAGAATGGAATTCAGCTGGATCCGTGTAACCTAGCAGCGAACCCCAACATTAATAGTTAGGAAAAGGTATGAGATGATGGTATAATGTACTAAAGTAAACCTTAATATGTCTGGACCTTAAAAGAGACTATCTGCCGCACTCGGAGAGCTTTAATGATTACTTAGGCCATCACTTAGTAAAGGTTTTGACAGTTTTGTCATACAAAAGTTTGTCAAATCTTTACTAAGTGATGGCCTAAGTAATCATTAAAGCTCTCTGAGTGCGGCAGTATGACCTCTGAGTTTGTTTCGGATGTTTCTTCTCGGAGTAGTCAGGTACGAAACACCGACCCCATCTAGTTTATAAAAGTGACTTGTAAAAGTGTTTGTAAAAACCAATTTGCAAAATAAACATCATTTATCATTAAAATATTTTCACGAGTTTCCTCATAGCTATAACTTACTGATAAATATAGGGCAAAAAGTCTTGTCACCAAAACTATTAGATCGGCAACGAAGGAGCGTGAAGTTGCAAACTTTGATTGTTAATATTAGCCTAAACGCGGGAACTTCAGACCGCTTGCGCCTCGTCGAACGGCCTCATTCTCACCTAGTGTTCATTAAATTGAGCTCCATTATAAACTTTGTAGTTTACTACTATTACTGGAGTGTAAACTAGGTTTTAGTTTGGTGCCTTTTTGGTAAACGGTGACGAAGTTTGATAATATAGGTTTCATAGGTAGCATAATTATCTCAAATGAATAAGGTAATTATTGTACATTTTGCCGACTGATTAAAGTACTATTAGTCCACTAGTGGTCGCAAGCGTTACTGTTGAAGAATTAGATCGAATGAGATCTACATATTACCAGGTTGATCAGTGTTTCATTTGTGGTACTTATTCTTCTTTCCCAGATAGGGAAAGTTAAGGACTAATATGTGCTTTTGAGGGGTTGTGTTCATCTAGGTATGTCAATTTTCTAAAAGCGAAAATACATTTATAACCATAATCTTAAATCGTAGAAGTTAAGGAAAATGAAATGGAATTGGTATTCAAATGCAATCGCTCCACTTGTAAGTCTGATAACATCCAAACTTGCACAAGTAACGATTCATATCGAATATTCGACAAGCTAGCTAGTAGCGAGTCAAACTTGCGGTTTGTTAGCCTCACTTGTGAGTCTAAGTGTAAGTACCCTGCAGCTGTAAGCCAAAGTCGACGCTATTGCCTCGAATACCTTTGGTTGTGACAGATACTTGTAAAGCTGGAGTTAAAATGACTGTAATGTTGATTTTAGTTTGTAAAGCAGTAAGATTATTTATTATACACGTGTATAAAAAAACCACATACAAACCTATCTACCTATTACGCCGTTAGCAACAAATGTAAATATGTTCTTAAAATCTGAGGCGCTACATCCCTCAAAAAACATAATTCAATAATTAAACACAATAATTAAACAATCAAAATAATTGCTTACACAAGTTTTAGATTTTGTATCTCTGTAGGGTATAAGATCTAAAACTTGTTTAAGCAATTATTTTGATTCCTCCCCCCATGTAAATCTCCAGTCCTATTTTTCCTCTTAGTAACCTAACCAATATTCCCTCCACCATTCGCATATTTCACGCGACAAACTTCTACTCAACTTCAAAACTGTTTGATAAATCACACAGTTTTCAATGCAGGCTTGCGCTCGCGCACAACTTACAATAACTTTGTAACTTTAAGCAGAGCTTATGTATTTAAAGCGTCGTCTACATGGCATGATATTGTCGTTGCTCCAACTTTTAGTATTGTACTCCAGGTTTTATCGGTCGAGAATCGAATCGAGTTGAATTCGTTTTCGATTTGAAGTTGGTTGGTTTGATCTGAGCTCAGATTGTGTTTCAATTGTAACTTCTTTGAATTATTTAATCTTGTTATAAATCGGGGACATTTGGTTGTGTGAGTAAAACATTTTCTTTACCTTTGAGCCAAAGTGGGGGAAACATATTTGAAAGAAACCTTAACCCGAGGGCCACGAAATGCGACGCTCCAAGCGAATTCGCCTTGTGCTGCAAGCGTGAGCGTCGATAGATACCGCGGCCTCGACATGAAGGGCTAAGAAGGAACATGGGTGGTTTTTAGTCAGTAGAAGTCTGACACTCCCTTTCGCTCTGCTCAAGAGCCGGAGGGGTTATTTGATGATTTTCCACCGCCAAAAAAAAAAGAAAGGCTAATTCGCTTGGAGCGTTATTTTCGTGGTCGAGACATAAGCGTTTTGGTTAATGGTTACATTAATGGCCATTTATGGTTTGCCAGTATCTATAGTAGGTGAATATAGTATTTGCAGATAGGTAGGTATTTCTATAGTTGATTTAATGTCAATACATATCTACTACGTTTCTAATCTGAGATGATTGAATTCCGAGCCTCTGATTGCTGTTTGATCAAAGCTTAAGTAGTTAATTAATACTCTGGGGTATTATCACAATAACATCACGCTCCTGTTACATTTAAGGGTTAGGCAGAGGTGTACATCCACATATCGCAGTTACTGAAGTCCCACGTAAAGGCTGCTACACACGTTATGATAAATCGTTACGATTGGATGGAACAGTTTAAACTACATGGTGTTTATAAGAAAAACTGTACAGTTTTTCTTATAAACTCATTTAGGTTTATCGTCCAATCGTAACGATTTTTCGTAACGTGTTTAGGTGCGATAAAAATTAATAGTTCCTGTTGGAAAACTCATTGACACTGCCTCACCTGGGAGTTGAACTCGCTACGACTATAATATCAACCTGTTTTGATTGACTATTGAACATCGACAGTTCAATGAACAGTCAAAGACGAAATAAACATAATATAGGATTTAAAACCCTTTTTGAAAATGTAGTGCAAACGAATGCATTCGCCTATTGGGTAGTTTAAATAAGCAACACAACTTTACAGCAGCAAATATGTCACCCCAGATTATAAGAAACCTCAATAAAAGTGTCTCCTCCCACTCTAACGGGACAAAAGAAAATTCTCCAATTGATCACTGAATTGCAATGATATAGGATGGGGGCGATAAAGGTAGAGAATACGTTTCGGTTATAAATAGGGGATTTCATTATTGAGGATAAAGGGGACTCGTGGTTGAATGGGATAGGCTCAGGTTAATAAAGAAATCTTTAGAGTGTAGCAGACAGATATTACAGACAAAAGAGATTCGTTGGTGCTTGTACTAATGAATATCATTGTATCACAGACACCAGCGCCTTCCAAAATAGGTTACATAAAACACAATCAAACGTGTTACAAAGTGAACTCGAGAAGAATATTTCTAATAAACTAAACAGTAAAAGAAATTTAAAAATAATAAAAACAAAAAAACAAGTTGTACTATAAACTAACTACTTAAAAACTAAAGTTAAACATTTAAATTAAATTAAGCCACTTATATGTATACTATGAGGAACATTAGTGCATGTGCTTTCTTGCGAGAACAGGTGAGTGATTCTGGATATGTGAGTGTATGAGTGAGTGTATTTGTAGTGTGATTGTATGTGTAGTGTGAGTGTATGGTGCGTCTATTTTATAAATAAATCTATTGGATTGCTTTGAGAAGATCTTCAGTCTCCCGGTAATTTAAACTTAATAAGAGCGTTTGTAATTCTTGTTTGCACTTATTTTTTGTTAGATTATGTATATTATATTTTATTTTGTTAATACGGTGGTAGAGACGAGAACTATTTATATAAAAAGTTGTACTGGGGAGAGCAGTTCTATGCGACTGAATATCGCACACTATATCCTTCCTGCGCTTGTTGTGCGGCTTGTATGGGATTGAAGCATGCTTACGCAGAACGGTCTGAAGCACGTATTACCTTAATTTAGAGCATTCAAAGATTCAATTTTAAAAAACGCAGTTAATAAAGCACATTTAGAGAGTTTTAACTAATACATTAATTACACATTCTTAATTGGTTGATTCCGCATGCGTAGAATTTAACGAAGGTTGTAAGTTTCGCGTCTGGAAACTAGAAATCTTAAATAAACTTTCAGTCATGTCAGGGTAAAGCTCGGTAATAAATAAAACGACACTGTAACCTTCTTTTATAAAAAGATTTTATGTTTTTATATCTTGAATGACGTGACGACAGGACTTAGAAATGATGGAACAAGGAAATTGGAGGATTTGAGTTATAATGTACTTCCGATACACTTTTAGATGTTTACAAAACACAGGAGCGTTCTGAATAATTCAGTCGGTACAGGAAATTAATTCCTTGTAAAGTTTATCTTTGCTCTTAAAAGAATACTTCGACATGTTTTTTTGTTAGCAAAGTATGTTTCTTTTATGTTTGTTGCCATATAAAAATCTCATGTAAGTATTTCTTTTTGGGTTAATAACAACGGTTGTTGTCTTAAACTCCACAGAATGATCTCGACATTTACAGGATTTCACTTAGATCCTTACTAAGAGTAAAATAGCAAATTTATAAGTAAATTGATGCTACATGAAGATTTCTTAAAGTTACTAGCTGTTCATCTAAGAACCAAAGCACCTTAAGCTTAACTTTATCACCTCGAGTACCCGAAACTACGTTTTCCACCACCAATATTTCTTTCCGTGACATTTCGCATTGCGGGCTAAGTCGACCCCTAATTCGCGCCCGATTTCACTATCAGAAAACACACGGGCGCAACTTACCGGTGAGAACGTGGCGTTTATATCAACTGTCATTTATCAAGTACAATGCTACAGAGTTATTTTGACATTGACATTGACAGAGGGAGTTGTTGGCAAACAGTTGTGAAAAAAATAGTTTCTTCCCGAAAAGTCACTTGCATTAAAGCGATGGGAGCGTTGGATGGCGGCGTCCAACCTTATTTTGGCTACATACAAAATTATATTATCCTTAGGCACAGCAATTTAATTTAACTTTTCATAAAAGAAAAAGTGGGATTTATTCCTCTTGATAAAACCCATCAGATATTCTTAACTCAGTTTTGGTTGAACACGAAAACCTCTGATTTATGTCCCCACCGGTGCTGTAATACGCTATTTATGTCACTAGTGGCGGAATATTTCACTCTTATAGATGTGTTATCAGCTTCCACAGAATAGCTTTGAATGTAAAGTGAACTGTATGTAAAGTGCGCTCGTTTATTACGAAAAAGGTTCAAGTATTTGTGAGAAATGTGATGTTTTTCTCGTTAGTTGTAATATCTAGTCGCATGTGGTCAATTTATAGCTCAGTTGTGTTCGGTAAAGATAATCTTGTATTTTAATATCAATATCTTATCCTTATCCCCGGAGTAGCTTTGCCACAACTTTATTTTATTGCCGTATTAAACTCTGTAAATAAGAAAGACACACTTGACATTTACGGCAAAAATAAACCTTCGCAATAGTATAGAACAAACTATCAACTCCATCTGAGTGTCATTATTAACACCTTTAAAATCGCATCCATAAATAAACCTCTAAACAATTAAGAGCTCCCGTGTTTCCTCTCAATTCACCCCAGCCACACTTTAACTGGTCATTATCAAACAATATCCTGTATCCGCTGCAATTAATGGCAGCTCCCAAACGAGCCCTATTACCTGGTCTAGGCAGACAAACGAGCTAGGTAACACCCGTTTTGTCCAAATGCTTCGCTAAAGTACCTCTATTAATTTCCCTAGTTTTGAAAACATAGGGGTCGCGGTGGAGGCGGGAACGTGGCGGTTTTTAGGGGAAAATTTTATGGTATACATTCTGCTGGATAATGAGAGATATATAATATGATTGAAGACTTAATTATAGTTGTTATTTTAATAATAAACATCGTTGTTTCTTTGAGTTGGTTATAGTTGTAGGTTTAGTTATGCGCTAAACAGCATGAAAAAATAAAGATATTTAGTTTGTAATATTGCATCGTAACATCTATAGATTTATACCACATTATAAAAAAAAACAAATTAAGTGGAGAATTAACATCCACCTTCTAAACGTTAAAATCACATAAAATCTAGCCCTTCAACAAGTGTATCGTCAAAATATTCAATAAAGCTATTCAGATTCTCAGTTCCAAGCTCCTTACCGATTGAATTTCCAACCTCCCCGTGCCCGCACAAACCGCTCCCTCGTGTACTCCCCGTATGCACTGGAGATGCAATTTATTAACCCTCAAGTGGCGCTCGTTATACGCGGTCCGACGCGACCTTAGCCGGCCAGCCATTACTCTAGCCTCTCTGGCTATTATTTAGCCACTATGGCTATTATTTTAGCCACTATGGCTATTATTTTAGCCACTATGGCTATTATTTCAGCTGGGCTGGCCGCGACTGTGTAACTTGGCTGATTGTCTGCTCTTGAGGTGGATCAAGTGGCTTTGAGATTTGGCAACTGTGGCTTTTGAGGTTACTGGTCTCTTGACCTACATTGTAATGGTGTTTTGATTAAAGATGGGGCAGTTTGCGGACTGGTAGCGGACAAATACTTTTGGTACCTGTTCTGTGTCCGGAGTAACACTCACAAATTGTCCGTACTAGCTTGAATCTTGATCAATCTTTTCTGTTACAAAATCACTGATAATAATACCAGTACCTAAAAAAAATGTCATCTGTGAACATAAATATAAATCACAACTTGCTTTCTGCAAAACTAAGTTCATTGTTAGTTTAACACGGGCCAGCAATCTACTTAAAAAGTACAGCGGTTAAAACAAAGGGTTTCTAAAAATAGTAACAGCTTACCGTTGCCCCTATACCACCGTTTGCTTTTAAACCAAACTTGTCCAAACCTTATCTCCCGGCAAAGGCTGGCGTATCAACAAACGTGTACGTTTGGTTGAGTAAAGCCGCGACAACACTGGGACTGGGGCAGTGTAGTCCGGGGCACAATGTTGTCGCACAATTTGTACAACAATACGCCCGCACCGCGCAGGTGACGCGAGAAACAATGCGATTGTGCTTCCGTCGTGGAACACGCAGGTTACGAGCATAAGCGATAGCGGGAAAGGAACTTGAACTGTAGGCTAGGTTTTTGCGCGGCAGTGGGACGGTACTATCTTGTCAGATTTTAGATAGAATGTTACGTGAATGCCTAGGTAGATATTGATTTGGATGACTAGTTCGCTCACTGACTTTCGGTGTATAAAGTCCTCCACATGACGTATTTCGGTTACAAACCAGAATTGATCTGCTAAATTGCAACTGGCGCCATATCAACTTCTAAGCTAAATATAGCGAGTTTGAACTTTACCTGTTTGCGACCTTATTTAAAAAGATGTTTTGTTAAGAATTCGCTTTTAACTTACATCGCATTGTTTTGTGGTGGGGGGTAAGTTTTGTCCCGAGTGTTTTGTAGTAGATAATGCAGGCGCGGCTTAATCTGTGACCTAATTCAGAAAAATATGTTCATACTCAAACTGTTTGCTACTGAATGAGCGTTTTTGTTTCGGCTTATTATACACGTGCTTGGATGGTGCTTCACTTTTAGCTCTCAATGACATTGACACAAAAAATATTTTAACTTAGTGTTGTTTCATATTTTATAGAGGATGTGACTAAATAATAAATGCCGCATGACTCAATAGTCTAGGTTAAGCAACGCTTGCAGTTTGGGATGGGGGGGGGGGGGTGGCGGCATTTGTACATCTTTGCCAGGGGTAGCAAGCCCGAAAGTCTGACAAACAATCTTACTCGAGCCTTAATCGGGGTATCGTGTTACCTAGTAACGTATGGTGATGTAGGGAGAAGACTCGGCAGATGATAATGTTTCCGATTTGGACATTAAGTTTTATAGATTCTCCGAGACCCTATTGTTACACAAAGAAAGAGAAAACTTTATCAGTGTTTTTAAAGACCTAAATCTTGAAACTCAAACTAATTTCAAAGCCGTAAAAGGCGTAATCCAATAGTCTGAAACACTTCAACTTGTAACTTGGTAACGCACGCAATGGCAAGACATTCCGGCTAATGGCGGACATTAGGAGCTTCCACTCGACTTATTGCTTCTACTTGAGGAGTGTCGGCCGGTTTAACGCAGTTGTACAAGGTACAAAGTAATGGCAAAAAGGCGGGTAGTTAAAAAAGGCTGTTGTCAATAATGACCCATAATTATTTGCTTAACCCACCGCTAGTTGAGTTTGCCGTCTTATCAGCGAATTTATCTTTTATTTTGACACATTTATATTATGTCATTCTATTGTACAATATGAGTTGGACTATCTAAACCAATGACCAGCGTCCCATATTAGCCCTCAATCGAGAGAACTGGAAGTCATGGAGAAAAGTTTTTGCCCAGCAGTGGGTTGGTAGAGGCTAACCAAACGTAACACACTGGACATATTCTCACTTGATTAGTCATTTTGCGGCGTTTCTCTACAATTAAAACATGGTTGTCAGTTCCTTATTCCTCGCTAGAGATGCCTGCTTAGTCCCTATGGCTACACGGCACGACGGCACGGTTGGCGCAGTGGCTGAGCGATTGGACTGCTGCGCTGCGTGTCGCGGGTTCGATCCCCGCACGGAATAAATATGTGTATGGCCTACAGATAGTTGTTTCGGGTCTGGGTGTGTTTGTGTATGTGACTTTAAATGTTTGTAAACGCACCCACGATACAGGAGAAATTCCTAGTTTGGGGCAACGTTTTTAAAAAAATGAGGAATGAATGATGAGGGCTACAAAACCGCCCCAACTTTATTCTTCCACCAGCTGTGTGCTAAATTTGAAAAATATTCATCAATTATGTCGCAAAATACACAGATCCGCCAGCAAAACATAATAATTACGACGTCAGTCCCTCCTCATCTCCATACTGTAATGGTTGTAACAAAAACCAGCTGCTAACAACATTTTTATGTTCTTTACAAACAACGGTGTTCTTTTACAGCCGCTTTTTATTCACTATCGGCTCTAGACCTGGTTTTGTTTAAGGAAAAACGGGATTAGGCCCAGCCTGCCGTGGTACAGGATAGCTGGTACATGACCTAGATTGGAGTCTTTTGTTTTAAGCTTTGAATGGAACTTGTTTATTCATTTGTGGTATCTAGAACAAGATAGTTGGAATTAAGATAGTGCGAGACTTTGTGGAAATTGTTTTTATTATTTTCTGTAGGCATTGTAGGTTAGCTACAATAATAAATATAGTTACGATGAAAATAGAAAACGCCTTGACAAAATAAATGTCTTTCTGTGTTCTACATTTTTTTTTAAACGAGGCTGAGTAACTTACATTTAGTACCAAGTTCTTTGCATTAAGTATCATGAAATAACAATGTTGTTCATAATTTGTTTCTAAAAATAATAGCTGGAACTTAGCGTTGATCGTAACAAGATAATGAAATCTGAAAAAAGTAAGCACTAAGTTCTTAAGTTACTTCAAAAACTAAACTAATTAATGTAAAGAAAAACTCTGTTATAAAGGTATCGAGAAGTTTTCAATGTACTACTTATGTACTCGTAGTTGTACCTCTTTTCCAGGAAAAGATATTAGTATTCATCACCTAAAAGTTTTTTCATAAAACTCTTCGGATAAAAAAGCGAGAGAGCCACCAAAGTATAAAATTGGAACTTAATTAAAGCTTCCAAGTTTTATTAAAAAGTCTCTTAAGGAAGGGTATCATGAATATTAAATTATTTGGCAAATCTTTAAGAAGAGTATCAGGCATTTAAGATAATTAAATATAAGTGTATTACCTGTATTTTTCTGTTATTATATCAAGGTTCAGTGGTAGTGGTCGTGGGTTCGATTTCTAGGTCGGGCAAAGTGTTATAAATTGAGTTATTACCCGACTATGGCGAAACCCAAAAGGACGGTTATGTGTTTGTTTGTTTTTCTTTAGAAGCTAGGAGTCAGGGGTTGTGCCCGGTTTTTTTGTGGATTTACTAAAGATACACTTCTGCTTAGTCTCTCGGGGAATTTAGGCGTTATGTTTTATAATAGGCACCGAGTTAATAGTGGCTATGAATAACACTAACGCAGCGTAGGATCGTAGGCCCTTAAGTGATGCTCCTCTTGGGACGAGAAAGATTTAAGTATGATGTTATTTATTAGCTGTTGTATTACACTTTTAGGAGTTCTAGATTCAAGGTCAGCACTAAAAGTTAACTAGATTTTGTTATTTATTCAACGAAAGTAGTTTAGGTTTTAATAATAATCATTTTGAGTTAGTACTAATCGTTTTGTTTACCAAAAAATATAAGAAAATCGCATAATTTCTTCTTGTAGAAGCTATTTTATATGACTAAAAGTTTATTTTCATACGTAGTTACATAACCTTACGCCTTTTCCCATGAGGTTTACAGAAACGACAGAACGTCGCGTCGCTGCCATCTTTACACTTACTCCGTATGCTTCGTTCACGTTCACACATCAGCCTGGTGATGATACAGGCGCCCGCGCCGGTTGTGAGTTCTACGTACCGCCCTATGTTCTACAAGGACCTCACCCTCCCAGCATTTCTTTAATCCATCCTCTCACCATGACCAAATTATCTAAGCACAACCTTTAACAATTTGCTTCACTACATCTTGTTCATTAAAAGTTCCTCAGATTCATCAGTTTTTATGTGCTATCGGTCAGTAAAAGACCCATTCGAGAAAACTTTTCTCTTTATGCTATCAATTCCTTTACCGATAACAACATCAGATAACATTAAAGTCAGCCATCTTCCCTCCGTTATATTTACCAGCATAATTAGTTCCGCTCAGAATCTCCCGGACTACCACAAAGTTTGCCATGTCCTCGCTGTGAATCCTGTTAAGACTGTAAGTTGTATTAAAGTTGAAATAATTTGTTTGAAGAATGTTTGTAAGATGGACTATAAATATAAATTATCCGGGTTACAGGTCGAAACAAACAGACAGATTTTAAATTGGAAGTTTGTTAAAATATTGAAACTTTTGTGTATTATCGAAGTAAAATATTAACTATATATGTGCTTTGCAAGACCTTTTTTTAAAATGGGACAAGCCCGCCACACTATTCTCAAACCACTGTAACTCCTGTAAGCCAGAATCAACAGTGGCGACAAAAAAAGCGCCGAGACAATGAAGCCCGACGAAGTCCCAGAGAAACGATTTAACTGTCTTGGATCCCGCAACGAAATTAATCAGTAAATAATAGCGGAGGAGTAGCTTTGCAAGACCTGTTAAAACAATACCTAGGATAATTTCGACTAACAAACCAACGTATAAATAGAAGCATGTTTACATATAATTTAGAGATATACAAACCCGCATTCATTAATCTTGATACAAGGTCCGTTTTAGCGCCGACACCGACGGACTAAACTTTTGGGTTCAACACGATACATCACCACTTATTAATAATTCATGGACTTTAAAGGCATGTAAGTTTATGCCTGGTTATATAGCCACTGCATAGGTAGACGAGGTTTTACATAAATAATACCAGCCTGTAGCTGACCCCGCTGCGGGGTTAAAGCTTCATCTTTTTCTCACAGCGCAAGGCACGACTCTTTTACGCGCAACATTAAATAAATATGACACATGTCCATTAAACTGTCCGAGGATATTTCACCATAAATATATTTTATCGCTGGCGTTATTACGAATATTAAAAGCTGGTATAAAAGAGAGTTGAGAGTTTAAAATTAACTGTTTCACTAACAACTTTATGGTAGTTTGTTTTATACCCATCGAATGAGGGCTTTCCAGAAACTCCCAACTTTAGTTCTCGAAAAATAACTTCAGGAATATTTGAATAACCAATTTGGTCTAATATAAATCGTGTTCAATTTAAAACGATCTAATTCCGTTTTTTCTTTGTTTTCAGGTAAATACATTGTCAGCTGAGGTTGGTCTGTGCCCGCACGTAGCACGTACCGGTCGTTCCCAACTAAGGCCCAAATGATGTTCCAAGTAATTGCAACTTTTATACGTCGTAAACCTCGGATTAGGTTCGGCGGCGGAATCTCTAAGCTAGATTTTGATGGCCAAATAAGTTCGCCAAACTCCCACCAACTTCAAAACTCCTATAAATAGGTGTCGAAAGGTATTTGTGAAAAGTAATTTGTGGGGTCCTTAGATAAAACCTTTGTTTCGGGACTTTTAGGCCTCCGGGGCCGTTTGTCTTCGACGTCGTAGCGATACCTCACTCAACATTTCTGCTGATTTGTCTCGACTTGGTGTTTGAGGATTTAAATTGATAAAAAGAACTAGAAAACTAATAAAACAAAAAGAGGCTTTGCAAATGTGTTTTACCAGATAGCTAACTTTATCTATCTGATTTTACCTTTTTCTTAGTTTCGTTCGTTTATCTACAACTCACCTGTTCGGAAAATTTTAAGAGAAAACCTAGAAGAAAAATATCTTACAAAAGTAATTCTGCCGAAGTCGTCGTTAACGAAAATAAGTTGTTAAAACTTTGTGTATTCTTGGTAAACTCGAGAGTTATATTCATCGCTCTGTAACGTGTAACTTTGTAGAAACATTTCAGTACGTCATATGCAAACGAGTTTAGTTCTACTGTAGTCAAGTTCTCAACCATGAATGATCGCTTTCGATATGTTTTACTAGAACTTGTTGATGGCGACATATTACTTTATGGAAACTCTAGATTTCAATCAAAGCTATGAAAACATAACATTAATTTCAAAAAATTAAAAATCTTTTTTGAAGTAAAACGCACTGGTTAGATTTTTTTACAATTTCCACAGATAATGTTTACACTGCATAAAAGGTGAATACCATTGACTTACTCGTATAAGTTGTATAACAGTTGACGTCGCGCGTCGTGTAGTTCGATTGGTTTGTAGTCAACAAGTTTGAATAGCAGTCCAACTACAACTAACTACGCAGTTAAATAATTGGTTTAGTTTGGAAGACTGAATGTGGCAGGTTAGTTCGGGAACTTTCCAACGCAGATACTTTGATAACAACTTCTTAACTACCTTTATTGGATTATTATAACAAGCTCTTTTTAATTAGAAAGATAACAATTTAAAGGATTTATTAGTATATTAGAAAATAAATGAAAGCAAGATTATATTCCACCAGTTTTTCTCTAAGAAATTCATCCCACTTGAAAGTATTTCCGGGATAAATATCCTATGTCCCAACTTAGCTCATGATCTACTAGTGTGGCAAGTTTCCTCAAAATCTATACAGCCTTTCGAGCAGGAAGAGTTATTCTTGCATTGGTAATATCAGAATGGATTTCGCGCAACATAAATTAAGTTAGATACTTAAAATAAATAGGAAAACTAGTCATAAATCACCAAATAAACAATCCAACAAGAGTTCAAACTTATTTTAAAATCGCCTGAGAGTGCTAAAACCGTTTCGCTGCCGTCCGGCTTTACACCGGCCAGCATTATCGGACGGGCGATAAATCTGTCGGTCCGCACGATCGGACACGACCCGCTCCGCTCTTTGTACTAGCAAGCTTTGATTTTATCAAGGAAATGCAAAGCGGACGAGAAAAATGGAAGGTATAATAGGAAAAGATAACAAGTGTACGGGACGAGGAAAATGTTGTTTTTTCACGTGTTTACCTGATCGGGATCTGAACGTATATTATATTAGTGTAATGGGATGCTGGCTGCTTTATTGGTCCTGATTGCATCTTGGGGGATTTATTTGTAAAGGAATTTGTGACATGTTGCTAGTACTGTTGTTTTACTTGTTGCGTGCTTGGGGTTTTACATACCCATAAGCCTCCATGTAGATCAGCGGTGGCCCAGTGATGGCAGCAACAACTTACGAACAGTGAGTCGTGGTTTCGAACTCAGTCAGGCGCATTACTTTGTGCAATTTGTTTCATCACCACTGCTCTCAAAACGGTGAAGGAAAACATCGTGGGGAAACCGGCATGTCTTTGAACCAAAAAAATTGAAGACATGTGACATCTACCAACCCGCACTGGGCCCGCGTGGTGGATTATAGCCCATCCCTCTCCTAGAGAGGAGGCCTGAGTCCCTGTAGTGGGAACATTATAGGCTGATGATGATGAAGCCTCCATAAGCCCTCATAAGCAAGATTCACCACATATTTAGTACTTCTAGACTACCGTGCTACCAGACCGCGTGTTATCTGTCACTGAATGTTACTAAAATGTTAACTAATCTTTCTTACTTCGGCTTACACCGCATGAACACCTTATTTTAAATTAACAAGGCCTTTACAAAAGACAATGCAAATTCATTCTGTTTTTATATTAATGTATAATGTATAACTGTTAATTGGATGAACCATTTAACATGCACTAGTCAAATGCATTGTTGAACCCTCGTTGCCCTATATTCGTTACCGCTAACAATCAAACCTAAGTATGCTCTACATCCTGGGAAACACATCTCCATTACCTGTCTTCATTCACCCCCCCTTAAAACCCCACATTTGTAAGCAGCCCCCCTCCCCACACGGTTACATGGTGTGGTATCACACGTGCGATCAGTCTCCTCGTAATGTACCAGCGTCCTACTGTTAGCGAGGACTGGGAGACGCAAGATTGAGCTGATTAGCAGCTTGATACTGTTAGAGCTTAGTTGTTGTTTGATTCTGTCTCTACAATTAGGTACTACTGAGGTACTTGGTACTATAGTTGCTGCAAGTTAAGATGTTAATAGCGGTCATTGCCCTTTCCCTAATATCTCTTCATACGAACCAAAACAAATGAACCATGTATAGCTTTTCATTAGAAAAAAATTTGAAGATCACGATAGATGACGATTCAAGCCATGAACAGGCTTATTTTTGGATTTCATAGTTTTAATAAATGTAGGTGGGTCAATGACCGCTATTGACATCTTAAGTGGTAGCAACTATAGGTACTACAACGTGTACTGCTAGATTCCTTTTATAGTTACTTTACCTAACTTCAGCGACTTAAAATCAGTCCTAATTTAATGAGAATACATTCATGTGCATTTTGACAGATTTATCAGTGGCGGTAAACTCAAGTCACTCAATTAATTTAACGTTTTGTTAAGTTTATTTCGACAGCGATGAAAAGTCAAAGCTAATTTATTTAGGAAATAATTGTATTTTGAATTAATGCATGTTTTTTATTAGACGTATGGACACATAAATTGATAGCTTATATTTGTGAACACAACACAAATTCTTATTTATAAATTAAGTAAGTTCTGGCATAATTTAGGAACAACAAAATTTTATTAAGAAAAAGTTTTGCTTACTTACACAACAAAACATGATTGCTCCATTTATTTCATGAATGTAACACAAGAAACTTTCACCACCTTGTTTACCAGTCTGTTTACACGTTTTCGGTGAAATAACAAAACGTATACTTAACGTAAACATGTACGTTAACGTTACATCCGAATATGCGGTTTCCTCTCCTTTACGATAAGTGCATTAGCTATTCGTTTAATATCACCCGTAGTAGCTACGTGCGGGGTTTTCACAAGCTCTCTTTAGCGTGCATTTTGTGAAAAATAAACTAGTTTCGGAATTTTTACTTTCACATTTAAACTGCGGTGTTTGCTTTTCTTGAAAAATTTAGAAATGTTTTAACGTTTGTCATATAGACGAAGATGCAGACTTTTGCAATCATAATAAACAACGAAGCATAGAACTTATTTTTGCAGTTCAGAATAGAACATGTTCTCAGGTAAAATTAACAGCGTGTATAGACTATGAAAAAGTTCAGCTCACAAAAGTTGCTTTCAAAACAAAACAGATATTAATTTAGCACTTTACGCACAGAGTACAGAAGCGAATATAGTTTAGTTTAATTGGGCTTTTATCCGCACTTAGCCTCTTGATTGGGCTATTGTAGGTGATGTCTAAATATTCCCTACTCCAACCAACATAGGTCATCTTAAAATTGTAGCAGCCTTCGCAGACTGCTGTAGGAGAAGAGAATGTAATGCCGAAGGCTGTTTCTTCAAGTCAATTCTAATAAAATGGACCTCAATATCGCATTTGGATAATAGAGAAGAGAACCGAATGAGTATCATTATGCTTGATTTCTATAAATGTGACACTTATCATTACGTAAGCATCTTTTACAGTGTTCTTCAAACAAATGCGTGCAAATAGCAACCAGTGTTGCCATTTATTTATCAGACAGATAATAAAACACGCATAAGTACCACCAGTCGCGGCACTTTCCTGAATATTCATGAAGCGAAGCTCAGCTGCCCCGCCAGTGTTGCCAGCTCAAATATTTGTCTTGCTTACCTTATGGTAATATTTCTAGTGGTTTTCGTTCGGAACTTCAACAAAAAGTGCTGTTTTTAGAGACTTTTAATTTTAACAACGTTTAATTTTTGTTGGCTTGTTATACTGAAATGAAAGGTTCTGTTGACTGTTTGGTGTTTAAAACGTAGTGTGCTTAGGTTTTTTGAAGCGCGAAAAATATCTAAGGACTTGCTGAAATTAAAAATGTAGCTGGATAATATTTTAGGCACTGAAAATGTGCTGATTTTTGTAAAGTTACGAGTGTGTGCTGTTCCATTTAAATTTTCACATCCAGTATTCGTTTGTAAAACGAAAATGAGAAAACAATGTTGAATGCTGAAAGTATAATCAATCAACTGACTGCCTATCTCACAGCTACAAACATAGTTTTATTCAAACAGGCTTTAGTTGTCTGCACTAACAAATCTTAAAATCAAATTACAATGTTGTAATGACAGCCCAACTGATCGTTTTAGTTCGGCACTGTCTGAAACTTCGGCTGAACAAATTGACAGGCCCGTCAGAGCTCTAAAGTTAGCAATAGTTATTTAATTACATTATATCTGATCGCGAGAGATATCGAGATTTTGATTTCTAGTTGGTTGATTTTATTACTAACTTTTATTTTAGTTTACGAACTCTTGATTGAAACGTGAAATCTGTCTTTTAGTAACAGAATAGATTGATTTCTTAATAATTGTGTTCATGATAGTTATTCAAGCGATATTTAGAGGCGAGTATCTACATAATATAAATACCCAATTCAAGCTCTTCATGACGTCTGGCTTATGTTTTCCATGTCAAGGGGTACTCTTATAATTTTGGTGCTGAAACCACGAAAAAAAAACAGCAGACGTTGGGGAGTTAACTACCCAAAGAAATACAAATATTGATTACTAACTTCACGAAAACCAAATAGGCTATTCTATGGTGAACAACAGGTTGGTTATATTCAACTGTCACGTACTTGTCAATTAAGGTGTTTACAGTAAAAGTGGCTGAAAGTAATCTATCATCGGCTGTCGAACGATCAGCGGTTGTTATTTACATTTACAGCGAAGCTCCACCCACACGATGTCCCTTCTGAATAAATAACTAGATCACTGAGGTTGTAGGTTTCTGAGAAGAATCACCGTTTTTAACCTACCGTTTTTTTATATATGTACTTTGTGAATGATTTCAAAGGGGTAATTCTCGTAACTTTAAGAACTTTCGCTTTCTAATTTTATACTTGTTTTGTTAAAATAACTCCAAGTATACCTAAGTTTTGAAGATGAAGATTGTGACTTGAATTTGAACGATGTTTAAGTAGTTACATTCGCTTTCTGGTCGTCAATTCTTTTCCAAATACAATAAAGGCACTCTAAAATTATAACAGGAATACGTAAACTATGGTTGAATCTGTCACTTAGGAATACGTGGTTATCGAATGAGGCCTTTTCTACCGGTATGGCTAAACTACCTTGATATAATCTTAACTAGAAATACATAATATTATTTTAATGGACTGCATTTATTAACTGAGCAGAACAAGAAATAAACCATTTAACTTGCACGATTGGAAACCATTACCGTAACAAAACATTACTCCTATAGTTAACATTAAACCAGTAGTTAAGTAGAACCACGTTTATGATAATACTCGGCTGCGGCCGCAATGCGCCTCTACCGTTATGTAATAAACCAACTTTAGTTATGCTCACTATAAACTTAATTGATAACGAAATTAGTTTAATTTATTTCGTTTGCTGTTCATTAAATGTTTATAATAAATGCTAGTGTTCGGATCTTTTCGAAGAACCTTTTTATTCGTCGGACACAGAGGTTTTTTAATTAAATCGTTATTAACTTTCAAATTAGGCCTAATGACAGCTCGTGGCTTAATAAGAACTGCCACTCGGGTCGATCTTTAGGTAAAGCTGTGCTTGCCTAGGTCGATCTGTGGATGGGTGACCGCCCGACATACCGAGTTCCCTTCGTGCCTCGGAAAGCACGTTAAGCTGTGTAACGTTACATTTAACAGGGGGAGCCTGATAAATGTAAGGCCACAATAAACACTTTCCTACCTAGGAGGAGAGCACAGTTTAAGAGAAAAAGGGAAAAGGTAAACAGTTATTTAATTGACAATATAATATACAAATAAATCTAAAATAACTATCAGGCCCTACCTACCGGATGCTGGAGAATTCTTATTAAAATAATATACAAAAATTAGGGAAACCGGGGTGAAAGTCCTTAGATACGAAGAGTCCAGGGGGTTTCTTAGATGGAAAGCCTCAAGTCAGGCCATCCCGTCGTTGAGCTCGCAAAGGGGCCGGTTGAAGCCTGCCGTCAATCTTCAGCTTCCATCAGACGCAGAAGAGGCGCGAGGATCAAGGAAACGTCCCTCCGGCTGTAGCAGTAGCCGGCGGACGTTAGGAGTGCCGAAGAGGAGGATCGAGGAGGAGGGCCGAGGAACGTCACTCGGGCACTTTTCTTCACGACGCAGACCACCGTAATGAAGATATATATGTATATTGCTCAAAAAAACTAGTAAGCTTCTAGCTAGTAGCTGAGATGTTTTTCGTACCGAGCCCTGGCGTAGACTGGCTCTGACGACCCGGTTCCACGTCATCCTGACATTTTGAAATTAGAAGCTTTTGTTCTAGAACATTAAAAATAAAAATCAATTTATAACGAGGTACAATGAGGTATCAATTACCTATACTACCTACTCCTAACTCCAGCAGCGAATTAAAAATAAAAACCCATACAGAAAAACACAAACATTACAGCTGTTGGTCCCGGCTGCCATATGTAGATCTTTGGCAGTGACCTGAAATTCTGACATCCAGTCTTACCAAAGAGTATCGTATTACCTAGTATTAACTGGGTTGTGGAGGTCAGATAGGCAGTCGCTCCATGTAAAATACTGGTATTCAGCTGCATCCGGTTATACTGGAAGCCGACCCTAACATAGTTGGGAAAAGGCTAGGCAGATGATGATGACAGCACTTTTAAGACACTAAATTACAATGTATCGGAACCAAAACCGCTAACTCGACGTTTATTTTTTGTTAGTGTAGATATTCACTATATCACTCCAAATTAGATACAATCAACATTTCATTCAAGTTTTAATATCAATATTTCAGTTTTCATCTCCCTAATATTATGTAAGCAAAGAACTTCTTAGACTAACTTTGTAATCAAGAATCTCATTGCTACGTAATCTCGTAGCACATGTCTACAAGACACCTACGCCGCGCCGGGTGGACGAACTGCTACGAGCGGTACGCCGTAGCACACCCGCTACGAGACGCTACGTTCCTAGATATGCTAAGTAGTCCTTTTGCTTTGTTTGGATTTTATGAACAGGTGACGTGACGTCATAGGTCACCGACCTTCTAAATATAGAAAGGGTAGAACCATTATATAATATATTTTGGACTAGAAATAGGGGCTAGATTTTATCTATAAGTGGGGGTTGGAGCATTTTCGTCGGTAGTCAACTTTCTATGCTTATCTACGACAATTATTTTGTTGAGGTTTTTTTAATAATTAACGCTAACAAAACAAGTCCTAATGATTCATTAGTAGTCAACATTAAAAGTAGATAATTTTTTTTTAACTAACTGCCAATTTAAATTATCAAATCATAAATCAGAACTTTTCCTAACAATTTTAATTGTGTTTCCTCATTAACTTAATATCCTTTATCGTCATAATTAACAGTAACAATTAATTTAAATGCAAAAAATAACGAGATTACGTTATCATGCCGAAACGCGTGTTATCAGAGCTGCGTACTATCGAGAACTCGTATCGATACGCGTGTTCTCCACAGTCGAGGAACAGGCTTCAACTGGGTAAGTCCTGCTTTTATACTACTAAATAATATTCTAACTGTTTATTACTGAAGTGTGATACCATGAACCAATGTTTTGTTTGAAATACAGTATTTATACAACGTCTGATTTTCCAGAATTATTGTGAAATCTTTATTCTTTACAAATGTTTGACGTTCATAAACTAAAATAATTGTTTCGCGACGTTTGACGTTGCATCGCTGTCGTGACTTGTATTTTTACAAAGCTACCAGCTGCCATAAGTATCATTGACACGTGAACTAGATCCTGTTCAAATGCCCAAATATAAGAAAACATCTCAGCCCAAATGCTTCCTTGAGACTTCAAACAGTTCTCCCCCCCCCCCCGCCCCCCTCGTTGCGGTGTCGTGTTACAAACAATCTCTCATTGCGATCTGAGAGCGACGAGAACGCTTTAATTTGCTCTTTGTCGACTTGTCCGGACAACGTGACACTCTGCCCGGACAGAGTTGTTAATGTCCTCGTTAAGACTGCTTTACGAGTATTTTTTACGTTGTTTTTGAAATTATTTTGAGGTCAGTGAGACGAGCTTGGAGATGTAATTTTTTGTTATGGTTTTACAAAATGTTACGGATTAGGTTTCCGTTATTTAAATATATTTTGTAATGGTAAATCCGTTTCAGAATATTTACGCCGTATTCATATACAGTAGTGTATTCATCATCATTACAGCCAAAAGACGTCCACTGCTGGACATAGGCTTCCCCTAGGTGTCGCCACATTGACCTGTCCCGTGCGTCTCGCATCACGTTTTTAGTGTTACTTAAATAAAATCAAATAATTCTCATAATATGTGTAGTGGATAGGTGGTACATAAATGTTACATTGCATAATATAACAATAAGGATCCCCACATTAACTAAAACGCATAAAAGTTCGACTAAGTCTTTCACAAAGAATCATATAATAGAATAGGGAACCATGCCAAATGCCACCGTTTAGCCAAAATTAGTCATTATTTACAAAAGCAATAGTGACCCATTTCCACCAAACGCTCTCGGAATAGAACAATAAAATTAGCATCTAATACTCCGTGATTTTCCAATCAGCGTTCAACAGTATCCGGATTAACTGAACGCGGAGACTATTCCAATTTGCTCAATAAATAACAGCTATTTATACTGTTATATGTGAGTACTTAGCCGTTACAACGGCACAATGTATGTGTAAAGTCGACGGAACAGATAAGTTAACGGGTAGCGTTTCAGACAACAACAACAATGACATATCTAGTTTTAAAAACAGATTCATACAGGATTGACCTAAGTGCTGTCTTCAGGACAAGATTGGGGTCAAGAGCAGGCCCTTTTAATATTAAAAAACTAATAGGGACGACTACACAGTAAAACTCTGATACTTACCATGCAATATTTACTGGTATAAAATATTAAAATATTGTAGAAAACTTAGATCTTTGACGACTTTAATTATCTTATGTTTAAAAAGGAAAATCGATGAAGGTTGACTAGTAGAGAATGCCTTGTGGCATTAAGTCCGCCTATGTATCATTATTGTGCATGAAGTTTAAATAAATAAATAAATATTGCGCTCAGTGCAAATATGTTTGTTAGTTACCTGCATACCAAACCTCTTTAGTTGTCTGTACATGCAATTACCACTAATGTACATCGTTGGGTTACTACAGCGGACATTAAAATTAATAATATGAGTTTGCTTTGTATTTTGAATAGCGGAGGATCCCGGAAATTGGATTTGTTAGTAATTCGTTTAACTTTACCCTTTCATACGATGGAATAAGGTTCTTATTCATCACGAGCTATTTGTAGAGGTATCGCAATAGTTTTAATATTCTGGAGTATTTTGATATTATTTCAGGAGAAGCATTTACCAGTTGGTTTTAGAAATTCTTACTGTTGTCGTGGTGGAAAAATAGACTGATGCATAGTCTAAAAAAAAAAACATTATAACAGAGTTTGTCTTTGTCTTTTATAAAACGTTGCCCCACACTAGGAATTTCTCCTGTATCGTGGGTGCGTTCACAAACATATAAAGTCACATACAAAAGACTATGGCCCAAATACAGGTCAAAAAGTTAAATATATTTTTTTTCAACGAGGAATATTTTAAAACGTCCATTAATAAATACGAGTGGTGCCAATATTGGTCATTTGATGGGTAACCGAGAACGAATGGGATCGGGAATGAACGGCAGACGTCAATGGCTCTTCACACGAGCACCGCTCGAACTGCGATATGAACGAAAAGATTGGCTCAATTTATTATTGGGTGAATATATAGTATTCAAAGTAAATGGGCAATATTTTTTTGTAGATTCGGGCAAAAAAAATATTGCCCATTATGAAGCAAAAATACCTTTTTGACTGACTGACTTTCATTTGATTTTATACAAATCTTCAAATTATATACTACGTTACATACATATGAGAAACTCTACGCAACAAACGGACAAGAAAATGAGATTATAAATAAAAGCTCTGATTCTTTTTTGTTCCCAATCCTAAAAACTACTTTAAATGAAAATAAACTATAAAAAAATATTATTATTATTAATCAGTTTATTTCAGATAAAAAATAATCCATATAAATTCAATTTCTCCGCGTTATAAAAATACTTGTATTAAAACATAAAACATGAACATTGTGATATGGCTTGGAAAATATAAGTTTTATGGCAATTTCTTTGTCACGAGCTGAAGGGTCAGGCAG
This sequence comes from Diarsia brunnea, assembly GCA_949774965.1. NCBI lineage: Eukaryota > Metazoa > Arthropoda > Insecta > Lepidoptera > Noctuidae > Diarsia > Diarsia brunnea. The sequence continues at coordinate 19,459,841 of OX459010.1, forward strand.
CAGGTGTGAAGTTTTATCGTTTGCCTCTATAGTGGATTGAGCAGTCAACGCCAACATAGGCGAGTGCCTTTAGAATAACGTGAAAGGAAAAAAAGAGGACTTTTTCCAACAGACCATGTGTAGTAAAATACTTTTGGATTTGGTCAACTGTTGTGGCAGCCAAAAGGAATAGAGAATTAATATTTCATTTAATTTTGACATGCATGCAGCTAAGTTTTATATCTGATTTTTTTTTAAACTGGCCGAAAAATCAAAACGATTTAAAAATACGCTTAGAAACCCAATAAAGTTATACGTTTTGGATTTGTGCTGGAAAAAAATTGTTGAACCCCTGTGACATTGGACCTAAGTGACAGTGGCCGTGTACCCAAGCTTGATAGATCACTCCCAGGACAGCAGCTATGCCACGTCATTCCATATTATGCCACTAGTGTACAAACAGAATACATGATAGCTCTCTCCGTTCGAGCGAACACTGAATATGTTTTATTTTAAAAATAAATTAATTCTCGCCTGATTGAACACGATACCAAATTCTGTACGTTTTTATATAAAAGAGAATATTTTATCAGTTATCTGTAACGAATGCAATTAGTTCGATATTCAGTGAATTGGAAATAAAACTATATTGAATGTAACTCGTATTGGAATATTTAATTCTGTTTTATTTGAATAGTTTTAAAAGGCTCTCAAAGGAATATTTTTGTTTCAATTGTTTTTGTTGGCAACTTTTTATAAGTTTTTTTGTACCCATTTATTCCGAATTACAAAATTTTATTTGAAATAGGTAAATCTTAGATACACCTGAGACCTCAGGGAATTTATGTATGACCAAAACACATTGAGACATTTTTCTTGTCCTAAGAAATATTAAGGGTGAATTGCAACATTAATTCTTTAAGTTATTTATGTTAACATGTTGTAATAGCTCATAATGTAGCTGTTTGGACTTTGGTATACCCATTTAAAAAAAAAGGAAACTAAACGAAATCACGGCGAAACGGTGTTCAAAAAGTTGTCACCGGCAGGTTTAGATGAGACTTTTAATATAATTGGTGTAAGTTATCTTTAGCCAAGTTAAACTGTACCCAATGTACCACCACCCCCTCTTAAAGTTGTAACCCAAACAAGCAACACCTCAGGGTCCTATCACTTAAGATCTCCATTTCCTCGCGGATCCTCCACCAATAACATAATTGTACTCGCTCTCGCTCGGCTGATAAATTACATGTGTTTCGGATCCATTGACTTGTCGCCAGGGTTGCCAGGGAGATATTGTAGGAATAATTAAGATTATGTTGTCATAATACAATCAGCATGTAATGTTTCCTACAAATGGGACACAAACCTCCTTTCTGTGAGAGTTAGTCATAATTATCAGTTTAGAATAGTTTTAATTTTCAAAACTGTAGTTAACATTGCTTCTTTATACGTATCCATTTTCTTCGCTAACTTTGAAAGAAGTTTCTTTTTTTGTTTAAACTTTGAATAAATCAAATAATAGTTTTTTCGTTCAATATCTTTCATTGCAAAAACTAGAAAGCTTTCACCGGCCCTATTAAGCTTCTACACTTCTTAATTTCTGCAGGAACTTCATCAGATTATAAACTCTCCAGCTGAATCTAACCCTCACTTAACTAACAAAACCCCTTTGTTCGCCCAACATTGGGCACCAGCCCTGTACGAGTGTACCAGTGTGGCATGTACCAGCAATCGGAGAATGTCTCCCTCATCGCCATTTTTACGCATCTGTGTCGCGGCGTTAAATTAGTTTGAGAAGCTTTTAGCACCGCCTTGTGACTGTAAATATTGCGTCATTGTTGTTACGTCACGAAATTCAAGGTAAAGTGAGCCTTTTTGAGTCGGATGAAAGATTTTATTTGCGTTTTGATTCGTTTTGCGGAATATGTGTGAGTTATTAGGGTCTAATGTGGGTCAAACTGCGGTTATTTGCTTTTGTATAGAGATTTAAATGTTAGTGTATAAATATTTCCAATGTTTTAGAGATGTAGTGGATATACAAGTCGTTTAAGTTTCAGGAAATGAATGTTCTGAAGGTCTTGTAGTTGTTATATTGTAGTTTTAACCACTTGAAGCAATCTTAACAAGATCGAGTTGTGTTCACTAAATAACTACCTAATTAAAGTACTATCTAAAAGAACTTTGGCCCACTTCTAGAAAACACTGAATTTGTGTTCATTTCCACTTGTCGTGAATAGCCGGTTCGTGCCAATTCTTAATGAAGGCGTCCAACTAACCCGTAATCACATGTTCTGTCTACATCTAACCGCTAACTACTTTGTTTTAGCCAAAGGTGCTTTGGAAGAATTTCAAATGCCACTTTTCTAAACGTGTGATCTTGGCTAAGTAGGTAAAGTCGAACACCTAGTTTTAAAACTTATCTTTTTGCCTTGCATGTGAGTCGGCCGATTGTAAGCTCTAGAAGGTCTCTGTAGGAATCCTTCATCAGGAAATTATTAGTAAATGTTCAATAGTAAACTGGAATTCGGATTAGTGTTCGTTAGATTGCTGGATTGGCGTGTGCATGGGAATTAAATATAACAGGCGAAAGCGTGTAGTAAAGATACACCTTTGCTTAACTCTTCGTGGAAAAGCTGGCGTGGTTTATGTTTTCCATTTGTATAAACCTTGTTAAAAGTAGGTAGCAAATATCATTTAAATTGACAACCTACTGTTAGCAACAACCTTCGTATTACGATATCTAGTTAGTACTTCTTTGGTAGTTCAATGAATTGCGGGAAAGCAAACTCAGATCCGGCCATTACGCCTACGTAACACGTACTTAACTCTGAATTACCGTGTATACCCAACTCCCACCTAGGTTCGTACAAAAGAGGCTATTCGGCAGGTTACATAGGACGCGGACCGCAATGCGGCGATTATCGACACCTCTCTTTTTGCACATCATTTGGGTATTGACCTTTTACGCGTTATAAAAATAATGTTTTCTCATTTTTCATAAAATGGTAGTAAATATAAGGTTTTATTTGAATATTATAGTGATGACCAGACGGTTTATAAATGAAACAAGCCGTGTGGCGATGAGATTTTTCATCAGCAAAACCGTCAGGTTTCCGAACAAACGTTTAGAACTATTTAACCCTTTTTAGAATGGATTTAATAAATACTGTGTCACTTTTGTTCTATTGTGAGAAACTTTTAGAGCCAGGAGTTTAGGCATTGCGTTGTTTGACTGTGATCAAATGAATTTAAGATGTATATGAAGCCATATAATACAGTCCATTTTTAAGCTTACGATGAAACATAACTGCACCAACGATAAAGCAGCAACGCAAAGGAGATACAAAGTGCTTTTGCGTTATAAGAACATTATCTCATCTTCATTATCCTATAAAATATTATAAAGAGGTGCTGAAGCCATAAATCTCTTCATTGAACTTAATTGCTGCGTTATGGAAACTGAGTTCATAATAATAAAGTACATTTTTATCCCGCCACACCTGCGCCCGATCTTTTCCGACATTTATTGTTATAAAGCACGAGAAATATGAAGGAAGAAGTATGAGGCGAACATTTGGTCTTATTATTATCCTGGCCTTATTTATTACCTGGGTGATAGATAGATACTTATTCAGATTCGTTAGTATCTGTAGACTTACATTGACTTGTATTTGTGGACTCTTTCGGTTCGGTCCGATCGGCATTTACCATCCCTAAATCATGTTCGTACCGACTCGGCACAGTCGGCTTTTTTCTGAACGAGAATAGCCTTATAGAATTGAGGACATTTTACTAACAAAGTAAGGAAAAGAAAGCATTTATGAAGCCAATAAAGTAATAATCGCTAGTCATTAAGTGAACGTGAATCGACTGCTAGATCATTTTATATAACTCCTCCAAATATTGGTACCAGGAGAACATAGGGATTGAGGTGTTCTTTTTTTAAAGTTGTTCGGAATGTTGCCGGTACTCTGGAGGGTAAGAAAGATTTTTTTCTCACTATTAACCCTCACTCCCTCGGTGGCAATGTTCTTAAACTATCAAAACGTCTTTATTGGTTTGATCTGAATTCGTATTTGGTGACATCTTGAATTCTCAATTTATTGCTAGCGTTTTTGATGCATGGATTGACGTGTTCTTTTGGCATGTTTTGTATAAAGGCTTCTGTGTTTTAGTTATTTGTTATAGTTATTGTTTTAGTTTGTGACCGAGCTCCTTCCGCAAACTTTCCGTTCTTACCAGTTTGTACCTTCAATACGTTTTCAAAGGAACGTGTTGCACTAACTAATTTTATTTTGAGCTTTACTATTAAAAGAATATACGTGTCGAATTGTCGAATCACCTCTTGTTTTTCGCCGTTTAAAAGCTTAACTATATCATGCACATGACTGAAGTATCCTAAACATAAAAAACTACGTTCAATAACATCAACACGTTCACACACTTATTACGTATACGAACCGCGCTGCTATCGCTACTGCACTCTATGACAGCCATAAAGAGTTCACCGTGTATAAGTTAAGTTTTTATTGCTCCTCGCCTTGGTGCAATAGCGGGCAATGGCGCAGCGGTGAGCTGGCAACCCGCCAACCAGCAACCAGTCAGCCAGTTTATCATGCTGACGGATTTTTATTAGATTTATTTCTCGAAACATACGAGAGGAACTGTTGTGGTTAAATACCGAGATGTTTGGGGAAAAATTAATGTTCTAGGATATAGCTGTTGTTGGTTGAGGTAGGTCGTGGGAAACGCCAGCTGTTGGATTTGGCAGACGTCCATAGTTTTTGTGGATTTTTTTGGTAATTTTGGAAGAATATTGCAAACCCACGATTTTACATAAATTCAACGTTTCCCCAGAACCTAAGCAGACACTACATAATCCCAACTGCTACGATTCTTTAACAACAACTCCATTTTCCTCGCTCACATTCATCTATACTAATATTATAAAGCTGAAGAGTTTGTTTGTTTGTTTGTTTGTTTGAACGGGGTAAACTCAGGGACTACTGGTTGGAATTGAAAAACTCTTTTAGTGTTGGATAGTCCATTTATCGAGGAAGGCTTTAGGCTATATAACATCACGCTACAATCAATAGGAGCGGAGCATAAATGAAAAATGTTGCAAAAACGGGAAAAGATATTCCTTTTTGAGAGCTTCCGTTGCGTGCGCTGAGAAAACGGTTTAAGTTACGTAAATATCATGTAGGAAGGAATTGTTCCTCTTTAAAAGTTCTAAAAAAAAGTCCGCGACAGCATATGTTTATCTTTTACGATTGACTCACTGTAACCATTTTTTTATATTAAAATGTTAGGTTAAAAAGAATTACATTTTGCGAAGCTTATTTAACCCATATGGTATTAATCTATATCTAAATAAATGTGTTTGCTAGCACGGAAATTTAATATAGAATATTTGTGCCCTTTACTCTATACAGTTTAAACAAATATCTTAGAAGATATCGCAATGTAAAAATATCCGCGCGACAAAATAATTACGCGTGCGGCAGTCATTCGGTCCGTTGCGGTAGGTACGTGGGGATTCTGGCCTCCGGGGACTCCGGAGAAATTCAAATTCAAAATATTTACTGTTTACAAGGTACAAGGTGTTGCTGTATATTTAACAGTAAGAGATACCTATAGTAATTGTTACTTTAATAATATAATCGAAGTCAATCTAAACTAATAGGTATTTTATAGAGGAAAGGTGAGATTTTTTGTTTGTTACGAGTACGATATAGCTCAATTTAATAAGTTGGATAGTCGATTTATCTAGAAAGGTTTAAGCTATATTATGTGTTGCAGACGAAGTTGCGTGGGTCAGCTAGTATAATATATACGGTCTTATAGACACTGGTTGCGAGAATTTTGTCTAGGTATGAATAACACAGCACTACCATATATACTCGTAGTCAAGTACGATTTCCAATTACCTACCATCATCATCATCTTCCTGCCCTTATCCCATTCTATTTGGGGCCGGCGCAACACGCTTTCTTCTTCCATTCTTCCCTGTTACTGTTACTCCTTTCTCATTCATATCATTCCTCACACAATCCATCCATCTTTTCTTTGGCCTTCCTCTCCCTCTCCATCCATCAATATTTATATCCATCACTTTTTTAGTCACATGCGTTTCATCCCTCCTCATTACATGACCATACCAATTACCTACCATCTCCTATTAATTAGTATTTCATATTTCACCAATGAATAGCTTGCGAATTAATTCTGTCACATCAAAGAGGATCATTTTCAGAGCATAATTAGATAAATTGAATATTAATAGGACAGACCCACATGATTACCTGGTAACATTTCAGTATGTGCTTCAAACGTATAATTAAATTCCTGTTGACATATATTATATTATGTGATATTCGCGATTGCCTTCACAATAACGTATATATAGCAATTTATTTAGCTATCCAGGTTGCTACGTACTGGTCGGACAAAATTTGAGTTGTCGAATCGAAAAGAAGAAGAATTGAAATTACATACGTCATTGTATAAGAATAATTTGTATGACAGTTTCCAAATGGTGGCTTATAAGCAGATGGAATTGAATCCTTATGGACCATATTAAGTGTATGGCCTGGTTCCAAATGTATTATTATTTTGTCATTAAGAAAGTTTCCTTAAATTGGCACAGTTCTTGACTTGCAAACGATATTAATACTCTCCTTTGTCCTGTAACGTTTATGTTAATGTAGACAGATAGACCGAATATGCTTTAAATGGTTGTAGATATCTGAAAAGACGCTTTATTGGTTTTGGGCTTTGACTTCAAAGTTTTGTTTATTATTTAAAACCATTGAAAATACAGAATGCTAGGAGTGGATGTTGGTTTGTTGGCCGATTTCATATGAATAGGTTTGCGGGCACACGGGCTATACGCTCGATTTCACTGTTTAGTTAGTTATTTAAGCGTGAAATCGATGGCACCAAACCAGAAGGCCTAGCTACAAAATTACGTTATATTTACGTTTTAAAGCGTTTTTTGCACGATGAAGACATCGTTGTCACTGATATACAGGGTGTAAATCAACCCATCACACAGCCGTCAACCAAGCATTCTGTACATCAAACTAAGTACCCCTTCGCAATTTTTTTTGCTGGGAAACAACTTTTTTTTTGGGTCCAAAATCACATTTTACTTGACTTTTTTTTTGGGTCGAAAATCACATGTCACTGATATACAGGGTGTAAATCAACCCATCACACAGCCGTCAACCAAGCATTCTGTACATCAAACTAAGTACCCCTTCGCAATTTTTTTTGCTGGGAAATAACTTTTTTTTTGGGTCAAAAATCACATGCAACTCAATGTAGCACTGTAAAAACATTGTGCTAGTGGATGATTTGAATAGTAAACGGGTCATGTAGGTAATTTAAGTAAAGTTATAACCTGAAAAACTAGTATTTACAAAAACAGCTATGAAAAATTTGGAACTTTGACTCCCAATATCTCCGTAACTAGGGGTTCTTCTTCCATGGTCTAGAACAAAAAAAATATCGCAGTGGTGGGGAGAACAAGTGCCCTTCGTTTGCGTTAAGGGTACTTTTACACCCTATATAATCACTTTATCTATTTCTCAGGTATAGTGATTTTGTGACGAAATAACATAAATTCATTATTATGATGTCAATATAATTCATGTCATGATGAAAAGGCTTTTCTGGAAAATTGCGTAGTTTGCGATCCGTAATAAGTGCTTAGTCAGATATATTATCGATATGAATTTTCTGTCTTCAACCTGGGTTTATGCGTTGATCTTTAGGTTCAGAATTAATATTATTAAAGTAGACCTTTTTTATCTCATATCTGCTGAAATATTCATTTCTACATTAACATTACTTTTCTGAATACCTTCCAGGACATTCTTGTTACCTGTTTAGGTTTTGGAAAAGGGTTTTCTCTCAGAAATAATAAAATAACTATCAATCATGTACTTAGGTCGTCTGTGGAGGGGGGGGGGGGGGTTGACAGACGTAGTTTATTATAAATCATTCTTTTTTTTATACCAAGCTTAGGACTCGAGAACATTCTCTAAATAAATAGAAAGGTTCGATTTGTCCTAATAGGGTTTGGGGCACTTTTTATAGTTGTAGGAACATCTGTGTTTAGTGTACATTTTAGCTGTTTTATTTTATAGATGGAACATTTTGTTACTTAAGTAAGTCATTTGTAATTCAAGGCAAGGAGATGTCCTGTAGTTCTGGTAATCAACTGGGAATCCATTCAGCCCGGAATATATACAAAAAACAAATAAGCTTCTGTTCCTCATAAATGACAGTAAAATATATACTTCCAAAATGAAATTTCGTTACATCTGAATAATATATTGTGCCTGGCTAGATTACTGTTCGTACAATACCTAGAAGTCTACAAAGAAGCGAAATTGAAGGCGCGGCATACAGTCATAATATAGAGCAATAAGCAAATCTGGGCTATTTCGAAATATCAATGAGACCTGTCTTGCAAAATGTGAATAAACGTGGATTGTATCTGAAATAACAGAAACCTCGTATTTCATTAGTGGAAGACTAGATGCTGCCTGAGCCACTGGTTATGTAGGTGGTAGAATGTCACTTGATTAAAAAAAAGACGTGTGGCACTGGAGACTGCCGCGGTAAAGCTATTGCATAGCATTTTTTATCAACTTATGCAATTATAATTATTTATTTATTTTATTAATGCAGTATTTTTTTTGCTTTGTTTTTTTTTCTTTGATATTAATTCAAGTTACACTTTGAGCGTGGTGACCGATAAAAAAACATTTTTTTTACTTTTATTAAATAAATGAGTGTTAGGTTTTTTCGTTACGGAATTTCTGGATTCGGTCCCCACGCTCAAGGCCCGCGATAGAAGCTATGCAATAGCTTAAAACTGCATTAGTTGTCTCTTGAGTACCTCACCCTTGTCGCCCTGTTAGATCGGATAGTGCAGACTTTTTTAAGCTTCAAGATTGCATTATCTCGGTTACTGACTCTTCTTTAATTAACCACATTACTCACTGCGGTACTCAGAGATATTTAATGATTACTCAAGCCGTCACTTAGTAAAGATTCGACATACTTTTGTATGACAAAACTGTCAAAACCTTTACTAAGTGATGGCCTAAGTAATCATTAAGGCTGTCTGAGTGCGGCAGTAAGTCTTAAAAATACAGTTCTCCTAACTGCTTACTTACACTTTACTGATTCACCCTCTGTAATAACTAATCCGCACTCTTACATAAAAACACAACTCACCGTCATAAGAAATACCATATTTCCAAGACTAGCAAACATAACCGACACCAAAAGCCAGCCATATTTTTCTCTCGCCAACAAATGACTCGCTCGCGCGAAAAACAAGTGAAGTTTCACAAAGAGTGACAAGACCTCTAAAGGTGTTTGTGACATAAGGTCTAGGGTGGCGTGAAGGATGACACGATATAAATCACACAGACAGACACGTGTCGCGTAGTCGCGCGCGCGACAATTTGTACTTGTTACCGACTTTTTCTATAATGAACCACCAACAGTATGATTTGTTAAGTTAATTAGTGAATAAAAGCAGCCCCCAACATTACTACTATCAATACACAAAAGTTTACTGAAAACATGAATTAATATTTTTGATAACACCCAAAAAAACTTTTTTCTTATTTAGTCCAAATGTATTGTTAACAGACAGTTTCGTAAAGCGATCCTCCGTAAGGCCGATGGGATCGCGTACCGACGTGTGAAAACGTTTGCATTCGCATAAATGGACACGAATAATAACGTAAATGGGAAACGGGTTGTAGGTAGCTGTGAAAAAGGTTAACTGGGTGTACTTACGGGATAATCAGTAAAATAACTACATAGCTAGATATGTGTAGATGTTGTACATATCCTAAATCTACGGTTTATAAGAACTCGTGTCCGTGTAATATCCACATGGGTCGCGACGCTTGCCTAGGTCAGTGTGTAGATGGGTGACCGGACATTTTTGACTGTTTAATCTGGTGGTCAGACAGAAGCTCGAATGGCAAACAACCAGTCGTACGAAGGGTTATTGTATTACCCAGTAGGCGCTCCTTGTACAAATATTCTGAGATTCAGCTGCATTGGTAAAGGCAGATGTCATATTACTGTCCCATATTTTATTTCAAAACCGCATGTTCACATGTAATTAAAGTAAAAACATATTTCGGTTTTAATTAACTCTATATATTTCCCGTGAAATCTGCGCTGCAGCGGTGTGTACTACTCGTAAAGTTACCTACCATAGCCACATAAATTACATAAGTTCGTAACATTGTACCATTTTAAATTAAACTCACTGAATAAACGCTCTCAAAGCTTATCAATTTTGGTGGCTGTCAGACGCAATTTCGCGACATATTCACAAAATATAACATTGAAATTGGCCTGTTGTTGTCAACAGAGAATTTTCAGTAAATTGCAGTGAATTTTGGACAAGTGAAACATAGTCGGTTAACCGTGTGACGCCTGGAGGTCACAAAGACCCCTCATTCGATGTACGGCCTGATTGATCGCACGTACTGCTTGACAAATCTCATGATAGCAAGTGATGTATTAGTGGCCATTTGTCTGATATAATCTAGTTGACTACGGATATTGCTACCATTTTGATCGACTCTGTTTTGGTCTGTGACTGATTTGTAGATACATGTAATTCTAGAAAGTACTTCTGTTTGCATTTTAGAGCTTCACTAGCTTTAACCCGCGGTTTCCCTCACTTGGAGGTAGAAAATCATCCTTTAGGTACTTCCTACCGGGATTAAAGAGTAGTAGTCAAATAAACTACGTAGTCAAATAAACTACGATCTATCCCTGGGTATGTCGTCGTTGTTAAATCGTGTAGGCGAGAACAAACAAACGAACTTTCCCAATAGTAGACAGAGTGCTAAGACTAAACATTTGTATACACACTACCTAAATATTTCTACACCTTACTATTGTCTCGAGTCTGGTTCTTCTAACTTTTTTTTTTTTTAAAAACGTTGCCCCACACTAGGAATTTCTCCTGTATCGTGGGTGCGTTTACAAACATTAAAATTCACATATACAAATACCCAGACCCGGAACAACTACCTGTAGGTCGTACAAATATTTGATCCGTGCGGGGATCGAACCCGCGACACGCAGCAAAGCAGTCCAATCGCTCAGCCACTGCGCCAACCGTGCCGTCAAAAACTAACCTAACAGACAGATGTGTTGCTGGGGAGTTTATTCCGCCACTTCTTCTTTCCAGCTAAAAGACTAGGAAGTGTCGAAGGGTGGGCGTTTTGGGGGACTGTCTCATGTAAATAAGTAAAGTAAATTTTGACGTTCGAAAAGTGCTGATTATCAGCCTAGTTTGAACAAATGACATTTGATATTGATTCACATCGTCAGATATTCAGAGAGTCTTAAGAGCCAAACAAAAACAAGTAAACCCTACCTCGCTCGCGGGTCTCAAGTACCTCGTGATCGATGTGCGACATTGTAGAGCCTGATTGATCGCTCATCGCTTTGTGTGTGCCACCACCCCACCGGCCTACCAGTTGCGCGGAACATGCCGGGGGCTATTTGGGGGTATTGTTCATTGATGTATGGGGTGTATTAGGATTTATTTTACGTTAGCAGTAGCGTGCGGGTTGAAGAGCGGGGTCTATAAAAGTCTCAGGTGATTGATGAAATATGTTATGTGTATTTTATTGTGTGTCAGTTTAGAAGCTTTATTCCACCCGATACAGCATATAGTATTTTTTTGGAGGTTAGGAAATCATCAAATGACTCCTTCGCCGCTAGGCAGAGCGGTAGGGAGTTTCAGTCTTCTTCTGAATAAAAACCACCCATGTTCCTTCTTAGCCCTTGTGTCCGAGATCGCGGTATCTCTCTCGAACAACCCGCTGTACCGACAGGCGTCGGCCCTTGCTGATATCTCTTTGAGGCGCGCGTGGAACACGAACGCGCTCACGACACAGCAAGCCTCCTCCCCTTGAGCCATACTTCTCTGGTCCCCGCGAGGTTGGCCTGCTACTTAAATAATACTAAATTAAATGAATGAAAAGACTATCTTGGCAAACGTCTAGAGCCAACACTAGACTTGACACAGACTAAATATAAAAAGTGTATTCAAAGCATAAAATATTCACCTCTGACCTACAAGATATCCTAAAGTCCACAGTTTCTACCTTTTGCAATACAAATGTACTTTAGCTGTTTGACTGAGCAAACGGCTTATACTATTTCTTTATTGTGTGTTGAGTGATCTACCTAGTTTCAGCTCCCGTGGGCTTCAGACTTGAGAAATATCTGTCAGGCATGTCTGGTTTCCTCACGATGTGATAAGACCACACCATTACTAAGACCTGTTTACGTTAACTAGCCGTGGCACAGTCAGACATGCTCATATCAAGTGCTGGGCCTTTTTCTATTGTTGGAGTTAGAAATTGTCACGGAACATCAATATTTTAATCTCAAAATTCCTCTTAACTTTGCTGTTCAAACACTTCATTATTTATTTTCCATGAAATTCCCGTTAATATTTCTTAATTGCCACTTTAACGTTCGTCTCCGTATTTTCTTTAAAACTTTTAATTCCCGAATCCAATCCAAAACTTCAAAGTACAATACAAATCTAATAATTCCCAATTTTAAGCCCCGGAAGAGACATCTTTACCTTTTACATAAAATTACAAGGTAATAACAGAATTTCCTTTGCTAATTGCCTCTTGAATCTTGAATTACTGTAATCCTGTTAACGGGTGGGCTGTCTCTCACAATGGTGTGTTGGAATTGGGTCGGAGTGACCGCGGTGCCCCGGTGACCGCGTGCGGTGACGAGAGGGTTACCAGTGAGAGGATGGCGTTTTGTGAATGAAAATATTGTTATCTATTGTTGTTTATTGGCCTCTTTCTTTAGATATTTTTGTAACTGTAACTGTAGAAATATCTGGTCTTTTAAAACTTTTTGCAGTGATTTTTAACTCATAATATGTCGTGTGATGTCGGGTAACCAAATTACCTGATACCGTTTCCCCTTTATTACGTGGATGAGGTGCAAGCTAATGAAGGTAATACAATGCACTGATTGTGTGTGTTGTGTAACATACAATACGCTGCACGAACAATGACGTGCGATAACTAGATATGATATAATCATAGTTAGTAACAGATTTCGTACAGTCCAGTGGAACATTATTTTCAACGCAAAGCAACACGTTGGTGACTTTCATAGCTTTGTACAATTTGACATTCACGGACAAAGATAACCCCCCCGGCCTCCCCCCCAATGTCAACATAACTCATACTTTCTTTCATATCTTTTCAAAAGATCTACATCTTTAAAGCAACCTAAATCAAAACCTCGCATTCAGAGTAACGAATACTAGTCGTGACATTGTGCGAGAACGTTTGTGAGTTGCGGCGCGACGGCACGCATCCGACCCGCGTCCGGCCCGCATCCGGCCCGGAATCGGACGAAAGCGCTTCCGGGAGGCCTAGTTGGCTTTGTAATAATATGTATGTAGGCTGAAAACCAACGACACTCGTATGCCGCGGCTCAGGTATAGAGATTGTGTTCGCTCAGACTGTTGGTGTTCTTCTTGTATTCAATGAGAAAATTCTATGGATATTGTGTTTATTATGGAAACTGAAAGTATCCCGTCCTACAATTGCCTAGCGGTTAGCTAGATTGCGATATCATGGTGGATTAAATCAATAAGTTATTGTACGTTTTCATAGTTATTTAGTGCTGAATCTTTTATGTGTGTCGCTCCTCTATAACCAAGCTTATTAAACCGAAATCCCATAACCCCATTACATTCGTACTAAATTAACAATAAAATCATATCGGATACACGAGTTCATTTCCGTATCAAGCGACGTGAGACATTAGCCTAATTGTCGCTTGGCTCTCGGCCAGGAATCGAACCCGCTACCCGGTGCAGTTCATGTGTTTACACTCCAATACTTCGCTCTGTTATTGCCAATACTGTGTGTTATTGCTCACAGTTTTCTGTGAATGGGGCAATTTGAAGTTTTGGTAGAAAAATATATATTTTATGTTTTTAGTTGGTCTGGCATGAAACGGGGTGAGTAACTACTGTTTTCAATTGCGTTTCAAATGTTAGCCGTACAGGTAATTATGTTCGCAGTTTTCAATTTTATGTTGAAAATAGTGAAGTTAACAATATAGAACCGCTATCCACTTCTGAACCTCCCAGAGGTTACAGGCCATTAACCATGGTCCACGACCACATACGTCCATCCAAAACCGAATAGCATTTTCACCAATTCAGGCCTGCCCTCATTCTTGGTCGCGTTCCATCACTATACATGATACAGCCTCTACCTACAATATCGCCATGTATGTCTGTGTGTCCACTACATGACTTTGTGTGTCCACTGTGCTCCACTCTTCCGGATAATTGAATCCAGGGGAAGTAACCTGCCTGAGTGGCTTCGTACTGTAGTGCTCTACTACGTTATGGTAAGAGGATTGTATGCCTCAGTTTGGGAGGCTTAATTCCTAATAATTCAGCTATAGGTAAAACGGATTCTATGATACACATTTCATTTCTTTAGATAGAACTAGGTTAAGGTGAAGGCGACAAGTTAGCCCGCGAAATTCGAATTTTCTTACGCTTTTTGCAATTTCCCGGTCAGTGTCAAGTCGTATGTTAAATAAAATGGGATTCGCGGCAATAACAGAATTAAATGTTTATTTACTGAGTAATAATGATTAAAATCACCAATACAACCGTCTCAGTTCATAAAGGTCTCTTGAGTGACTACGAGTATTTGATGAAAACGGCATTCGCGGGCTACCTTGTCGCATCAACCTTAAGGATTAATTAGTCATGGTGCTTTGCGCTGTGTTTTTTCATTCGGATTAGATAACCTTTTGGACTTCTGTAAGTTTGGCCGAACCGGTACGGATAAATTGTGGAGTCTGGACACTGACAAAGGATCATTAAAAACGAACGGACTTTATAATAATTCCTAAATTTTGTCCTTATTGCCAATTTAACTAGACTAACACTATAATACATTATTTACAAGTCATCATTAATCTTAGACTGACATTAATATTTCTCAATATATCACGTATGTAACACGCAAAATATCGACGTCTGTTACATGTAATGTAACATAAAGCCGACACAGACGCGATCTTCGTCAGCTGTCGACTTAAATATTGGCTGACCCGTCGGAGCCGGCCTTAAGTAGGTGCCCCCAATACGTCAGAGAGCTTCACTGGTGGAGAATGGGAATAAAACTATTCGGGGATGTTTAATATATGTATGTGGCGAACGATTGAGACATTCATTGAAATGTGGGGTAAAAGAAAGGTTCAGTATTTGGTGTAAGGAATACTTATAAAGTTAGTTATGTACAAACTTATTTAGGTTCTTGTTACTTGAGGTGTACTTTAGTTCCCGTCGGGGCTGCGGGTTCGCAAGAGATACTCGTACCACGGCTTCGACATGAAGGGCTAAGAAGGAACATGAGTGGTTTTTAGTCAGTAGAAGTCTGACACTCCCTTTCGCTCTGCCCAAGAGCGGGAGGGGTTATTTGATGATTTCCCACCACCCAAAAAAAAAAAGGTGTACTTTAGTTGGAAAGCAGTGCTGGCCCAATGGTAGTGACACTGAGTTACGAGTTGCAGGTCCGGACCGCATTACTTTGTGTGATTTATTTCATTACGTCTTCTTTCTTTTAGTGGACACTGGGATGTCCTAGAGACAAAACTTATAAAACATGTGACATCTACAACCCGCACGAGCCGCGATTGATTACTACCCACTCGTAGAGAGTATGCCTGTTGCCCAGCAGTTAACCATCTCTTGTACAAATAACTAAAGCCAGAACACCAACTTATTAAAAACTCTAAAATCCAAAAAACAGTGGATGAATTGGTAATAAATTGAAAAACAGTGCAACTGATGTTGTTCCCATGACGCAAAATCATTAACTAAAAGTTCCGATTAAAAGATCATAAGTTTATAGCTTTGAAATAGAAAGTCACATAACTGATGACACGTCAAGTTTTGAACCCAAATAATCCAGTTTTCACGATACGAATCTGTTAATCTCTTCGCTAACCCATCATAAATCACATTCTGAGCTGACTGTAGTTCACTTCGTTAATCTCACGAGTGTCCGCATAGTTAACACCACAGACTGTCAAAACATAACATGGGGCAATAGTTAACGAACCTCTTTGGCAACTAGGCCAAGTTTTGTAAGCCACTCATATTCCTGTTTGAAGGTATTATTAATTTAATTACATGTTATTATGTATTATTGATGACAAACCTGGTAATATTACATCGTAATAAAGGCAGTGGATACGGAAATTGATATTGATTGAACTGAATTAATAATATCGAAATTGATCTCTTAAATATTTAGGCTGTGTCCTCAGGTTTTTGTTATCATGTAAACTTACTATCTTTTGGTATTGTTGTGCCGTCTTTTTACTCAATTACGACAGCAAGATTATTGAAAGACAAATTTATTGAAATCGATTTGGCTAAGGCTAAGTTTAGAAGAATCGGCAGTAATTTTCTTTGAAGTAAAATTATGTGGTTAATTCGCTTTATAAATAAATATGTTTGTTTAGAAACTCTGACACTAGCGTGTGTGGGGTCGTTAGACTTTACTGCCCATACGATAAGAAGACGAAGAACATATTTTCTTTCATTTTTTTTTCTTTTTTACTCCGATCAGAACTATATTTCTTCACGTTTATAGTTTTAGAAGACAAGTAGTGTAAAATCCAAAATAATAAAATATCCAAGGTTGTCTGCCGAGTTTGGAATCCGACCGTACTTACTTACTTTGTCAACAAACTAACTTAATTAAATTCCCTTATCTCAACACAATATAGAGAGAATATCTCACCATTTTAAACTATAAATTATTGCCATTTTGTACCGAATAAATCAGTGGAGTTTCTAATTGAATTGTGAACTATTTGAAACATTTCTAGCCTAGTCTTAAACGAATCCCTTAGTTCTATAGTTAATACCTAACTTAGGTACTGTAGAGGTTTAATCTCCACGGTTACTTAATAAGTTAGTGGTTTATATTAGGGATAAATGTCGACTTCTGATTTGATTAAAGACTGCTTTAAACTTAATTAAGGTATTATATGATTACTAAATTCAGAAACACACTGTTTCATGTTTAGATCAAATAAGATTAGGAGTTTCTTGTCGGCTCTTCTCCATAGAGAAAGACCTACCTTGTCTGCGCGTCCATCTTCTGACATTTCTGTGAAATAAAATATTTTGAAGTTGTAGGAGTTAGCTCGGCTTCTGACAGCGTCCGTCAGAATTTCAAGAAAGTGATTTTTTATTTTAATAAATAATTAACATATATTTTAATATCAAAACATCTTTCATTGAACAAGGTTAGAGCACGACCAATGACCATCCTTAGACCTCCAACCTTACTACCTAATTAGATTTCATGTTAGTTTCCACACGGTACAATTGTGTTGTAGGTACCAGTTAGCTGGACTGGGCTACAAATTAAGTTGTTACGTGTCAAAGGTCCGTACTCCGGGTCCCGGAGTCCGGGGTAGTTAGTTTAAGGGACTGTGTTCTGTGTTGTGAGCTAGAATATTACTAGACTGTAGTCGGGTAATCTTGTTTGCAGTGGTTTGCGGTTATTGGACAAAGTGAAGCGGGCGTTTTGTTAGAGTACTTGTTTCTATTTTAACTTTGTTTTTCGTTCTCTGGGTGTCTACTAGGACATTTGGAAGGTGAATTTCAATATTTTGTTCTTATTTTGTTTGTACTTGACACTCCTGCTTACCCCCTCTAGATTACAAGCGCTACAAATTGTCTAAGTCCATAAAATACTCGTTTCAAAAAGTGCGTAGCCGCGTAGCCCCAACTGCGTAGCGGATGACAAATGTGCTACGACCCGTAGCACCCGTAGCAAATCTCGTAGCTACTTCGTAGACCTTTTTCTAACAATAGGTATTAGGAAAGAAATCGCGAACAATAATGTTTTCTTCGACATTCTTGTCAAGAATCCTTTGTTAAGTAACTCTAGCTATACAAGTGTAATCTATCTTCGTTTCTATTGTACATGTAATAAAGTCTTCATTACTTTGTCAGTACATTTTCTCATCACTTCGTATGATTGATGAATATACAGCAGTTATTTGCGAATCTCTGTGATTTAGTGCGCAGATGAAATATGGCTGGCGGTTAGGCCGAGCTAGACCTAGCCTGTGCACTGTGTACTGTGGTACAGTAATATCACTGTTATTTATGATTCTGCGGTGAAACAATGGAAGAAAAATGGTTTATGTAGTGTTTTATTGCTTGTAACGAAGGAAATCAAATTGAGGACGTCTATGTATGACCTAGATTTGTCGCTATTAGCGACAAATCTAGGTCATATTCAAAATAAATCACATTTATTTGAGCAAAATGCGTAATTAAAAATTCAGAACAGAGGTCAGATATCAATTTTGCTAAAATTAATTTTACATCTACCTCGCAAATATCACTATGTAATATCAAAATGAATTCGCATCCCAACCTCACTTAAACACATACATAACGAATGACATGAAAATGAAATTCAGAATAAACGTAAAATATTCATCACGCATTACAAACTGCTCCGGATATGTAGCAGCTACACAAGTAATTAAGGATTACCTCAAAATGTCCGGCCGCAGTGTTGCGGTCGCGTGTTTTTTGTTCAAAACTCCTCGTTTTAAATCTCTCTGTATTCGTTTACATTTTTAAGGAGCGGCTAAACGTGTTTGTTTATGTAAAGTGTATAGAATGAGTAAATATTGAGCGTTTGTTGTTCGTTCATTAGGTTCGGCTGTCTGAACTTTGTTGCGGTGAAACGGTTTGAGAAGAGATTTCAGATTGAAGTGTAAATAATTTATTTTTGGGTGTTTGTGTTTTGTTGGTCCATTTAAGAAGTGGGTTTTTAGTACATCGACTGGGTGGTATTGATTTCTGTTGGTAGATGCGTCACATTGAACATTTAGTGAAAACAGGCGTGATGTTTGTTTAGTGAACAGTTTTGGTGTTGCAAGTCTCATTTTTTAGAAGAGAAATTAATAAAAATTAAATGTGGGGTTTCTTTGAGTCGAATTCATTATGTTGCTATCCTTTTCGAGAATGTGGCTGTTCAAACATTCATCATCATCCACAAGACAACTCACCCACTGCTGGGTATAGGCCTCTCTTTTCTTGTGCCAATCTCCACGGTCCTGTGCCAGCCTAATCCAGGTTTTGCCCCCTAAAAAAAACTATAACTAAATCAAATTACATTACCAAGTTACGTTTGGCGTTTTACGCCATTTATAGAAAACAAAAAAAAACTTCAAGTAACATCATATCACGATTCCAAAAGATTGCTCCAAAGTAAACATCGATATGTTATCAGTTGTCAAGTGATAAGCACTTGTGTGTTGACTCACTCAAGTCCTCACTGTATATCGGAGGCTCTGCGGCTGATATATTTGCCCTCCGACCCTCCACACGTGCGGCTGGAGGTCGCCGGAGGTTGGCACTCCTCACTCATATTTATTTAACGTAACCTTACTGTCCTCTGAGGAATGAGACAAATGTGTGAGCAGGCAGTACTTAATGTACGCTTCTGTGATTTTGTTTGACTCACAGTTAAATTGTTCTTCTTACTAATTAAAAATAATTGAAGAGTTAACGATAATACTATAAATGTATATCAATGTTGACGTTTCTTTGTGGGTAAGATATATTTATAACAGATATATATTCATACGTTGGCAAGTAGAGATACCATTTCGAAATTGTGTAAAAAAAAAAAGTGTAAATAAACGTAAGTTTTTATATTTATATTTATAGTTTTTATTTTTAATAATTAACAATTCATCAATATTATCCAATGAATTTATTTCTATTTATGTCGATCTTTGTTTATGTCTTTGATATATTCACCAATTATTTGATCAATTTTATTTTAAGTAATTTTGTCATAATTTTATTTTCACACTTTTAATATTAATTGTATTGCTATTTCTTTTAATATCAATTGTATTGTTATTTAATTGAATTGGAATTGGCGCTTGGTAGTTACTAAGTTAGCTTAGCTATCTAATTTATTGTTTTGTGCATGTGGTGTTTACCTTTAAGTAATTGTTACGCTGTAGCCTAATTTTAATAATGCATAATGTCAATGTATTAAGTGTGAACAATTGTTGGTAGACCTAAATAAATAAAATAAAATAAAAAATAAGTAACGGTAATACAATTTAATGTGTAGTCTACAAATTTTACAATCACCTTCTAGTGTTAGGTTGGCGATAATTGCTCATTTATCTCTCATGAACAATGCCACTACAGACCACAAGACAATGATATCTACCCACCCCTTATTACCACCAAACCAACATCACTCGATAACCCCATCCCCTCCATTACAGGTACGAGTCTTTGTCCTAAGTCCACACAATTATATATGTTAATTACTAATATATCGCAATTAACCAGCTATATCTTCCAATGAACTCCATATCTCACGCCGAACAGGCGCTGACTCACCAAATTACTCGTGGCCTTAATCATTCAAGCCAAACTCACCTTTGGTTCCCTTCATCGTAAAGCCTAAATTCCCATTAGAAGTTTTAGGGATGATTTGGATTTGTGCGGTGTACTGTAAATGCATGTTTGGCAAAATTACGTCCGTATAGCGAGCTCTGCAATTAGCTGTAACTGTCTAACTTTGACACTAGGTGGCGCGGTTGTTTGGTACCTTTATTGTTTGCTGAATGGATGTTTGAATGTTATTGTGAACTGTCAGAATTACATACGTTTGACAGAATATGCCTAGTTATAGTTTACATACTACCCGTTTTATACTGAAAATATTACAAATTCTGAATAATATCACTTCTATTCGTTCTAAATTCTAAAAACAGTAAAAATAAAATATTCTCTACGGTCCCAACTACAAAATGAATTCAGAAACTTTTTGCGGTTATTTAGTAAACAATCACGTTTCAGCAGTAACTTGACCGCATTAACTTGCAACGAACAACTCAAAACTACTATAACAAAACAAAAAATACAATAAGCGGAAAGTTTTCAAAACAGCTGAGTTTGAAAGTTGCACCGCGGCATGCATAAACCGCGCAACTGCACTCGACGATTCCATTACAAGTTGTGTGTAGCGTTCTAACAATACGTAGCGGGTGAACTATAAACTCGGACTTTATTGCTTTTTTCTAGAACATAAAGACTAACGATACTTCTAAGAGCCTATCTGAAAAGTTAGGCGTATCGTAAACCAGATAGAATGTGTATTGGGCCTGGATAGTCCGTATCACTTGGTAGTAGGCACTTACACTTACACGTGAAACGTTAAAACCTAATCCCTGTCCATAAAAAAGCTTTCAGACTATTAACTGAATTGAACTGGGGATTGTGCAATTACGTACATTTGTAAATGAAGTCAGTGGTATCTGTATAGAATCTTCTTTATTTCGAAACAGTAATGCAATTTTGCCATTCAAGAAAGCCAACAAGAATGCACAATAAATATTTTGAATACTTTTTCTGCTACTACTTACCATGCAACTTAAAGAGGTCTAAAAGTCTTAAATTCACAGACTATTATAGTCATGAAACGTACATCAGTTTCTTTGAAAATATTTAAACTATCATCCATATAAAGTTCCTGCCGATGGTTAAAGTTCATCGTGACCCAAAACTAGTTGTCTAATAAATAAGACTCTATTTCACAGCTCATAAAAATAAACCTGCCATATTATACCACTTTATTAACTCCGTCCTTATCAGCCCTCTTGCACATGTAACACAGATATCGCTGCAGTGCACGCCGCGTGTAAATCGTCCCTCGGGTCGATTTACACCCCACGACGCGAGTCATTAACGGGGGTAATAATGTTATGGCCGTTAAATTAATATTAGTGGGAATAGCCCTGTTTGTTTGTGCGTGTTATGGGTTTAAGACGTGCTGGGAGGCTGGGCTGGCTGTTATCTTGCGTTATTGATAAGGAGATAATGGAAGCTGTGGCGCCTATCGTATGTGTTGCTGCAATTTCATTGGTTTATGGTTCATTGATGGCTGGTCAGCAATTGCAGTTTAGTACTGGTGCTTTTAAAAATGGACGTTTCAATATTGTACCACGCCCAATTTGATGTTTTCTTAGGAGCCAAAATCAATGTATTAACTTAAGTGAGCGGAGTTAACGAATAAGAAAACCACAAACAAGAATGAAGGTCGATTTAGCTCCCGTCGGGGCTGCGAGTTGTTCGCAAGAGATACCGCGGCCTCGACATAAAGGGCTAAGAAAGAACATGGGTGGTTTTTAGTCAGTAGAAGTCTGACACTCCCTTTCGCTCTGCCCAAGAGCGGGAGGGGTTATTCGATGATTTTCCACCCGCCAAAAAAAAAAAGGTCGATTTAGCTTTGAAAAGAGTTAAAAGTATGATAAATATATTTTTATCAGAAATATTATTGTAATGTATGAACGTGGGCGGAGTAAATACTACTCGAATACAATTAAAATAACGTTTGTATATTTCGACTCACACGGAATGTTAAGAAAGGAATACACATTATTCGTAAGCTTAACAAACGGGTGGAATAATTTCTATCATTGTCTTATTATATTGAAAAGATGGATGTGTGTTGCCAATTATGTTTGCAGTGAGGGATTGGTCAACTTCAAGCAATACAAGAGTGATGTGATGTTATTACAAGTTACTGTCTTTCTATACACCTATTTATTTATTAAGCTATTGCATAGCTTCTATCGCGGGCCTTGAGCGTGGGGACCGAATCCAGAAATTCCGTAACGAAAATAAAAACCTAACAAATTGACACTTGACAATGACTTTTTGAAATATCACGCTTGTCTCTTTAGTTCAGCAACCCGCCTTTAGGTGGCATTGGTTGTATTGGAAAACTACCGTAATCAGCTGTTTGTGAGAAAGTATATAGGTGTATAGGTATTTATCATCTATGTACAACAGTGAATATCTGTACTCGTATAATTTGTGTACAAAGTGTTTTAAATATGAATAAACAAAGTGCATTTATTAATGAAGAAAGTCACGAAAAAATAGTGAAAGAAAATGAGTTAGTACTCTATATACATTCATTTTATTATTATTATAACAAATGCAGTATTATTTTTTGTTTTGTTAATTTATATATAATACTGCTATAAAGATAACCAAAATGTTGGGGAAATATAGTATTTATACTTACACTTTTACTAATCATCCTCATCTTTTATAAAATATTAAATCTTATAATTTTTCAATGTTTAATTTTCATCTGACATTACGTCAGTTGTCAAGATGTCATTTACTTTTTCTTTTAATTTGTGTCATAGTTTTTCTTAGTGGTTAGAACTACGAAGGTTACATTTGATTTATATAATTTAATTCATTTTTATTAATATGTTAGCTCAAATAATGTAATTTATTGATAATTTCTATTAATAGTATCTTATCTTACGCTTATAAAATTAACTAACAAAAAATGCTATGCAATAGCTTTACCGCGGCAGTCTCCGAGTGCCACACGTCTTTTTTATTTATTTAGTACTTGGAAGACTTACAGCTAATAAAAACAAACAAAAAGAAGAAACCATAGTCACCAGAAAGCCAATTACAAGTCCTCACGTATAGATTTATAATAAAAATGAATTTTGATGTGAGCACAAAACAAAAACGCCTTATGTAAAATAAATACAATATAAAAAATAACTTATTTAATCTCAAGTTCTGACATTGTCTTTAGCACAGTATTGCTAGGTATATAGGTAGTGTAATTTCCCTTTCACGGGTCCTGTCTCCTTCACCCACGGGTGACATTTGTCTAATTTGTTTAATTCAGCGCATTGCGCCCAGCGCCCGGCAGATGTGTCGCCCGGCAGATGTGGCGCCCGCGGACCGTGACCGGAATCTTTAGCGGACACATTTGTTTTATATTTAGTGTCGTATGCTTTATGTACAACTGCGGCTTGTTGGGTATTAAATACTTTGAGGAATACATGTGAAAAGTTTTTTAAATTCATCAATTGTGACGTTTTTGATGAACTATTTTAGTGTTTACTAAGTTTGTTTTGAATGTTACTAACTTAGGCTGAATTTATCCCCGTTGTAAGCGAGACTCAAAACCATGCCTAAATGCCCTGATGGAAATTCCACTTTTGACGTTTTCCAGCTGAGTATTGAAAATTCAACTTGGCGCGTTTATTTAGGCTTTGATTTAGTGTCATCTAGTATTAATATAAACAGGCACTTGTCTGAAAAGACAGATTGCATATAAAGGATCAATAAAAAAAAGTTTACGTACAGTTAACACTGTCTCTTATGTTATTTTTTTTTGTAACAATTTTGTTTTATATAACACAGTTAAACTCAATGTAAATTGTTATTGAATAAATGAAATGAAATACTGATTGTACACTCAGTACAGTGATAAATGTGAAATAAACAAACCATCAATACAACAGCACACAAACAGTTATCAATTGATCAGGACTGTCTGAAATGGCCAGTTATCGTTTGTAAATTTTTCAAAGTTTGACCTCGATAAACTTTTGCTTAACTTGAGTGAGGGAAGTTAACGAATAAGAAAATCACAAACGAGCTTAGCTTTGAAAAGAGTTTCAAGTTTGATAAATATATTTTATCATAAGTATTTTTGTAAGATATGAACGTGGGGGAGGCTGAAGGTCTATGACTGTGAGGATCGTAGCAGTAGCCGTTCTGCAGCTACTGCCTAGCCCCACTGGAAAAAAAACCCGAGTTTGTATGTATTTATACAGTTGAGTGAGAAAATAAAGTAAATTACTCGTAGTATGCTCGAATTATTTGGTCAAAAACATTTGGATCAATTCGAACATTAAATTGGGATCAACATAAGTAATTGATGAAATGAAATAGCTTCAATTAACAACGAAATTGTATATTGACAATGAAACATTATTTGGTGCGTAACAAACAAATATTTTATTGTATACGTGTGTTTTTATTATTTGATATTTTACCTTTGTAGATAAATGATTAAAAACAAATATTATACACAATGACAATGGACAACGGAGACATGAAGAATTCTGTACTTTTATTTCGGAAGTTTATTAATAGACCCGGTGGGTCTGCTGGTAGTAATTGATAATTAGAAGACCAAAAAAATCTGTCGCGGATACTTACCTTTATTTGTCAGTGGCTTAGTTTTGCTTTTGAAATAATTAAAAATATTACCTGATTCAAAATAAAACTTATTTACTTCCTCCTAATGTAAATCATACAAACGCACACCTCCTTTCACAACACATCTGAGTTCATCAGGAATCCACACCACATTCCACAAACACTCACATGCACCAACGCAGCAGGGTTCTGTATAAATGTGGTGCCAATAATTTACCAGAGGTTCGACATTTTTATGGTCTCCCTCCCCTCCGATAAGTAGCCTGCTGCCTCCCCCCCGTAGACGGAACCCATTCGTATTTTAAACGACTCAGATATGTTTGTCAGACTCTTACTCAATTTTTCATGGCTTATTTTGGTGTTGTGAATGTAATTTAAATTCATAGAGTTCTCTTTTAGGAATGGAAAACGAATCAATCACCGTCACAGTTTACGTAGGTAAAAGGAACGGGTGATACTTAGTGAGAAAATAGGCTTCAGTCAGTTAAAATAATTTATATAATGGAACCAAAAGTTTACGCTAAGTTTCGTCTCTGAACGTTTAGAACTCGAAGATATTCCTGCATCTCGACAATGCATTAGGATATAATTTCTCGTATACAACCACTTGGGCCGCAGACTCTAAAACATGATTTCCACATGAACTTGTAGTGCAAAAACCATAGGACACGAACCGTATACGTCTACCAGCAAAGGCAAGACTTTGAAGTCGGCCTATAATTCAGACAGCTCTCCGATGTGATTTCCCGCGGTTATCGGCACAAAGCCTACTTCCGCCTCTCACCGATCGCGGCCGGAATCCGATCACGAACAAACACGTGCAATTTGCTACTGTTACAATGGCAGGCGATTCCAGTTTGTTTTTATATTTAGAGAAAGAAAGAAAGGAGGTTATGGTGCAACAGTGGAATTTTAGATATTCAGGAATTTGCGCTCAAATACATGTGTCTTATTACATGGGGTTAAAACATAACTCATGAAATGTGGACGGACTAATGGTACAATCTCTGTGTAACCTATTGGAGAATATAATATTTTTTCCTTCTGTCGTATCGGTACTAGATTGTGCTGATATGATGTGGGACGGATCGGATGTCTACTTGAGCTTATGAAGCTTTTCCAATTTTCATTTGAAATATATTCCAAATATTGTATTGTTAGCTCGTCATTTTCCACTTTGGAGTTCAGAGACCTCGACGAGAATCGATGTCACTTTGCATTGGATAGAAAGAGACTGAAATGGCTGAATGAAATGTTACATGAGATCGCGATGTAAAGAACCGTTATAGTACAAACTACGCTCGTTCTGTTAAAGTTAGATTTAAGACTTGTAAGTTGAGACCTTATCCTATCCAGATCATAATCCCGCTGTAGTAATGCGGACGATTTTATGTCTTTTCTTCTGAAACTTCCTGCCACGAGGATGTAAAGTTCAATAAACTGTTATTGCACTGGGTTCACGAGTACCTAGGATAATGCTCGTTGATGTTTGTGAAGCTGCAATCATCATCTGCCTAGCCTTTTCCCAACTATGTTGGGGTCGGCTTCCAGTCTAACCGGATGCAGCTAAATACCAGTATTTTACATGGAGCGACTGCCTATCTGACCTCCACAACCCAGTTAATACTAGGTAATACGACACCCTTTGGTAAGACTGGTTGTCAGACTTTCAGGTCACACTACCTGTAACGACTGCCAAAGATCTATATAGGGCAGCCGGGACCAACAGCTTAACGTGCTTTCCGCGGCACGGAGGAAACTCGGTATGTCGGGCGGTCACCCATCCACAGACCGACCTAGGCAAGCACAGCTTTACCTAAAGATCGACTCGAGTGGCAGTTCTTATTAAGCCACGAGCTTTGTGAAACTGCAGTAAGAGATGATAACCGAACGATCGAATTTTTGGCGCAAGTTGTGTAGTTAGTTTTTAGTCTATAGCGCCATTGAGATTTTTACCTGTTCGAGTGTATGTTTCTATTGTTCCTATTTTCGACTTTCCCTTAAAATCACTTCAGCAGTTCTTTGTCTACGCCATCTGATCTTGCACTGACTCTGGTTTGCTACATTAGCATTGTGGTGTATTCAAAAATAAAGCCACAGTATTCCTTTAACTTTTATAATAAAAATGGCTGTTCATACGTTTACTGCACACGGCTACTATACAGACACAACAATAGCCCGGATAACCGATAGCACAAAGAAAGCGCCGAGTTTAGTCCACAATATATTTTTAGCAAATACAATGTAAATGGAAAATGTGTTGCATTATATTAAGCTGAAGAATTAGTTGGAGGTCCGCCAGGCGGGCCAGGACTCGCAGCCGGCAACCTAGCAACCAAGTTATAAGTAATGGTACCAGTTACGTACAGTATTCTGATTTGTGTATGTAGATATTTTTTTATTGGGTTCTGCTTTGTTTCATTTCCTGATAATGTTGTTCGTCCAATGTTGAGACTTGTGCGAAGTTTTGTTTTTTTTTCACAAAATTTTCTCACTTTCCTTTGCTATTTCTAACCTAATATCAAGCTCAATTTGTATTCAGTGTGAAAACAACGTTTTGACGCAGAAAATAGGGTGAGAAAACAAGTCAGTTTTATAAAATTGTGTTGTAGAATCTTCTAAAATTAAGGTTTTAAGAAAATAGTTCTATATTGTTCTAAAATTTTCATGTAAGTATTCCTTTAAATGTAATTACGTCACATCTATATAATTCGTACCTTTTCTCACATTGTTTAAAACCAAATTTTCCTATATTATCCGTTCTGTTTTATCACGCTCGACTTAGAGATGTACCACGTTAAACTATCGATACATCTCGTGGGATCTGCGTGACGCTCATAGTAATGTTATGATACTGTTATAACGAGACTCTTTTACTAAAGTGTGACGTCATATTGTCGACATAGTTAAATTCTCGTATTATATCTAGTGGTGTAAAGTGGGACATTGCCACCCTCTTTGTGCATGCGGAGACTTTTTTAAGTGTATGTAAAGTGGTGAAGTTTTGTGACGATGTGGAAAATGTTATTATTTGATGGCGTTGACTGGTTTTCAACTTAATAAACGTTAATTCGTATAATTTAAAATCCTGAATTAGAGCTATAAGCAGTTTTTTCTTTTTCTGTAGCCTGTACTGTTTCTGTGATGGGCAAAGGCTTCTCCCAATTCCTTTCACGTGCTCTTTTCTTGCCGCCTCTAACCACTCGTCGGGGAACGCGATCAAATCGTCTCGATCACCACTTATGTTTTTCAGTTAGATATTATTTTGTTTCATTTAAATATATTTTCTGCAGTTATCCAGAATACAATTTAAGATGATCACGTAACGCTGCACCAAACTGCTTTGTCTCATATTCATAATAAACTCGCGCTGAGAAGAGAACGTTCACTTTGCTTCAATAATTTAAGTTTTCTTTGAGTATCCGTTTTATTATTGCACGTCGTCGCTCCAGCAAATGAAAAATGGCGTTCAGAATATTATTCACGACATCTTCATTTCAGGAACGCTCGAGCGCTATTTTTCTGAAATTTTATTGTAGAAAATTTCTGGTGACTCAGATAAACATAATATTTTTTCATCACAAAGAGGGTAGTTTTGTTAGCTTATAAGAGCCGTATTTTAACGTAGTCTTTGTCAGTATGTTTTTATAATCTCATGAACACAAACAGTGGAAAAAGCGGAATGTGAATACAAGAATAATCGTTCGTACAAAGAGAAATACCAACATGTCTGAAATATTTCAGTTTTCGCGGAAACCCTGAAACGAAACAGACGAAGCAAGTCGGCCGGGTTCTCCTTTATACGCGAGCACTTATTTGCGGAATATATTTGTTTTTGAATTATTTCCGCATTATAATTATGTTTCGTTTTTTTTTACGTATTTACGTATTCTGCTTTGTGTGTTTTTCCGTATTGTGTGTATTAACAAAAATGAAAGAGATATTTTCAAGAACGGTTTGTTGTCAAATATCCTGTGTTTATGTTGATATTCTCTTAATTAACAAATTCATGCATATTCCTCATGGGGGTAGGCAGAAACGACCACCTGCTACGATTCTTAAATACTCTTTTTGCTTTTAAGTTCAAATTATGTGCGGTGTAATTTTCTCTTATAGCTCTTTCTAAGAAATTTCCTAACAAACCAACCATGCCCTTATCAAGATTACCAAAAGATTACGCTGATAACACAGTTAACTGCCAATCTACATTTTTGGCAGCGCTCTGACAGTCAATCTGAGTAAAGCACAATTTCCGCCATTTTGTGGTAAAATGGTAATGTCTTCCCTAATAACCACGTTTCAACTGCGTTTAAACAAAGCGAGCGCTGGCAGAGGGCCAGGAAATCGCTGGAACTACACTATTTATTATTTCAAGCTTATAACATTATCCTAGAATAATGTAATATCCTTGTATTCATACATATATTTATGTACAGAAGCTAATATTGGATAGCGCTTTATATTACCAATCTCAATACTCAAAGGAAAATGCAATAATAAATTCTCAATGGTTTAACAAAAAGTTTGTCGTAGCACGTAGCCGCGTAGCTCGTAGCGGCGCGCGGCGTAGCACGTAGCACCGCGCTACGAGACTTTCAACTACATTGTTAAAGATTTATTATTATCGATATTTAATATATGAGTATCGAGTACATCCTTTTCTTCGTTTCTTGATCTTTTGAAACCTGTAACTTATTTTAGACGGTAAATAAAATAAAAAAGTACAATAAAGGTTAACCTTTCGACCTGTTCTCCTTCGTTCGTTATTTTTGTACAAACTTAGTACATATCATACAATATACTTACGTGAATCGTCTTCGGGTATCGTCCATTCACCTGGAGTACCGTATTAGTATCAGTGCCACGTACAATTACGCGATCAGAGTCACTAAGTGAAACCCCGATGTAAGAAAGTGCAGAGAATCTGCTTTCTTCAAGACCAAATCCTCTGAAGTGGGTTTCACTAATTAATGTACTTGGTTTTTTTTGCAAATCACAGCCTTCATATATACCACTGTAGCAAAAAAGTAACGAGCATTGAAAACAACGCTTGCTTACTGCGTTAAAAAAAACAAAAGAATATGTTTTATTCATCGTGATGTGTTTATTTGTAGTAGTTGTTAATTTTCAGATATATTTGTCGTTTTAGGATATGTGCTCGGTTGATGGCAATTAGCGCACCCCTTATTACATGGGACTTAAACATAACTAGCGAAATGTGGGTGTACCAATAGGTACACCTCTACCCAACCCTTAGGGGATTACAGGCGTGATGTTATGTAATTTTTCGTTTGTTAAGTTTCGAAACTTCTTCCTACTAACTTAGTGACTTTAGAGATCTATAAAAAGCAAGATTTAATGGAACTTCTGTATCCTTTCACACCAAGAGACAGCATCTCGTACGTGACATCACGGAACGTACGTGTTTTTGTAAAGCAATCGTATTTATAGCAACGTTTAGAGAGGAGGTGTCGCGATTATATCGGAGGTAGGACGGAGGAGGGCACACGTTAATGTTATTGTCATTGGATTGGAGGGTGCACGTGACAAGTTGTCGAGGGGTAGTGAATACAAATGTTGCAATTTAGTGGAGAGGAATGGCATTACAAATCTTTGGGTACACTTGTACGTGAAAAAAGATACGGAAACGAATTAACTTTTTTGCTACATTACGGCGGTCGAAAGTATAGAATCTTTACCTAAAGTGTCTTCAGCTGAAAGTACTAGAAATACAGTTATAGATAAAAGCTTAAACAAAACAAAATAGAATTATATGTTCACCCGTGAAAATGAAAACCAGTTTAAGAAACAATGGATTGGCTGTGTGAAGGATGATATGGCAAGAAGTCTGATGGAAAAAGATCATATTATGAAAACTAATAGAGGCTTTTGTTTTTTGTATTTATTACTTAAATTGCGGTTCAAAGTAAGAAAACTTTAAAACCTTTACTTTCTGAAGTATTTCAGCTAATACTGCTAGAGCTCGTGGCTTAATAAGAACTGCCACTCGGGTTGATCTTAAGGTAAAGCTGTGCTTGCCTAGGTCGATCTGTGGATGGGTGACCGCCCGACATACCGAGTTTCCTCCGTGCCTCGGAAATCACGTTAAGCTGTTGGTCCCGGCTGCCATATATAGATCTTTGGCAGTCGTTACAGGTAGCCAGTGACCTGAAATTCTGACATCCAGTCTTACCAAAGTGTATCGTATTACCTAGTATTAACTGGGTTGTGGAGGTCAGATAGGCAGTCGCTCCATCTAAAATACTGGTATTCAGCTGCATCCGGTTAGACTGGAAGCCGACCCCAACATAGTTGGGAAAAGGCTAGGCAGATGATGACTGCTAGAAATACAATATGAACAGACTTTATAAAAAAAAAATAGTAGGTGGTTTTTAAAAGCAGCTTATAACATGTAAATACTTTATAAGCCGCTTTTCCATTACAACTGGCCACATTTAATTTGTTTCTAAACCTAAAAACATTTTCATTTCAGCCCCTAAAGTCTAAAAGCTAAAATAATTACAAAATGAGTTTAACTAAGCCTCCAATGCCTGGCCATCGTATTACAAGAGAAAATGGAATAATTTGATAAACTCGTTTCAAAATGTGGTTTTAGAATTGAACCAGACTTATGAATATGTAGATTTAAACCTTCCAGACCTGACGGGTGACGTCATGTATTCATGGATTTTAACAAGTTCACTGAAGGAAAATCTGACCTTATATTCTCAGTTGAATGTGGATAAAAACTAACTGTATAGTCGCTGCCAGTAAAGATGTCAATAGCGGTCATTGCCCTTTCCCTAATATCTCTTTTTAAGAACCAAAACAATGAATTATATTATAATTTTTCATTAGGAAAAATGTTGAAGATCAGATAGATTACGATTCAAGTCATGAACAGGCTTATTTTAAGATTTCAAAGTTAAAAATTAATAAGTGTAGGTGGGTCAATGACCGGTATTGACATCTTAACTGGCAGCAACGATGGTAAAGATCATGTGTATGGATTCTGCAGCATATAAATTCTAATAGTTAATGTTTTGTTTAAAGCATATCGTTATTGTTTAAGCCTTGTTAAGTATTTGATGTTGTTTCTTCGTAAACATTTATTGGGTTGTTTAATAATGTAAGTTTTATTTTGTTACAGGTATGCTCCTTTAGCAGTTCCTTGACTATGGGATGGGATGACACTGGTACGACCGTACAGTGCACTGTAGGTACTCTAGTTAGCTTAAATTAACGAGTATTTAATAAAGTTCTGATAAAGTGCAAAGCATTCGTTAGCTAGTGCTGTTTACTTTCAATAACTTGCAAAGAAAATGTTATTTTAAACAAGCAACAAAATATTAAGAAATCTACAGCACATTCATCAGGTAAATACGAAAAAATATAAAAGAAATATTTCTAACAACTCAATAGAGATGCAAAAACCCGTAAAGATCGAAATCTGAGGTCTACCGCGAGACTCCTGAAACCAACCTTTTGTTATTAATATCTGTAGGGCGGGCGGGAAGTAAATCAGCCCGCCCAAACACCGATACCTCCGTCTTCACGGTTCACGCTCTCACACCGGATGTATACGTTTTGTTGTGATTTTTGGCCAATTCGTCGGTTTTTCGGAGAAAGAAATTCGACAGGTAGACAAATTTTTGTTTATTTATTTTATTGGAGATGTTATATTGACTCGGTAGCTATTTATTTGTTTTGTAAAGACAACTAAGGAGATTTACCAAGTAGATATTTTAATAGGTCTATCAACATCCTACCAATCAACACACAACACACACACATCACATCACAACACACACACACCACACACACACACACACACACATCACATCACATCCATTTAGTCCACGCCTGTTTTGGCAGCGAGTGAATAATTTTAAACTTTACTACCGGACAAAAGCTCATCTGTTTTAGAGTAGCAACAAGCAGCTTTTTGAAATATATTTCGAATACTTCCTTATTATCGTGGGTTGACGATGCACGTAAACTGTTTCTTAGCGATCGAGCACTCTCGCTAACTACAAGCACAGCTTCACAAACAAACGCTCGCGATGTTCGACCTGTGCTCGTCTGTGCTCGCCTGTGCTCGTTAGCCGAGCACGTGTTGTGCATGCCGAGTATCGATCAGCTCGGCTTTGGCAACTTACTGCTGCTTGGCATGCGATGGATTGTGATTTAGTGACTCACAGTACCGTCGTTGTTTTGTTTATTCATAAAACTGCTTGCTTTACAATTTCCAATAACAGTTTTACCGATTATTAAACGTATAACTTAAAATTAATAACGATTCTTCATTATACATATTGAACTCGTCGCTCGTTTTTGTTTTACATTGTATTAGAATATCAAAACTTAATAAATATAGTAGAAAATAATGAATATGAGCAAAATCAATAAAAGCATCAAAATAAAATATAATTCTACGCTTAAACTAATTCCGTCATCCATGTATTACGAGCCTGGACGCGTAGAGTAACCCATTTTTCCAATAGTATTAAATGTTAAGTAACACTATATTCCAACTAACAAAATGACCAGATAAAATAAACCAGCATAACACGATATACAAAACTACGAGTACTTCTACCTGATAAAACCCAGATCAAACAGCCTCCTTTCCTCCCGGTTCGTTTCACCGGCCGGTGTGCCGTGTGCCGGATGAAAGCCGTCTCGCGCCGTGTCCGGTATTGTCCGGACACTCCAGACACTTGTTACGGCCGGACACTTGCACACGTTGTCTGCAACAGTTGTGACAGACAGGTATAAGTTCGCTCGTGATATTTAGGCCGACAGAAACGCTATTTGTAGCGAGTTAGCTTGTTTGTCTTGTAGTTTTGAGGTGGTTCGTGTTGGGTCTAATTTGGTTTACTAGTGTTGTGTATTTGGGTCTCTTTGTGGACTGTTTGTATGATTAGATGACATATGATATCATCCGATTATGATATGTTCTCTGTAGAGTATTTTGTATGCATATTATTATTTAGTGTTATTAATAATGTTAGTGACCATGTAAGTTTAAAAACTTATATTTTGTATGCAGTCTGCAATAGTACTAATCTCATGGATTATTTTGTGATTGTACAGATAATGGTAAAGCTACAATGATTTATTGCCAACAACCGTTCGTAAATATAACTGAAAGCTAGCTAAGCTTCTGGGCACAGCAGAATAAGTACGTAAAATGTAGGAGCATTTCCTTGTCATATTGAGGACACTGCAACTTTCTTTAAAAGTC
The DNA here is from genome assembly GCA_949774965.1 of Diarsia brunnea. Classification (NCBI taxonomy): domain Eukaryota; kingdom Metazoa; phylum Arthropoda; class Insecta; order Lepidoptera; family Noctuidae; genus Diarsia; species Diarsia brunnea. The sequence continues at coordinate 19,494,268 of OX459010.1, forward strand.
GATTTCTTTCTAACTTAGGGTTAATTAAAACTTGGGCGTGCACCTCCGGCCATATTCTTTGAGTCTTGAGCAAAAAACGCTAACTTTGCAGTGTACTGAACTTTCTTTGTCTATCGTTAAACTGGGACAAAAGAGTGCTTTGTTTTGTTGCAAATTAACTACGTTATTACAGTATTGAAAATATAGTTCCAACCATTTTTTTTCGAATTACGTTTAATTCGATCTCTTAACACCTCAACATGATGTAGAATTGTAGGCCCTTAGGCGAAACAATCTTTCTGAGCCCTTGTTTACGATATTAGCAATCAAAACACAATTCTACTCCACTTTTCTTATTATTCAAACGTATTATTGTTCCCCAATCTTATGATATTGTGTAGTAAAAGAACAGAAATAATAAACGTCGCGCAAACCTAAGTGTCTGCCTCGAACCGATTATATCCAGTTTTATCCGGTATAAGCCAGATGGATGCGGTTCCCGCTAGTTATATTAAAAACTGTTTGAGATCGTTTTATTAAACAGCTGCGACTACGCCATATTAAATGCTGCTTTGATGTTTTTTATTATTTTTCTTTTTATTAAGACAAGACGATGTTATTATTTGAGAGCATGGTACATTGAATATAAGACTATGTGCTTGTATAATGTTTCTTTGTGATGGATTTATTAAGGATTTTTGTTGTAATATGTAGAATGATGAAGATTGTTTAAATATTGATCTCATTCAATTATTTAAAGTGAAACGCACTGTAGTCAATTCAAAGACTACTGTGATAGAGAATTCTAATTATCTTTCCAAACATCCAAAGGTAAAGTAAGTAAGTATTGCTGTGTATCATCATAATCATTATGAGCCTATAATCTCTCTAGCCTATAAGCCTCTCTAGGAAGGATGGGCTATTAATCCACCACGCGGGCTCAGTGCAGGTTGGTAGATGCCACATGTCTTCGAATTTTTGGTTCTAAGATATTTGGTTTCCTCACGATGTTTTCTGCGTATACAGAGAAATTCTAGATGCTCATCTTGAACAATTCAAGTGTAAAAATCTCAATATTTATCATCTCCCACACGCAAGACTTCTTAATTAAACAACGATGACGTACGATGAGTTTGAATGACGTGCGCTGAACTCAGACAAGGAGCCAGCTCCATGAATAATCAACCATCTGAATAATTCAACTCCCAGACCTTTTGAATATTCCGACGTCACTTTTTGATACAACCGTCATTTTTTGCGAGAGAAGGAAAATTATTTTAGGTAACGTTGATTTAGTGATGGCGATCTCCCGGTCTATTGGTTTTATTTGAATATTAATTGAAAGCGATCGTATTTTTTGCGTAGAATTTTAAATTTTCTGTGTCGAAGTTTTATTAAGAGAAAGGTTTTTTTTGTGAAGTTTATAGCTGTTAGTTAGCTAGACATTATTAGACGTAAGTGATTTAGTTAATTGGTGAGAACAAAAAGCTGTTGGCTCAACAATTATTTTACTTTCGGTGTTACCGTTGTTACTTTGATTTAAGTTTTTACTGCTGTTATTTATAGGAACGGTTCAGCTATGATTATTTTATTACGGCTTCGATTGAATAGTAATACCGAATAATTTACGAACACTAATATATTATTAACGTAGCTACCAGAAACAATAGGTCACACGTGTCCCAAGTCAGTGCTGTTTTGGTTTGAAATAAAAAATAAACCTTTTCACTTTAACACATATTTGTAGTTCTATTGAAAACTCTGCAATCTAAACTGCCAACTGAAATCTTGAGCTGATTGTAATCCTATTCAATTTAAAGTCTTAGCAATGAAGTATTTCCGAACTAAATGCCTTCTCAATCCAATCGTCGGGAGCTTACGAAAGCCGACCATTCGTTCATTCGGTCCATCCATTCATTCATTCAGTAAACTTCGCCGGCTTCCAAGCGAACGTTCGGAGTTGATTTATTCTTTTATGAAAGGCTTTTGATCAGCTAATAGTTTGTCGTTTAAAGTTTTCGTGCTAACAATTATTTTTGTGAATAATTTAAAAGGAGAGCTGTATTTAAGTTAATGTCTCTTGGGTATTGTGAATTTAGTTTGATTGAACACACATTAAAAACTTTGTTAAGTCTAACAATAGAGAAGAGAGATATTTTGTGTATTTAAATAATAAAATATGGTATGTCCACAATATTTTTATAACCTCTTGAAGCATCATCGAATATGGCGGACGCAAGGCGTCAAATGGACATAACATATCCTAATTTGATTTTAGTTTTTCAGTAGCATCTGTATTTAAATACATTTCGTTTACTTGTATTCTTTTCAATAAGGTTCAATACCAGCATAAAGCAGATCCCGTTCGACATAATGATACCAGAGAAATAATGAAGGTAGATGAATGTGTTAACCGGCTGGTGCCTTACACCACCACCGCCTTCTTAGCCCTTTATGTCGAGGCCGCTGTATCTCTTGCGAACAACCCGCAGCCCCGACGGGATCCGCAGCCCCGACGGGATTGAAGACAGCCTCATACGATGAAGATGAAGCCTAATATACCATCAGATGAAGACGTTGAGCGTCCGCCAGAGCCTTGCGTGTGCTCTTATTGGTAGTGTGGCTGATAATCTATCATAAGACACACGCGGCTCTTGCTGGCTCACTCACACGCTACGTAAAGGAAAAAGCCGGAAGATTGCGGAGGAAACATACTAATTATGATAACGTTTTTGTTTTTTCGCTGTGTTTAGCTTTGTGCCTTTATATTTCTTGTCATGTGCGTTGATTATAGGGTATCCATCTTATTATAAAATAGCAAAAACAAACCAATTTCCACTTTCCTCACAAAACAAGATATACACCGTGTAAACAGACTCTTCACCAAGCTGTCAACTTATCATTCTGCACATCTAACTGAGTAACAAAAATTAAAAAAATGTGTTACGGCAGTTATGATAGGACTGAATTTTACGCTCTCGAAACATTGTGCTGATGGATATATTTGAATAGTACAGGGGTTACGGAGGTGTGTACAGTTATAACATTAAAAAAATTTAAAAGTCTTGTAACTTTGACCTCCAATATCTCCGTAACTAGGAGGTTCCCAGGTATGGTCTAGATTTCTAGAACAAAAAAAAAATCTCGATGACGGAGATATCGAGAATACCTTTCGGGATCGTGAAGGTACAGTTGACACTCAATAGGTCGATACCATACTTTGATTTCTAAAATGTTTACCACACTATTCCCAAACCTTTTCAACACAAAAACAGGAAAACACAACATGTAGTTCCTTGTGATATTCATGTGCGCTCGTTTAACGAACATTGTAAGAGGATTACCGTGTGACGGCGTGTTTGTGAGCAAACTGGCAAAATGGCAGAGCGCAGGCTTTGTGTACTAACACATTAGTTTCAGACGTTATGCGAAACTGGCCGGATTATATCATAGCGGGAGGTTTTTCTTTAATGCGGGGTTAATTGTGAAACATACGTGATACTATTGTAGGAGCCAAATACAAAGCAAGGAATGTGTTATCATCTAATCTATTTATGTAAACGGGAACGTTATTCCCAGCTCACATTACATCATTTATAAAATAAGTGAAATGTTTTTATAACCATGTTTTTAATAAACATTATTAAGTCCATAAGCGTCCTCTGTTTTCATTATAATTTACATTTCGTACGACCCTATTTACAAAATACGTAAATAAATGAAATGTTTGTTCATGCGGAACCAATTTCCAAGCCCAAAAAGCCTAAAACCAACAGACACGCTATTTGTTAAATGAATTTCGCATCGAACAGCACAACATGGTATTGAATTTGTGAGTGAATTTCACAAAATGGTTTTGTTGGCGAACTACATAGTTCGAACAAAATATGAAATTCGTTAATAAAATGAATTTGTTGCATCAGCGTCATGTCATCTCTGCTTTGTCTATGTTCATCCATGTTTGAGTTTATCAACGCGTAGAAATAGTTTAGAATGATATTATATGGAACATGTTTCAGTGAAGTTAATCTAAAATGGTGTTTTATTTATTTCGGCCGCCAGTGCTGGTGCTGAGTATGAGGACCTGGTTTTATAAGCCCAGTTGTTCAGGCGTTTACATGGGATTGCAACTACATGAGACGTAAACATAACTTGCCACACGTTGGGTGAAATATACTACTTCTGATAAACTTGTACTGTCACTTACGGATATCTTTTGGTGGAAAATCATCAAATAACCCCTCCCGCTCTTGGGCAGAGCGGAAGGTAGTGACAGACTTCTACTGACTAAAAACCACCCATGTTCCGTCTTAGCCCTTTATGTCGATGCCGCGGTATCTCTTGCGAACAACCCGCAGCTTACGGGATATCTTCCGTGATTATAACGCCATGATCGCGGGATGACTTAACATGTCGCGCATGTGCTAACAATAGCGTCAAAATATCAGGAGCTCATAATAATGGATAATCACGGAACTTTTCCCGTAAGTTACAGTATAAGTAAGTTTACTTATAAACCGCGAAAGCTTAAAACAGTACTACTACAGACCTTCGGTGACTAATACCGTGATGTTAGAGGTGTATATATTATAATTCATAGTCGCGTGTTTTCGTAGCGAACTACCTACTAGAATATTCACATACATATTCACGAATATATCAAAACCAAGCAAAAAGGGTTGATGCAATATCCGAGCCACCAAATATTCCGCTCCACTATATTAAATCCTCATTAACGAACGTATTAATCAGCAGAGGTGAGTCAGGAATATCGAGACCGCGGGTAGATGGAACAAATTGCGATTTGTATTGAAAACCGATACATTGCGGTCTTTCAGAGCGCGCGTGTACGGGGAAGCGAATTCGGCAGATTTCGCCAAATTATAGCGAAATTATTTAAAATGGAAGTGAAATTTTGTGGTCGAGTTCGAGGGTAGTTCGTCGTTACCGGTCGTGGTTTATTATTATGATGATGTAACTGTACGTTGTGGTTTGAATAAGGGTGGAAAATATAGAATACTTAACGTGCCGTACAGAATATGGATCCTATGGCTTAAAAACTTACCACATCAGAGTAAGATGGTATCAGTGACGGAAAACACGTAGTTTAGTTGTTAGTTACTATGGTAAATGGGTATTTTCCACTCCGTGCATGTAATCTAGGTAAACTTATAAAAAGTCAAAATTAGGTTTAGTTTAAAAGTAGTTAATTAAAAACCTCATCAAAGTTTTCCTCTTATTTCTACACTATTTACCCGCCATAGCTCGTCACTCAATATACTGAACGACTCACGCAACTTTTCACAACTTTTACTTTCAAGACTCTTCAAACTTTTAATCAGAGACCTCTACATTTTAATAAGCCGATCCTTTGAGATGAAACTATCTTTTGACGGCATTTGTGTTCATCTTTAATAATAATATAATATTTACCAGCAATTCATGAAAGATAACCTCTACTAAATATTACAGAAATGGTGTTTATTTTTATCAAATTTCGGTTATTAAATCTTTGTTTCCACTCTTCAATAAATTACAAGTAAATAGTATTTCACAAGAAAGCTCATAAAAAGATACCAAGAATTCAGTAAGAAATTGTTAATTGGCATTTGAATTCTATGTTAAGACATTAACTCCATCAAATTGACGTCTACTTCATATTTCGTCTGTGGATTTCCACGAAAACGTGTTTCGTTTCGTGAACATTCGTGTTTTGTTTACCACGAACACTAGCGAGTTGTTCTAGGAATATTGTGATGTACACTTTGTAGCTCTGTGAAGGACAGGTTCATACGGGCTGTGTAGAAAATTGACCTTTAAAATCTGAACTACTAGTACCTTTTAACCTTTTTGGTTTCGGGTTTAATGAAATGATTAATAAATGGCAGTGCTACGAGTACATCAAATATTCATTAATTTGAAGTATATGTTCTCAGAACGAATGCAGAATAGTTTCATCATAGTTCAATGAGATTTGTGGCTATTGTACCTACTCGTGAAATCTTATGATTGTGAATTGAATAACCATATCAGTTATTCAAATTAAACGTTTTCTTATTAAAAACTAAAGTAAACTCTATAGAAACCTGTAATAAGGTTAAAATAATATTGTAACAAAAATATTAAGATGAGAGTTATATTCTCATACTCAGCAAAAACAGTGCTTTTAATAGTGAATGTAAAGTGTATTCATAAGAGCAGTGAGCGCTAGGGTGCGAGGACGATAGGGCTGCGTGGGTTATATATAACTTTGGAGGATTAAAAAGCATAGATTTTCTTAAAATTATGATGCTTAAACTTTTCAAATAGCTTGTGATGCCAAATAGTGGTGTGTGTATAGTATACGAACATTTCTGGAGATGTGTTTTAAGCCCAAATAGGACACAAATCTATTGCCATCAACTGATCATATTGGCTCCGACAGAAACAAAATCATGGATACCTACTGCTGAAAAACACCTGGTTGTGAAACCAAATAGAACATCTTTTCACTTTCATTTTAGTAAAGTGATCATAATAGCTATCCCTAAGACTTAATTGAAAAGGGATAGAATTTACTTTAGGTTTCCTTTTAGATATATTTTCTCCAATTTATCTAAACTTACTTTGAAGGAATACGGTTTGATTTTACACACGAAATAAAATGAGTTAATCTGTACTAAAAAATACTACCCGAAATCAGATTCACAAGCTTAGTGCCTTTTTATCGAGAATAAAAAATACCTGGATTTTTATAGAAAGTTTGGGAAGCCTTTTGCGTTTGTAACAGAAATATTTTTTACATTTTATTTTAACACTCGAGAGAGGTAAATTTGCCTAAACACTAACTTTGTGTTATAACAAGCCGAAAATAGCTGTAAGCAAACAAGTCAAGGTTTTATTTTAACCTTTTCAAACGAATAGCCGACCGCAGGATTTGCACAGCGGGCCGAAATAACTGTACCTCACGATTTTATTTACGAGCAGAATAAATTTGTTTAAGATAGCCGACGGATAATAGGATATTTTGTCATTAAGTAGCTGGATATATTTTGTTGTAATTTGTATGACTTCGCCCACGGCGCTGTTTTGTTTTCATGTAATTACCTTGTATTACTTAATGTAGGTGCTTCTTATTTATGTTGGCTGGTTTTAATGGGATGTAGATAACACTTGCTTAATGAGTCTGTTGAATATGCTGGCAGTGTGTTACGTGTGAGACATACAACGCGCTTTAAACGGAAATTAAAGTAGCTGAACTACGGTGTACCATAATGAAAGTTTAAATATATGTTTTTTCTATTTATGATCTTTAGAGTCATGTTTGAGACATAAATAAACTCTGGAAGATATATACATAATGTGAAATTAAGCAGCAAATTAAATTTTATTTTTATCTCAATTATGGTTTGGGTGTATATTAAGGTGAACATTTTTGTTTCTCGAAACACTAACTAATTTAAGGAACCCGTATTTTTCTCTTGTTACACAAATTATCCCATTCCACAAATCCCGGAAAAACGGCTATAAAACCACTAACAAGTTTACGATACTGCAATCCCAAACAGCAGTTCAAAACAAAAAGTGTCATTAAAATGCTAAACATTGCGAGTACTTTAATTGTCCCGCAGTGTAAAGTTGCCCGGTACAATCACAACCACTAATATGTATACAAGTTCTTAATTTAAAAATCGATTTTCCCATGAAATAACAATTACAACTTTGAGTTAACACATCATCATCATTTCAGCCGAAAGACAATAAATTGTCGCCTCATTGACATGTCCCATGCGTCTCGCATCCAGCGGATCCCCGCAACCTTCACCAGGTCATCGGTCTACCTAGTGGGAGGTCTTCCAATGCAACATCTTCCGGTTCGCGGTCAGCACTCCAGAACTTTTCGGCCCCATCGCCCAACCGTTCTGCTAGCAATGTGCCCTGCCCAAGTGCCCACTGCCACATAAGATAAGCAATTCTACGGGCTACGTCGGTAATCTTGGTTCTCTTGCGAATGTCTTTTTTTTTTGGGGCTTGGGATATCATCAAATAACCCGCTCTTGGGCAGAGTGAAAGGGAGTGTCAGACTTCTACTGACTAAAAACCACCCATGTTCCTTCTTAGCCCTTCATGTCGAGGCCGCGGTATCCCTTGCGAACAACCCGCAGCCTGCGAATGTCTTCATTCCTGATTCGATCACGCAAGGAAAGTCGGAGCATAGCCCTCTCCATTACCTTTTGGTTGACTTTAAGCCTTCTGATGAGGCCCATCGTGAGCGACAACGTAGGTAACGAAACTGGCAACACACACTGGTCATAGGTTAACACCTATCTTATAATAAAATGGGTTCTAAAACATCTGTGTTCGTAAAAATTGCAATCGATATTGTTGGAGAAAAATATTTTAATAAGTTGCTAAGTGTTTACAAATGGGAGCTTGTGACTGTACAGTAGGGTCTTCATTTGCTCAGTTTATATCGTTTGCATACTGATCAGCCAGTTTTCCCGGGATAATGTAAAGGTCACACTATTTTTGTAAACATTTTATTGATCAAGCTACTGCACGATACAAACCTTTCAAAGCCTATATTAGCCCAGTATTGAGTTAACTAATAGAGTTTTAATGATGATTAGGGTTTGCTAGGTCCCTAGTTTTAATTGATTTCAGTCAATCTTCGCAGCATACTTAAGTACGTACGTAAGGGATCGAAACACAAACTTTTGCAAATAAATGCAATACATGATTCTAGACGAAAAAACTACATGTATTAACATTTTGCTTATCGATTAAGCCTTTTATACAATTCTGCTTTTTTCCCTCTCATTTAAACGGAATAAATCTCAACGTCACAAATTAAAATGTTATCAGTCCAACATCTAACAAATCACTCCAGCTTTAACGCCACAAGCTCTCATTTAAACATAACACTTCCGAATGTAAGCCGAACACCCCCGAACACCAGCCGACTGCCAACTGGCAGCCTACCGTGAAACCAAACCTGCACCTGTAATTAGAGTCCTAATAGTGTGAAACTAGCTTATATGCGGAACACTATTAGCTCATTGAGGCTTTAATTACAATTATGTAAAATGTAGATGAGGATTGATTATTTTGAGGTTGTGCAGTTTCCATAACAAAGTAAATATTTAGGACAGGATACAGAAGTGCTTAATGTCGTGATTCAGAGAAAAAATCCCTAAGTTTGTGTTACAAAGCCTTTTGTAAACCTCTAGTGTTCTACAAGTTTGCGGTTTCTGTTTTGACTAAACAGAAACCGCAAACTTGTCTTGTCTTGTCTTGTTGTGTAACTTGTGTGTTATCTGACTGATAGGACGGCAATCCGACATGACAGGAAAATACCAGGCGCAAGTAACACGCGGACTTAGAACAGCTTGGAGTTTGACAACTGGTGGCTAGGAAATTCATAGCATTGTGCCTGTAATCCCCGAGAGGATAGTCAGGTGTATTCTAATGGAAAAACTCAACAACTAAACCAAGAACAACAACCCACATTTAATCACGATAACCGTATTAATAATAGTAACTCTTCATTAACACAAACGCCTGCAACGAGGCAGATAAAAACAGGCACGTTAATAGCCTAGCTCCCTGCCCACCCCGGCTAGCAGCCAGCGCGTGTGATTTGCATTGAACAGCGAGTGGGCGGACTGCGGCACGCGACTGACCCTGGCTTCACGCGATCATGAGAATGGGGTGAGCAGGAGTTAAGGTGGGAAATTAAAATAGCACTTAGTTTTTCTGATGAGATAGTTTTTCTAAGTGAAAGTGCATAGTTACAAGTTAATATCATAATCAGCTTGTAAGAGGTATGAGGTACTTACTACTTTGTGAGAGGAGTAAGCCGTAATACATACGGGACTCAGTGCGTGTTGGTATATATCAGATGCCTTCAACCTTTGGTTTATAAGGCACTAGCTGATGCCCACATCTTCACCCACGTGGATGTCGGTCAAATTGCATTATAAAACTTTCCTGGAGAACCACTCTATCCATAGTTGAAAACAGCACGAAAATCTGTGCAGTATTTTTTGAGTTCGCGAACAGATAGGCAGACTCGGCGGGAGGGCTTTGTTTTATAATATGTAGTGATGCCAAATAGCTTCTTCGGTGACCTTAGCTCAACAATTACACATTTATCATCTTGTTCTTGATTAGATCAGTGAATGGGATTCTTCTCGCAATAAACTGTGTTTAATAATGTGTGCTCTCAACCAGAATACAAACTTTGTTTATTAACACAACAACACCCTCACATGTTTGTTTGTTTTCAATAACCCCTTCACTGCAGACATAACAAACAACTGAACTGCCCCCGGGGGTTGAAACCAGACAGACATCATTCAACGACCAACTTTCAGTTACAGGTAAAACAAATCAAACAGTTATCGCTTGCATACCGACAATGTCCAGTTATTACTAACTACCCCTTTTACCACCCGAAAGGGGGGCGTAAATATACAGTCCAATAATTCTATACTCCCCAAAGACAAAAGTCATAACTTCGAATTCGTGGTTCACGAAACACAACCTTATTCATTCATGTCTAGTTCCCTTTTCAAAAAATAGAATTTTCGCTTATTAATATCACTTACAAAATGCAGTGTAATGATTTCTGTTTTCAAATGGTTGGTAGTGTATAGGTATTATCTGTTGGTTGCCATGGTGATGGGAAGACGAACAATTAGCGTCCGAGAATGGTCGGTAAGCTGAATAAGGCTTGTATTCACGCCAATGACCTTGTGCATACAAACTACCCCTCTCGGTCGTAGATACGGACTTTAATCGGACGCATTTTTCATTTATTATAATTAAAATAATACATGTTTTTAAAAAGTAACAAAACCAAATTATTTTCCTTTGTATTTCAAAGCAGTAGATATTTTTTTTATATTATTTTGTTAAAAAATAAAGGAGTAAAATGGTTCCATTCAACGATTTGGAGGTGATTTTGTGGATTGTTTTTCTTATTATGTGGTACCGATACAAAAATTATGGCTAAACCAAATTACGTGTCATATCATGTAGATTACTAACAATTTTTCTCAGATGTAATTTCTCTGTAAGTGCCGGTGAAAAACTGCTTCATCTGCACGCTGTTTTTAAGCTTTTTCGAGAGAGGAGCCTTAATTAGCAACATTACGGGGCCGTGTCTGATTGTTGCCGCATTGTAGCAAGCTCAGTCCTGATTCTTGATCCCTGGATCAAGGTAATCATTGTCTCGGGAATCCAACCAGACTAGGGTTAAGGCTTCTAGGATCTGAACGCAAGTACCTACTGTGTTTGAATGTACCCACAATTAAATTTAACTGATTCTTTGAGTGTCATAAATCTTATTGTTATTTTAAAGTACATTTTCAAAATAAAATATGAACAGTTTAATAACTTGATGTCCTTAACTTTCATCGAGGATTCATCGATGCTATTATTGCAGTCATCTATAACTGATGAATTATTGACGTGGGGTAATCCAATGGGACCGCTTTCCATTAGCCATCCGCCTCGATTCACGTTCACTTTACAAACAGATGCGGGTATTAATTAATCATTTTGTAATTTCAAAATCTCGGTTTTAAAATATTTCAATTATTCTGAATTCGAAGCAAATCCTTCAGAAGTTTTATGCAGTCGAGGTGGTCGAACAGTATTGGAGTTGAATTGCCACGAAATTTGGGAGTTGATCTGGCTCCACGGATTTAAAAACATTAATAATGTCCCTCGATTCAATAACATATATATTTTTTTAATGTCTTCGATTAATAACATTAATATGTCCTGTATCTCGTTTTTGCTTTTCTTTGTTTTTCCTCTTCATTTTTGCTTTCTCCACAGGAACCGATTCGTACAGCAGTGTTTTAGATTTTTCGATATTCTCACTTGTAAACGATGTACATAACCGCACTAACGTGTCTTCATCATCATCATCTGCCTAGCCTTTTCCTAACTATTTTGGGGTCGGCTTCCAGTCTAACCGGATGCAGCTGAATACCAGTATTTTACATGAAGCGTCTGCCTATCTGACCTCCACAACCCAGGTAATACTAGGTAATACGATACTCTTTGGTAAGACTGGATGTCAGAATTTCAGGTCACTGACTACCTGTAACGACTGCCAAAGATCCCTACGTTAGATAACTACGTTACAGGCAACGTATTTAACCACATTCGACATTTTTACAATAGTCCGAGTTTCGTTCGTTAGAGGTACATCCTCACAAGAGGCACGCGCGCGCGCGACTGAAATTATTTTAAAAAAGATTTTTTTATTTTTTATTATTGAAATTAATTGTGTGGTCACTATCTATGTAGTTACTTTCTTGCCGACCATTACTATATTATTATGTGTATTCGCGTTGACCACACAATTCATTGAACATTGTTTAGTGTGTCCCACCCTCCTTCACACCATGCTTTTGTTCCGATCCAGTAATCCACATTTTGCATAAAATAGAATGTGATGCGGAGGTATTTGTATGGAACTAAAGAAACTTTTGTACCATAAGATCGAAGAGATAACTGGTTTTGAGAAATGTTCAGGCGCTTCGTGTTATCTGGGTGAGGTTTAACCAAAAAAGAGATGTAATTTTAGGCAAAAACAAAAGGAATTTAATAATACTATTGTGACCAGTTTAAAAGCTACAATTTTCGTCTATCTTATCTGCGTGGTCTTGGGACTTCTCGAACAAAATAACTAGACAAAAATCAAGGTAAATGAATAAAAAATTATAAAATAACTATATTGGTATTATTACTGCCGCACTCAGAGAGCTTTAATCATTACTTAGGCCATCACTTAGTAAAGGTTTTGACAGTTTTGTCATACAAAAGTATGTCAAACCTTTACTAAGTGACGGCTTAAATAATCATTAAATATCTCTGAGTACCGCAGTTAGTGTATTGGCATTGGTATCTATGTTGAAAGAAACACAGTGCTTACTTCATCATCATCAGATCAGTCGCAAGACATCCACTACTGATCGTAGGCCTCCCCTAAACCCCGTCGAGGCTGCGGGTTGTTTGAAAGAGATACCGCGGCCGCGACACAAAGGGTTGAGAAGGAACATGGGTGGTTTTTAGTCAGTAGAAGTCTGACACTCTCTACCGCGATTTTTTTGGAAAATTAACTCCAGCTTCATTTTATATGTAACGAACGTAATACATATATTGTGGAATAGGAGCCGTTTCATTTCATTTATTTCAGTAACAATTTTATTATAAGAAAAAAACTTATTAGAAGTAAAATATCCATACCAACGTTAACAAACTACAACATTCGTATGTGAACACATCAGAAGCAGGTCGGTGACAACTTTACATGACGTGGTACGTCAGTGACATGACGTGGCGTCAGTAACATAACGTGACGTCGTCAGCGGTACAAAACGAACAAATACGTCATGTCGCGTCTAATGCATGTAGATACACGAACACACACAGGCTTAGTTATGATTTGGACATACAACACACATTCCATTTTTAGTTCAGATTTACGTATTATGTTGTGCGTGCGTTTAATTTTTACTCTACGCCATTATTCGGTTAAGGGTACAGGAAACATTCCCGTCGGGGCTGCGGATCCCGTCGAGGCTGCGGGTTGTTCGAAAGAGCTAAGAAACTCGACACAAAGAGCAAGGAAGGAACATGGGTGGTTTTTAGTCAGTAGAAGTTTGACAATCCCTACCGCTCAGCCCAGAGCGGGACGAGTCATTTGATGATTTTCCACCCTCAAAAAAAAAGAAAAGTGTACAGGAAACAGTAGGTAACTAAAACCTTTTAGTTACAGTATGCAGCAAGCAACATAATTTTCAACTCATCTCTTTTCTTAGCGCGTCGATGACAATTCAAATGCTCAATTCAAATGGAGCTAGCCCATATGGCAACGAGTTTGACACATTTAGCCTTTATCAGCTCCAGTGATGTGTGTGTGCTGTGATGATGCTCCGAATTTGCTTGGAATTATCATAATAAGCCTCTCATAGAAAATGCAAAAGATATAATGAGAGTTTCCAAAAGTACTGCTACACAGGGCTTCACCCAGACTGGCACTAACACGCTAACATTACGTCTGAAGAGACGCTAATCTCTGAAATGGATAATAAATGTAGTGTGTGCCACGTAACAGGGTGGTCCGGACTGTAGCCTTTGTTTGAGAGGATTATTCTGCCGTTGTGCAGTAATTTGTGCGGGAAAACGTGGGGTGCAACACATACGGGTATTTTGATGTACTTGTAAGTTACACACTTAGCATAACCATAATCGGCCTATAATGTTTCCACTGCTGGGACAGGTCTTTTCTCTATGAGTGGGAATGGGTTCTAATCCACCACGCGGGCCCAGTGCGGGTTGGGATGCCTTCGAATTTTTGGTTCTAGGACATACCGGATTCCCTACGATGTTTTCCTTCACCGTTTTGTGAGCAATGAATGGTGTTGAAATAAATTACACAAAGTAATACGCCTGTCTGGGTTCGAACCCATGACTGCTCGTACTCAACCGCTGCTCTCAATTACAGACTCAGTGGTCAATATTCTTGTTAGTATTTCCTGTTTAGTTTCCAATGTCGTAAAACCCTATTACATAGTTCGCTCGTACGCAGAGGCCGTCTGTGGAAAATAGATTGTGCACTTTTGTATCACACAGGGATGCACGGCGGCTGCTTTGAATTTTCAAAGCTTGGCGCCAAAAGTTTAAAAAAAACCAGTGCACGGGGTACAAAAACTTGTCAATAAAACCCGGGCGAAAGGTTGCTGAAAATGAAAATTTGATCCACCGGATATTAATTTGGAGCTCTGTTGAAATTAAACAGTAAGACAAACTTAGTGTTTGAGTTGAGTTCAGTTTGTGTTCAACGAGAAGTCAAACAGTAACCGGTTACTTATTTACCGACGTTGATCTGAGGGGGCTTGCTGAAGCGCGGATTACAATTCGCTGGTATGCCCGAATTAGAATCAGGAAGTGTACTTCTTGGTTCTGTTTTAGTATTTGGGCTTCGTGGCTTAATAATAACTGCCATTTGGGTCGATCTTTAGGTTAAGCCGCGCTTGCTTTGGTTGGTTTGTAGATGAGTGACCACCCATTGCATACCGAGTTTCCTCCGTGCTTCAGAAAGCACGTTAAGCTGTCAGTTCCGGCTGCCATATATAGATCGTTGGCAGTCGTTACAGGTAGTCAGTGACCTGAAAGTACAATAACCAATATCAGCAAAGGGTATTATATTACCCATTATTAACTGGGTTGTGGAGGTCAGACAGGCAGTCGCTAAAATACTGATATTCAGCTGCATTTGGTTAGACTGGAAGCCGACCCCAACATAGTTGGGAAAAGGCTAGGCAGATGATAATTGTTTGGGGCCTAATTTCATATCTATTGGAACATTTGAAACCTCGAAAAGCCATTTCGAACCTCATAATCAGACAGACTTACAGAATCACACATAACGTTTCTGTTATTCAATCCCTACTTATTTATAACTAACTCCCGTCTCTCCTCATTCACAAAGAGGCACAGATAGTCCCACAATGGTACATAACACACTCTTGATAAACTCTGTTTTATTTCATCATACACTCACGGAAACAATGCTGACATTAATTAGTAAGGGCGTCGCCACACGGCCGCGTACCGCGTACCGAAGGCCCGCGTACCGAAGCCTTTGTCCGCGTACACAAAAGAGCGTGTTATCTACGTTAAATACGCTGCTTTGTCCTGTTTGGTTTTAGCGCAGATTATGTTACGCCGTCGTCGAGGTTATTGTAAAATTTGTATTTCATTTAGATGAGTAGAATGCGTAGCGTATGTGGTAATAAAGATTGTGTGTGGATAAACGTGATTTTACTTTAATCATCCGTACGGTAACATCGTAATGTTTTCTAAAGTAAGACTAACACATAAATCATAAATCTTCATAGAGTTTTATCCATAACCTGCTCAAATTGAATTTGATAGAAAGCAATTATAAGGTACGAGACGTAATCAAAATATTTTTATAGACATCTTCATACTTTACTCGAAGGTGCGCGCTGAATTTTAATTTCCTTCTTTGTAGAGAATATTTTCTCGGCTCTTTGTAAGTAGTATTTAAGTTAATTTGTAAACCTCTTAGGCCTACGTGTTTTGTAAGACAATACTTTTCTAGGGGAAAAAAACAAAATGTAATGTATTTAAAGATAAAATAAGAAGGTAAAAGAAAAACTTTGTTTTAGAAAAAGTGTGTATTATAAAATATTGTTAGTAGTAGTTATCTCGTGCATAATTAACGAGAGAAATATGCGTTGTTAATATAAAACTTTAATGCATGAATCCGTAAATGTTAAAATCGCATTAATTTAATTTTAAATTACCTAGCCTTCACAAATATGAACACTAATATTAAATAATGTTTGACCTGCATTTACCCATTAGTGAACGCAAATTAGTAATTACCAACCATCTATATTAAAAGCATAAACCACAAAATCATCATAAATTGAACGAAACATTTATATTACGGTAACAATTTAAATTGAATTTGTTGCTAAATTATGAGTTTCAATCCCGAATTTGGCTGTACAGATATTGGTCAGGCAATGTGTCGGGCCAGCGGAGCGCGGCGGTTGCCATGGCAACGAGCGCCAATTAGTGGTGCCAGCTTCGCGTGAATTTAACATAGTACGCGCTTCGGGACGCGCACCACCACCAATACTACGCCACGACGCCCGTGTGACGACGCCTTTATAGCTAATTAACAGAATTTCGATGTTTGGAACTAAACCATAACGACAAGGTATGATATGAAAGACGACTTGTTGAATAGATTTTGCTAAAGGTTTTAAGGTTTCATAAACATGTTATTCAATTAAGGTTCCTCTAATATATTCCTATCACATAAAGTAGCGTAACTAGTCGACTGTCTTGAAACGACTTATTAATTATTCTTTTTTTTTTAAAAAAAAAAACGTTGCCCCACACTAGGAATTTCTCCTGTATCGTGGGTGCGTTTACAAACATTTAAACTCACATACACAGAACACCCAGACCCGAAACAACTATCTGTAGGTCATACAAATATTTGTTCCGTGCGGGAATCGAACCCGCGACACGCAGCGCAGCAGTCCAATCGAACTTTGTCCATTCACTAGACAACTGTGCCCAAAAACTATGAACGGACACTGTGCTTATAGTTACCGGGGAACACAGACATAATCAGCATTAAATGTTGTCTTAAAATATCTAGTTCTAGCTAGGACATGTAGGTTTGTTAAAAATATTTTAATTCATCGTTTTTGAGAGCAATGGTGATAAAATAAATTACACAAAGCTAAGCGTCTGTCTTAGTTCGAACCCAAGACCTGCGACTCGTAGGTAATCCAAGGACAGTTACCGCTGGGCCACCGTTTTCAAAACTAAATACTCCACGCATGTTCCTATAGCAAAGGTACACAGAAGCCTCCCACGTGCACAAACGTGCAGGTTCCCGTCAATCTAGCGCCTCACACAACGCGCTGAGCAAGCATTGTGTGCGCGCAATTGCATCAGCGCAGCGGCGCGGAACAAGCAGGCGCCTACGTGGTGATAATTTACTGGGATTATGCACTTCATTAGAACAATACCTTGTTGGAGCTAGGCTGTGAATAGGGCTTCCTGTTCGTGGGATAAAAGGTTATTGTGCGTTGGGGATAGTTTTTAAACTATTAAAAGGCTTCTAAATATGTCAATTAATTAAGGCTATTTATTATAGTTATTTGTATTCCTCAGCTTAGACTTCCAGCCGAACCAAGCTTCTTTGGCATAAAGTGCAAAGGTTGTAGGTAAGGGTATAAGGTACCCCGTCGGGGCTGCGGGTGTTCGCAAGTGATACCGCGGCCTCGACATGAAGGGCTAAAAAGGAACATGGGTGGTTTTTAGTCAGTAGAAGTCTGACACTCCCTTTCGCTCTGCCCAAGAGTGGGAGGGGTCATTTGATGATTTTCCACCCACCATAAAATAAAAGGGTATAAGGTACATATCTACACTAATATTATAAAGAGGAAAGATTTGTTTATTTGTAACGAATAGGCTCCCAAACTACTGGACCGATTTCATAAATTCTTTCACTGCTGGGTAGCTACACTATCCCCGGGTAACATAGGCCAGTTTTTATCTCTGTATTCTCACGGGAACGGGAACTACGCGGGTGAAACCGCGTGACGTCCGCTAGTAATGTATAAAAGTGCCTCACCAAAAACACATGACAGTGTATGCTACCTCGACAGTTGATTCGTCGATTAGATCGTTTACAAAGATATGATTTTACTCACCCACTCATCAAAATAAGGGTGAACTATCTTCATAATGAAACCACAACTAAGATGAAATCAGAGCCTCCCTACGCAAGCACTACGTCAAGTTCCTTATGTCCCAACAATTAAGTTAATAGTGATTAATTAATCAGTAACCCAGTGTCCCGGTGTCCCGGTGCCCAACTACACTTTATCTAAAGCGCAATCACGCGATAACAGCCGAACTCGATGCCGTGACCCCGGAGTGGCCACTTGAGCCCGACACTCGCAACTTACGTACTTCACGTGCTTTGGAGAGATTTGGACATGTTCTGCATGCCAAGCTGAATGTTGGATTGAATAGTTTCGTGCAGCTATGATGAAGTTATAAGCTGCTATATTGGAACGAAGTTCCTTATCGCGCGTTGTGAAAGGGGGCTAGACGGAAAAAATTCTTACGAAAAGTTGTCACGACACTTTTTGCTATAGTAAGCTATTGTAAGCTGTGCGGCGTCGCATGTTTCTCTGTCTGTCTCTCTCTCTCTTATAGAAAACAAGCCAGATATTTTCATTTCTACATTTTTTTTTTTTTTTTTTACATAATAAAAAATAATAACAATAACTTCGTTCCATCCGGGTGTTCCTTGACACCTCTCAAGTTTTTTATTATTTGAAATCTATGTTTCTATTAGTAAATTAAATGTGATTTTAAACTGAACTGAACATTCTTTTTTATTTTCGAAAAGTTTACACTAATATTCAGCGCACTACATGCATTATATTATGTGTTATTTGTGAGAAATATATAGAACAGCGAGGTACTCCAATTTGTTAGTCATTCATAATGCTTTCTTTCTTTACTTTTTAAACAAAATGTTGGCCGTCACTAGTAATTTCTCCTGTATCATGGGTGCGATTATGAACATTTGAGCTCACATACACAAACAGCTAGACACGGAACAACTATCTCTAGTTCATACAAATATTTGTCCCGTGCGGGGATCGAACTCACGACATGCATCGCAACTACTAGTTGCTCAGCGACTGCTCCATCCGTGCCGTGTTATAATATTTGTGAAGATACAGTGTCATGTTACTTTTATTTTATTAATAAAGCGTTATCATCAACTTTTACTCTACAAACAGGTTTTATAATGAAATAACTGAATATTGTTAAAAACCGGAGCGGCTTCATAATCCGCGCGCCCACAACATGCGGCTCATAATTACATAAACCACGTGAAATCGAAACCGCCGCTGAATTTCATCAACTCAGTACAATACTGAATATTCAGCATTTACCGCACCATACAGGGTCCTGACCACGAATTTAATAATACGTTATTACATATTTACTCTTGTGTTGCTAAAAATATACCTATTAACGTTTAGCAAAGCCTTCGCTGAATTTTGAAGGCTATTTTGTTATTTTCATAACGATATCTATAATCATTAATTCTCTTTTCTACGAATAATAGGATAATACATACATCATCATTTGCCCACCTTCTCCCAAATATGTTGGAGCCTACAACTTTGTTGGTAGCTACTGGGTAAAAAAAAACTGACTTCAAAAACACAAATAAGTGAAAAAATCAAAATCACAAAAAAATAACTTCAGAAACTGATTTTTTATCGGAGATATCCGAAAACAAACATACAGACAAATTGAGAACCTCCTCCTTTTTGGAAGTCGGTTAATTATACTCAGATTGTAGAATTAGAGTAGATTGTAGAATTGTAGTCAGACTTCAGGCCACTAAGCAAGCGAGGAAGGCGATCAATTTCTCTAGTGTCATGTCAAAAATATGTTAAATTACTTCCAGTTTAATTACTTCCAATTAGTGGAAGTAATTTAACATATTTTTAGTAATTTAGTCATTTCCACCAATCGTATTTAAACCATATTTTTACCATATTTTTCTATTGTTTTTTGATCATGGGAAAAGGCCTTTTAGCCAATATAACAAATGTAACTTCCATTCCAATTTCCCGCAGTTCTATCAACAGTTACGCCTACAGCCGTTATTTATTAAAAACAATCCCCGAACACTGAAACAGAATATAATCGTTAACATACTCCGGTTAACTCCTGCAAAGTAAACGCGAGAGCCGACGTGAACTAATTGAACGAACACTGCAAACAGTTGGATCCAATCCCGAATGCGAACGGTTTGTGAGCGGTGAGTGTGTGGTGACTTGATGACGTCACGCTTGGAAACTGGTGTGTGCGTGTGTGAGTGTGTGTTGGTGGGTGTGTATGCATTATTGCTGAGTATGAAAACCTGAATCCCGGTTGATGGCAATAACTTTGCCTCCTATTGTTGTTGTGTATATAGAAACGGTACACCTTAGCTACCATCATCTCATCATCAGCTAGGCAGCTGGGTCGGCTTCCAATCTAACTGGATGCAGCGGAATACTATTATTTTCCAAGGAGCGACTATCTGACCTCCACAACCCAAGTAGTACTGGGAAATACGATAGCCCTTGGAAAGACTGGTTGTCAATTTCGGTCACTGACTACTTCATCATCATCATCATCAGCCTATAATGTTGCCACTGCAGGGACTCAGGCCTCCTCTCTAGGAGAGGGATGGGCTATAATCCACCACGCGGGCCCAGTGCGGGTTGGTAGATGTCATATGTCTTCGAATTTTTTGGTTCTAAGACATGCGGGTTGTTTTACGATGTTTTTCTTCACCGTTTTGAGAGCAGTGGTGACGAAATAAATTACACAAACTAATGCGCCTGACTGAATTAGAACCCACGATTCATTGTTCGTAAGTCGGGGCCGCCACCACTGGGCCACCACTGCTCTGCTCACTCATCATCTGCCTAGCCTTTTCCCAACCATGTTGGGGTCGGCTTCCAGTCTAACCGGATGCAGCCGAATACCAGTATTTTACATGGAGCGACTGCCTATCTGACCTCCACAACCCAGTTAATACTAGGTAATACTGACTACCTGTAACGACTGCCAAAGATCTATATATGGCAGCCGGGACCAACAGCTTAACGTGCTTTCCGAGGCACGGAGGAAACTCGGTATGTCGGGCGGTCACCTATCCACAGACCGACCTAGGCAAGCACAGCTTTACCTAAAGATCGACCCGAGTGGCAGTTCTTATTAAGCCACGAGCTCTGCTCTGCTCACTCTGACTACTTAATGACGATCAAACATCTGCAATTGACATCTGGGACCAACGACTTACGTAACACCTTAGCTACCAACGTTGTACGTTTATTCCATTCCAGTTTCCAAGTATCGTGAACACTTGTTCACTTTTCTATTCAGTGGACTCAATAGATGTTTGTTCCCGTGATTTCCCCGCGGGAGCACGCGACGTAGAACTGACGATTTATACACCGGCTCTCACCAACTGTTGTAAAGTATATATTGTAACTAGATTTCACTGCATTGGGACATATTCTATGCACTAGATTGTTTTTATTTATCTGGGACATGTTTGCTTGACAGTTTTCACATTTTTAACTGTTTATCATCGCTTGCTGTAGGTACTCACTACAATAGCATATCCAAAAGATTGAGCAATTTTAAGAAAAATATAAAAACAATAAAAAATACGGCGCGGTTGGCGCAGTGGCTAAGCGATGCTAAGACTGCTGCGCTGCTTGTCGCGGATTCGATCCCCACACGGAACAAATATTTGTATAGCCTACAGATAGTTGTTCCGCATCTGGGTGTTTGTGTATGTGAGTTTAAATGTTTGTAAACTCACCAACGACACAGGAGAACCTCCTAGTGTGGGGCAACGTTGAATAAAAATGTGAATGTATAACTCGAGCAGCTATAAAGTTACCCATGCAACAAATCTAAAACCCAACACAAATTCAGTTATCCAGCACACAACACACACACAAACACCTCCACTACAACAACGACACACAACACAACACACTGCATGACGAATGTATCGCTGTCTCGTGAACACGACAACTTGTGTGTCACGTAGTCGTGACTTCAACCGATAACACGGCTTAACTTGAGTGATGTGGTTATGTTAACTAACATCGCTTGCTCTAACATCGCTTAACAGCGATCTAGCGTTCAAGTTAGATTAGTCTTGTCTAACATAACATGATGCCTGTAATACCCGATGGCTTAGTCAGAGTCGTACCTAGAGCCTATTGCGATCAATCGGGGACAAGTTTTGTCTCCGGGCTACTGAGAAATTTCAGCAAACCCTCTCAGATGTGCTGGTTTTCTTCTAAAAAAAATGGAACCTTATCGTATATACTCAAATATTATTTGTTATTTTACTGTGTGTACATGAATAATAACACGCCCGGACAGAAAATCAAACCCATGACCTCATGCCTCTTATTGTCTAAACCTGTTTTGTGATATACTTAACTAGAAAAAGAAACGTAATGTGTTCTCAACCATAAAATACCTCAGAAAAGGTTAGACGTGCGGAATAATCCTTTCCCAGTAGCATCGTAATGTAGGAAACTATGGAGTTATATTGAGGAAAAACAGCATTTTCCTGTTAGCTTAAAACACTGTTATAGGAAATCTGTTTTTTCTTAAGGGTTTAGCAGGGTTAAAT
Source organism: Diarsia brunnea (assembly GCA_949774965.1). NCBI lineage: Eukaryota > Metazoa > Arthropoda > Insecta > Lepidoptera > Noctuidae > Diarsia > Diarsia brunnea. Next base: position 19,517,051 of record OX459010.1, read on the forward strand.
GGTAGAAATTAAGGTTGATATCGTGACAAGGAAAAGTCGTAGACTCCCGCGTAGGCGTGCTACGCGGGTGCTACGAGATTGCTACGAAAGCTCGTCTTACGTGCTACGGACAATGAGTATAATTATTGCCAATGTGACTAAAACTGGTTTAAATTGAACTTATTGAATGTGCTATTACTTTTACATTTTAAACCCTTATCACTGACACATATCTCCGCAACAACTTCACTTGAATAACTACATTTGGCCCGTCCAGCAGTACATTCATGACAAATGGTAACGTTATTAGTGTGTTTCCTCCGTCTGAGGAGCTTACCTCGAGCCTCCTGTCAGGGGAAATAACCTTGTTTCTTTTACGATACACTCTGTTACTGCGGGAGGCTTTACCTCACTTTGAAGCTGATGGGAGATTAAATTAATGCTTCGGCTGTTTCTAAGAAATAGTTTTATGAAAGGATTTCGGGATAAGGTACTTTAATATTTGATTTTCTTTAAAGGGAAAAAGGATTTACTGTACTTTTTTGATAAAAGACTTACTTCAATCGAAACAATATTCTGAAAAACTGCTATTTCAGTTTCAGAATGAGTCGAACAGTTCCATCCCAGACCGATTTGTTTGCGGATGAATGGAAGGATTTTTATTGCCATGTTAGAAGTACTTTGAGAAGAATTCATGAAAGTATTGTAACTTTTTTATGTTTAACTCTGTGCTTTATCGGTTCTGTATTTTATTCATGTTCTTGGTTTTCAACCGTTTTAATCAAAGTAAATAAATAAATCACCTCTTCATGTTATCTGTAAAAGGCAGCTAAAATAAACCAATTTGAACAAAATTTCGGACCAATTTCTATGTAAAATAAAAAAAAAACTGTTTAAAAAAGTTCAACCTTTTAAACCTAACCTCAAAGCGTCCCTAACAATAAAAATAAACACAAACAATAAAACTTCGACTTAAAAACTCAAACAGCTCAGCTTTGTGTAATATCCTGAAAAAGTAAACAAATGTTTACAAAAACTTTATTATTAGGAGCTTAGTCTAAAGTCTAAACCGTCCCGGAGCTGACGTTAACATGATATAGACACAATTATAAATATATAATAAAAAAGCCTGTTTATTCCTTGCCTTTTTACAATTATTAACTTAATTTCTAGTGGGAATGTGTTAGATTCTTGTATGAAATGTATTTGTGAGTTTTGTTAGTTATCTTCTTCACACGCCATTCAGACACAATTTGAACCGTGACATAACCATGACTGTTTTTTGAAACTCTCTCTAATATATTGTGAATAAACTTTTTTTAACTTTACTTTTACCCCATGCATGTCCTAGAAGCAATCATTCAAAGACATGCAGCATTATACTGGACTGGGCACGTGGCGTGGATCATGTTAGAGAATACAATCCCGGGATTGGGAATCCCGAGATTGTATTCTCTTCATTATTCTCGTCAAACCAGGCCCTCGAGGCGGCTTAGAAACTCTGACACTAGGGTGTGTGGGGTCGTTAGACCTTACTGCTTTTTTTTTTTTTGGTGGGTGGAAAATCATCAAATGACCCCTCCCGCTCTTGGGTAGAGCGAGAGGGAGTGTCAGACTTCTACTGACTAAAAACCACCCATGTTCCTTCTTAGCCCTTCATGTCGAGGCCACGGTATCTCTTGCGAACACCCGCGGCCCCGACGGGGACCTTACTGCTCACACGATAAAAAGACGAAGAATTCTCTAATCATGACCTACCCGCACAGAGAGGAGGCCTGTGTCCTAGCAGTTGTTATCTGACAATTGTCTTACACATACTCCCAAAGTCAATATGAAATTTAATAAATAAATAATGAGAAGATAACTTTAACTCGAGACATGACAGATTGTTCTCCACACAATAAATCAATGGATGACACTTTATACAAGCGATCTATCAAACTTATTTCGGTTGACAAAACTTTCCTTTTAGCAAAATGAAACCCAAGTCGCTTCTGTAATAAACGTTAAACTTTTAACAAATATAGATAAAGGTTTTCTTAGTGTTACCTAAGTAAAGACACTTTGTTCTTGAAAGTAGCTCCTAAAAATAAACTGTGGCTGAGTTTAACGTTAAGAAACTTATAAAAACAGTTTTTACTTTACCTTTTTCGAGAAAATTAAGTTGCCGTTAAATAAAATTATTTATCTTCATAATCTAACGTACCCGGACCGAAGTATCCCGGGAAAAGTAATATGTATGCTGTGTATGCTTCGGCCATCATTGCCTGTCTTTGGAAAGACGAATGCGCAATACTGAGATCTTACATAGAACTGTTGAAACAAAACTGTTAAAAAACAAAGAAAGAACTTGCCAATTTTTACTACCATGGTTAGACATCATTATAGATTAGAATAACAACTAAATGGAAAGCCGTGACGGTGCGCCCATAGGAGGTTTCCTATGGGCATAGGAAACCTCCTATGGGCGCACCGTCACGGCTTTCCATTCTCTCTTCATGGCTTTTCATTTCTATGGGGGAACCCTCCCATAGAAAGAAAATTTCTTACACTCACGCGATGATAGTTGCACTACTACAAACGCGCTTGTTTTAAACTTAGAAGACTCTGTGGTGGGTACGAAACGCATTCTTTTTCTGGTTTAACGATATCTTCCATGAAGATTACCTTGTTTTTAGGATTTATTTTCACACCATAACTAAAATATAAAGCCGAGGTTATAAATCGTCTCATGAAACTAATAACACTTAATATCACTTACGAGGCTCGTAAATTCATGATAATAGCAATAATATCTGCGAAGAAACCCCAAATATAATGTCCCGATAAACTCACACGTACATATATATATAACGGAGAGGGAACAAGAATGTTATTTTTGGGCAAACCTTCATAACGGAGAGGGAACAAGAATGTTATTTTTGGGCAAACCTTCCTCCTCATACATCTTCAGAAAACAAGAAATAATACCAGGAACAAATAGCGTAGACCTTCTTTAATCATTTCACAAACTTTATAGAATCACAATAATCAATAATCACGATAGAAAATGGATGGAGGTTGTAAGGTCGTCCGCTCACGCGCACGTTCTCAGGCAGACTGTCCGCACCGTTGTCGCCCACCCCACTTTTACTTGCCAACAATGACATCACTACCGCCATCTTGTAACAAATGTTACAAGTTTCTTAAATCTACGACTCCCGCTGCGACACGGCCGTCCTGCGCCTCACACGTCCCCGTGTGGCTCATCTGAAATAGAAAGTTCTGTGTACATTACTTTGTTTCGGCCATGCCTGACCAGGATTGGTCAGCTTAACCATGACATCGCTTTACCAGCGGCATCGCTTAACCAGCGGCATCACTTAACCAGTGGCATCACTTAACCAGCGGCATCACTTAACCAGCGGCATCGCTTAACCAGCGGCATCACTTAACCAGCGGCATCACTTAACCAGTGGCATCACTTAACCAGCGGCATCACTTAACCAGTGGCATCGCTTAACCAGCGGCATTAACCCACTAACGCTTAACCAGCGAAAGCACATACCACGCTTAACCAGCGATTTAAGCACTAACGCTTAACCAGCGAAAGCTCAACGTAATCCGCTTAACCAGCAATTAAACTTACCAACGCTTAACCAGCGAAAGTACATCATAACACGCTTAACCAGCGATTCAATCACTAACGCTTATACAGCGAAAGCTCAATGTAATTCGCTTAACCAGCGATTACACTACTAACGCTTAACCAGCGAAAGCACATCATAATCCGCTTAACCAGTGATTACACTACTAACGCTTAACCAGCGATAGTCAACATAACTCGCTTAGCCAGAGATAGCGTAATGGTAAAAGTAAAAGATTTAGGACTCCAAAGATCAAACAGGTTCATTCATTAGTCTCATCATCATTAATTTCCATTGGAACATTAGAATCAGGCATTTTTCTAAGGCGATCGTGAGCATATCTTTAGAGTGCTCATAATCCTTGCAAACTAATATTTTGAGAGGAACCAACTTGCAAAGTCAGAACTTGCAAAACAACGTCCCTGATCTACAATTACACACGTCGGCGCGCCAAACAAGATCAAACACTTTTTTTTTTAAAGCACGAATAGCACTAGCTCTATTAATTGGATCGGAATCAATGGCAATGGAAATCTCTCAGGTACAGTAATATCGTTCAATTCGCGACAATCAACGCACATGCGGTCGCTGCCTTCCTTCGTCTTCACCAGAAGATTAGGACTGGCAAAAGGTGACGAGCTCGGGTGGATCACATTAAAGGAGAGCTGGTCTTCAATTTTATTGCGTACTACCTGTCTTTCCTGGGGACTTAACGAATAAGGACAACGATAAACCGTTTTATTGGGATCTTTGAGTCATATTTCCACAGGGTCCGTGTTTGCAGGAGAGCTAGGTGTTCCAATAATAAAGTTGTTTGAGAATTGACTTAAAATTAAAGTTAGTCTTGCTTTGATATCCGGAGAAACGTCGGTATCAATGACATTTTTAACTGCACCTGACTCTACATTTAAAATGGTACGTAATTCGACACTCGACTCAACATTCGACTCTACACTCGACTCTACACTCGGCTCAACTCTACACTCGACGACTCTACACGCGACTCTACACGCGACTCTACACTCGACTCTACACTCGACTCTACACTCGACTCTACACTCGACTCTACACTCGACTCTACACTCGACTCTACTCTCGACTCTACACTCGACTCTACACTCGACTCTACACTTACGGTATTCACATCCGGTAAATTTTTCTAAAAGTTTAAAGTTCTAGACGTCATGTTAATTACCAAGTCATTAATCAAAATTTTACGTCCAATCACTATGTCATGTTGTCAGGTAAAACATGAAAAACAATATCCAAACTAATGTTACCAATATCAACATTAGCTAAAATGTTCAGGTTACTATTCACGGAGGTTTGACCTATAACCGTCGTAGTAACGACACTATAATTACGCTCACTATTAAATTTACACAAAATATAATCTCTCATTAATCTACGCTCCAGAATCATTACAAAATGAAAAGAACTCACCGAGGTGTTCTAGACGTCCCATTGGTGTACTGACTGGGCAGATTTCAACACGCCACCATTCTACCGGCTTGCTAGTTGGACTAGCAGCGGTCGTCGTTGCTTCTGTACTGGCACCCCGAGGGCATCTTGATGCTTTGTGTCCGACGACGTTCCGACAGTTGTAACGTAATTATGATCTCTGTTGTTGTAAGTTTCGAAGTGGTTGCAAGTTTATTTGCTTCTCCGTGAGGCACACACAGAAATATGGCGGCCCACACTCTCCCACAATGCACACATTTAACCAGGGTCGACATCAGCTTGCGTTGCTTTGGACCAGGGTTGTCACTGTTGTAGTCACTATTCGGCACCGTTCTTTTTAAGTAGCATAGTGCCTTCAATTCCTGCTGCATTTTTGATTTTGTTGCTCTAATATCATTTTCCATTCACTATTGTTCAACGTGGGCTGTGTAGTACAGAACGTGGATCACATCCCACTTCTGATAACGGAGAGGGAACAAGAATGTTATTTTTGGGCAAACCTTCATAACGGAGAGGGAACAAGAATGTTATTTTTGGGCAAACCTTCCTCCTCATACATCTTCAGAAAACAAGAAATAATACCAGGAACAAATAGCGTAGACCTTCTTTAATCATTTCACAAACTTTATAGAATCACAATAATCAATAATCACGATAGAAAATGGATGGAGGTTGTAAGGTCGTCCGCTCACGCGCACGTTCTCAGGCAGACTGTCCGCACCGTTGTCGCCCACCCCACTTTTACTTGCCAACAATGACATCACTACCGCCATCTTGTAACAAATGTTACAAGTTTCTTAAATCTACGACTCCCGCTGCGACATATACATTATACAATGTATATGTTCATTTTGATGACGTAATGTCGTGACGTCACGGAAGGTTGCTCCGGCAATTTGTCGCCGATGAAACGTGTCAGAATCCTTTCGACTGTAATATGTTATCTTATATTTATCGGTTCGGTCAACTGAAATAATGTTTCTCAGGTCATTTGCTGTTGTATATGAAAGCTCCTTTTAAAGGACGACATTCAGAAGTATATTCCGTGATTCCTATAACTCTTTTTTTTCGTTTCCGTCATCTTCCTACCCATTTGTACCATTTGCTTAAACTGGCGCAACACATTGTCTTTTTCTGACAACGGTCAGTCTTCGTCGTCATAATTTACTGCCTTTTCTTTCATTTCAATCCTCACACCGCCCATCCATATTTTCTTTTACCTTCTCTCCATGGAGCAACATTATAATTATTATAAACTTATTAAGTTAACTTAGGCATGTAATAAGATTTATTTTCAAATGAAATAACCACAAGTTTCCCTGTGTAAATGAGCTTTTAAATTTTCAAACCACCTGAGGATTCTACCTCACAAACTATAATCTAACCACATCACAGTCTTATCGGAAACCAGACTTATTAAGTTCACACTTACATCTCCGCGATACCGTTAAGCCAATATAGACGAGCCACTAAAAATAAGCTCGTACGATCATGGAACCCGATCTGTGCGACATGCAATCTGTGTTGAGCACTTAAACTTGAAAGCTGTCACTTAAGTTGCACCGATGTAAGACCAAGTTGCCAATGCTAGCGCTCGGCCACGAGCTATGCGCTCTAGCAACACGCGACTGCGACGAAACCAAATTGAACGATCTTGTTTAAAAGGCTCCACGATTCAACGCCGGGGTTTAACTTGCGAAGTTACGGTCTCGCGAAGACAACGAGAAACGCGCGTGCATGTCTTTTGACGCAAATTGCATCGTCTGAAGTTGTGGACAGAGCCTAAGATAAGTTGAAGTAAGATCGCTTAAGTTGGGATATGTCTTCAGGCGAGTGTCGCGTTGGACGACTGAGTCAGCGAAATGTTTCTGCGGAGCAATGACGCGAATTTTGTCGAAGTTACAGCAACTTACACAAAGGATTTCTTAGAAATATATTTGAGTTTTGTAACTAGCTAGGTACACTTATGTGACTAAAATTTTCTTGGTGTTATAATACACGATATAAAAGACATAAACTACTTTAGTATAAATTGAGAACGTGATTGTATTATCTTAATGTAATGCTATTTAAGTTGTGACAATAATCACACCTATGAATAATTCAGCCGAATCGGTTATTCAAATCTGTTCGCCACAGTACAAACCAAAATTCCAGTCAAGCATAAAATAAGAAAAATAACCAGCTACAATAAAAAAGCGTTAGCTAAACATGTCGCAACACATTTGTACAATAGAAGTATAAGTAAAACACATTCACAACATTCTTAGAAAGAGCTTTCAAGAATCATTGAACCGAACAGAAGTGATAACTCACAATAATACGAGGGGCTGGGAGACGAACTCGGCCAAATGGTGGTCATAAGTGGTCGAACGATACTCATACCTTGTCATAAGTGGTCGATACCGATACCACGACGTGTGCCCTAATGTTAGGGTATCTAGGTCTCGCACATTTGTCCTGTATTGTTACTGTTATTGGCATTAGAGACTGTGTTGTTTATTGTTGGCCATATTTGAGGTTCAGATATTTTGGGATAATGGTTGTGCTCCAATGGTCTGCAAAATGTTGTGTGTTACCTACAGTGTACCTGATTTATTATTCTCGGTATTAAGGTTGTGTTGAAAATAAGATTGATTGATAAACCTCGTGGATTTATCTTATTTTGTTGGTTGTCCGAAAAAGAAGGTCGTCTTTGGGTATTGCTAAAGGTAACTAATTGATTACAGTTACTTATTAAGCAACAACTTTTCCCAGTTACAAAATATTAACGAAATCATTTTGATAGCTGTCTCGGAGCTCGTGGCTCAATAATATCTGCCACTAAGGGTCGATGTTTAGGTTAAGCCACGCTTGCCTAGGTTGGACTGTGGATGGGTGACCGCCGATAACATACCGAGTTTCCTCCGTGCCTCGGAAAGTACGTTGAGCTTTTGGTCCCGGCTGCCATTTATAGATCTTTGGCAGTCGTTACAGGTAGTCAGTGACCTGAAAGTCTGACAACCAGTCTTACCAAGGGATATCGTATTACCTAATATTAACTGTGTTGTGGAGGTCAGATAGGCAGTCGCTCTATGTAAAATACTGATATTCAGCTGCATCCGGTTACACTCGAAGCCGACCCCAACATAGTTGGGAAAAGGCTAGGCAGATGATGATTTTGATAACCGTCTAAATTGAGTTCTCTCAATATATGATCACATAAGAACCATCAGTAGCGTCCATCAGTTCCTGTAATGTGCAAAGTAAGACACGCAGGACATGAATTCAAGTGTCTCATCGTAAGTGAGACATCACCACATCTTACTCAAAAGCTAGTTAAATTACAAACATTACCCGCTGAAGTAGTTTTCAAAGCAATGTACGTCTTAATTACAGACAACAAGTTCGGCCGTAGTCAACCGAAACATTCCTGTCTTTGTCCGAGTTCACAATAATGTGGCGCCTCACAAAGCGGACGGCATATACTAGCGCACTGTAGGCACATGGCGCATAGTTGACATACGCCGCGGTCCGGACTTGAGAGCCTGTCGTCTGAAATAGCGCGAGTAACACGCTGCCGGGGGACAAGACCCGCGGTGACACGCTACACGTAGAGAATTGGGGGGGTGTCTCAGTGACATAATAAAGTATTACTATGGTCTTATCAACATTTTTTGGTAATCATAAACAAAACATCGTGTCCTTCAGTGATCGTTACGTTATTGGTGATCTATTGATCAGGTTTTCAAAGAAGCGAGTCGAATTGGTCAACTATAGAAAACTAAAAGTTCAAGAAAACTTAACAATTAATATAAGTTTGGTTTTTCTGTTGTGATTCTCGTTTCAATTGAACAAATAAACATTCATACCGGTATTCTATTCATCGAGAAATACCGCGTCACGCTGAAAGTGGAGCAGAAGTCGGCGTACACTGACGTGACAGTAAGAGGAGCACAATGCACGCTGCACAAAGATGTGCTCGACGGAGATGTACGATAGTGTCATAGCAACGGCCGCGCATTTCATTGGATAGAAATATTATCTAGAACGGTTTGCAAAGCTTTTCTTCTACTTACGACAAAGATTAAACAACTGAACATGCTGAGTGACGATATAAATATGAAATACTTACATTCAATAAATTTTATTTAATTACTCATTCACTCAATATAATTGTCATAGACACGCCAAGAAGAATGATGTAAGAACTAAGAAGTAGCTGTTATTTTCACCTTAAAAGTTTTTTCGCTCTTCTTAAATCTACGTTCCTTTGTTTATCTATATTCACGACGAATTGAAAAGAAAGTTGAATTCCAAAAAAAAATCGTTTGTTGTCTGATCACACAACTAACAAGCAAGCAACTACAATACATTGTCTTTCCCTGAATACATCTACCACTAGCTGTCTGCGGCTGTGTCACGCTGCAAGTGGCGTACGTGTCGGAACACGCTACAGGGAGACAGTAAGGCGCTCACAATGCACGCCACACAAAGGTGTCACGGCGAGAGCTCCCACCGGCCCGCTGTCACACGGCCGCGGTGTTCAGATCAATGGCGGGACAGCGTGACAGTTGTGATTAAGAGGATGACGACTATTGTTTGTAGGTTTTTATTCAGAATTGTTGAGGTGTGAACGTTGTGATACAAAGTGGAAAGGTATCAAAATAAGTGTCACTTGTGTGATTAGTGTTTAATAAATTACTAAATAAAAGTTCTGGTCGAAGCTTATGTAACTTGAATAAATGGGAATAATCGCCACGACGCAGAAGGCTGGTGATAATGATGGGTTTGTGCTGGCAACACTTTAAATTAACCAGCATACATTTAGTAATAACTAAAAGAAAACCACAAACGTTTCTGCAACAGGGAGACAAAGGTTATTAAAACTTAAGAACTTAGAGAAACTCCACAACCAAAATGCCAGTCTTAATAAAGTTATAAGAGGTACCAAGCAGAACGGTAGTCACGGCAAACTTATAAGTTATAACTTTAACGGAAGCACATTGTACGGTACATGGACATTCAACAAATTAATAAGCAGGACCTTTCAAAGTTAGTTTAAAGATATTCCCCGACCGCGAGCTGAGACCGTGTGGTCGCGGTATCGATCTGAAACTCTTCACAAACTGTTGGTATCAAAGGCGGTATTCACAAGTTTTCATTAGAGGTGCCTTATACTTGAATATTTGCGGTCTTCTTGCTAATAAACTTGTTCGTATTATTTTACGTTAACGTCGCAACTAACTTGGAACTTATTGCGACTTGCTTCAGAAATAGTGTAGTTTCGAAGAAGATTATTTCAATTAGTTAAAGATGGTGGATAATTCAGACTTAAGTTGTATGCTAGAGGGTTTGAACAACAATTATTATTGAACTCTTTTTTTCAGTGAAGTCCCAAATAATGTGCGATCTTGTTACCATCAACCGAGCACGTATCTAGGCTTGATAAGAAATAGTTCGCAATCGAAAACTTCATTAGCACTTAGCCAACCCACACTCAACAATACCGTTTACTACTAAGTTTATTTACTATATTAAATCGTTTATTGACTTAAAGCAGAGATTTCAAATAATTACGAGTAATCAACTTCTAAACTCGAGCACTTAAAACTCCCTTTTTTTTTTTTTTTTTTTTTGGGGGGTGGGAAATCATCAAATAACCCCTCCCGCTCTTGGGCAGAGCGAGAGGGAGTGTCAGACTTCTACTGACTAAAAACCACCCATGTTCCTTCTTCGCCCTTCATGTCGAGGCCTCGGTATCCCTTGCGGACATCCCGCAGCCTCGACAGGCGTCGGCCCTTGTGGGCCCCTTCCGTGTTGCTGACATCTCTTTGAGGCACTTAAAACTCCCTCACGTAAGCCTGTACTAACAACTGTTTACCAAGCCATAGTTGTTGAACTACAGTTGTTGAGACCTGTTGATGCTGTTGTGTCGGTATCGAGGTTCGAGGGCACTCCTCCTGATTGATGGCCTCTCTGAGGGGCGGAAGTTTTTGTTCAAACCCATTTGCTTGTCGGTTGAGTAAATGGTTAAGATGAGTAGTTTTTCTTGTATATCTTTTTGGTGAAAGCTAATTCTTAAAATAAATTGAGGTTTGCAGCATTTTGGAGTTTTGTAGCATGACATGCGCATAGAGTTATGTCGTCATCTCGTCTCTGCAAGGGAGCGGGTATTCCAGCAAACAGGAGCGTTCCCAGTGCGTGCTGGTGTCATATTATTTCGAATGTTCGGTGTTCCTCACGATGTACTTGTAAAATGTAATTGATATAATATAATTAAATAGTTTTGCGTATTATGAACAACATCGGATGACTTCTTTAGCAGTAACGTTTCATATACACATAGTTTTCTATTCAACACAACACGTCGTAATTAACACTAACAGAACACAAAAGCGGTAATTTTCTCATTGCTAGCTTAATAGAGACACTTGGAAATATTGCCTACTTAAGCACTAGACAATTAATTACCGTCTCTGTTACTTACACTTATTTATCCATTTTCCATTTCATTCTAAAAACAAGTTAATACAACATTCATTTAATTGTTTCAGGTAATGTCTACGTCTGGGGAGCTCAACATTTGACATAAAGGCGTGAGTACAATGAGTCAAGACGAGTTGGAATAAAGCCGTGAGTACACTGGGTCGAGTGGCGCCCGATCCAATTAAAACTTAATTGTGCGCCGACTCCGGCCGCCGGTAATTACGCACACGTCTGGAAGACATTACGCGTCACGGAATGCGTACAATGACGGCAATATTATGTGAAATAGGGTTTAAATGTAACGTATGAGGTAACAGAATGTCCATTTGTATGGACTATGTAGTATTGTTGCTATTTTGAAGCACTTTTCTTCCGTGCAGTCTGATCAGTGCTTCACGACGAATGTAAGCGTAAACTAAGTGAAATCTGCCTTTAATAAAGTAACAGCTAACATTCGGTTCACGAGATATCACAAACCATAAACCAAGCGTCGAAAGCAAATGTATCAAACTTTATTTGGAATAAGGCTTATATTAAAAGCGTCCTACTGTGTACAATTAACGCACTACAGCGGTGTGTTTCACAGTGGACCGCTCAGTTAAACGTTCTGTGCGCAGCGAGGACGCAATCTGTTCACATGAGCATGAACTGCGTGGAGTGTGCACCACCAATACTCAGCAGAGCGTTCATGAAAATTTGTGGCGATGCGAATCACTGCATTTTTTACTCGCAGTTTTGAGTGGACGATGGAGTGACGGCCGAATTAAATGGAGTAGGTCCTGTAAAATTTCCAAATGCCACATGGCATTAAAACATGTATACGCGCGCGCCAGTTATTTGCAAAAAAAGTGTTATTTTAGAGTAGCTTGTATGCCATTTTTAGCATACTCATATTAGCTGTGACACTTGTAACTGGAGGAGCTCGTGGCTTATTAAGAACTGCCACTTGGGTCGATCTTTAGGTAAAGCTGTGCTTGCCTAGGTCGGACTGTGGATGGGTGACCGCCCGACATACCGAGTTTCCTCCGTGCCTCGGAAAGCACGTTAAGCTGTTGGTCCCGGCTGCCATATATAAATCTTTGGCAGTCGTTACAGGTAGTCAGTGACCTGAAATTCTGACATCCAGTCTTACCAAAGTGTATCGTATTACCTAGTATTAACTGGGTTGTGGAGGTCAGATAGGCAGTCGCTCCATGTAAAATACTGGTATTCAGCTGCATCCGGTTAGACTGGAAGCCGACCCCAACATAGTTGAAAAAGGCTAGGCAGATGATGATGACTTGTAACTGCTTCGTCCACGAGAAAGTAAAAAATATATCTAAGGAAATCCGGAAATTAATCGCAGTTTAAAATGACATCCGTCGTGGTCTCTCACCGAAATTCACTCAGGCGTTGAAAGGTAACTGTTAGATAGAGTTACTTTCCCATTCATATATTATTATAATAAATGTAAAGTATGATTTTTTGTAAAACCTTCTGTGCCTACTTACATAGTAACCTAAACGACACCCACCAACAAACCCTCTATGCAAATATACTGTTGACGCGAAATAATTTGAACCATTAGTCGCAGAAATAAAGTTCCTTTTTACTCGATGGCTTAGTTACACGTGTTCGTTGTTTAAGGCTAAGTGGAGGATGTAACTTGTACTTTACTTTGACATTAATTTGTATGGAACGTAAGGAAATTGTGTCAGTGTTTTAAATGTATGAACTCGTGATCGATTTTGCTGGAGGCTGCGTCGAATCTGAAATTGTTTTTTTAATTTGCGAACCAGCTATTACTGCGCAGTTATCCTAATATGAATTTGGTGTAAATCTACTAATATTGAAGATTTTTCCGAATATCCACAATTTATTTGCTCACAATATACCAAGTAGATTACTAGTTTGAAAAAGGTGTGTCATCTAATCTAAATCTTTATCTCATCATTAGATAAATCAAGATTAAAACACTCGTAGCGCTAAAGCTACGAACGCTACGGGCTACAGAAACTCGTAGCAATCAAGTGCTACGAGCATTTCTTAATAGGAATACTTAGCCACTAACTAATATGGTTCTTGACAAGGACTTGTCTATGAAGTCTTAACACAAGATCTTTATTTAAACATGGTACTAATTAACTTTGGCAGTTAATTTGATACAAGCTTCCTCCTTTCTCCAATAAGACAAAAACACAAGTAATATTAATATTGCTGAAACCTCAGAGGTTTGGAGTTCGCGCGTCTATGGCGGCATTATACGCCTCACCTAACAATTACTTGAATGGTCGGGCAAGTAGGTTCATTACCTAAAAAGTGGTACCTTGGCCATCATCAGCATCTTCGTTCCAACCACTGCTGAGTATAGTATAGACGATCTCCTTGTCATGCCATGCTCCCCTGGTTTGACAGTTGTGTGATGTTTAAGTCTCTGAACTAATAGTATTAAAAATTTTATAATTAGTCTTTACGTTGCTACGAGATTTTTAAGCTATTGCATAGCTTCTATCGCGGGCCTTGAGCGTGGGGACCGAATCCAGAAATTCCGTAACGAAAATAAAAACCTAACAAATTGACACTTGACAATGACTTTTTGAAATATCACGCTTGTCTCTTTAGTTCAGCAACCCGCCTTTAGGTGGCATTGGTTGTATTGGAAAACTACCGTAATCAGCTGTTTGTGAGAAAGTATACATATAGGTGTATAGGTATTTATCATCTATGTACAACAGTGAATATCTGTACTCGTATAATTTGTGTACAGTGTTTTAAATATGAATAAACAAAGTGCATTTATTAATGAAGAAAGTCACGAAAAAATAGTGAAAGAAAATGAGTTAGTACTCTATATACATTCATTTTATTATTATTATAACAAATGCAGTATTATTTTTTGTTTTGTTAATTTATATATAATACTGCTATAAAGATAACCAAAATGTTGGGGAAATATAGTATTTATACTTACACTTTTACTAATCATCCTCATCTTTTAAAAAATATTAAATCTTATAATTTTTCAATGTGTACTTTTCATCTGACATTACGTCAGTTGTCAAGATGTCATTTACTTTTTCTTTTAATTTGTGTCATAGTTTTTCTTAGTGGTTAGAACTACGAAGGTTACATTTGATTTATATAATTTAATTCATTTTTATTAATATGTTAGCTCAAATAATGTAATTTATTGATAATTTCTATTAATAGTATCTTATCTTACGCTTATAAAATTAACTAACACGCTCAAAAACTCTTTTTTTATAGAGAAGAAAAGCATAAAGAGCTAAAAAGAAAAAGAAATGGTGAACGTCAAAGGGTATATTATCAGCGTTAAAATTTGAAATTGATAAAAAAATTATAAAAAATGCTATGCAATAGCTTTACCGCGGCAGTCTCCGAGTGCCACACGTCTTTTTTTTACGCTGCCATCGTTCTCACGCCTGTAATATTTAACAGAACTAGTACCTAAATGGATATTCATTTCGGGATAAAGACCCATCAGTCAGAAAGTGCGTGCGATTGCACAAATAAACCCCCTCCCCCGGCCCCTGACCCTCATGGTGGTCGTAGAAACCCTGATGGTTTTAGCCCATAAGAGTCCGACACAACTAACCTATATCTCCTGAGACAGAGGGCTCCGGATTCATGAGGATATCCCCAAGGCCAAGAAAAAAGGGGTAACGTAAAGACCTACATTTCCAGACATATCCATTGCGAACCAAAAGGGACTCAATCTTTTTTTCAAAGCATTGATTCCAATAAAACCTTTCACGGGTTTCTTTGAATTATTGAAGAGTTTGTCAGCTAGTCAAAAAGATAGTTCTCTCCGTCGAATATATCAGTAACCAGTGGGTTTTGTGATGCTTGTTATTTAATAGCCAGCTTTTTGTAACCTCTTTAGGAGATAACGACTTGTGTAACGACGCGTTCAGGATTTCACTCGAGCGGGTTTACATGTTAATGTGCTTTTTATATACAACGAGCAGCGATTTGTTTTGAGAAGCTTTGTGTTGGTTTGGTGTGTTTTCGATTGTTTGAATCTTTGTGGTCTAAATAAATTTTGCATTATTTTTTTAAATCGTGCGTATAATAAAATAAGTGGTCGATAATAATATATGTTCGTTTCAAATTGGATCAAACGAATATAAGAAAAAGTAAAACCAATACGTTTTCAAATTGCTTCAGTCGTTTCTAATCAAAAATGTGATAGTGCCATTTTTGTAGAAGAAAACATAAAGTGTAGCAAACTTTATTAGAATTCCGTAGAAGCAATCGGCCTGTGTGTATCGTAATAAGACCGAAGTGAGCCTAACTCACAATATTGCACAGAGGTCAAAGTCGCGACATTTGGTTTTAAGACCTCGCCCGAAAGTCACCTTATGCCAAAATCTATAAATAAAACATGCAATATGTTCCTAAAGGCGCACAAATGACGATGCTTTAAGGTATCAGACGGATGGGAACATTGAAATTCAGGTACCAGCTTCTTGACCTTTATTGTTAGTAATTCACTAATTACCTTGCCAAATTACCTGGAATTCAGCACTACGAATACTAATCGCAACATTATGCAAAACTTTCGGAAACTGGATAATGGTGAAGAACCAAAACGTTACGAAATTATTAAATTGTATCTACAAACACCTTGAAATATTACATCGTTAGATTCCATAACTCACACGAGATTATTTGGAACTAGTATCACTACGTGTGAACGCGAAACAGCGGAAATTATTGCCACTGCCAAATTAACAAGTTCATGCTACCGGAAGTTTATTTACGGCTTGAATTTCACCGAAACGACGTACACTGGGTACTTGTATGTATATGTGATACATACTAGTAGGAATATTACAATTCAAATCATTTATTACTTTTGTGAACACAGGGTACAGAAATGAAATTCTATAAAAATGTTTGTTCCGCCGAAAGGTATACAAAATAGTACTACGCATTACGTATATAATAGTTAAAACAATAACCCTCTTATCATACAGTACACTATATAATAACCTTTGCCTAGCGCTCACCGCAATCTGAATTAAAGGCCGGAATCACTATGCCAGTAGAATTTCAAATATTCCCTCTTCACGTACCATAGCTTATCTATCAACAGCTTACACTTTACATCCGAGTTAAAAGCGGTTCTTCACTGAACAGCATTCTCTAAGTACGTAAGTAACGTTATGAATATCAGAGTAAAAGGAAATGAGACGCTAAGCTCGCGCTGACCTTTATACATGATGTTCAAAATTAAAGCAAGAGCCGAGCCGTACCGCGGTAAATAAGTACCGACGTACGTATGTGGTAGATGCTAATGAAAGTGTACCGAATGAGCTTAGAATTAAAATTGTAAATGAAGATGTACACGTCGAGGAGCTTACGTTATTAAATTAAAGCGTTAATTAAATCAAGCACGTGCTCGAGGTAAATAAAATGTTTTAAGTTAATGTGCTGAACGTATGAGGTATAAATTATGTTAATTATATTTGGTATGAAGAAAACTAAACGAATACTAAACATGATGGCTCCAAATGACTTGCTACAAACGAAATACCAGAACCGTCGGAAAGCTTTTAAATCAAAGCAAAAGATAAACAAGGAGCGAAACAAGTTCGTATTCAACGAACAATATTCGCGTAAACGTCAGACAACATTAAACAAACAACGTACATGAAAGCCAACACTAAATCGCTCACAACCAACAAACTAACTTTCAGCTTTAGTTTCAAACTAATTTCGCGAGCGCTGATTCCGGAAATTGATGACTTAGTTAAATTTACATTTTGTATTCAATCTCTTTGGCGTTTCGGAGGTAAATAAGATTATCTCTCGCCGTTATTGGTCCATATTTTACAGAAGCTACTTATTTCTTACCATCTGCGGCGCCCCAACTCAACGGATGGAAAGTTTTTGTGGAAAATATTCTGTTGCCAGAACACGGTTGAGGAAAGTTATTGTAAAAACACGCGCTCTCTAGCAATCCCCAAACAGGTTGCGGGTTTATTGCGTACGCTGACCGCGCACAAAAATATGACGAAACCATGAGATTAGTGACGAGAATACTTTTCTGAGTGTATTTAATCCTGGAACATGTTCATTCTGAAGCAACTTTCCATATTGTTCTCGAAATAATAAGCAGTCTTAACAGCTGTAAGTTTACTAACAACTACTAAGCTGCTGTCCATAAACTCGGTTCTGCATACATCAGAACTCGGTTCAACCTAACCAGCCACACCAAGTTTAGTCTATCCCTCCCCCCCGCCCTCTACCTCTCGCCGCACCCTTCGCTTCAGTCTCCCGTCTGTTCCCACAACTAGTATCTTAATAAAGTGGAGTTGTAAGAAACTTTCCTCGTTACTTGCTTGATGAATTTTAATGCAAAAAGGATCTTGAAAATTACTCCAATTAAACACTTTAAGATCCAAGCGAACGTTGATTAAGAAGTTAACGTAGTTTTAAATTGCACTCATGCGGTGGAGCTGTATTCTAATTCTATTAGAGAAGGAGGAATAAATGTTTTAGTTTGCAAATAAAGTTAGTGGTTTACGTTACGTATTTAGTTGTGTGTTTATATTGATAGTACGTTTAGAATCAGTGTGTAACATTTTTGTTCAAATTAAATCGCTTCTGGCTTAACATTTTTTTTTGTTTTACAATTTTATACTTCATTCATTTACAAATAATCCCACAAAAAATCCAATGAAAAGTGACCAGTCGAATTCATTAAGCGTACCATCCCCAAAACAAAAGAGAATCCCCCTTGATAAATGTCAGCGTGCGGTTCCTTTTGTGGCAGGCTTCGCTAACCGGGTGAGAGATTGTCGTCGCCTTACACCAAATCGTCTTTACACCGTCTCCATTGAGGCAGGCTTCAAAGCCTCGTCCCACGTGGCCCGCCCTTTATTTATGGGTTCTTAGATGCCTCGACAAGTTTCACCGACGAAAGATTCTTTGATGTGCCCGCAACGATGCTTAAGATGGTTTGTGTGTGAAGATGATGCTGTCTTATTTTGGCACAGAGTAAAGTTGTTACTGAATTTGTGGACTTTTTGGGTTTTCTGAGAAAAACGGAAAGTAAACCGGAACTTGTACCCGATGATAATGGATATGAGAACCCTTTTTTTTGGAGGGTGTAAAATCATCAAATGATACCTCCCGCTCTGGGTGGAGCGGAAGGGAGTGTCAGACTTCTACTGATTAAAAACCACTCTTGTTCCTTCTTAGCCCTTTGTGTCGAGGCCGCGGTATCTTTTTCGAACAACCCGCAGCCCCGATCTGAGGTTCCTTTATTAACAGTGCGAAATTATAAACGTTGCATAAAGTACTAGCTGTAAGTATCCTACAAAAACTCTTTGCAACAAGTTGGAACATTTTCTTCTCTGTAAAAACCATCTACGTTTTATCCTAATAAAAACTACAGCAGTTGCTGCAAATCCCAAAGCAAAACCTTAAACAAAGATAATAAATATTCCGACAAAGTTTAACCCAATTGAATAAGGCGAACCTTCCAGACAGTCTCTAGGTACCAGCGCGCACAAAATTGAAAAAACCTAAACGCAAATAGCTAAGACAGATGGGCGAGGCGCCTCTGCCTCCGAGAGGAGACACCAACAGGCGATTTGTCAAAGGGAGATTACTGAACAGGGAGCTCCCAGATTGGATGTGTGCCTAGGAACGTCGGGGAGGCGTTTCAGTAGAATTCTAAAAGGTTTACACAGCTGCTGTGACTCAATGCCGCCAGGAGGAACTTTATTTATTTTAACTTAAGGCCTTTTTGGGACGTTAGGTCGTGTTGGCATGCTTTGGCTGTGTAATCTTACTGTTTTCTTTTTCATTATCTTTCTCGACTATTATATCATTTTTATCTTCACCGAACTCTCTTAATTAAATTCATCAATAAGATTTACAACAGAATCTAAATAAAGGTTTCAGAGTTCCATCATTACTTATGCAAGTTCTGGCAACTCGAGACGGATTCATGAGCAGATTGTCGGCAACAACACCGCATCGTCTAAATACTCGAACAATGGCGCCAGATAACAAACTGAATCACGTTTCCGCCATTAAAATAACAATAATTTGCTCCCGCTTAACAAGCTCGTTTGCATACGTCCCGAGCTTTAACGTTGAGTAATAAGGGTCATTTTGTATTGTCTGAAGTGCAGAGTTATGTTGTCAGCCCGCTCAATGGCGCATTGTAAAGGGATTTGAATTCGCGATCAGTTTCCGTCGGTCGGAAACGTTTGATGGTATTAAAACTTTGTTGTCAAGTGTTTTAGGAGATGAAATACCACAGCTCGGTGGTAATACTATTCAACAATATAACAAGAGAATATTTTACCTAAGATTTACCTACTTAAATATTTTGTTGAGATTCTCTGTAGGCACGCAAACTTGAAAACAACTTGAATAAGTACAAAATTCAGATAAAGAAATGCTGAAATAACAAAACAGCAATTTGAAATGATTTATTAATATCTGATCTAATCGTGAGAAAGTGAACATCATGGCGGCAACAAAGCTGTGTATTCATCTACGAGTAGCTAGTCTAGCTAGCCTGTGCGGCGCGCGCTGAACACAACGGACTACAAACAAAGAGCGGCGCAAATGAAGCGAGAAAAGTGAATGGAGTGTGGCAAACAGAGCAAACGAACGCGGCCGGCTAGCGGACGCTGCCGCCCCGCACCCGCCCCGCAACCGCCCCGCACTGAGAACGCTCCCCTAATGTAGGCCACTGGGCGATCCATTATTCCATTTAACGACAACTTTTGCAATACTCGATTATTTTTCAAACGTCAAGAATATTATGCTTTGACTTCGAAATATTTCTTCTCGCAGTTCCTTTCACGAGTTATTAAATGTTTGTTCGTTATATTAGCTTTTGCTTTGAGTAAAATGAAAGCTTTTCAAAGTAAATAACTAACATTTTTGACTGTCAGCTTGTTGGAAGTTAACAAGGTTTGGAGTGAGGAAGGGTTCGTTTGATAGTTTACGTGCTCTGAGAGTTAAGCCCTCGAGGGATGTCGGGCTAACCTCGGCAGGTGAGGGCACAGACAGACTCAGTTATAAAATAATCTAGTTTATTACGTATAAAGGACCCATTATAACGTCAAATCCTTTGCTGTCGTAATAATGTTATTTTTGGATTTATGATTTCGTAATTCCTTTTCTCTTTCTTTTTCTCGTAAAATATTGTTGATTGAGGACCCAAAGTTCGTTACCCAAAGATATTGGATTCATCATTCAGACATTTGATAAACCTTTTTTTTGCTGAAACGTAATTTTAGTAAGAACACAATTTGTTTCTTAGAAAACTGGCAAGTTTCGGGGTATCCTTATAGCCTGTTTACTCTATTTAGTTGAGACTTTTTTTTATTTTTAACCGACTTCCAAAAAGGTTCTCCATTCGTGTGTTTGTATTAATATCTTTTTTTTTATGTATGTCCGCGCATATCTCCGTCATTAGTGGACCGATTTTGAAAATTCTTTTTGTGTTTGAAAGGGTATACTCCCGAGGTAGTCCCTTTGTCACCAAGCCAGGATCTGATGATGGGATCCCTGAGAAATCGAGGGCAAACCCTCAAATTTTATTGGCACACATAATGTTTTCCATATATTTTCTGAAGCTGTTCAAGTATTTGCGTCTGATAATCATAATCTCATGTGATGGAAGATATAATTCCTCAACGATTATGAGTTAGAGGATAATTCTTTAATATAATATTATGGGGACGTATATATGGTTGTATTCTTTCAGGTTATCTAGGTGAGCTGATTATGGAAGGTACTACTCCTCATCGGTTAGGAGTTGAAAGCAATAATATGGGAATCTTAAAGGTTCAGGGTTAGGTTTCTTGCTTGAATGTTAAATGCATAATAAATATTTGTGTAGAATATTACAATTAAAAATGGAAAAAAAAGAAACTGTTTTGCAAAAAAAAAAGTGTAAAAAACACAAAATCGTAAAACACTAAAAAGGGAAAAATAAACTTCGGAAGAAAAATTAGCTTCTGAAGTCGGTGGCAAAAAATCGAACGCAAACAAACAAATGTCACCGACTTCAGAAGCAAATTTCACTTTTTTGTGTTTATCACTATTTTTTTTTCAAGTCGGTTTCTTTTTTATAAAGTACACTTTATTCAAGTTTTCTTAAATACAAACGAAAGGTCCTATCTTAGGTAAGTTTCAGCAACAAATTATGCTCTTCAACTCCTTTGTTTCTGAATTCGTCTTAAACAAATAAAACTTGTACCCTCTATCTGTTTCTTGGTAAAGTTACAACTTGCTACTTAGTTAACACGCTTGTAATGACTTAAGTTATTGTTTGGTTACTAAATCACTTGATACACGTTCACCAGCATTAAGATAAACAAAACTTTTCTTGTTACATTCGCACACAGCCTCCCGCCGAAGAATCTCACAAATGTAAGGACAGCTAATTACGTAATACAATTTCTATTACAATTCAGTACACGTACAACGTCAACCTTTTTGTTTTGTTTTTTGTGCTCATCATAGTGTGTTGTTAGTGGATTATAGGATAATGCTTTTATCTTTGGACAAGTTAATACACTTACGTGATACCAGTGTATTTTCTCTGTTTCTCGTCATCTCATGCATCATGACACCTCCTTTCTTACCATATCATTATTCACACACAGTCCATCCATCGTTTCTTTGGTCTTCCTATACTCCATCCACATTCATACTCCAAACCTTCTTTACAACGTTTTCCTCATTCCTCCGCATCACATGCCCATACATCGACAACCGATTTCCACACAGCTTTTGAGTCACCGGCGTCACTTTCAGACTTCCTCTTATGTACTCATTTCTTAGTCACTTGAAAATTCAATAAGCAAAATCGTTTTACACTCGAATTCCAATAAGGCTATTAAAATAACCATGAGACACAAGTTAGATATAACATAGTTCTACAAGCAACAGTTGAGTGTATTGGTCGCGCCTCGTTGCTGCCTGTTGTGTCTGTTGCTAGCTCGTTGTTTGTTGTTCGACAACTCGGGGCATTGTGCTGTTGTCACGGAGAGGGAGCGCACGGCTCGTTGGCTCCAGTTCATTTGATATTGTCTTCTGATTCACTCAATGTGTCGTTGTGGTCGTTAGTTGATAAATTATATTGTTGTCAACATGTAACTAAGAATTTTATTAATTAAAGACAAAATCAGTATGATTCAACTTGTCATTAACACTTATAACGGTATATTTACCATGTTTACTTTTTTGTTTCGAGCTTGAGAACTTAGAACTTATCGATACATCAACAAACAATTAACTCGAGAGACGATTAGGTCGAGCAGTGACCCTATTAAAACAAGCCTCTTTTATTATCATTCTCTATCCCTTATCACAATTCATTCATATATTTTTCTTACATACCTACTTGTATTGCTAGTCATTTCACCAGACACCTCCTTTCTTGCGATATAATTGACACAGTCCATCCATCGTTTCTTTGGTCTTCCATACCAATTACACACCACTTTTCAGTCACCGGCACTACTTTTACACTTCCTCAAACAAGCGTCTTTCCCGTAAAAATAAAAGAGAATTCCTCAAAGGCAACCCTACAGACTGACTCCACCATTTATACTTATCTAAACCTCATTGTAGTCTACATCGTAGAGGCAAACAAATAAAAGCTCGGCAGGTGTGATCAATCGCGGCGCACTGAGTAATGGTCTCGACTGCAGTGTGTAGATACTACAGCTACATGCAGCTGCCTCTAGCTGCTGAGCTGGAAGGAGCAGCTTATTGTGCGCTATGACGGATGGAGGCTGAGCTTTTGTGTGGCGGCTTAGAAGCTAACTGTGTTGGACTCACATTGAAAAGTTCTGTTGCACGGTGGGAAGAAGATTAATGTGAAGCAAAGTGATTTTAAGTTTTCCATATATTCGTGATACGTTTCTTAGATGATCGTTGTAGCCTGCACGATGTAACAAAATGTGATTAAAGCGCAGATAAATTAGTATGAGAAGTAAAAATTTACTTGTACTGTTAATGTTGTGACGTTATTATGTGTATTATGTGTTCACAAGCTTTTAAAGCATCTCGGACCTTTGTAACCCGTGAAACACTGTGAACTTTTTGTACACAATAAAGGAAACCTTCAAAAATGTACTTGAAATGACCTCCATTGAAACAAATACCTACCAGGAAATATTCACACAAAAAATCCTTTCAAAATGAAAAAAGTTTAACAAATGACCGGGGACCCTATCTCCGCAATTTAGCGAATAATTCGCAAAAACCGTCTCAGTGGAAACTCTTATAAATAATTTATCGTTTAAATCGGATTAGTGATTAATGCTGGGCTGTTAGTAATTTAAGCTCGCTGCTCTCGCTCAAAGATACTCCACGATGTTATTGGGTTAACTTGTTATACTACACTCATTACGCTATTTTTTTTATTACTGTTTAATTACAGGGGAGTTTTGGTTTCTTTAACGAGGTTATCGGGAAAATTGAGAGGGTGTGGGAAGTAGGTATCGGAGATTGTTTTGGTGTTAGCGCCGGTAATTGACCGGCTTATCAAGTCTAATTAGTAAATCTCCTTTGAAGTCGACGATTTTCTAGCTAACTCATTTTGGTGATTTTGTATGTCAAGGCCACGACTACGAGTTTGGACGGCACAAGTTCCGACAAGGAAGTGAGCTTGGTCGACCGGTCGTCCGACTAGTTTTGTTCAGAAAACAAGATAGGTGCCGATCATGCGACACGTCGTGGTCGAGGCCAGTTCAAGGTCCAATATTGTAATTAAGCAATTCTGCCAGACTTAGATTTGAATCTTGGGCTAGTCTGGCGTAGTACAGTATTTTAGGAAAATAAAGCACCTTGGCTTATTTTTCCATAGGCCAATGACATGCGAGCATGTACTAATTGGTTTATACAAATAACACTTAATAAAAGTAAAATAGACTACAGGTGTATTATAACTACGACATAATAATACTACTCTCATGTTGAATTCTGTCTTCTCTTAAATTTTCCAGTTCTATCGTGGGGCAGAGAGTCATTCAAGCTTGCAATGTTTCATCTCAAACAAGAAACACTCACAAACCATTTCCCTTTCTTCAAAGAAAAAAGGTAAATAAAATTGTAAGAAGTTTATTGGTAAATTCCTCTTAAGTTTATCTTAATTGGGGCTCGGGACCCGCCCGGGTGGCTGCTTTCAAAGAGACGCTCAATTTCCGATCAGACGCCACTCTGATAGCTTCGCCAGATAAATAGCGCGACAAATTTGCTGATACGAGTCCTGATTGGTTGAAAGATAGTTCGATATGAGTCCTGATAGGTCGGGTGAGCTCTTGCGCTAGTGGCGCTCCCAATTTCGCGTGTATTGGCTGTATGATTGATGTGTCTTCGACTGCGGTGATCCGTTTGCGTTTGACATATTGTTACGAAGGGAATGTGGTTGTGACGGGAGGAATTAAGGACCTGTTACTCGTTTTGAAGCTTCAATTGCTCTATTTTTGTGCCACTATTAGATATTTGAAACATTTTAAAGTTTTGCGATAAGAATATATTTTATGATCACTTTTCTAACCTGCCCGTCTACCTCGCATAAGCTCACAGTACCATTGAAAGCATCTTAACGACAGTTTAGAAAGAAAACAAACGCTTTAACAACTGCACACAACAACAATATCAGCTCTTGTTTTATTCCAACTGTCCTCCAGGGGTGTAAGCAGTGCAACTTGCGAGATATCATCTAAACATACATATGTATGCGATGCATCCTCTCTCGCACTCAACTCGACTCATCTCGTATTCATGATATTATTTTAAAATTGAAATACAATAGCTACTTTACAGCGCTAGTGAGATTTCTTTATTCAGATTAATTAAAAACGAGAAGACAAAGCACTCGCTTGGGATTGCATCGGAGAACAATCTAGAATATTTTCTTTGTGTTACGATAGGATTTTCTTTCTTTGTGTTTTGAATATGATATTGCAATTACGAGTTTTGTTGTAGCAGAAGCCATTATTTCTGAATCATCTTTGTTTTTAAATGCGCCTAAAATAAAAATAAAGAATGCAGTCGAGTTGTTATTAATTTATTTGCATAAAATGTTTTTCTACGATTAATTTCTTAGAATATAATTAAAGTATGGTTCATGACATACCTACATCACAATATGAATAAAATGATCGACAAATCATACGACAATACAATGCCAAGAAAATTTTAAGAAGCCAATTTTCTCCACATCCATTGCATGATGAAATTCTTGAATGTTTCAAAATTCAACGATTCCGTTCTCATATTCCGTCGTCGCTTCGTATTCGTATATTACAATATGACGGGCCAATGATTGCCGTCGCCGCGACGTCGACGACGAACGATCCGAATCGTATTGTAAACTCAACAGCAGCGGATGCGTCGGTGGGTTCTGTGTAAAGGTCAACGGACAGTAATAACCAGAAACATAAAGTGCCTGCTTGGGTATGATATCGCAGGCTAAAAACTTGTAAGCCGTGGACAGTACCACTGCCACTGTACTACTGCTCTCTCGCAATTTATAGCACTACATGGGATCACCTGCGTGATCTGGTGACAAGCCTCTTGTGAGCTCGAGGTCAGCTAATTACTACCTGATGCCATAACGATGATTTTAAGTCTGCAGTGCAGCATACCGTTTCATAGAAAGAGTTCCGAACGGCTCGGGGGGAGAGGGAGACTATGCTGGTAATTACAAGTGAGCGTTGCCCTTTACTGAGAAGAAGTGGGTCGACCGGAACAATGCATATTTCATGGATCCTGTCGGAGGATGTAAACTGTAGAGGGAACGTTGCGTCCTGCTGCCGACTCCATGTTTGGATTTAAATATACATTGCAATATTATGGCTCCGTTGATGCACCATTACTCACTGAAGCTTGGGACAAGCTACAGATGCGGCTTCGAAGACTCACAAATACTTCGTATAGTAAGCTGTCACATACTGGTGGTGTCCGGAGCCACGTCCGCAATTAAAGCTGTAATGCATAAAGTGCTAAACATAATCGAAAACATTCTGTCTCTGTCATCTCCAAACGATTGAAGGCAACAGAGCTATGTTTGAACCATGTTTGGCGATCAATATTTTAATGTTTTATGGTGCAAACAGGTATTTTGTACAAATAGCGTAGGTATTTGTTTTTGTAAGCATATATATTATTTCAAAAAAAAAATATGGTGTTATCTTTCCTGTCGACTTACTTCGCGGAGATGTCGAAAACCACATGGTTTTCGAGTTTAAACATTTTTATTCATTTGTAACTAACATATACTAACTGTTTACACCATAAGTAGGTACGAGTATGTACTTACAAGTTATTGGTTAACATAAAAACCATAAACATAAAATCAGTCAGAATCTAAATTTAAAAATATTATCAATACATATAAGTGTACAGTAGGTAGATAGATGTTAAAATATTCTGCAATAGAATGGAGACTATTAAAAAAATTACGACTTTGTATGGCAAGCAAAACTAGTGACACGAAGTGATGCCTGGCGATATATATGTGCAATACGTCAATGTGATATTTTATAGCTTACTTTAAAAGCGCTCTGTGGGCAGTATCGGAGTATTTATCACCGCAGTGTAGGTAGTAAAACCTCTACATTTTATTTTAATATCTTATGAAACGACCTCACTACAGCTTTTAAAGCATAAACTTCAGAGTGTCTACTAAGTTTTCCTTCACATATTTGCTATTCATGAGTACACATTATTTCAATAGAAACTCACTGGCTTTACAGAACACCATCGGAAATTACCTCGTCAGATTGAAGCGTATTTAATTACTGTCCCAGCACACGCAACATCCGACTCTATCTTATCTACATAACGTCTATAATCCCTTGCCTGAACACCGAGAGCTATAATTAAGATATTCAAGCATGTACCTAATGTGCTGTGACGTCATAATACAAAAGATATATTATGTATCGTGATCACACACTGAAAGTCACGATAATATGAAAACCGGTGGATTTTGTCTTCAAAATATGTGCGCTTGGCAACTTATGGCATAATTATTATTAACTTGATAAAGAGAAGGAAATTGTAAGTATGTTATAAGTATTATTAGCTAATTTTCGACGGAGAATAGTTAATGTTAGACATCCTGCAAGTTTCAATCTGTCCTTCTTATCTATTACTATATTACCTTTTGATGTAATACTAACCTAGGTTTAAGACCTTTGTAACTAACAATTATGGGCAATTACTTGGTCTGGAATAAAACGTATTTTATATTTTTTTTTTGTTTTTGTTAATTATTTATTTAGATAGATAGATACTTGCGGTCATATGATACTGCTTTTTTTTTTTTTTTTGGGCTGGGAAATCATCAAATAACCCCTCCCGCTCTTGGGCAGAGCGAAAGGGAGTGTCAGACTCCTACTGACGAAACACCACCCATGTTCCTTCCTAGCCCTTCATGTCGAGGCCGCGGTATCCCTTGCGAATAGGGTTACCATCTGACCGGATAAAGCCGGTCTAGACCGGATTTTTACGTGTTAGACCGGACTCCGCCCGGATTTTACGTCAGACCGGATTTTTGTCATACTTGCATGTTCTTCCGCCCGCTCAAGCGGGTGCAGCACGCACTGAGCCCGGAACGCAAGCGCACCGCAAAGCAGAGCAATTTTTATGATGAGCTCGCTGAAAAGCAATGGTGTCTCTTTTTTAATACAATTAACGACAGCTCAAGAGTTACAGAATTTCTGAAGATTTGTCAATATTTCTTTAGTATTTTGCCACACAACGCAAATGTGGAGAGTCTTGTCTCTCATGACTTCTCAGTGGACCAAAGAAAGAAACAGACTTTCAGATGAGTCGGTGAGAGCCATATTGCTTACGCAATATAACTATAAACACGTGACGTGTGAACAATTTTATTGCGAAATAGCGGGAAAAAACAACTTTTTGCATGCGGTTGCTAGCAACCAGAAATATGGGTCTAAATAATATAAGTAAACTAGCTAATGCTCGCGACTTCGTTCCCGGTAACTTTGATGGGTGACTAAAAAAATGTTTGGTGTGGACAACCCTTAATACTTAGGGGTATGAAAAATAGATGTTGGCCGATTCTCATAGATACCGGATAAGCATAAAAAATTTCATCAAAATCGGTCAAGCCGTTTCGGAGGAGTATGGCAACGAAAACTGTGACACGAGAATTTTATATATTAGATAAAAACGTACTTTAATTCTATGATTTTTATTTAATACAGGTGCGTGACCGGACTTTTTTTTCAAAATCAGGATTTTTAGACATGTCTGACAGGATTTTGCATTTTTAGGCCTGGTAACCCTACTTGCGAACAACCCGCAGTCTCGACAGGCGTCGGCCCTTGCAGGCCCCTTCCATGTTGCTGACATCCCTTACCTTTACCCTTACCCAAAAAAAAAAAAAACATACCGATCGAATTGAGAACCTCCTCCTTATTGGGAAGTCGGTTAAAAATAGGTAGATCTGCACTCTATTACGCAACACTCTGTATATCACAATCAGAAAGATTTGAAAAGAAATTCCTAATCCATTAAAATATGTCTGCCGGACACCGTAATGAATATTGATGAATTTTAAAAATTACGTGCTGCATTCATTGAAATAAAACAACTCAGAGCAAAGAATTAAATTCCACATCCAACTTTATTGAAGTCTGAACAAAAAGAGCAGTCGACCAGTTCGACCACCCACTCCAGCAGACCGGCAGACTCAAACTAAGCACACAAAATGAAATATCGAAAGCATTCCAATTGTATCGAATAAAAAGCCGTATCGTACTGAAGTCGGGAAGATATTCAAAATATGTTTAACTCTCTCTCACCGAGATTGTAGCCAGCATGTAATTGCGAAATACCGTAGTCGGCACGTCCGCTGCCGTGGCGGGGAGAGAGTGTGCGCTGAGCATTATGCTGTGCACAATGAATGCCTCACTCGATAACGTAGCCATGTTAGGTATAGTCCACGGCCTCGGACGATGCGACACGCACTCGCGGCACTTGTTCTCATGAGAACCAGCCGTCCAGAACTTGGCTTCTAGATTAGCGCCTTCAGTAGCGGCTGTCAGTTACTGTATTATTTCTATAAGCAAAGAACAAGACATGATATGAAGTACCCCGATGTTTGTGAAACAACAACACATTTACACAAAGCATAGTCATCTAGGAATCTACACCTGACAAGATTGTCCTTGCTCCGGCCAACCTGTTCCTGGAGACTGTTAAACGTCTTCCAGATAGAGGAAGAGAACTCATGTTCACATGAATTATGTCGTGTAACCGAGCAGGTCGTGGCCAAGGGTTCTCTCAGTAAGGTAGGCACGTAAGATCGCGCGGCTGTAAATGATTGCGATCTGCGATTGTAAGGGAATGTTAATGTTGTTGCGATTGTTTCCAGCAGATGTAGGCATTTATTTAAACACTTTTAAGTATGCGAAGTATTCCTGTTCAATGGAAATACCGGGATTAGTTTGAAATTCTCAAATAATTACCTTCGACTACTTTTTACAGTCTGTTTAGATTTCACAATACAGCTCCTGGCAAAGAACAAATAGGCTATGAAGTAAATAAGTGTTAGTTGTTAGTAGTGTCGATGACCTTTACGGCAAAATATATGTACCTTTATACTTTTTAACCGACTTCCCAAAAACGAGGAGGTTCTCAATTCGATTGGTATGTTTTTTTTTCAATGTGCACAGATTTTTTTTTAATTGATGAACATATTTCGTTTATGTGTGTTCGCGAATAACTTCGTCGTTTATGAACCGATTTTGATGATTCTTTTTTTTATTGGAAAGGAAATATTTCAAAGCCATGATACGGAAACCAGGACCTCGTGATAAGATCCCAGAGAAATCGAGGGCAACCCTCAAATTTCATAGGCACGTATTACGTGTTTCATGCTTTTTCTGACGCTATTCAAGTATTCGCATCTAGCAGTCATCACTTCATGTTGATGAACTGATGATGGAAGCTACTACTCCTCAACGGTTAGGAGTTGAAAGCAATAATATGGGAATCTTGAAGGTTAAGGGTTAGGTTTCTTGGTTGAATGTTAAATGCATAGTTAATATTTGTATAGGATATTACAACTAAAAATGAAAAAATAAAAAAAACTTTTTTGTAAAAAAAAACGAAATCTAACAAACATATTAATGTCACCGACTTCAGAAGCTGATTTTTCTTCTGAAGTTTATTTTTCACTTTTTGGTGTTTTTGAAGTCGGTTGTTTTTTTTTTGCAAATAGTTTTTGTTGAAAATCCGTATCTAATAATTTAGGTATTTTTTTCTCTGAATGTCCCTATATTTTTTTTTTAACTTTGCCCCCACTCTAGGATGCCTCTCTCCTGTATCGTGGGTGCGTTTACAAACATCTAAACTCACATACACAGACACCCAGACCCGAAGCAACTATCTGTGGGCCATACAAATATTTGTTTCGTGCGGGGATCCAACCCGCGACACTCAACGCAGCAGTCCAATCGCTCAGCCACTGCGCCAATGGTGTCGTCGTATATAATTTGCTTGACCTTATTTCGAAATTTTATTGTGAGTCTTATAACCTTATTGTGTCGACACCGATCCCCGGTCTTATAATTGTAACAAATTATAATTACTACAAATCCTTTTCTCGACACAATTGAATTGAAATCTTTTCACAAACGCCTGTCTGTCTTGAATAGGTTCTTAAATTGTTCAGAAGAAAGATATTGAATGTTGGTTCAGTTCTTTAACGTTTTGACAGGATTCTTATTGGATAGGATGGAGTTTGACGAGTCCTGATTACAGATATCGACTATAACGTTATTTTTCTAATAATGGCACTGTCGGTCCCGCGATGGTTTGATGTTATTGCAAAAAGAACTCAGTTAAAGGTTATATTTCCTTTCATTCTTGGTAATATTATGATTAAGTATAAAAAGAAAATAAGTCATCATCTGCCTAGCCTTTTCCCAACTATGTTGGGGTCGGCTTCCAGTCTAACCGGATGCAGCTGAATACCAGTATTTTACATGGAGTAACTGCCTATCTTACTTCCACAACCCAGTTAATACTAGGTAATACGAAACTCTTTGGTAAGACTGGATGTCAGAATTTCAGGTCACTGACTACCTGTAACGACTGCCAAAGATCTATATATGGCAGCCGGGACCAACAGCTTAACGTGCTTTCCGAGGCACGGAGGAAACTCAGTATGTCGGGCGGTCACCCATCCACAGACTGACCTAGGCAAGCACAGCTTTACCTATAGATCGACCCGAGTGGCAGTTCTTATTAAGCCACGAGCTCCACATAAAAAAAATATATATATAAAAGAAAATAAGTACCAGTGATAAAGCCTTTTCAAACTAAATTGTTTGTGAACAAAACAGCTAGGCCTTTGTCTAATTAAAGAGAACGATTCGTCATGTCGTCGTCGGCACAAAAAGTGGCTAGTTTTATTTATTTCCACGGCCGCAGCCTCACAGTTTATGTGAAATAAGAAAAGCCTGTCTGTTGGGGTCCGCAGTCCGGAGCCGGGATCAAAGGGACTCTAAATGTTTGCGCTAACTTTGTTTGTTTACTTAGGACACACTTTCGAGACTTCGCCGTCCCTTGCCGATTTGTTTTCTCGGCCATTACCGAGTTCCCAATTATTTATGAAATACCTACCAATTAAGCGAGAACTTTTATTAAAAACACAGAAGAAAAGCTTTATATTCACCCGAGCTTCAAATGCAAAATCTTGTTAGTTTCACAACTTTCCTCGCCTTACGAAACAAGTTAATTGAAATTTTGTGTTTCTATTTTATTTTCGCTCCACGGACGGAGAGATGAATTTTAGAGGAATTCATTAACTGCAGCGAAACTTGTGCTCTCTCACAGATAAAATATGTTTGGAATGTGTGCAGCGAAGTAGAGAATTAATTGAAACAAGTTATTACATTTATAGAGTGCTATTTATTTTACATTGAATAGACAGTTGCTTTGGTATTAACCTTACATTCGCATCATATTGTCTTTGCTCATCAGCATGACGTCCTTGTAGGACCAGCGGACAAGCATGTCAGTGTCCAGGTACGTGAGGTCGTCCTTCTTCATCACCATGTCGGACATGTCCACGTCCTTACTGATGTTGGACATGTGCATGTCCTTCCTGTACACCATAACGTCGACGAATTTCATGTTGTGAGTGAAGAAGTGCGACATATCAATCCTCCTGTCGAAGGGGAAGCCGAGCGGCATCGTGTCGAAACAGACGCTCCAGCGACAAGTCCTGCGCTCCTTCATGATGTTGATGTCGACGTAGGGCAGCACCAGGTTAGTCTTCACGGGGGAGACGATCACGTACATCTGCAGAGGCATACCGCCGCGACGACCAAGAGGCAGCAGGAGCCTGTGCGGGAAGCCGACGCGAGTCTTGAACCACCAGCTCTCAACGTCGACGGTCTTGCTTATCATGCCAACAGTGTCCCTCACGGTATTGAGGAGGCGGCGGGTCCACGGTCTCTGCTCGATGACACCGTGCATCTCCATGGAGTTGCGGACGATGGTGTTCTTGCCGGTCTCCAGTTTGTAAAGGAAGGTGTCGATCTCAACCATGTCGAGGCGTTTGTCGTTGACGCTCATGAGGCGGCCGACGCAGTCGAATTTGGGACCAATGAAGATGCGGACGACAGCGTCGACGGTCTTCTCAGAGGTGATGTCAACGGTGACCTTGAAGAGTTGGTGGTTGAGGCGGCGCATGCGTGCTACCATGACCATGTCGGAGCGCTTCTTCTTCATCTCAACATCGTCAAGGTACAGGGCATTGGTGATATCCATGTCATACTCATCCATGAAGGTGACGAGTTTGTCAGTGGTCAAGTGGTCGACTTTCACGCCGGGGAAGTCGAAGTCGTCACGGGTGTACTTGGGCAACATCTTCTTGAAGAGCATAAAGGTGTCGCTGACGCGCTTCAGCAGCCTCCAGAAGACGGGGTCGCGCAGGCAGGTGCTGTACAGGTCCAGGGCGGTGGGCACGTACGTGTATCTGTGGAAAAAGTGGTGTTATTATACACTTTATAAACGTAACTTTTAAAACTCATCTATATAAAATAGTAAGGAATGTGTAGGTACACGTCCACTAATATTCTTTTTTGCAAAGCCCCAGAGATTCAATTGAAGTAAATCAAACTGATAGATAAAGGCTGAAGCAAAATCTTGTTACTTATATTTTTACGTAAGTCTTGGTCATGATACGTACTTGTCAAAGTTGTACACGTTGTAGGTGAGCATGCGCTTCATCAAGTGCATCATGTGCATGAACTTGGCGTCGTCTCCGACCAGTCCCATACCGCCGAGCATCAACCTAGCCAGGTTTTCGATGTCCTCGGCCTTCTTCAGACTAATGATTGTTCCGTCGCGCTGCAGAAAACAATGACATTAACTAGTGTTTCAATGAGGACCATATTAAAACTACTAATCTTAACATAAATGATACTTACGCGTTCAATCTTGCCAGTAAGGATTCCATCACGGAGCATCCTCTCAACGTCATCCAGCATATGCTTCAACTTGATGTTATCCTTCGTGAGCACGATCATGTTGTTGCTGCGCACGGGCATCTCGTCTCCGGTGTGCAGGCGGATCTTGGGCCAGTAACCAGTCTTCAGGGGCTCGTTCCACATCATAGACTTGATGTCGCACATCTCGTGTGAGAGGCGCTCCAGCCTCAGCCTGGCGAGCATCTGCATGGTTGCGTAGCTCAGGATCTCTCCGCGGCGCTCCTTGTTTACGGTGTACATGTCGTCGGTCATCCAGAAGGGGTAGCTCATGTGCAGGTAGTACATGTAGGTGTTCAGGTCGATATCCTCGGTGAAGTAAGAGATGCGGTCGTCCTCAGTGAGTGTGCGGCGGACTCCCTTGCGCCAGTCGATAACGACCAGGTTCTTGTCGGTCACCTTGATGCCGTAGTAGTCCATCATGATGGGGTCTGTCGTTGCCTTGGTCATCTTCATCATGAAAGCCTTGTTGATGATATGGCTGTCGACGAAGAAGTAGGGGTAGATCTCATAGGGGGCGGGCATGGTGATACCACGGCAGTCTGTCCTGTGGAACACGCAGGCGGTTAGGGCGTACACGAACATGCCTCCGTTGATGCGCTCCCTCAGCCAGCACGCAGTCCTGATGAACACGTCGAAGTCCTTGGCGAAGAACAAGATCTTGAAGACCTTGACGGCCTCCTCGATGTGCAGCTCGTTGGTGTGGACGAACACCTCACCACGAGGGAGCATACCCATCTTGAAGGTGTCGACGAACTTCTTCACGACGTCTGTTTTCTGCAATATCACATTGGATCATTAGCATAATTATGCAGATTGAAATGGATAGTTGGCGTAACATTATGATCATAAACCTGTATTGGAGTCTTACCAAGTACTTGTCCGTGTTCTCTTCGATGACCCATTCCCTGGCGATGTCGCGGATGTCATCATACACGGTCGGCTGCAGGATGTGGTTCAGGAGCTTCATAATGCAGAGCTCTTTCATCTTTATGTCCCACGTGACTGTGCAAACCAACAAACTTTAAAACTTCTACGAATAAGGGAACTTTTCGGGAACATTGTTGAGTTCGAATTAATAAACTGTCCGAGGATTGTTCAAGTTGTGATGTTTAGAATAATATCAAATGTCAATTTGAATTGCGCAGTCTTGTTTCAATTTAGTTTTTCTTTCACGGATGAGATTGTTTTGGCATTTCTATTTTCTTCTCAAGAGACCGCTTCGATATCTAATAAGTTGTTTGGACTGTTTTGATATTGCTTTTACTTTAATGATATCTACCTATTGAAAACCACTTAGAAGCTTTTCGTATAGTCTTATTTTAAGTGATATTTTAAAACAACAGGAAAACATTAAGACAAAACTTCAGTGAGTGAAATACTTTCCAAAAATTACAAGACAGGCAAATAGAAACAAGAAAGCAGTAATAATGGTAATTAGTGAACTCACCCATGTTATCCTTGCCCACGAGCACAGTGGTGTCATCCTTGATGTAGGTGGCAGTCGCCACGGCCACAGCGGCCAATACCAGGAGTACTCTCATGTTTGCTGCTCTGCCGCTCCACAACTGTGCCCATCTCACCTCACAGCCCCCTTTTATATCACCAAGTGTTTGTCTCACGCTCATTATCACCGCGCATGTCATTATCAATTGTTGTGCTTATTGTGATAACCTCTAGGGAGCACTGATGTCCTACGGTGCTCAGAGGTTAGGACTTGGTGCAAACTCTCTTCTTGAAGGTACCTCCTATTGAGGAAGCACGTCTTTGAAATTACCTTCATGTGCAGTAAAACAGGTGCTTTCGATGGTCAAAAAAAAATTTTATGGAATGTACTGATATTGGTAACTTCTTCTTTATTTCGGTACGACGTTATATCTATATTAAAATTATAATGTTTTTACCCACTATAATGCAGTGTTAGAGGTTTTGTTTAGCTCGGGAAGGGTGCAAGAACGGACGTCTTGGTAACTGATTTCATAAGATATATAGCACTTTTTGTAATAACACCTATTCTCAATTATTCTATATAGGTAAACTGTGATTACTTTAGTTCGGCACAATAGTCATCAATCATGCTGAGACACACTTCACAGGACCTATCTATCTTCATCACAGGTATTACGGTCGTGTTCCATTGTGACGAGAAAAAACTTCGTTGACTAAGTAAGTACCTCAAAATGGTCTAGGTTTTTATCGTTAAATGTGACAGGTACTTTCAGCACACACACTTTAATAATATTTGTGAACTCGCTTTTACCCGAGACTTCGTCGTCGTGAAATATAGCCTAAAGCCTTCCTAGATGAATGGACTATCCAACACAGAAAGAGTTATTCAATTCCAACTAATAGTTTCTGAGGTTAACGCGTTGCTTAAAAATGCTTGGAAAGTTTGCAGCTAAATTATTTTCCAATTTCTAGAGGATAAAACGTGCCTGCCTCGTGGATCTAGTGTTGCAAGCGCGACTGCTGAGGCCCTGAATTCGATTCCCAGGTTGAGCAATATTGTTGGGTCCATGACCGCCTATTACATGGAAATAAACATAACTGGCGAAATGTGGGTGTGTGTGTTACAGACATGTTATCCTATCCTACTTCTTACTAATATTATAAATGCGAAAGTTTGTGAGGATGTATGGATGGATGTTTGTTACTCTTTCACGCAAAAACTACTGAATGGATTTGGATAAAATTTGGTACACAGATAGTTTATAACCTGTATTAACACAGAATAGTTTTTATCCCGATTTTAGCTTCCCGTGCGATAATTTTCGAGTTGTAGCTAGTGTTAAAATATGTTCTGAAACAATTTAAACTACATACTTAAATAAAAACAGGAGACTAAAACGACAAATAACACAACACAATCGTGTGGTTTCGAACTGAAACACCTTACTGAGATCGTTGTTGACAAATACCGCATTCATTTACTCTAACACCACACTTCATGGCAGTTTGACTATTTTTACCTTAACCTCCATACTTTATCAAAGCACCCTATTAAAACGTCCCGCTACACATGAATCTCAGCGCCCTCAACCCCTCAACCCCTCGACCTTGGCTTACACACGCTCCCACGCCTGGAGGGTGGGAAACTATTAATATTAGAGCAGTTTCGATCTCCACATAAAATATACTCGTACATTATTTAGAAGCTCGCATACAAGCCTTGCGGGACTACTTGGTAGGCAAACGACGGGAAGCACTGAAGAATTGCATACAGCTTTGTTTCATTCTGGGTTTAATTGGATCGTAGCAGGTGATGTTGCATAGATTCTAACAACAACAACAACAACATTACATTTTTTTATTTTTATTTTTTTTACCCACGGAAAAATGGCGGGAGTTTAGTATGGTGATGATGTTGTAGTTCGTGTTTTGTTTTATCTTTGAAATGGATCTACTCTTGGTCTCAGTCTTAGCTTAGTTGATTTAGAAATATATAATATACCTATACATCACCGAAAAAACAATTAACAGGCCAAACGAGCGTAATTTTGTGAGTCGTGAGTCACAGAATTTCGGTCGCAGAAATTATGCTGCATTTGGTTTCATAAAAAAGTCCTATTTGATACACAGGGCGACGCAAAATGAGTTTTTCTTCGCTCGTCTGGATCCCAATAGAATTTCTGCCGGGCAGAATTTCTACGACTCACGACTCACAAAATTACGCTCCTTTGGCCTCACACAAGTTACACGGTATAAGGAACTTCTAACTATAAACACAAACTTTTTGCGGAACGCATTTTTGACAGATTTTTGAGAATTGTCACCCAGCGTTGACGTATTGTCAATTTCAAATATTGTGCTATTTTCAAGTGTTGTTTAGGAAAAAAAATATGAATCCGGAGTCAATATGTGTGCTGGGTTGCTGGCAGTAGGCTCACGGCTCACCCCCAAATTCATGGGACTTAAACATAACAAGCAAAATGTGAGTGTACTAGTTCTGTGGCAGTGTACTTCAGAACTCTTTGGCCGGTCCTTTCGGGGATACAGCCGTAATGGTGTGGTGCAACAGCCTCGTAAGCAACCTGATCTTAGGTATACTTTCACCCCGTCGGGGCTGCGGGTTGTTCGCAAGAGACACCACGGCCTCGACGTGAATGGCTAAGAACGAAGATGGGTGGTTTTTAGTCAGTAGAAGTCTGACACTCCCTTTCGCTCTGTCCAAGAGCCGGAGGGCTTATTTGAAGATTTTCCACCCACCCAAAAAAAAAAAAAAGGTACACGTAAACACATAAATCAAACCTTAAAAGTTCCTCTGTGGAGTTGCACCGTGGACTCGACATCCCCTTTTCACACCATGTCGTATCCACGGTTTTCAATGTCATTTAGCTAACATAACAGGTACGAGTCATGACCTAGGTCAACACTTTTATCCCAGTAATACCTTTTTCCGCAACTGGGGGAAAGACGCGGGACAAAGCTAGTGTTATATAAAATAATGCTGTTAGTTAGTGGAAGTGTTTTGTTTATGAACTTTGTGGTATCTAAACGATGTATGATGCAAAACTTTATCTAACGTGTTATTGTGCAAACGAAGTAAACACCTTTTATTGTATTATTGTCCACGATCATCCGAGCTGGATTTATCTGGTATGTTTTTTATGAGCTTGTGATAGAGCTGACAAGCCCTCGGCCCTCCGCCCTCCGTGCGTCTGCTGATAGCAAACTGTAACAATTTGTAGACAACCAACTATGTATATACATAAGTGTTAGGTATGTGAGACAAGTGAAACGCAAGGGAGTCGTTTACGCACTGCTGCTTTATTCCAATAATATTAGGAAGTGGGCGGGGCCTACATAATGCCAACATAACTTAAGCTGCGTTCAGAAATACACAACAATTCTCCCCTTTTAGTATGAAAAATAATGTAGCTAATTAATCTATACAAAAGAATGGCTTATAATTAATGTTCCTACGAGACGGACGCAACACTCTGTCTGTCAAACCCCCACTAGTACTAGGTTCCTGCTGGGGCTCTGAAGCTACAGGGTCTGTGTTATTCTCTATGTATCGCTACAGACATGTCAGTTGTAAGTCCTAGCTCTAAATCTTTTCTTTCAAAACGGGATGAAATAGGGGTGGCGTGGTAGTGCTGGTAGTGCTTCTCCATACGCATTCTATGACTCACATTACTTAAAAGAACTTATGCTGATACCTGGCAATGTGACATAAGTGCAAGATAGGGACGGAAATATGTTTGTCTAGGCCAAAGTACGTTCTAACTAAAGTTTAGCAAAAAGATTGGCCAAAAACATGAAATCATCTTTTGCTATTGCCACACATTGTAACAATATATCAGCCCTTTACAAAGCATTTTCTGGAAACATAGTTAAATACTACTTTCCCTGGGTATCGAACTCGCACCCCAGCAACACTTAACACCACTGGACTAATGCAGTATCCACGTCAAGCTCACGCCCATTCTAAGCTCATCTACCTCTCATCACCGATGACGCACAGTCACGTTATCACACTCCTACTGATAGCAGCTGATAGCGCGGTCAACTTAGAAAATTGTATCTACCAGCTTTGCACCAAAACATATAACATACTACAATGTAAGTTATCAGTCGACGGCGAATTAATAACAAGGGTGATAAGCTCCGACAGTTTTAATTTTGGGGTTACGTAATTGGTCAGGTGATCTTCGACATGTAGGTATGCGAGCATCTGTGTCAATTAAATCCAACCTGATGCAGTCCACCTTATCACATACATAACATCGCGCCTGTTAACCTGTAACTAATAGCAGGCCCACCTTTTCCCAAGTTATGGTAAGTTTCGGCGAGCCTGTTGTCATAAACCAAACACACTTTCAGGTCCAATTGAGATATTACTGAAAGAAATTCCCAAAACCTCAAGATTCTTTATTGCATATCATCTGCATTATCGTTTTGTGGTCCCAAAGCGATAATGCAGATGATCTGTCCAGGACAATATTGGATGACAAATCAGTAAATATAACCACTACTACTACATACATTGAAAAGTGTCAATCTTCTGTAAAAAGACTTCTTGGCCCGCGTTTTCACTCGCCTTAAACTTTATATTATTCTATCAAATGCAAAACATAATGTTTGAAATACAACGTATAGCTCCTAAGTTAAGCACGTCAAACACAAACTGTCCTGCTTTTTAGGGTTCCGTAGCCGGAACGAACGAACGAATAAACGGAACCCTTATAGATTTGTCACGTCTGTCTGTCCGTCCGTATGTCACAGTCACTTTATTCGGAAACTATTAAGACTGCACAGTAGAAACTTGGTAGGTAGACGTATTCTGTGAACCGCTTTACGATTTCGGGGCTGTCCATACATGGAACTGAAACTAAAAAAATATTTATTCATCAAACCTATACGTGTAGGTGTCTATATAATATACCACCATCATTCTCCTGCCCTTATCCCAATTTATTTGGGGTCGTCGCAACATGTCTTCTTCTTCTATACTTCTATATTTCTCGTCATGTCAGCAGTCACCTCCTTTCTAGCCATATCATCTTTCGCATATGTAGATAGGTCATTGAAAGTGAAAATGAGGTTTCTAAGACCATTTTTTCTCAAAGTCAATCGTTTGAAAGAAAGGCACTTCCAAAGTAGTAAAATGTGTGTTATAACAACAAGTAATACAAATTAGAGGAGGTTTCCTTACTATGATGGTACGGAACCCTTCACGTGCGAGTCCGACTCGCACTTGGCCAGTTTTTTACCCGACTACGGCGAAGCCAAAAGGAAAGGTAATGATTTTTTATATTCATCTAGATTGGCTAGCTTTTATCAAAGACAGTTTGTCTCAAGTTGAACTAAGGAGGTGGATTCATTTAAAACATTATCATTCCTTCCTAGAGGACTCCAATTACATTTTTATCAGCATGAAGTTCTAATTAAGTACAAAAGAACCCCATTCCATTAATCAAGGCCCAAATTAACTTTTATCTCATTACTTCCTAACCGTAAATCAAGTTTCAAAAAGTTAAGCCTTTTTTTTCAGAATTGCCATGTTTTAAAATGATCGAAATTATCCTGTTACGATTATCTGCCGTCCCACGGGGGCGATGTTTACTCTACATAAAATCGCTTGTAACCATCATTTTATTTAGAAAATCTACGTTTTCATCCTAATCCGTTAATTCCAAAGCCGTGAAAACGTTTGAAACGAAAGTACTAATACAACCTGAAAAGGTTTTATGTTGTATTCGTCTCTCGCTCAATTCCAAATGTTAAACCTATTCGTTTTTTCTAACATCTCTTTTTTCTTTGTCCACAGACATTTCGGCACGGGTTCCCGTTCTCGCCAACAGCCCTAGCATGGGACCCCATACAGAAACTACTCGCCGTCGGCGACAAAGGCGGCAACCTCAGAATGTATCCTTTTCACACCACACCAAAAGATAAGTTTAAGATAGGATGTGTAAGTTCACATTCTTCAAGATCGTGCTTTTTTATGTGTACCTACATACTAGAAATCACTTTCTTCAGAGTAGATAGTTTAGAGTAAATGAATAGATAAAAAGTCTGCCAAAATTCCTCTGCAAGATGTTGAATAGAAACTCACTTATAAAACAGAATAAACCATGGAGATTTGGCTGGTTCTTCTAAAATTACCAAACCTAATGTACAAATATCTATTTAATAGATATGTAAACACTCTCTCACAGTCACAAGTAGTCAGGTAGCTGTCACGAATGACATCTGTCAGTTACATGATGGCGGGAAGTTACAGGTGAAGCGATATAGTTAGTTAATGGTGTCATCAACCTATTACCTCTGCTACTAGTGGGTACTAAACCTTATGTCGTGTCATAAGTGCCTATGTAGTGTTTATCACAACAAAAACCCTAAATATTTTCTTTAAAGACCTAAATAGGTTAACTTTTATTAAAGAGTAAATGAAAGTAAAAACAAATCTATCCACAAAACAAATTAATCAGTAGCTCGACAACAATTTAATCAGTAACAGTATTGAACTCATAGTTGGATGGTTACCTAAGTATAATTGGTGCTGTCTCCTGCGATAAGGCGTGAGATTGCCCCGAGGGTCACCGGAGATATGCCAAAAATCGAATGAGGTCATCTTGTTTTCCGTCGGGGCTGCGGGTTGTTCGAAAGAGATACCGTGACCTCGGCACAAAGGGCTAAGTAGGAACATGGATGGTTTTTAGTCAGTAGAAGTCTGACACTCCCTACCGCTCTGCCAGGGGGAGGAGTGATTTGATGAATACCCACCATCCAAAAACAAAAGTTCATCTTGTTTGTACATATAAATTTTAGGCTACTGGGCGAAACAGTGGTCATGTCATGGTCAAGACATTATGTTTACAGTGTGACCATTAAAGGCACTTTTGTGAAAC
The DNA here is from genome assembly GCA_949774965.1 of Diarsia brunnea. Classification (NCBI taxonomy): domain Eukaryota; kingdom Metazoa; phylum Arthropoda; class Insecta; order Lepidoptera; family Noctuidae; genus Diarsia; species Diarsia brunnea. The sequence goes on from OX459010.1 coordinate 19,559,471, forward strand.
AAAATGTCAAATGTTCTATATTCTTGTATAGGGCAAGGAAATTGAATTTATTATAGTTTCACAAAACTCTTTTATATTTTATAAATTTTTAACCGATTTCAAAAAACGAGGAGGTTCTCAATTCGACTGTATGACGCGAACTTCTTCTTTTTACTTATAATAGGATAGAGAGAGAGAATAGGATATGCTTTCCGATTGATTCCATAGAAATTTTATCAAAATCGGTTCAGTACTTTTTTTTTCTCCTGGCCTTTGTTGACATGATGTTTTTAATAACTTCAAATTACAATGTAAAATTGATAACATGATGACACTTGACTTTGTGTTGTTTAAAACTCAAAAGGATATAAAATAAAAAACCCCAAAAACGCTGAAAAAGTCTAAAATAAGACAAGTTTACTTTCGGAAATCGTTGGATAAAATCAATGAAATATGAAGTGAAAGTCACCGACTTCCGAAAGTAAAGTTATTTTTAGGGTTTCGTACCTCGGATGCTTTGACATCGGACATGCAGGAAGAGGCACCCTGGTGCATGCTTTTTGCCGACGACATTGTTCTTGTCGGTGAAGATGGACCTGAGATCCAGAGTAGATTGGAGAAGTGGCAACAGAGGCTGGAGAATGTAGGCTTGAAAATCAGTAGAACTAAACCGAATACATGTTCTGCGATTTCGGCGGTCTCTCCAGCCCTGGAGTCATAGCGCTAGATGGCGCGTTTCTTCCGGTCTGCTCCGACTTTCGGTATCTCGGTTCACTCGTGCAAAGCGACGGCGAAATAGACCGTAGTGTTAAGCATAGAATTAACACGGTATGGATGAAATGGCGGCAGGTCACGGGAACAATCTGCGACTCCCGCTTTCCCCTTAAACTAAAGGGGAAGATTCATAAAACAATGGTTAGACCTGCTGTCTTGTATGGATCAGAATGTTGGGCCACAAAAGTGATGAATGAAAGGCATTTGCATGTGGCTGAGATGAGAATGCTTAGGGGGATGTGCGCTGTTACGCGAATGGACAAAATAAGAAATGAGTACATAAGAGGAAGTCTGAAAGTGGCGCCGGTGACTGAAAAGTTGTGTGGAAATCGGTTGTCGTGGTATGGGCATGTGAAACGGAGGAATTAGGAAAATGTTGTGAGGAAGGTTTTAAATATTAATGTGGAAGGATATATGAGTAGAGGAAGACCAAAGAAACGATGAATGGACTGTGTTAAAAATGATATGGTAAAAAAGGAGGTGTCTCATGAGATGACGAGAAACAGAGAAGTATGGAAGAAAAAGACATGCTGCGCCGACCCCAAATGAATTGGGATAAGGGCACGAGAATGATGATGACCTCGAAAGGAAAGAACGGAACCTTTATAGGATCACTTTGTCCGCCCTACCGTCTGTCTGTCTGTCAATACCCTTTTTCTCAGGAACGCGTGGAGGTATCAACTTAAAATTTATATCTCTCCTGTCCCTTAAAGCTGTGAAAAAATGAAACTTCTAAGCCAACGCAATCAAAAGATACAGCCGTTTATGCCGCAAATTTCCGCAAGTTTTCGACACTCGCAAGTTAATCAAAACCTACAGGGTACTTCCTGTGTACTCAGAATCTTGAAATTTGGTACGAAGCAACGTCTAATAGCACAGACAAAGGAAAAATTGCGAAAACCGTATTTTTTAGTTACATCATATAATTAAAATATTTTTAATAATTTTAAAACTTTGTTTGTACGGAACCCTCGGTGCGGGAATCCGACTCGCACTTGGCCCGTTTTTTATTTACAAAGTTGCTTACCTATCTTACATATGAGATAAATATTCTAGAATTCGCCTGAAATAACAATAAACAAACGTGTCATAACAAACAGCCGGGCCAACAGCTGAAAAATGTCGTTCTCTCTTGGCAACAGGTTATCAACCGCTACAGTTACCAACTGTAATACATTGTTGCTTATCAAGCACTGTTATTGTGTTACAATAATACGGATTAAACCACGAACTGCTAATTTAACGTCACCTACCTTATTATTATACCCAGAGAATTAACTAAATCATTATTTTAAAACTTTCCGACATAATGCCAAGATTTTCTGATAGTTTTATGTAAAAGCTAGAAAGTCTAGTATTTTTTTCGAACATGGCAGAGAATGGAGATGGCGGGATGGCGGGTTGAGCTGGACTCTTTCACAAGGGATTGGTCTACACCCGCACTAGATCGCGAAAAGTGGGAAGAAGGAAGGGAGGCTACTGCCCATCAGTGGGACAATATAGGCTACTAATAATAATAATGGCAGAAAATGAGGACTTCCAAAACTTTCTGTTTTAATTGGGTATATGGGAATAAACTCCCCAGATGTCTTGTTATCGGGAATATTCTCTATTTGCCTTGTACACACTACGTTACTTGGTTCGTCCAGGCAGGCAGGCAGGCAGTTATGCTTCAGTATTAAAAACTTAAAAAATAACATAACATCACGTGTGTAATCCTGGAACGATTAAGCAGACGTTTACCTAATAGTACACCCATATGTCACCAGTCATGTTTAAGTCCCATGTAGTTGGGGGCGTCCATACACAAATCCGGAGTCCATGGCTGCTTCTCCCAATACCATCCGACCCGGGAATCGAACCAAGGCCCTCATGTTCAGCAGTCGCACTACGACCGCTAGCAAAAAGATACTATAAAATATATAGAATCCAAGCTCGTGGCTTAATAATAAATACCACTCGGGTCGATCTTTAGGTTAAGCCGCGCTTGCCTAGGTTGGTCTGTGGATGGGTGACGGCCATTACATACCGAGTTTCCACCGTGCCTCGGAAAGCACGTTAAGCTGTTGGTCCCGGCTGCCATATATAGATCTTAGGCAGTCGTTACAGGTAGTCAGTGACCTGAAATTCTGACATCCAGTCTTACGAAAGAGGTATCGTATTACATAGTATTAACTGGGTTGTGGAGGTCAGATAGGCAGTCGCTCCATGTAAAATACTGGTATTCAGCTGCATCCGGTTATACTGGAAGCCGAACCAAACATAGCTGGGAACAGGCTAGGCAGATGATGATGATGATATAGAATCCAAGAGCCCTAAAGAAACCTTAGGTCTCAAGAGCTCTCGCTCTCGTTCACCTCCATACAATCACCATTTCACCAATGAATTTCAATTTATTCCGCCATCCAGCTCTCAAGTACGAGTAGGTACCGTCGGCAAGGCTGTCACCGCCGGTCATCAAGTTATTCTTATCATCTAGGGTCAGCATAACACGCTATTTACGAGGCCTTTAGTACGGTCGGCCTCATAAATACGTAAACAGTTTGGACGCTATCGCTCACGGTTGTAAAAAAGTGTTTACATTTTATTTCGAGTGGATACATAGGTCGTCTGAGAGAGTATGAAAGTGAACGGTTCTAAAGTTAAAATAGATATCAAAATTATGAGGCTGACTTGGCTTTGAGGATAAAAACCTACGATAAAATATAATAATAAATAATAAACATGTCAATGGCGACTACATTTGTTATGAGTCTGAATTTGGTGGAAAGACATGCATTGTCTGTATACACAAACAAACAAACGAATAGAAATACAGAAAAATAACAGGCTGTATAAAAAACCCTATAATTTTTTTAAACGAACAAACGAAGTATTTACGAAAATACCTCGACTTTTTATTCAAGCATTGCTTACAAATCCGTGTAATCACTGCTAAATCCGTCCACACTACGACGCAGTACTTCACTGCAACTAAAACAAAAGCTGTCGACACCTCAACAGCCGCTTTAAGCGCTCCACAAACAGTGGCGGCTTCTTGAAAGCTTTTTATTACAAGTCGAGTGGCGAAATGTTCGGTTGTCCGCACCGGTTTGAACGGGTTCGGGCTGGCTCGGACCGGCTTGAACCGGTTACATCCGCCGTCTTTGAAGAGATTTAAGTGGGTTAGAGTGATCCACTCCGCGCTGGAGTTTCAGAGGGACAATTAAAGTGTATTTATTGTAATAGCGACTAAAGCCTGTTGACGTTCTTGTTCTTTATTTGTGTTTCGTTGAGTTGTAATTTAATTTGCGAAGTAGTTGGTGCTAGATTTATGTAAACGCGTGATAATATATTAAAAGACAGTTTTTAGTGGTGTACATGTCCACAGGTATTACTTTTCTGATCTAGTGGATGGAATATTGAAACATAAATATACCTCTAATAGCCATAAACCTTAACACAATACAACCATTCATCAGTTTAATTTAGTTTGTAGGTACAGTCAGTAACAGAAGCAGCTTAACATTTCGTCATTTTAATTATTTGATGTACAAAACTCCAGCTAATATTTTTAATGTTTCAGAAGATTATTTTATAATATATTCTTTACTATTCAATTACTTGTTAGTAACATCAAACAAGTTTTTTCATTAAAAAACCTGCTTTAAAACTTTGAGTACTGTTAATCAACTTGTTATGCTGACTGTACTAGTGTAACTGAGATGCTAGTGATCTATCTTACACTTGGCTGTACACAAACTATACGCTACCCGCCCGATAATGCAAATAACATCAGATTAGCGTTTTCAATACAACTTATCTATACTCAATATGTACCTATCTACAACTTTAGTAACTAAACTAAAACGTAAATAGAAAAGGGAGAAAACTAGTTAGTCTAAATCTTAGCATTATGTAAATAGTAATTGAATGGAAACCAGTGGGATTCGCCCTAAACATCAGTTGGCAATTACATCCCCCGGGGGGGGAGGGGGGATGGACCCACTCGCTAAACATACCCTAATGTTCGGATAATATTTAGTTTTATTAAATCAACTTGATTTTCTCCGCGGGACCGCATACAAATGAGATTTGTTCGGAGCTTCCTAAGCGCCTGGGTCTGGTCGGTATCTCGGTCTAATCTAGTTCTAGTTCTAGATAATAGACGAAATCGAATGGGAGTTGCTACGAATTGAATCAACGCACGAATTTGTAAAGGTTTTTCTGGAACAACATTTTCTTTTTAGGTAGACACAGATGTTTGTGTATTTTGTCTGTTGCAATCATTTAGATTGCATGATGGGACAAGACAGTGTTTGAATCGTAACAGATATAGAAATTGTTATTGTTGCTAAATGAATACAAAAGTATTTTTCATTTTATATAAAACGTATTTGCCCCCAAACGCCTTATTGCTTTCCACTTTACCTGTGCCTTTAATAGCAACACAAGGACTTTCATACGAGTGCCCACCTAATGTTACAGCGAAACGCAATCGCCCAATGCGACCAAAAGAACCACTTTCTCCAAACAGACCCTTGCTACAAGTGATCCCATATTCTTCTCCACTTTCCCTTAAATACTCTACAGAACACTTTCTGCTAATCCCCGACTGACCGCAATTCAACCCTCTTTCACCCCCTCTTGTCCGTTTTCACCCCCTGTCCTATTAGAGTCCTATTTGCAAGGGGCGCTTATAATTTCGCAGAGCTTTTTGACCGGTTCGCGTTTAAATTAACCGCTCGCGAATTGGACACCATTTAATTTATGTGGAAGTGAATGGGTTAGCGGGATGTGACGTCACACTCGGCACGGATTTATAACGTGTCAAGTGCTTTTTAAGGGCTGGAAATGTAGTTTTGCTACCTGTCAACTGGCTCCTGAAGGGTTTTTATAAATTATATTAAAGTGTAAAAGGTCGTGATGTTTTCACGAGAATAAGGGTTTTATGTCAGAGTCCTTAATATATATCGGAAGTAAAGCTCAGAACTAAACAATCACTAAGGTAAGTATCTTAATGCAGTGCACAGTCACTGTGATCACGATATAAACGTTTATAAGTTCAGCACTAAAATGTACTCCCTGAATCTGAATCTATCTGACGGGAGCTTTAAGAACATAAATCGTCATTATAATCTCAGTGCGACTGTGCAGAGGGACCGTCCTAAATCATATTTAGGCTCTAAATCTCGTTCTTTTATCTAGCTTTCATAATCCCGCTTTCTGTCAGAACAAGTGAACCAAAAGGATTACGAGATAATTTATTGCTATAATTAGTCAGCCCTTAGTTCATTACGCTCAACTAATATTTCATATCAGAAAATTCTATTAAACTTGCTACTTCAAGTTATTCATGGAAGTGGTTAACTGTAGAATTTAACCAACATTGTTGCTTTAAGATAGTGAAATAGTTCCCGTAGTTATGAAATAGTTTAAGTTACGATATTCCTGCAATGTCCCCCCACACCCACACTAAACCAGTCACCTGGTTTCACCCCTGGGGGGTTGTACACATGAAAACGTTAGGGATGAAAACTTCCAAGTTATAAAACGAAGACTTTAATTCCACAATGCTCACACTTTTGAAAATTGAATTCGAGGAAATATTTTTCGAGCACGTTTTCGCAAAATAAAGTAGCAACTACTTCGGAATATCTATATTACTACCCATGCTTTATGTATTCCTTCATCTATTTACTATTTATACGAGCACTACTCAAAATTCATCCTTCAGTTTATCCCGGACCTCAATAAAACACCTTTGCCTACGTTATAAAGATACTTTCGACGAAAAATATTACTTTGTACCGTTCTCCGCCGGTTACCGGACACGTCACGGACGCGGGATGTCCGGCGACGCTCGGCGCCGGTTCCCGGCTTATTATATCGCACGTTCTAGGCGGATAAGCTGGGATGTATGCCGGATACTGTTAATAGGGTGGTTCAGGAAGAGAGACTAACAATCCACCTGAGGGACGTGAGGAGATGTAGCATTGTATGACGACGCCTTACGTGTGTGTTAATGACAACGATCAAGATAAAATTAGCTAATGATCTAGTAAGCCGACTCTAAACGCCTATGGTCTTGGTAATTCTCATTTCCTAATAATATTGCATTATTCTCTAGAATGAGCTCGAGGACCATAACAGCTTATCCTATCTCCAAACCTATATAAAATTCAACGAGCAATAAAACTATCAGTCCCACACTTCCAATGTTGCCAAAAAACTTAAAAAAGATATAAATTCGGTTGCCAAACGCTACAAGAAGCACCTGGCTGGCTCCAGCTGTTGCAGAATGTCCCGGTTCCACTGGCTTCCTTCCGAACGGCCCAGTGTTGGAGCACGGCCAACCAAACACAGATGGAGCCACTGGACTGGAGAATAAATATGGCGACAGAACGCGCCGCAAAATAAAGGAAATATTTAGTGTTGTTTATGATATCTGTTTGACAGTAAGGTAAGGAGACTTGGAGAAATTCAGTCTTGGTTTTTGTTATTTAAAACAAAACATTTTCGGTTAAAGTGGTGAGGGCAAGCCTCACGGACAGATATTTCAGTAAATGATTTGTCAGAATACCTGCGATTTCCGGCACCGCACACACAAGTTGTCGGTACAGGTTTGACCAAATCTTCAGTTAACATTAGCCATAGAGAAATAGGATTTTTAGGTTTTTTATAATTGAAGACAGAAGATAGTATAAATATTGCATTGAGACTGGAAATTATAACTGAATGAAAAACGTATTTACTCAATCTAAGATAGTCTCAAATATTGAGCGATAAGGACGCAATAAACAATCTTGCAGATGAGAACCGTTCATCGATAAAATTTCAGTTTGGCATCTCGCCAACAGCCTCCCTCCTCTACCGTAAGGCGTTAGGTTCGTCACCCAACAACATATGACAAAAGAACTACTTGTAGAACAAATCTACAAGTAGACATCAACAAGTTACCGTTGTTTATTCTGTATTAGTCGGTAATGGCTCCGCTGTGTGATGTGTGGACTACAAATTGATTGTTGATACAGATTGGTTCACTGTTGTTTACTTGGTTCTGTGCTTAGAAAGCTATCTAGACTGTGTGTTTAGGTGATTGAGCTGCCGATTACATTTGTGGTTATAAATTGATGGCTTGTTTATTTAACACTACATGATATAAAACAAAGTCCTCCGCCAGGTCTGTCTGTTAGCAATAAACTCAAAAACTACAGCACAGATTTACATTTTGTTTTCACCAATGGATAGAATGGTTCTCGAGGAAGGTTTTAGCATATAATTAAGCGACATCGACGCGGGCGAAGCCGCGCGCGTCAGCTGGTGTTGCTACATATATTAGGGAAAGAAACAATTGTACAGTGCAAAGTACGTCAAATCCACTACGTATTCACAATATACCATATTACCGTCGACCCCGTAGTTTTTTTTTGTTTATTATCATGGTTAGATATCCATACTCAGCTTGTGATGTTGTTTCATTTGATTTTGTTATTATTTTGGGCTCAGATAAAATTATAAAATCAAAATATTTATTTCAAGTAAGCCAGTTACAGGCACTTTTGAATAGTCGAACAAATACTAAATAAACTAATCAACTAAGCTACAGTCCCAGTCACAAGGCATAATAACTGTGAGTGTACTGTAGTTGCCCATTCCAAAGCGTTGGTCTCATGAGAAGAACGGCAAGAAACTCCATGGACACTCTTTTAAATCATAATATTGTAATCATAAAATACATGTAATATCTAGTTTCCCACTAACATATAATACATGCGTTAACCCTAATCAAATCACTGTAAGGACCCCAGTGTCAGTAAACACGTGTATATATATAGGCAGAGCCGTTAATTGAACCCCGTCTTATTGACATTTCCAGAACAGCCCGGCGCTAATTATGGAGGGCGTCGATTGTCTCATTATGATGATGACGACCTTCCACCAAATAGTTTAATAACCCAATAATTTGATATTCTGTTACTTGCGACGAAATTCCGGGAAATTGGGTATTTTACAGAAGCTAGAGTCGAGAATCCGGGAAAATGGAAAATATACAGTAGCTAACTCCTCTCACAAATAAATTTGTACTTTTCAGATTTTTCTTTTGAATAGATAATTATTTTGAAAGGAGACCGTTGCTTAAGGTTTTAATTCAAATAAAATCCCGCCATCTTTAATATCGTTGTGTTGCTAATTAATTTGGCTCCGAGTCGCCATATTTTTTCCCCAATCAAGATTCTCTTTAATTTGAGTCTCGAGTGGTCTCTGCTTACGTTTTATATTAAAAGAAGTAATAAATAAAAATGAGACCGTTCCAGTCCTCGTGGGCTTTTGAAACGTTTATTTTGTCGTTTAATTCGTCGCAATGTCACAGGACCGCTGGTTTGTTACTGATTTTAATGAAATTTCACAGCAGGCCGCCTTTTATGTAGCTATCGTAAAATAAATGTGGGGAAAATGGAAGAGAAACCAATATTTTAGTAGCCGTCCTTGTTTAATACCCGTCGCGCGGCGCCTCAGCTCGTCCCGGCGCGAAAGGGTTGAACGGTTTTAAAAGCGTGTAATCTTGTTACTTCTACGTGAGGGTATTTGGGAATATAATATTTTATAACATCTCTTGTTAATAGGCCCGACTCAGCCGGTCGCTTTTATAATCCTAAAACCCTTTTTAATTATGAAATACTTACGACCAGTTACTCGTATTTGACACTCTTATTAGATAGGTACCGTTTATAAAAGCTTAAATTACCTATTTGGAACTATCCAGAACGTCGTTTAACCTCGTCGTAACCCTTCATGGCACATTATAATGACAATGTAGCGAACCTATAAAAAACTTTTAAATTATTCAGAGCTGCCAAACTTTTGTACAAACCATTCTCGTAAGCGTCATGAAATATTCAAAAGTAAAAGTCTTAAAATCTGTAACTGAAGGCCTTCTACTTACAAACGGAATTCGACGTAATTATAGTCAATTATATCACTACAAATTACAGTTTTCAGGAGAGGGAACTACAAAGTTGATAGGTACAAAAAAGTTGCGAAGGTAGTTACCGTGGCATTAATTAACTAACTTTTGAACTGATACAAAACTTTGATCACGTAATGTTGGCGGCACTCGAGTGTATTATTGAAAGGGAACCAGTTTAAACCGGCCCTAACCGGAGCAAACCGCCCGGTAAATTACTTTTTAATTAAAGCAAAAAGAACGTCTCATCTAACAAGTCGTGTTTAAAGAACAAAGTCAGTGAAAGTATAATTTTCTTTTGGACAATAAATCAAAAAGTTCGGCGCGTAAACCATGAATTGTAATAAAACTTGGGAAACGGTCAAGGGTGAGTCGTGCTTGCCACAACGCCAAGAGTATACTATAGCTTATAACGTCAAGTTGGTCTCCAGAGACGAAAACCTTAAGATTGCCAGAAATATTATTTTCCTTTTTATTTATACAAATTGGTTTCGTAAGTAGCGAAATTGAATTGGCGTCGCGTCCTGATGGGAAAATAGGCCATTATATTAAATGGGGCCGTTTAAAATAATCAAAAGCCTCTTTATCCGATCTTGATTGAATTGTCCAATTTGGCCCAAAGTTTCCATAAGTTTGCATTTTATGATAAACAATCAATAAGGACCTACGCTTATGGTAAAAGATTAGGTTAAGTTAGCATTATTTTTGTGAAGTCATGTTTGTCGGATAACTTCGTGGGATGGCTGAAATAATATTTATCTATCTTAAACCTATTTTAGCCCACTAGTCTTCTCATATTGCCTTTCCCTTCAATCCGGATTTGGGTCAAAGTCCTATAAATATTCGACAACGCGATCTTTGTGTTTGTAGTTCGGCCGATGCCTAAATAAATTGACTCGACCCGACGACGAAATGATGTGATAAAGGCACAAGATACGAGGTACTCTTTATTTTATTATATTAACGAGAAGTTTGCTTTTTTGGTGTAGTGGACCTGGGATCGATGCCCAGACTGGACATAGAGTTATTATTTTTTCATTAGGAACTTTATCGATAACAGCCAGGAGGTAGCAATGGACTCCCCTATTACTGGGACTTGAACATAACTGGCGAAATGTGGGTGCACTATTTTTATTTTTTTATACATTCCCCACACATACACAAACCAAACACCCAGACCTGAAACAACTATCTGTAGCCCATAAAATATTTATTAAAATATTTATTCCGTGCGGGGTCGAACCCGCGACAGGCGGCACAGCAGTCCAATCGCTCAGCCACTACGCCAACCGTGCCGTCTATACTATACACTACTATTATTTATGTATAAGTAAGTATACGTCTATATAAGTACACCTCTGTCATAATCATAACTTTTGGACATGATAGGGCTGATGTTGTTTTTATGCCGAGTAAATGCAATCGTATAAAAGTTTAAATACCTACTGAGTCATTAAAGATACGCCCAAACAGCTCATCGATTTACGCTATTCCTTTTATCCGAAGTAAAAATGTCCATTATACATATTTATAAAAAAATACAAAAATATTCCAAGATCAATGGATTGAACCTATTTTGTTGAACGTCTTTATCCGCAATACTCGTTCGTAATACCCACAAAATGATATTTAAACCCGTCCAGTACCGAAACCTCTTATCAGCCGATAACCGCGTACAGTCCACTCACACATTTACATAGAGCTTAGGGTCTATTCCCTTTTATTAAATTACTTGTGAGTTTGTGACCTTTTCTATTATGTCAATTTAAAGGATCAGGGAGTCACGTCCTGCCCGTTAGCAGCTCGTCACCTAAGGCGTCAGGATCGAGGAAATTGCTCCTAGGAATCTGAATTACGTAGTTTAATAGAGAACCGTAATATTTTACAAATGGTGACGGCTCGTTCTGACAATTGTATGAGAGGTGGGCTTTGTACGGCTGTACGTGCTCAGAATTGAACCAAATGTTGGGGCTATTGAAAATTTTAGCGCTGCTATTAAAGTTATGGTTGACTAAATGTGCGACATACATGTATGTGAAATTGCAGCTCTTGCATGCACTTCAATTTTATTTCATTGACACATTGAGAGCCAATTGCGAGACAGAGGAATTCAAGTTAATATTATTATTTCATACCTTTTGAGTGTTTTAACAAACTATTAGGAAAATTTAAATTTTGTGCTATCAGGTTTAATGTAGTGTATTATTATTACGAAACACCATCTATGGCATTGTTTACAAATAAGAAAATGGAAGCAAACCATATTTACGTAATGTTAAGAAACTTTGTACGGAAACAAAACCGCCGCGGTCATGACAATAAAAATACATTAATATTCTAGTGCCCACTCAACAGATATTTATCATAATTTTCTTTAACGTTATTCCACCGAAATTATCATCACAGAGGATCCATTTAAGCTAATTAAAATACACATAAAATGGTCCCTGGCCCTTGCTGAAGCTTTAATGGCGGGAAACGAAGATAACAAGGGCGGTCAAACCTACAATAAAAACGTAGAAAACGCTACTAATTATTTTTAAATGGTTTAGATTATAGATATCTTTATTAATATTTTTCTTTGATACGATGATACTGAAGGGTAATTTTATATTATTTCAGGGATATGTAAGGTAAACACAAATTCAGTGTACATCACACGGTACTTCAGAACGTCCTTAAGGTGCTGTAATACTGGTGTGGATAGTTTCCGGAGCGGCCACCGGATTTTTCGATAGAAATACTTAAGTAGGTACATGTCCTGTGTTCGCAATTTGACAGTTACTGAACCTTAACAGAGCGTGCGAGCTTTTGTGAACGTGAGTGTCAGACATCAAGTTTTCAGAGATAAAAATACTGCCTTTTAAAACCTGTAGTCAGAGGTGGTAATAGAGCATTGAATCATTTTCAAAGTAAAAAAAACCTAAACTTTCTTTTTAAAAAGTTCATAAATAAGCGAATATTTTAATCAGTATTTAGAAACAAATAATGAACAAAACATAACTTTTCGTGTATGTTTGAGTTTCTGTGAGAGGATGAACGAAAGATGATATTTTTTTATTTGCTATTTTTTGTTTCCTGTACAATATCTATGTAGATATAGCTATAGTTTATTTTTTTTTTTTTTTTTGTGTTTTATAGCATTGTATTGGAGGATTCTGTAATGTTGCTATAATTAATATTAAATAAATAAATAAATAACTTCAAGAAGTGTACTCGCAGCCATTGAAACTAATAAATTGTGAAATGGCACAAAGCTTTCTGAAATATTCGTTTATTCAGTTTTAGTTGGTTAGTCAGTAACCAACTAAAACTGAATAAACAGCTTCAGCTCTATTAGCAATGACTGGATGTAGCTTTGTAATACATTGTAAACTTAGTGCCAAGGGTGGGTCGGTGTCCCGTCGGGGCTGCGGGTTGTTCGAAAGAAATACCGCGGCCTCGACACAAAGGGCTAAGAAGGAACGCGGGTGGTTTTTAGACAGTAAGAGGAGTCATTCGATGATTTCTCACCGACCAAAAAAAAAAGAGCGTTGGTCGGTGTGTTAGGTACTTTAGACCAATGAACAACCGTGTTTACGTACGTCTATATTACTTCTTTACATAATTCTACATTAGCTTGACAAGATTGCACTGCATATATCTTACAACTCTCAAGAGAAAACGTTCTAACAAACTACAAACTTCAAGTTACGTTAAATTAGTAAGCGTACTATCAATAGTGTCAATGGACGTCTGCGAAGTTCATTGACTGTGACGTCACACAATACAGTACGACGTACACGTACAGCCCACTCGAGAAATATGTTTCTTTATTCGCTTTGGTCCTATAATTTATAACGAGTAGGTCAAACTTCTAAATAAACATTGTGTGACGTTTTGCGATGTAGGTGAACAGGGTTTCAGAGTTGGCCCCGTGGTAAACATGTTTTTATAATTATGTCATTAAGACCATCATCATTGGCAGCCTTGTACGACTCCCTGCTGAGTGTAGCCTAGCCCTCCCTCCTTTTGTGACATTCTTCCTTGGTCTGTGCAAGTCTCAACCAGGTCTTACTCACGTTTTTTTGAATTTCTTCAAGCCATATTATCGAACTGTATTCCGGGAAAGCTTTACTCTAGCTTCTAATTACTAATCTATACTAATATTATAAAGCTGAAGAGTTTGTTTGTTTGTTTGTTTGTTTGTTTGAACGGGGTAAACTCTGAAACTACTGGTTGGAATTGAAAAATTCGTTGGATAGTCAGTGAATTTAGTGTTGGATAGTCCATTTATCGAGGAAGGCTTTAGGCTATATAACATCACGCTACGATCAAAAGGAGCGGAGCATAAATGAAAAATGTTGCAAAAACGGGAAAAGATATTTCTTTTTGAGAGCTTCCGTTGCGAGCGCTGCGAAAACGGTTTAAGTTACGTAAATATCATGTATGAAGGAATTGTTCCTCTTTAAAAGTTCTAAAAAAAAGTCCGCGACAGCATATGTTTATCTTTTAAGATTGACTCACTGTAACCATTTTTTAATAATTAAATGTTAGGTTAAAAATAATGATATTTTGCGAAGCTTATTTAACCCATATGGTATTAATCTATATCTAAATAGATGTGTTTACTAGCACAGAAATTTAATATAGAATATTTGTGCCCTTGACTCTATACAGTTTAAACAAATATATTAGAAGATATCGCAATGTAAAAATATCCGCGCGACAAAATAATTACGCGTGCGGCAGTCATTCGGTCCGGTGCGGTAGGTTAGTGGGGATTCTGGCCTCCGAGGACTCCGGAGAAATTCAAATTCAAAATATTTACTGTTTACAAGGTACAAGGTGTTACTGTATATTTAACAGTAAGAAATACCTATAGTAATTTACACTTTAATATAATCTAAACTAATATTATAAAGGGGAAAGATTCGATTTTATGTTTGTTACGATTTAACTCAATTTATGTTGACATTATTTGTTATAAGCTATATTATGTGACGCAGACGAAGTTGCATGGGTCAGCTAGTTACCAGTATATGTTGAGAGAGGTTAAACAATAGCTTTGTTAATGAAGCAGCTTGCAGATAATGAACACCTGTCGATAAGCGGCGGTAAACGTCTGCCAAGTTTGTGTGACGTCACGTTATGCTAACGTGATCGGAGATACGAAACTGAACAAAAGCGACAGTTTCCTGCTCGTCGGTATCTAAAACATAATAGCTGTGTTAAAGAAAATATTCTTCAATCTTTTAAATAACTTAATTAGAACAGCTTTTGAAGGTTTATGAAAATCTTTTATCAAATATTGCAATGCATATTGGCCCAGTAATGTAAAAAAGCAATGAGGTGGGCTGACGATATTATTGCCATCGGAGGACTGGATGTGGCTACCACAAGAGGTGGAGCTTGGCACAAGCAAAGAGAGGGTGATGATGATGAATGATGAATATAAAACATATTTCTATGGTGACCACTCTGACACAATGAGTCAAGTGTTTGAACACCAAAGGGCTATTTTTAGGACAAAGAAACAGCATTGCTAATTTGCTATTCAACGTGGTTGTCCTTTAAATCCTGTCACTAAACCTGGTATGGCCTGTGGGTTTAAATTAAACCTAACTAAATCTCACACTACTGAGCAAAGCATTTTAACACAGTGATAATTCTCTTTAATTCAATACGAGTACTAAAGATAAAACATAATGTTCATTTAAATTATATTCTACATTTATGTGCCGTAAAATTTTAATTATCTAAGTAAAACAGTGGCGGACCCATGTTTTAGTTAATTAAACATTTGGAAACATAAGCTCATTATGTTGGAACGTACTTACGTAGACCTAGATAGTACAGTCGACAACATAAAGTTATAAATACAGTTGATATATTTTATTGTTATGAGTTTAGTATTGTCATATTAACAGCAGCACTAGCATTAACTTTGCTGTGCCCGACAGGGTCCATATTTGTTTCTATGTTTTAACATACCAACTGTTACATGTACACATTATGGAATGCAAAAAAAGTATTGAGTATTGAAACATTTTTTTAAGGCAACAAAAAAAAAAGTCGACTACTAAACAATTATGTACGTGTTGGTTCTGAATTAATTAGCGCAAAACTTTTGGTTGCTATTGTATTCATTTCTTATTTTTACTTTATGACACTCGAAAAGGGGACTCTTAGCAACTTGTGAGCTTTATTCTTGAAGTAATTTTAAAAGTCACGATGACTTTTCATATTCAAATGATTGTTTGCCACGGTTTCGATAACATGTAGGTGCCTACAGAAGCATACCAAAAGTTCTAATATTAGCTAGTAAGTTTCTAAATCCTACTTAATTAGAACAAAGCATCCATCTCGTTTGTGCCTGAACCACAGAATGCATCTAACAAACACACATACAAACAAATAAGCAGGCGTATCTCAATGTACTACTCTCTGGTAATGAAGTTGGCGCCGTGCCGCGTTGTACGCGACTGTACAAATGAGAGTAGAATAGTTCGCGGTACCGAAAGATTTCTGTACGAGACTGGATGTATCTAGTTTAATACTGTTTCGCTTCGTGATATTATATGATGCAACAGTCTTGAAAGATTAATAAGCAATTACATCACATATATCAAGACCTGCATTTGGCCTGTAATCCCACTTTAATCACCTTGTTTAAGTTAAAATAAAATCCATACCCGCTATATACAAATAATGTCAAAAACATGACCCCCTCTAATCTCTGTTACCCAAAAAACTCGTATTAAATTGCCATCACCGTAACGACAGTAATTTATTCGCGTTGGCAACACCTCTGCCTCCCCCACCCCTTCCTCCCCGCTATTGTATCAAATGAAGCTTACCGAACCCACACAGTGGTTACAATGCATCGCTTTAGGCACCCTCTCAACTTTATTAACAAAGTGTAAGCTCCGTCTTAGAGGCCGGGAGCAGGATAAACAAATAAATATGAACCTAATTAGAAGTATATTTTTGAAAGTTATTATTTATTTGAATCGAAGGTAGATTTAGCTTGGTCCTATGAGACCGATTAGAAGTCTTTTTTTCCGTAATTTGGGTATTGTTTCATTCAGCTAGACTAGAAGGATAAAACTAACTAGAAATATTATAATATGAATAAATAAATGTCTGTAGGTGTTTTATCAATCGCCTATGTTGGTCCTTGTATTGTACAAAAATGTATTCTTGTCAATAAACGGTACATCTATTTAAGTTAAAAAATGAACATTAAATCACTTAACTAACGTACAGAAAGTAAAAGCTGTATCTAACAGTGACCTGTCTGTAACTATCCTACGTCCCTGAGGCGTAGTTACTTCTCAGTTGTACTCATGTGGCCGTGGTTGTACCTCGCCCGCTAATTAAACATTACTCATGAATACAAACGTTTTTACTCGTGTGCAGGCTTTGTACTCAAAGTAATAGTCGGGTTACAGACTGTAGTAGGTACTGTAGGTACAGGTAAAGAAAACATTCTGCTATGTAATTACGGAGCTTTTCCAACGTAGGAATTAGTATGTGTTTTATGTTAATTACTTGCCATTAGATTAAACAGTAAACACAGAATACTTTGATAAAATGTTAATTTATAATGTTATCGTAAGTAAAAAAGTTTGTACAACGGCTATGTAGGTATATTGTCAACAACTTGCTCTCACAGTACGAAAGCTAAAACAACAGCATAAACTGAAACCTTCCATTACCAATATGGAGGCATGACCACGCATGACTCTTGCATCCGAACAGAACATCATCCATCCGTTAGCGGCTGTCACAATCACTCGCACGTCGAAAATAAACACTACGTCCATACTACGTAATACGCACGTCGACGTGACGTATTGTAAACACAACTCGTGCAACATGCACGTCGACGCGGCGTATTTAAAGAGCAGGCCACACTGGAAGCAAAGCGAAACGAAGCTATTAGTTTGGCTGTCGCATCTTCTCATGCTTTGGTAGACGAAACTACACCAGAAATGGGTACTTGCGAGCAAGCTATCCTGACGAGCCTAGCGAAGTGAAGTGATAAACGAATTTACCTTCGGTCGGAGAATTACCTTTCGCAGTTTAACTGTTAGGTTAGGTTGTCGTTTGCTTAACCACACTATCTTGTGGGTGCTTTTAGTGTAAGGCCTCCAGCCAGGGCAACCTTGAGTCCCAGTGTGATCTACGCTTTTTATACTATCGCGCGCCACTAGACACAATGCACAGTGTGTCTGCATTAGCGTAATGGCGGCTACGTTAGTGAAGCGCTCCACTAATGCCCACTGTTGCAGTAATTCACTCGTCGACTCCAAACGACGCGTTTGTGGGACGCGGACGGGACGCAAAAATTGTGCAGAATGTGGATGGATTTCAGACTGCGCTTACTAAATGGCTCTTTGTTGAGATTTCTATGCAAATAGTAATGTATTTTGTCGAAAAAAGCTGTAGCTAATGCCTTGAATATTCTATTCAATTTACTTAGTTGTTCTGTTTATAGAATATTGCATTATGAGTTTACCCCGTTACAATGTGTTTCTAAAAGTAATAGAAGTATTTCTTGAGTAATTATCTTGTGTTGTTTACTTCGTGTGAATAGTACCGCAATGAGATACGAAACTTGATGACTTTAAAGCTAGACTACCTACCTACAGCTATAACTAGCTATGTCGTCAATGTTATTCTGCTATTCGCTCTGAGTTCGACAATCTCCCGAGAATGCAGTCGATTTGACCGAAATCGGCTAAATGACATTATAATAAATAATAATAATAATTAATTATCATCATCATCCCCACACTGAAGTCTCATGGTTCTAAAACACTAGGAAGTGGCGAAAGTCTGGCGTAACATTACGTTCTTATTCTCGATGCCTTTAGGTTGTTAACCCCAGACACAAACATAAGCGTATAAGTTTAACGTACGTATTTGTGACATCGTAGCACCTAAATGACTGAACTGATTTTCATGTTATTGACCCCAATACCCCTATGCAATGATCTCCTGAACCGCTGCTCAGACTAGGCGGTCCTGGCGTGGACGCGCACGTCCGCCACGAGTGCGGCGAGGCGGTGCTGCACGCCGCCTTCCTGGTGAACGAGGGTGCGCTGGTCACGGCCACCGCTGATGACCAGCTGCACCTCTGGACCTTCCGCCAGAAGTCCCCGCAGCGGCTGCACTCGCTCAAGTTCCAGAGAGAAAGGTAACACTGCTCCCAATTGTTGCTGTCATGAGGTTTGTGCTTGTTCTTGTAATTGATGTCGATGACTTGTGGTGTCGGAGATATGAAATGGGAGAAGGTACTGATATCCTGCAGCCTCCTTCAGACCTCTAACCACTAGCCCACGATACACATGCTCAAGCAACACGCATGGTGCAACAGCGACTGCGGAAATGACATATGAAAAGTTGCTTAGAGCGTGCCACCGCGACGCGATGGTACTCAAGCGAACGAATCAAGTACCAACGCATGTCGCTAGACGTAAGTCTCATCGCCCGAGGTCTTGGAGAAGGCGTAAGATCTAGAAGTTTGGAGAAGCCGGAAGGCATTAAAGGAAGATACAAAACTGCGACAACATAAGTCATCGATATCCAAACTGCTCTAATGCATATATTATAGAGTTTTTGCACCATTATAAAGTTAAGTTATTAGTACTAATATAAAACGCGATGTCCAATAACATTTATTGCCCAAGTTGAGTTCGGTAAGGTGCGCGGTGAAGCCTTTCACAGATCGTTGTCCTGATTGATGTTTTTCCCATTCAAGAAATGGATATAAAGCCAACTTGTGCAATAAAACTTCCTGTTAGTGGACAACGTGAAGATTACGCATTAAGTTCAACTATTTTAATATTTCATCATTAAGAAACCACTTATTTCAACGCACAGTAAACTACGTAGAATAAAGAATTCTACGTCGACTAACTATACAAAATAATCAGCATATATTTAAGCCATTTAAAAAAGTAACTAACACAATAACATTTATTTATCCTCATAGCACTAAAAGCTTTTACCGCTCATTTTAAGCTACACTTTAGTCAAGATACAGTGAAGTTATTTACAAATTACAAACTTGGACAGTTTTATGTCTCGTAAGTTGAACCAAGTCTTAACTGAGACGCGAGCTAGCCAGTTAGTTGGTGGGCCAGTCTGTTTGACACAATTATATGAACTTTTATTACCACTCCCCTCCCCTCCACGTCACGTTCATCCCCCCACTGGCGCCGGCTCGTATTTCATTCCGCTTGAGGTGGTTCATTCCCATTATTTAGTTCAGGATAATTTTATAGCTCCGGCCATCTGTTTGATGTTATGGACCAATTTTTTGTTTTTTCCAGACGATTGATGTTAATCGTTCTGAAATTGTCTTTGTTGTTGTACAGGGAGGTTTCTCGACTTTTCTAGTTTATTTTTATAATGTGCGAGTTGTTTGTAGTGCAGAATATCCAGTGTTTCTTTCTTTGTTTCCAAATAAACAGATTGGTTATTGAAGTTAGCTCCTCTAAACACAATTAATGTAACGTTACATAGACTTGGCAATTATAAACGGCATCCACTCATGCACTGCATAATTTTCCAGTAAAAAATAACATATTTTCCATAATTACTTTATGAACACCACCAACATTACTGTTCTGTTTTAAGGGGACACTATATCCTTTTATCAAAAGTAAAGAAGAGATTTCAACCCTCCACGCTCTGAGCTGCAGTCAACCTGCACAGGCGTCCATCCGTCCCCCAAATGCTAATGTCAGTGTCAGTGGTGGTCCATTTAGCCGTCAGCAGCACCAAATAAAGACAGAATCACTAGCAAGCGTCGCCGCCGCTTAAAACCAGAACGCCGCCGTCCCCCAAACCCCCAACTGTTTGCATACAGAGCACTAATTACTTCAGTGAACGCCAACCCGTCACGTCCCGGATGTCAGTGCAATGATTGGGGACATTCGTGACGGGAATTTTTGTTCCATATTAACTTATATTGGGGTCCAAAGAAGTAATGTCACAATTTGGTGCGCCATCGTAGTGATGTGTTCGTTAGAGGTCGCTCGTCATTTCCGCTCGCTTTTCACGTTCGCTTCGATTTGTCACCGCTCGTTTGGACATATTTCCGGCGATACTAGTCCTTTACTTTTCTCTTTATTTGTTCGGAAAAACTTCCTAGATTTGGTGGCCAAATATAATAGGAATGAATTTGCTGTAATATCTACAGAGAATAAATAGGACAGTAATTAAAATCGCTCGTTTACATTTAAAACAGAATTTATGAAAGTTGCTCGACAGTTCACAAGCAAACTTTATTTGCCATAAATCAGAGCGGTATTGTCTGTGGCTCGTTATTATTGCTTTGTTTAATTCATCACTAGAGGTCGGGTCGGGGTGGGGTTATTTGGGCGTTGTCATAGCAACGGGGATGTTTTGTCGCTTTGAAAGCCGAACTGTTCGCCTCGGAAACCTTGTCTTTACACCACATGAGACGATAAATGGGTATAATTCGGGGTATAATTTGGGTTCATATCGTGTTCCCGTTTCTACCCGCGCGATCCTATCGCGCTTGAAGGGTTGGCTCAATTAATTAGGAAAATCTTACTAGGTTGTAAAATAGTTATGATCTTGATTTATGGCTATCGAGTATTAAGGAAATATGTTGGCACGAGTATGTATTTTTACGACTGTTTGTGTTATGACGCCATGCTTCCCAAAACACCTACAATGCGTCCATATTCACGACGTATTCTATTATATTTTCTAGGATTGTCATTATGGCTGCAATTGTCATAGCAATATTTAGTTAGAAGCCACATCATTGCTTTTTGCTTATCATAATAAATGCATTGCTTTTAATACTAACCGCTCTACTGACATCGACACGGAGTGCAATTATTTGTCTCGAAATAGTCGTGGATGTTAGAGTTTCTGTGAGAGGATGAACGAAAGATGACTTTTTCTTGTTATTTTTACCCGACTGCAAGAGAAGGGTAATTTTTTTCGCAACTATCTTTGTTTGTTGAATATTTTGTTTATAATATTCGTCTAACAGCTAAACCGACCTAAAGCAGTTACTACACATATAATTCGACGTGCATGTACCATATGGCACCTATCAATGCTGAATCATGTTCGGGCCAGATCTGCTCAGTTTGAACTCGAGTGGGTGTTCGTACTTTCGAATCATATTTTCAGTCTAACACTTTGAAACTAGCATATATCAATATTCGTCAACACAGTTTTTCTTACTGCGTCACTATTATCCTCACGTCATATAGATGACCACTTCCCGCCCCTCGTCACAAGGCCGGGTCTATCACAATATCCTTTCATGCAGGAAAACAATCTAGTGCTACACAATTGCCTTCACACTACAGAACGTTATATTATAGCTATCAGGATCCATTCCATCTGATTTTTATATATATTTTTTTTCCTTTTGCCTCATTACTAACCCTGTCATTAAGTTATTTTGTTGTTACTAACACTATGGACACTTGTCTGAAATAAAGAGTTTGTATTTGTATATACTCGTAGATATAGCCTACAGCAACACAAGTCACAACTTGCTTGACTCATCGCTTCCCTACCGTAAGTTGCTGGTCTGCAAACTACACAACTTTTAATGCAATAATAAGAATAACCGAGGATGATTTCGATTTTATCTTTAAACCGTAGTAGTACTCGTTACCCTATTGCTGGGTAATCGGTAATCTACTAGAAAGTAACCTTAATTGCAACCTTAATTTCCAGTTTTATACTTAACTATATTCACTCAATTATACATTGTTATACGCTGAAGCGTCTTACTTACTGGCCCTACCCTATTACACGGTGTATTCCAACTAGCGCCACACGTTGCCACTCTGCTGCAGGACAAAGCGTTCCCGGAGGCTGCGACCAACTAATACCAATTAATAGTCTCAGAGTCAACACTGTGTCGACTGTGTGTGACCACGTGTAGGGCTATAGGTTACGTTATATATACGTGTTGGTAGGTGTGTCTTTGTAAATGAGATCCTGTTAATTCTCTGAAGGGTATAATTCTCGTTACCAATTTACCGCCTTTGTGGGTTAGGAGCCTTATCTGAATGATTTACTATTGAGACTTACCTGTCAATACTGCCTGTTTCATGGTTTGTATACGTATAATCAGTATGTCGTTCATAAAACGTATATTTTTCTGTTTGTCCACGTCGAAAAAAGTTTATACATACTTGATCGATAGGGTGTTGGTTCATAATTTACTATATAATTATAATCGACACATTTCCAGAACCTCCGAACCCATTATAAATTAATTATAACTACTTGAGAGGTGATACAAGTCTAGAAATTAATGAGCACAGGTACATTCAAAACCATAATGTACAGGTAAAACCCCTTGTTAGCTAGTAACAAGGGGTTTTGGAGGTCAGATAGACAGTTGCTCTATTTAAAATAAATATTTTTCACCGCATTGCTTGAATTGGTTTTACTGGAAGCAAACACGAACACCCACGGAAAAGGCTAGACACTGGCGCGTAATAAAACAAAACAATTAGTGATAGAAAAACTTAAATGTTATTTTGTGCACGAAACATCCAAGTTTCCTTCTCCGTAAATCTAAACTTTGAAACAGAATAAAGTTTTCATTTCAGGTTATTTTTGTAAGCTAGACAAACACTGCAGAGACATTTAACAAAAAACTTGAGAAAAACTTGTGCTAACTTGAGGAAAACAAAAGCTACTCAAGACCTTAAGACTACATTAGAATACTATATACATAGACATAATACTAGACTTAGAGCTAATTACGATAGTATATAACTGAACTGGTTGGTGAAGCGTCAATGTTTTTATAAATATAAAAAATTTAATAATATTTACACGCCTCATCACTGGTGATAACCGAAAATCCGAAATACAAGAATATTATAGACACAAAACAAGCTTGTTAATTTGTACATATTGTAAGAAATAGTATTCTATTGTGACGCAGTAACCTATTCTGATGCAGGTATCGTATCATCATGGATACAACTAGTACAATCATGTATTATTCACACGGTTGACTTATTGACCACTGTATTACAGGCCAATCGAACCGCATTAGTTATGCCTCAATCACACACAACACGCAACCAGTGCCTAATGATCCTACCTAACCTGTCAAACGTGTAATGGTAGCGGTGGTCAACCTTTTCACTTCACGCTATTGAGTAGTTGGTCCTGAAAAGAGGGTCGTTTTCAGCTATTTTCTTACAGAAATTGTGACCAAATTGACTAAGTATGTGTTTAGGAAATTTCACCTTGGTTTGAATAGATATCAATCACGGCTTGAGTTTATTAAATAGTGTAGTATACGGATATTGTCATTGTACAGTCAGCATCAGAAGTAGATTAACAAGTTTCAAAGCAGGTTTTTTTAATAAAAACTTGTGAGATGTACTCGTTACTAACAAGTTATTGAAGAGTAAGGAATATTTTTAAGAATAATCTCCTGACACAAAAGGAATAGCTGGATTCCTGTACATGAAATAATTAAAATTCCGAAATGTTAAGCTAGTTTTGTTGCTGACCGTACCTGGATAGTTAATATTATGCCCTATCTTTTTAACGTTTGCGTTACATGAAATGTCTTAACAAATCCAATTTCTACAGTATTATACCGCAATTTATCCACCCCTTTTTTTGGTGATTGGTAAATCATCAAATGACCCGCTCTGGGTGAAGTAGAAGGGAGTGTCAGACTTCTACTGACAAAAAACCATCTGTTTAGACCTTTGTCTTCCTGGGCCGCGGTATCTCTTGCGAACAGTCCCGCAGCCCCGGATTTACGCACCCCTGTTGTCACATCCTATCTATCAATAATATGTCCGTAATGTTCGAATACGAAGTGTTCATCACAAGCTAACTGTATCATTAACGAGCAGTTTGTGAGATGTTAATAAAGCGTTTGGCGCCAAGTGACGTAAGTGACGTACAGCTCCCCACACGTCACGTCCATGCTAATCAGATGAGCTGAGATGAGAGGAGAGATTTGTAAGGATTTGTCCTATTTTATCGGGTGTCTCTTTTATGGGCACAGTATCTGGATATAAGAGCCTTTGTATTTGGGTATTAATATACCAAATCTAACTATTGTTTTGCGTTCGGAAAAGATGTTCGGAGTAGCTCGTATTGAACACCGAACTGTGTATTGCCGAGCCGTGTCATACATGACTATGATTTTAGTTGCAGAACGAAAATTCCCGATCAGCACCAACCGAACGAAAGCCTCGTCTAGAATATGTGTAGTAAAACTTATAATAGCTAGCTAACTCATTTATAATAATTATACGGAATAGACCTAGTAATGGCCGCCATGCACCTTCCAATCTATCCTCTACACTCGACTCTGACGATGCAATCTCTATTCAAATGACATGGCACCTACATTACGTCTTAGCATATTAATAGCTTCGTCTGAAGATCCGGACGATATGCTTCGTGCCACTCTTGACGGAGAATCACTGTTCTATAGACTGACATTCATCTTGTGGCTTATCTTAGAATCGGTCAAACTGGTTTTTAAATAAATTACGACTGTGCTGGAGAAACTACGAGTGTCCGGTGTTTGCATTTGATGGTTTGGTACGGATATATGGCACAGGCGGCTCCGAACAAGGACATCTCCATACACATACCTGCTTACTGAGCTTACTGTCATTGCCCCTGTACGGAACAGCTTGCGCAGTGTCATGATACCGATTTGACCTATTCTTAAGGCAATCTCTAACTTTTTTTTTAAGCTATTGCATAGCTTCTATCGCGGGCCTTGAGCGTGGGGACCGAATCCAGAAATTCCGTAACGAAAATAAAAACCTAACAAATTGACACTTGACAATGACTTTTTGAAATATCACGCTTGTCTCTTTAGTTCAGCAACCCGCCTTTAGGTGGCATTGGTTGTATTGGAAAACTACCGTAATCAGCTGTTTGTGAGAAAGTATATAGGTGTATAGGTATTTATCATCTATGTACAACAGTGAATATCTGTACTCGTATAATTTGTGTACAAAGTGTTTTAAATATGAATAAACAAAGTGCATTCATTAATGAAGAAAGTCACGAAAAAATAGTAAAAGAAAATGAGTTAGTACTCTATATACATTCATTTTATTATTATTATAACAAATGCAGTATTATTGCTATAAAGATAACCAAAATGTTGGGGAAATATAGTATTTATACTTACACTTTTACTAATCATCCTCATCTTTTATAAAATACTAGCTGTTCCCGGCATGCATTGCAATGCCCTTTTTCTACCTACTACCTGCCTGTGTACCAACTACCTACCTACTTACTACCTCCTACCCTACCTACCTACTACCCTACCTACCTACTACCCTACCTACCTACTACCCTACCTACCTACTACCCTACCTACCTACTACCCTACCTACCTACCTACTACCCTACCTACTACCCGACCTACCTACTACCCGACCTACCTGTTACCCTACCTACTTACTACCCTACCTACTACTCTACCGACTACCCTACCTACTCTACTATCCTACTTACTACCCTACCTACTACTCTACCTACTACCCTGCCTACCTACCTACCACTTTCTCACCTTTTAAACCTTCCCTGGACTTCCACGAATAATTCAACACTATAATTAGCCAAATCGGTCCAGCCGTTCTCGAGTTTTAGCGAGACTAACGAACAGCTATTCATTTTTATATAATATAGCTGTACCCCGCGTGCGTTGCAATGCCCTTTTACCTGCCTACGTACCAACTACCTACCACCTACCTATTACCTACCTACCTACATACTACTAATTTCTCACCTTCTCTGGACTGCCACAAATGTTTCAAAACCAAAATTAGACAAATCGGTCTAGCCGTTCTCTAGTTTTAGCGCGACTAACTAACAGCAATTAATTTTTATATTATACGCAAACACCATTTGAAAAATCGTTTTTCTATTGGGAAAGAAACAGTAATTATTTGTGATTATTGTGATAATGTCGTATGGTCTGTTTGAAGTTGTCATTCGTTGACTGAACAACTGAACGTCACTCAATTGTTTTGCCTTCCCGGAACCTTTCCACTAACACTTGAACTTTATGGGTACGGTATTAAAGCTCAAATTGATTTTACGTTTTAGTTAGAAAACGTTTGTATGGGAAAAAGAAAAGGGCTGTTTTTAGGGCTTTTCCGGCCATTATTCGAATTTTTCTCGAACCATCCTTGAACTTCAACGAACATTTAAAAAAAAAATCAGCCAAATCGGTCAAGCCGTTTTCATGCCAAGTCGTGACAACGGAAAACGGGTTTCATTTTTATATATATAGATTAAATCTTATAATTTTTCAATGTTTAATTTTCATCTGACATTACGTCAGTTGTCAAGATGTCATTTACTTTTTCTTTTAATTTGTGTCATAGTTTTTCTTAGTGGTTAGAACTACGAAGGTTACATTTGATTTATATAATTTAATTCATTTTTTATTAATATGTTAGCTCAAATAATGTAATTTATTGATAATTTCTATTAATAGTATCTTATCTTACGCTTATAAAATTAACTAACAAAAAAATGCTATGCAATAGCTTTACCGCGGCAGTCTCCGAGTGCCACACGTCTTTTTTTTTTGTTGCCCCACACTAGGAATTTCTCCTGTATCGTGGGTTTACAAACATTTAAACTCACATACACAAATACACCCAGACCCGAAACAACTATCTGTAGGCCATACAAATATTTGTTTCGTGCGGGGATCGAACCCACGACACTCAGCGCAGCAGTACTGCGCCAACCGTGCCGTCGATATAACATTCCATGGTCGCCTGGTAGAGGCACATAATATATATTCTTATTTAGGAAACTGGTTGGTGCCTCGTCTGGGACCTCACATTGTTGGGTGCAACAAATATCACATCGTTTGTGTGGTTTATGTCCTTCATCATTATCAGCTTTCGAATAGATTGACAGATTCTTACTTTTCTTATCGCACTAAAACTAAAACACAGTATTTGCTATACAAACTAAAACACACAGAATCACAGACTTCAAAAATAGAGCTTTAATATTTGTTGCACCCGCTAATAGGTAATCTCTGATTCATATCTTAATGAACCGACATGCATAATGCGCACTGTGCAACTTGTACACAAAGTTCAGCATACATTTAGTGACATGTGCACAGTCATTAGCGCACATTTAGTAACCAATGTACACAAAGTTAGCGTACATTTGGTGAGCTGCACAAAGTTGAGCGTATATTTTGCGCTGTTACAGATCACGCCTCAAACTCTCACTATCAACTAACGAAATCAAGGGGTGAGTGTGTGTTAGTTTGATGTCGCACGCACTCGCACGCACCCGCATGCACTCGCACGCACTGTCAACACATAGGCAGGAGGCTGCCCGACACACACAATACAAACACAACACCAACATTTTTCATAAACACTTCATTTTTCACATAATTTCATCCCCTGCCCATCTCCAAAGTGAGCTCCATAATTTATCAAAAACATGTTTACCACATAAAGGTCTCAATGTCAACACAGCAAACGAAACACAGGACAAACTTCACATTTGAACCTCTTAAAAATCCTCTGTACTATCCATTACATTTTTCCTACAAAATACTCTGATAAATAAACACTTACTTACTTACTACTTCCACTACACACAGTCCAATCACGTGGCTGTCCAGACCCGAACACTTCCAGACAAGTTACCAGCATGCTGTAGCCAATCAGAACACCGCATTCGTGGTACATAGGATACTGCACGATCCTTATTTATTCGTGGATGGCATGCCTTGAGTATACCTTCTCATTAGGTTTTAGTTTCGTAGACATGCCTTTTAGGATATTTTTATTTTCTTCCTTGATTTATTGTGTGTAGAATAACCGTTACTGAATCTTTGTTTTGGTAAAGATTATTGAATGTTGTAAGTAAACACATTAATAAACAGTAGATTTAGAAACTGTAAGTTTGAAGTCTATCCGTTGTTGCATTTTTGTCGTAAAACGTGACCCTCCTAAAACAAGGTAAACTGCTTACCCTGACAACAGATTTTCAGTTAACAAGGTATTGAAAAACCATATCCATTGTGTTGGGTAAATGCCAGGTAGAGCCTATAACCCGCAAACGATACGCCCCCGAGATCGCCGTATAATCGCCGAGTAAAGGGTTAATTAAAAAGTGTACAGCGAGCGACTTTATCAGCACCGCCCATTACACGCGGGGCAGGCAACATTACAGCGATACCACGGCATGAGAACAGAAGACCAACACGAGCCTTGCGAAAAGATTCCGCATACATTAGGTGGGGAATAGTCCGACGCGATTCCGAGGAGCTTCGTCCGATCTGCAACAAGGCGAATGACGTCATTTTCGAAGCTCTGTCTCCACGGCTCAACCGATTGCACGTCGTAAAGCGCGGTCCCTCCCTCGTGTGTTGTGTTGTCCTTCTGTTCTTACTTTGGTCCGCCTGTGCATTGACCGTTTAGATAAACTTTTACTGTTCGACATAAAAAATTATATCTCTTCTATACGTAGGCGCTTTTGTTAACAGTTTTCGTTCAATGTACATGTTTTTCCCTAATTAGTATAAAAAGTGTGTTAAATGTGTAGAGTTCAGTCCACGTAGAGCAATCGATGTTAATTCTGTTTGCTTTTCGCTTGTTAAAATTTCGACCCTGTACGATGAATTTTTAGCCCTATTGTTGAGGATTGTAATAAATGATACTACTCAACCTTATTATCTGGCCTTACAAAAGTGGACTCGTAATACGCCCACAACAAACTATAATATATTGTTTGGGTTAATATCAAAGTCGTGTACACTTTCGGCTTCAATGTATTGAAATGTTCAACAATTTATATCAGACCCAAGCTAAAATAAACCTTCACAAAACTTGTAATTCTATCGAGAAACCTACAACAAGCAAGGTATAATAATAAATTCTTTTCGCCTTTGGCGTCACTGTATAAAAACATAATACACCGACCTCCACTATAATAATAATGGACCTATACGAAACTAATAAGCTTATTGTAGGAAGGGTCCTTTCAGACTTGTAAACGTCAGATTACAATGGGCTCTGTCGGTCTCACAGGTCGAAGTAACGAGCTGAATAGACGCAAACTAAAATTTTATTTGCTTATGAATAGATATGACAGGAGACGATACCTTCTTTACCTCTATTGAGGGACTTTAGCTCGTGATACCGCGGTCACTCCATTGTGAACATTATGGCTGAGTTCCTTTGTGCGGTGAAACCTGAAAGACGACTGGAAGTATATCGACGCGGCCTTTTGAACAGAAACATTATTGTATGAATAATTCAGTGCTGCACTTGAGATGTTGTTACATTAATATGAATGAAGTATAAACGAGCATCGTCTAGTAAACGTGCTGGTTGTTTATTTAAATTGAACGTGAAATGGTAATGGTTATTGGTACAGAATTAGATTAAAACCTGGCGAAGTTAACTCGGGGTAGCGAGATATTTAGATGTCTTATTAGTTCACTTAATTGCAAGACACGCACAGTATTGACTCGTACAGCAATGTAAGGGTCTGCACTGTTGTTTGATATTTTCCACTCGAAGAGGTATTTTAGAGAAAACCTTGATGTAATTGACTTTCTGTCTGTATGACTTCACATTTGTGTTTTCCCGAATATCTTCAAAGTTTGTAATGAAATTCCAGCAACTGTCAAAGCGTCTTTTGTATGGACAGCGTTTAGACGATGGAGAAACATCGTAAGAGACATTTATCGTGCTATTCGATGTTCTATTTCCAATGTCACTCGTATACTCCCACATGCTATCCACTAACACACTCATGTCCCGCAGGATCACGTGCCTGCACCTGCCGCTGGCCTCCAAGTGGATCCACGTGGGCACGGAGCGCGGCAACGTGCACGTCGTCAACATCGAGACCTTCGCGCTTTCAGGATACGTCATCAACTGGAACAAGGCCATCGAAGTGTGAGTATCATAACTATCATATTAATTGCGCTTGCTTTGATGAAAAAAACTTAAGAGTCGGAAAAGTCCTGTATGCAATACAAACAAACTTAAACTAATATAAACAATAATAAGCAAGTCAAGCGTCGTAGCTACTGATACCAAAGAAGTCTTACCGCGTTCATGTTTTACATTACGTTAACACGTGAGTGCGTACCTACGTAAAGCATACAAGCTTATCTCGGAATTTCCAAACAATCTCGAATCTCGGTAAAAACATGTTGGTTGCCTCCAAAAAGTCTGTTTGCTCCAAAATGTCGCAGTAATCCGGAACACCAGTAAAGGGAACAGATAAGCCGCTAAGTCACGGGCATGCGACTTAATCGGCACTAAGTCATGCCCGGGCAACTGGCAGGCAAGGCTAATTGCCCACACTTAACAAATTGGGGTCAGTTTGCCCGCCGTTACACGATATCTAGTATCGGGAAAGAAAAAGGGTTTCTCAGTTTTGTGTGTCAGCTGATATAAATTCTCATAGGGCGACACTTTCGGTACAAACTCATCAAAGTTCTTTATATTGTATAGTAGCTTATTCCCGCTGCTTCACCCGCGTGGAGTTCGGTTATTGTCTATCTGTGTGTCAAATTTCATCCAAATCTGGTCAGTAGTTCTTGCGTGAAAGGGTAACAAATATCCAGACATCAATACATCCTCACTTATGATATTTATTTATAGGAACGATGTAGGTACATGACGGAACTTTCAGATAATTAAAACACAATTTGTTACCAAACTGTAAATTTATAATCACTTTTTGAATTCTCTTCGGGAATACAAGCGCTATGTTATACTATTTCGTCAGACGAACTGTTTTACAAGGAGCTCCATAATTTATAAATCTGAGCTTAAGGCTGTTCACCAAAGCAGTAAATAATTTAATTCATGAAGTAATAAAGATTTACGTGCTCATTCTGTTAAAGATTACAATTTAGTAACAAGATTTAATAGCTTTAACAGCCCTTTGAATAAACCCATCGCAGATGAGGACGGATTATCGTTGTGACGGCTATGAATTATACATTCATGAAGGTACCACCTCGCACCGTACACAATGTACATATTCGTATCATTCGAGCGGGTAACTCAATCATATGAACTAGTCTACCGTTGTCAAATAACTGGCATTACCCTTGAGAGCGTTGACCTTTGAAGGGAAAATATAATTAAGTTAAATTATATGTAATTAAGTTATATGAGAGTTGTACATTTAGTTATCAGTCAGCGGGTGTTTCTATTGGTCAGGTGTTAAGAAGACCTAGATTGATCAGCATAGATTGATTAAATGTAGAAACAGACACAGGTAGGATGAGACTACACAACTGAACCTTGGTATGAAATTATTTTACTTACCAATCTTTTACCATTCTACTTATCGGAATCACTTGTTCACATTATACTTTAAGCATGTGGACATTTTTTATTTGATTACCCAGAGAAGAAATGTCTCTTTTAGAGGGTATCTGGACGTAGCTACTGGGATACTTTGCGTTTATATCGAGCCATAGCCTAAATTTTTAATGTTTAAACTAAACGTAAACTTTACCTATTTTCTAACACGGAGACTTTGCTTTCATGTTAGTAGATCTAATATGAAAGTCAACAACAGAATCTTCCATAGCTGCCATGTTTACGAAGACTCGGCCCGTCATAAAATCCACGGCGCTATGACATAACATCAAGTTCCCTTCAGTTTTACGTCTGTATTCTGACATCATCGCTCGTAAAACCTATAATATCATTCACGAAGAATCAACTGAATTATTTCAGTTCATAGCACAGATCGTGGAACCCGAGTGACTAGACATGGCAGTACTAGTACCACGACTACTACACATTCGTGTATAGAAATTGAATTGAGTATTCGAACTTCTGTCGCGGACCTTTCTATACCGTCAGTTTTTATGTGTCAATTTATTTATTTATTTATTTATATAAGCAGGTACTTGCCACACTTACAGTTTGCACCAACGCGTGCAGCAAGTCAACAACACACTTTAACTTAATAACTTAATTATGTCACAGTGCCAATAAACGGTGACACGGTTGCGTTTGCATGGAACATGCATGCACATAATGCCGCAACAACGCACGTATTTCGGACTAACTAACCGACTCCTTGATTATTTAAAAGTGCCTTTAATTTGGTTTTACGTTGGATTATAAATATTATTGGAGATTTTAATCTGTGGTCCAAACATAGATACCTACTATATTTGTTATATATTCAAGCATCTTTATACCGAGTAGTATATTTAATGGACTGGCCGATCGTAAACTTCACCCCGGCGCAGGACACGCCATGAATTATAATTTTAAGCTCATACATATCCCGTGACGTAGCGTTGCAGGCACACGAATACTTTATCATCTCAGGATATTGCTTCCCGAGAGGCTCGTAACGCTGCGGGATTTTATCAGGGAGCCTGAAGATGTAGGACACCATGTGAAATGGAAAAACAACTAGGTATTTACTTCGGTTGTTATTTTCGAACCCTTTTGTCATGCTATAGCAATATTTAAACCGATACCTTCCTGTCTATTTATGTAAAGCTTATTATCTGCCTATCCTTTGTTACTTGGGGTCGACACAATGTTCTGGTTTTCATTATATTCACTAGTAGGTACACAAAACTGAAAGGTATGATTCTGATCATACTTTGAAGTGAGCTAAGTCATAAAATATTGTGTTATTATCACAGCATCTTTGCAAACTGTCTCACAACGAGACAACTGTCGTCATTTATATGCTAAGCTGATGATCAACACTTTGTTAGTACGTAGCAGATATGTGTAGTCACGTTCATAAGCACATATGAGAAATGTTGAGATTTGTAACACCTGGCTTTGGAGAATCTTACTCTAATAGGACAATTTAACCAGAAAAGTAATCAAATACTAGGCAAGTATCGGGCCTTTGGTCACTAACCCACGCAAGATGTGAAAAGATCTTCCATTTTAAGTACCGAAGTATAAAATAAGCGTTTTAGTAGAAAAATATCGCGGA
Organism: Diarsia brunnea; assembly: GCA_949774965.1. Lineage (NCBI taxonomy): Eukaryota > Metazoa > Arthropoda > Insecta > Lepidoptera > Noctuidae > Diarsia > Diarsia brunnea. The sequence goes on from OX459010.1 coordinate 19,593,174, forward strand.
TAGTAAAAATTTCACGTGAACCTTTTATGTATCAGTCCGTGGGCTGCGTGGCTACCTACTCCGCTGTGAAGCGACCTTTACGGTTATGTGCGACACAATGCGAAGTTTACGATCTCAATATCTATATATAGTAACATCGTCTCTCCGTGCAATCGCTTTAAAATCTGCTTTATACTTTCTTGAGATTGGATGGAGATTGTCAAAAGATAATGGTGATGACAAACATTGTATATAATTATGGCCTCGAGCTCTCGAAGCTCTATCACATACTTAATCTGTAATTCATCTTACCTTTATCGTTCATTTAAAAGTCTTCCTTATAATTATATCGTTGAAAGGTTACAGAAACATCAACTTTCGTCAGTTATTTAGACTGACAAATATAATAAACTTTTCTCGTCTTGTACATTATGAATGTGTACAAAATCTACAAGACACATTCATACATCACATATACTTTATTTGTTGAGATTTTTTTTACTCTGTCGTGTCATTTTCATTTCGTGTATATTTGGTGCGTCGTGCTATCAAAATGTATGTAAGAGCGTATAACCATCACCAGTGATATACGAGAATGTCTGCGATGTTCAGAGCTGAGTAAAACTCAAGCAGACTCAGTTACGCAGGAGTGCTGCGGACATTACAGTGAACGATAATGCTAATCTTATGCGTGAAGCTTCGTAGCGCCCTACATAGGTATAATGTATTTAAACCAACCTATTCGCGGGATACGAATAGATTTTGCGGTAGCATAAAGAATAATTTTACTGCAGAAGTAGCAGACACTACTGTATTTACATAGGGTTCCCTCGCGAAAGGTTTCAGTATAGTTCAGCTTTTTAGAGAAAGTCAGTCACTCATCCTTGTGCACTGTGTGACAGCTTCGTTCCTATCTTCGATCAACCGTACTTTCTTTTCCTTGCCACCCAGACCCCATGACATTGGCCAATAAAAGTAAGCACCGAATCGGCGCCGGCGCTAAGTGTTACGACATCGTAGTGTCGTAAGCGACAACTTGTCACTACCAACACCTCTTTATTGGCACTTAAACCATGTTCGTGTGTTTAATGTGTGCGGACACATATACAGACTTACACAGAGTCTATATCGCGTAAGTACACCATGAGAGCAAAAGAAAGATGGTCTATAGGACTCTTCATAAATTAGATAATAATATATCCTTAGATACATACAGATAAATCTTGATATGATCAAAATTATTTACTGAATATCTCAAATTGATCGGTTTTAGTAAGAAAATACTGGCAACTGTGCAGAATAATAACCTCAATCTGCACTCACACTACATACTATCTGTTAATGTTCTAGTACAATAAGTTCTCAATAGTTTACAAAGGTTATAAGCATGTTCCCTCGGTATACGACGAGTAGTTGCTGAACTGAGTTAATACACTGCAAGTGCTCAAGTGGGGTATTACCGAGCGAGCAGAGCGATGCGTTCACGATGCGTTGCGTCTAAGCAAATACTGGGTTACTGCAAAGTGCCTTTCTGTAGCACAACCAACGTAATATTCTACGACGATGATGAGATTTGGTAGACTCGCATTAGAGCATGTAACACTCTACTGGCATCGCTCTAGTGTATTATGTTGCGTATGTTACTGTGACTTTAAAGGTTTACAGTAATGAAACTGTTACGTTACGTTTACGTAATATTACATAAGTAGGCCAGTTTCTACGTGAGTATGCGAAATTAAAACAGATATAATGGAAAACCGGGTAGTTTTCCCATCATGGAAAGTTTCCTCAAAACGATCACTTTCCAATTAATTGAATTTACAAATCAATTGTAACCACCCAGGCCAGCAGTCCTATTGAGTAGGACAGAAATACATTCAATACTTTTATATTGAAGCGAACGAATTGAATGGGAGCGAACAATACAGCGCGCTTCTATTGATTCGTTCACAACCTGTTGAAAATTAAATGATGATAGCTTCAGAGTTTACGCGTAAATACTTACATTAACATCGTATACCTACAACTTATCAACAAGCTGTAGCACTAAGCAAACAAATTGTCATAACGTATATTATAACCATAACAGTTTTGTTTATAGCTTGCTCAATCCTAGCGAAGACAAACATTTCACGCTAAAAATTGAGATTGAAAGACTTTATGAAATGCTGGCGTGCTTATCGTGCTGAAGTTCAGCTTAGTAGTTCATATTAGCTTTAACACACCCAGTGCCCTCTAAGGTAGAAGTGTACAATATAAAAACATACACAATTTTTTTTTATACCTACAAAACTGTGTACAAAACGGTATTAAAATACACCTACAGACCGGTAATATCAAAACTATCCGATAACGATGATTGAACCGAAATGATGTCGTTGAGCTCCTTAGATGATTAGTTGAGCTACAAGAACATTGACAAACGCTTGCAGTGACTGGATAGGTTCACTCAAATCTGTGTGGCCCTTTTTCTTTTTTTTTTTTTTGAGGGGTGGGAAATCATCAAATAACCCCTCCCGCTCTTGGGCAGAGCGAAAGGGAGTGTCAGACTTCTACTGACTAAAAACCACCCATGTTCCTTCTAAGCCCTTCATGTCGAGGCCGCGGTATCCTTTGTGATCAACCCGCAGCCAAATACTCTTCCCTCACATTGAAAGATAATTGTTCATATTCATATTTCGAGTTCTCGTGAAAAAAGGACAAGTTAGTACACCGTTCACTTTATTCGTATGGCAAGTTTTATTATGACCAATTACTGTTTGTGATTCTTGCCAAACATCTGAATAAATGTCACAAAAGAATCCTACCTGCATACCTGCACTATATTAGTACAGTGAGACAGACAAACATACAGTCGCAGCCAATTTGTGAGCACAAGCAACAAGTCACGCTCCAATGCTCTGGGATACAGGGATGCTGTTCATTGCGATGTTTATTGAATAGGGAGGTAAACAGAGCGGTATATCGACTGTTGTTGTTTATACTTAACATCGGCGGAGGTTTGTGGATTGCAGCTGGAATAATATTTCTGAATCTTTGTGTAGCTCTCTCTGTAAATTATTGTTGGTGTTAGAAAACAAGTATATTCAGTGTTAATAAAACATATGTTATCAATAACTGTTATGAAGCAAACGAGAAGTATCAAAATAAAACTTTTCTGATAAATCGAACTTCTACGAGCAGCCGATGTTAACTTCACAATCAGATAGAAACGAAAGAAATAAAACTACGGGTTGATCTCATCTTGTTAGTAATAACAATATAGGTAATGTGGGAAGAACAAAACTCAAAATAGAATAGAAAACCTACATAAAATTTACCATTGTTTTTGGTTCATCATGTAACAATAACCAATAACACTGTGTATACTAAATAATCCCCAGTTTCCACTCTATAAAATAACTCGATCCGACGACCATTTAATGCTCCGCCGTCAGACCGCGGGCATTGAAGCAAGATCACCAATGAGATGGGCCATTGTGGGCCATCATATGAATACCAATCGCAATGGGACCCTGTGCCGGCTGATAATAGATACAAGTAATATTAGTGAATTTTAGTTAAGGCCCCGTTTGGGTATAGGCCTCCTCCAACTTTTGCAGCAGTGTTTTCCTTCGCCACCTTTGTCTATTCTTTGTGTTGGAGGGTTATTGTCTTAATCTCCCGCGGTGACAAGCCGTATTGGGAGATCGGGAGAGAAAAATGTTTAATGAAATGTTAAATGAAAACATAATTATTGTATAGCATGGTAATGTTAAATTAATTGTTTTTGCAAGAAATGTAATTGTTAAGGATGAATAAAGGCTTAAATAAAATAAATAAAAAATAATAATATTAGTGAATCGTGTTTAGTGTCCATTTGAGTATTGGGGTTTCGAGACCTTTGTTATTAGTGCCTCGGTTTGCTATGCATTAAACTGACGGTTAGGCCGATATTACTGACTGGGAGTGGTTTATGTTTTGTTATAGAAACTGTCAAAATTAGTGCACTACTGATGCAATTAAGAAATATTGCCAGACATTTAGGACGCCATTAGCGATTTATGGATCTTTCGCTGAAATGTCACTATTGTATTTAAAGTGCAGGCAGCCTCGCCACATGTAACCCGAAATTAATTAAACACGGTCACACAAAACACATTCACTCGGAGGTGACAGATCATCATACGTGGTACTTCAACCATATGACTCTGGTCGTCCGATGATAGAATGAGGCTGGAAAAAATTGATAATGTAATTCTAAAGCGAAGTACGAAGTCCATGTAGCACTCAGCAGGATGAAAAACAATAGGTCATGCGGCGAAGACGGCATCAGCACAGAGTCTTTGAAAATAGGCGAACCTATCCTCCTTCGCTATATCACCAAACTCTTTAACAACATCTTACAGTCCGGTAGCTTTCCTAAAGATTTTTGTCACTCAAATATCATTTTACTCCACAAAAAGGGTGATAAGTCAGACATTAATAATTACAGGCCCATCAGTCTCATATCACACATTTATAAAACCTTCATAAAAATAATAGAAAATCGTATATCCGGTGAATTAGATAAAAATCAACCTCCTGAACAAGCAGGCTTCCGCCCTGGCCTTTCTACTACAGACCATCTACATACAGTCAACCAAATCATAGAAAAACATTTAGAATATAAACTCCCACTACACCTAGCTTTTGTAGACTACTCAAAAGCCTTCGACAGTATTTCACATTCAGCCATTTTTAACGCCTTAAGCAATCAAAACATTGACCAAACTTACATACATTTATTACGCAACATATACAACAATAGTACAGCCGCAATAAAATTAGAAACTACAGGACCAAAATTTAAAATAGAGAAAGGAGTTAAACAGGGTGACCCGCTATCTCCTAAACTGTTCACCAGTACTCTCGAGGAAATATTCAGGAAGTTGGCAGCCAATTGGAGGGAAAGAGGCATTGTTCTCGGCGAGACGAGATTATCAAATCTACGTTTCGCCGACGACATTGTTCTCTTTGCTTCCTCAGCCACAGAACTTCAGCTTATGCTTCAAGATCTAAGCGATACAAGCCTTGAGGTTGGACTGAAGATGAATATGTCGAAGACCAAAGTTATGTCCAACGGAACACCTAACATGATAAAAGTAGACGGGGAGACAATACAACATGTCCAGGAATACCTTTACTTGGGCCAAATAGTCTCTTTCCAGGCGAGGCAAGACAAAGAAGTCGCAAGACGAACAGAAAACGCCTGGAAGAGCTACTGGTCCATGAAAGAACTGTTTAAAGGTAAGTTGCCTATAGCACTGAAAAGGAGACTTATGGACATGTGTATTCTTCCCGTCTTGACCTATGGTGCACAGACTTGGTCTTTGACTAACATCCAGAAGTCCAAACTCAAGGTTTGCCAACGAGCAATGGAACGCAGTATACTAGGTGTTAAATTAACGGATCGTGTTCGAAACACAATGCTGCGTTCCAAAACAAAAATAGCTGACGTGGCCCAAAAGGCTGCTCAACTCAAATGGGACTGGGCAGGACATGTCTGCCGCATGCCGGACAAACTGTGGGCCAAAATATCAGGAAACTGGTGCCCTGACACAGTGAGACGGGGTCGCGGCAGGCCACGAAGGAGATGGCGGGATGAACTGGATCGATTCCGTCAAAACTGGAAGGAGGACGCGCGGGTTCGCGAAAAGTGGAAAGAGTGGAGGGAGGCCTTTGCCCTGGAGTGGGACAGAGTAGGCTAGCAAAAAAAAAAAAAAAAAAAAATTCTAAAGCACACTCTCCGAAAGTAACGGATAGGCTGCCAACTTTCCCGTCAACTTATTGAGGCTGAAGAAGTAAGGTTCATCACTAAAATTCATTGTCAATATGAAATGTGTGCATACTCACACGTCTACTAACCTTTCGGGAAATACAGGTGCAATATAATTCCCAATCTCATTACTCAATTTTATAACAAAATTGAAAACATTCAAATGGTCACACGACCTAATATTCCGTTCTCCAAAAGCTGTTTGAATACCGTTATGCTTTGATTTTCACCATAAACTGTTTCTTGCAAGCCCTCACCGAAACATTGTCAGACCACACATGTCGTAGATTACTGCGTAGCTAACACCGTAGCACAAAGCTCACGCTACGGCGCTACGTCGTAGCAGCTGACGTAGCCGAGCGGCTACGAAACAATGCGCTACAAAGCGTAGCAGGAATGCTACGAATACTGTGCTACGGAACTATGTGTAGGACGATTTCAGTTATTAAATTCATATGTGTGTTCAGTGTTCCTTGTTCTATAACAATATTAATATCGCCGTGATAATAGAGAGGGTGACCTACACAATACTCTAGAAATCATATCGCCAGTAATTAAAGCGAAACGACTTGTTTTAAGCCGCATTAATCGTAAAACATTATCAGAATGTGGCTCAGGCTCCATAATAGCCACATTACGCGATATGTATGTCGGAGCTAACGCTCGTTTGTCTCGGGAACACGTAGTTTATTATTGAGATACAGTTTAGTGGTTATTGTACGTGCCTTCGATTTCGAGGTGAGGATGCCGCCACACCGCAACGTAGTGAATAGTAAGGAACGAGATTTAATGACGTTTATACATTTAAAGGGTATGCTGCTGTGCTTTTAATTACTTGTTCAGGATTAGGTTACATTTGACAAGCCTTCAACGTTCATTGTTTTTGTAATTCCAAAAATCTAAATGTGAGGAACATCTGTGCCTTCGGTGATCACAGGCGTAACGTGTTGTTAATGCTAATAATAAAGTATACTGTAGAAGTCACTGGTCTACGCCCCTTTACAGCCCACTAGTGTGTCTGTATGTCACGTGGCGCGCGGTGTAAACGCGCCGCATTGTTGGAACTATCACACCGCTGTGCGCTGTTGGGATCTGAAACTAGTTCCTAAACTCACTGGTCATTAAATGTTTAGAAACTTCAGGGTACGCCACTTCATGGTTTACAAAGGGTTCCTTTTTTAACCGACTTCAAAAAAGGAGGAGGTTATATGTTCGTGTGTATGTATTTTTTTTTTTTTTTTTATGTATGTTACCTGATTTCTCCTCCATTTGTGAACCGATTCTCAAAATTCTGTTTTTATTTGAAAGAGTATACTCCTGAGGTGGTCCCATTTAAATTTGGTGAAGATCTAATCCTGATCTTCGGAGATATACAATAGAACTCTTCAAAAATAGACAGCAAATCTGTCGTGATTGCTGCAATCGCTTGGATGTTTATTGTTTACGCAACATCTTAACTTACCATCACGCCTGTATGCTCTGACGGGGTACGCAGATGTGTACAGGACGCCCAGATTTCGAGAGTTAGGTATGTTAAGTTCCATTTTATTGCGGATAAGCCTATTACCGTGACATGTATTGTTAACAACGTAAAATTAATGAATATCAAATATTTGTAAAGGATATTACAACTAAAAATGGAAAAATAAAAAAACTTAAAAATAAAAAAATAAAAAAAAAAATTGCAAAAATAAAAAAACTTTTTTGCAAAAAATCAAATTTTTTGCAAAAAAGTTTTTTTATTTTTGCAATTTTTTTTTTTTTTTTGCAATTAAATTGACAAAAAAACTGAATAAAACAAACAAAAGTCACCGACTTCAGAAGCTAAAGTTATTTTTCACTTTTTTTGTGTTTTTGAAGTCGGTTTTATTTTTTGCAAAAAAGTTTTTTTATTTTTTTCAAGTTCATATTGGTTAGGTTGGTCTGTGGAAGGATGACACTCATTACATACCGAGCTTCCTCCGTGCTTCGGAAAGCACGTTTAGATGTTAGTCCCAGCTGCCGTATATAGCGATCTTAAAGTCTGGCAACCAGTCTCACCAAAGGGTAGACTGGAAGCCGACCCCAACATAGTTGAGAAATGCTAGGCAGATGATGGTTAAAAGGTTTACTGAAGCATTAAGTAACACAAATGTGTTCTTTAATTAAAATTTATGGGAACGGTGGTGACCGTACAAAGTATATTATAGCTCTTTTAATCAATAGAAAGGGGTCATTAATTTACAAAAACCTTTTCTATAAAGTCGGCTGGACAATCACAACTTGTTGGCGCTCGGCGTTGGAAATAATTAGAATTTTCCAATTTCATTCGTTAATTAAACTTTCGTCAAAAGGGAAATGTTGTGTATTGAGTCTTTTGTGAGCGCGTGTCGGGCGCGGGGCGTCAGCGGGGTCGGTGCGGGGCGTCAGCGTGGCGGGAGCGGGGCGAGTGCGAGAGTTACAGGGCTGTCAGCGACACAAGCCGAGTTGAGCTTTATTGAACTAAGTTGTGTTAATGTCGACGTACCTGCTCTGCTAGGGACGCTAGTTATATTTTGTTAATTATTTCACTTTATAGTTTATTTGGAACTAACTTTTAATTGCTGCTCGGCTCGTGTAGAACTTGGCTAATACTATTATATCGTCGGAAATTCTGTTTATGCGTTCTGTAATTTTGCCTACCCTTATGGGGAAAAGGAGTAAGTTTATGTATGTCTGTTTTGTTTGTGAGTGTTCGCATTCAAGAAGATTTCATCCCTACTGAAAAGAGTCCTGTTACGATCGTGTCAATCAAGATAACATTTATCTTCTATAGCCTATATTGCGTATAGCCCAACGTTATCAATATATTCAATCTTACTAAGACTTACCTTTATAGTATGTATTTAAATAGGTATCTCGAATAAATTTAAAAATTGAGAATTGAGAATGTTCTGCTAAAATTTTCCCACAGATAAAATTAACTGTCAATTTTAGAGTCTTGGCTTAAAATAACACCATCCATATGTACCATTTTGGAGCTCCCTCTGTATAAATTAGACTGTTCATCCAGAACAAACACTCACTGTCGGTGCGGTTGTTTCTCCCCGTGTAATCGCATCACGGGACCGCGGCACCAAGATACAGACATGTGTAATTTAATTAGTCAATTAAGCACGACCCTCGCCTTCCACTAATAAGATAACACAGCCCTCATCCCGGGTGGCTGTTAGTCCTTTTCCTCTACATTTGTCCGGACATTGGTAGAGGTCACTTTTCGTCAGGAATATAACTTTGTTACCTTTGAGATGCGAGATAAAACCAGCTTATTTTATTTCTTAGAAACACTTGCTTTCGAGAGACATTAAAACCTACTTTGGTTTTAATGTAGTGAAAAAACCAAGTAACGTAGCTCACAAGTAGTGATAGCCTAGTGGCGAACTCACAAGTAATAGGTCCCGAGTACTAGGGAACCCATGACCAGATTTGCAGAGAGGTTCCTCTGATCTTTCGGATGCATGTGCAATTGTGCATAATATACAGGATGGTGCCGACAATACGACAATAAATGAAACCACTGGTAGTTCTAGTTCATAGGAACATTATTAAACTATCAAATAAGTCTTAACACCAAAATAAAAAAATTGAAAAAAAAACAATTAAACTAAGTAGCATAAAACTGTAAACGAAATACATTACAATTTACAAACAAATATTGGTTTACTAACCTTAGGAATCATTTACAATAAAATGTAACAAACGAATTTGGCAAAGACATTTAGGTAGGTTATTGTCGTATCGTCGGCACCACGACGGTGCTAGGATTTATTTGATAGTTTAAAAATATTCCTATGAACTAGAACTACCAGTGATTTCATTTATTGTCGTATTGTCCGCACCACCCTGTATTATAATTATCACTTGCTTCGGTGAAGGAAACATCGTGAGGAACCTGAGCATATCTGAGAAATATTCCTCGACGGTATGTAAAGTCAAGTTAAAAGCTCGTGGGCGGAATAAAAACTCCGTCGTATGGTATACAACCAACGAGAACGATATGACTCTCTGCATTCTCCCTTCCTCACTATCTAACACGTTCAGCAAACTGAGAGTCTCCAAACGCCTTATATTAAACCATGTTAATATCTGCCATGATCACGCCATGACTCCCAGCCCGTAGGGACCGGTAGGGGGAGGGGGGGTAATAAGCGTCCCTGTCAGGCGAGGGGGGGACAATTTATATGTTCAATAAGGACACAAGTGTCCTGTCACACATTGTAGCGCAAATATACTTACGTTTTTCTACCAATTTCTTTTTGAATGTTTTCTTCTGAATTTTTTTAACCGACTTCCATCATCTCTTCATCTGTATAGATTGAAAAGTTATGAGTAGTTTATACTAAAATTATGTTATTATGATTTATATAAAAGAGATAGACATACATATATCGTATACCAATTTCTACATTCACTGCGCTCGGCTGTAGTTCATCCAATCGTTACTGGCAGTCAGCTCGCTCCATTAATTCCATTCAAATGTTTTTATTTGCGCTCTGATTGCTGGCCTGCTTTGACCGGGTCGCAGCCACTGCAGCGAAAACTAAACGTAAACGATTCTGTTGCTGAATCAAGCTGTTTGTATTCCTAACTGCTTTTTAACTAAAAACTGTTCGACTTTTCCTTTATTCTTTATTGGAACAAAATCTGTAATTGCAGGATTTTCTGAACTTCTATCTGTTATTTGTATCTGAACTGCGTCACGTTTATAATAACGTTTAGTACTCCTGAAAATAGAAATTTACAATTTTTAATGGTGGTCACAGTAACGCATGACTTAATTATAATAACAAACTTAAACAATAATCCACCATATCTAAAATATGGTGTGTGACGACATTTACACGAGAGACTCAAAGAATGAACTCCAGATTTACAAATAAAAGAACATGGTGGATGTACAGCGCCTTATCTTGTCGCGCAATTTGTAAGTCACGACGGAAAGCGTTTGTCATGTCAGTCCGCAGGGAAATAATTTATCAGGACGCCTTTTTTCATCCCTGGGGCTCTAGATTACAATGCTTCAGTCCTACACTGAAATATTTCATCATCAATTACACCTAAGGTCCACCAAGACATCTAATCTATTTATTATTTATATTCAGTTTTTCTGGAACACACAAGAGAATATAAATTCAAGCAGAAGAAATATTTGCTTTGTGATCAAGCATACCTGTATTGTTAGGTAACAAAGTCCCGGGCCACGTCGCTTTATTCAAAAACGATAATACAAAGTCGATTAGTATTCACGTCGCCATGTCCGGCCGCCAACGAAACTAAACGAAAACGTGATTCAAATACATTCCTATTTCCAATTTATATTTAACGAAAAATTCAGTTCGAAAGATCCTGCATCGCGCTATTGAAATTATCGGAACAGCGTCATCTGTGCGCGGCATTGGTAAACTAACAAGAATTAACGACTACCCTCCGAAAACCAACAGATACGTGTTGAATTAGGATCGCTTAATGTTTTTACAGGTTTTGTTTGTTTTGGATCGTGACATTTTAGGAGACAGTTCTCTTCTTAGAACTGTGGGACACTTTGAGAAAGATTTCTAAATAGTCGTTATTTTCTTTCGAATACGTGTCTCGCTTGACGTTTACGTTTGCCATCCGTCTTTATTTACGTTACCAAAAAAATATACTCTAACTCTGCCGAAACGTGTCAATAATAAATATAATGAACTTTATTATTTGGCTAACAACCTTAAGTACTTCTTTTGAATTGTTTCAAACGTTAAAAGTTCTCGTAACAAACATCCTGGAACGTAATTAAGGTGTCTTCACTAAAAATACTGATTTTTTCTTCAACTTAATTAAAAAAGCAATAACTGGTGAAACAGTAACAGTTATTGGGAAAGTTTCCACTAAACCAAGTATCTTCCACTCGCGACAATGAAGTGTCATCGACTATTGTTCGCGTATGAAACACTAAACTGGCGTTAGTTTACAGCGGACTTCATGGAATGTTTTAGTTAAACCTATTAACGACTCGCGTTTTAATTGTTTAGGTTTGTTTTTTTTCATTCATCATTCTTTGTTACAATAGAAATAGTATTTATTTTTTGTAAAAGATAAGTTATTTGATTTTGGTACTGTTTGTAATTGGTGTTACATGTACTAAGTTCTAAGTCCATGTTCTATAACTTTGATTGAACTTGAAGTTTACACATACAGCGTAAGTTTTGAAGTTTGGCAACAACGCCGTGTGTACAGCTCGTAAACGTTGCCACTTCACTCCAAATCTTAATGGCATACTAGAGCCGGCAACATTCCCTATTTTGTTAGCAATTGTTTCTCACAGCTGTTCACAAACAAACAGCGGAACCTTTGCTCTTGTTAATATGTAACGATCACACGACTAGTTGGAAGCGAACAGTATCTCGCCACATTAAACACTAAGTTAATTGGAGAACTTGTCGGAACGGCACCTCTTCGCCACCGCCATTATTGTAAACGCTAAATTCACAGACAATAAAGATCGTTATAACACGCCCTCAGGCCGCGCTAACCCTATTACTTCGCTTCGAGTTCGCAATTCAAATAACGCACACTCATTGGCGCTTGGTAACGAACTTCCGCCAATGGCGTTACAGTAACAATTAAAGTGCCTAGGGTTGTCATCCGACACCATTGTTAGATACCATGCGATGTTTTAAATACTATGAGGTTTTAATGATATCCGTCCGCAACAGACGCAGGGACTGACAAAGGTATTATGAAAATAAAATAAAAATCACGCTGAATCGCAAATGAATAGGCTCGTTTGTTCGTAGTCTGTTAAAATAATATAAATGATGAGCAAAAAGTGCGGCAGTGGAGGGGCGCGCGAGGATAATAAAAGATCCCTGTGATGCTCTCTGAAGCGGAAAATTACGTAACTGTGTAGTATTTGAGTTCGTTATCTTTCGCTGAGATTATAACTTTTTTATCTGAATATATTTACTTTGGAACTTTCATAAATTATAACTTTTATTTCAAATATAGATTTAGCACAACGTTCTTGATTATGTGAAGGTAGACTTCATTGTAATCATGGCGAGCCTTTTATTACTGTTGACGTGATTCCGCAATTGAGCGAGAATGAGCAAGAAATGTACCTACCCGGCGGCCGGACACAGCGCAAGATGGCGACGTAACGACGCCGGACTACCCTCCCGGAACCGCTTTATATCGTTTATCGCAAATATTGGCGTGTCGCCGCAAGCGACAGTTGCCGCGCAACTGTCGCCTGTAACGTGACAGCTATTGCGCGTCGCACATTTGAGCTATGCTTATACTAATAACTTATTTATTGGAATGGTTTTGGTTTGCTACTGTTTTATTAACTTACATAAAAGGAAAGAAAGAAAATGTATTTATCTGTCAACCAAGCTGTTGGCTGTTAGCTTACCTTTAAAAAAGAAGATATTTAAAAGTTTTAAATTTGAATGTTTAAAACATACACTAAAACCACCATAGCAATATTTGGAAATCATACTCTACAAAAAAAATGTAAAAGTAGAAAGTTCTCAAACATCATATTCTTTATTACGATCCTTATACAAAGACGTTCAGCTAGCAGCAACTCCGTGAAGTGCCCTCTCCGGCACTCCGGCCCTCCGGCGCTAAGCTGGGACGGCGGGATATCTCTCGCGATGTCCCGCGGCTCTAGTGCGTTCACGCCGAGAACAATACCACGTGCTAACAGACTGCAACACAGTTCATATGGATGAACACATTCGAAGCGTTAATACATAGTGTGCTGTTAATCTTTGTTAACAAAAAAAAAAAAAAAAACTTTAAAAATCGCCGTCCCGACTTCGACTTGAGACTCCTTTTTTTTTTCTTGATTAAAAAAGTACCTGATTTATGGTTGTGAAACCTTCATGAAACTTAGAAAGTTTGCACGAAGTTCCATTCTTATCTTCACATTTTTAACATAAATCGACAAGATCAGGTCAACCCTAATAACTTCGTCTCCTACACAAAACGTTGCAGTATCTCCAGGGACTGACAAATGTGATTTGGAACATCCTGTCAATGCGTCTCCTACTATCAACAACATACTAACAGAAGGCACAGCAGCATCATCATCATCAACTATTCTAAGCCCAGGACCTGTAAATGATATTAACTTAAGCACAACTGCTCCTCCACAGGAAGGTTCATCAACTATAAAGATGACGTCAACCAACGAAACTGTACCTGTACAGCGGAAAAAGGTCATTGTTTTAGGTGATGACCAAGGACGAAATGTCCGATACACCTTACAAGCCCTCCTTGGTAATGAATTTCAAGTATTATGCTTCTGGAAACCTGGTGCTAAAACAACAGATGTCTTAATGACTCCTTTTAACTTTGATTCCTTAACGAAAAATGATTATGTAATTATTTTGTCAGGTACTAATGATACCAATCCGCTGGATTTTCAAATTGACCTCGGTGTTTGGTTTAGAAGTATTAAACATGCCAACATTATTGTATCAGAAGTCCCTTACAACAATCATTTAAATGAACGGAGCTTAAATAGCTTGCTACGCCACGTATGTAACAAATATAATGGTCTATTTGTGAATATGGGATATAGTCAATCGGTTCCACGTCGACAGAGCCATCTTACTGTCAGTATTTGTCGATACTTACTGAAGGAAATATTACATGTTGATTACAGAATTAAATTTGTAACATATACTGAGCAAAATCGTGTTCATCGTAAACTAATGAGTGACCAATCAACTCAAACTTGTAACATACCTGACGACTTTGTTATCACTGCCTGTGACAAATCGACTCAAACTTGTGACATTTCTGATGATGATATTATTAACCGCGACTTCTCTATGTGTACGGCCAAAGTGCCTAATGCTGGTAGTAGTAATTTTTTTCGTGTATAAATATGTAAACATTCTACATCAAAATGTCAATGGCTTGATTGGTAAGTCGGACCTTCTTACTCTCCATTTAGAAGAATTATGGGATAAGGGACAGAACATTGACATAATATGTATCACGGAACACAATATGCTGAATGGAGATCAGTTCCATCTATCTATCCCTAACTACGAATTAGCTACGTTTTCAATGCGGAATACTAGGCGTGGTGGATCTTGCATTCTTGTAAATCGTTTGCATAAGTATAAAAGCATTGATTTAAGTAAATTCCATGTACCTAATGTCCTTGAATGCTGTGCAATAGAATTAGTAATACATAATTTAATAGTGATTTGCATCTACAGACCACCCAAAATCAAGAATGACTGTTTGGAGCTATTTTTTGGTAACTTGAATGGTATCTTACGAAAATGTAGCCTCGGTAATTTAAAGAAAGTAGTTATTTGTGGTGATTTTAATATAGACACTTTGTCACAATCAAAATCATCTAATGGTTTTCAAGCTGTTCTTTTAAACTATGACCTAAAAATTGGAATTCATCAGCCTACACGATTAGCTAGTGGTAAATGCATAGACAATATCATTCATAATATCAGAGGTAGTAAATGTGCAGTACTTGATCTTGCGCTATCTGATCATACTGCCCAAGTGATCAGATGCCCTGTAAAAAAAACTTGTTCCATTAAGCACTGGTATGCTCTTAAGCGCGACTATTGCCAAGAAAACTTTACAAAATTTATTGATTCTTTACGTAATCTTAGTTTTAGTGAAGTCTATCTTCACAACAATCCCGAGGAAGCATTTAACAGCTTCTATGAACTATTTATGCTTTTTTATGACCTTTGTTTCCCTTTAAGGAAAGTGAGAATCACTCTGCGTAAAAAATCCAACTGGATTTCCAAGGGAATTAGGCTCAGTAGTAAGCGTAAAAGAGAAATGTTATGGCAATACAGGCGAGCCCCTACTTCTAAAAATAAACTTTTACTAAAGCAATATACTGCTCGTTTAAAGAAAGTAATAACATTGACCCAAAAATCTCAAAATGATTTTCACATAAATTCAGCCAGAAATAAATCTAAAGCCACTTGGAGCATTATCAATAAAAATAAGATTAACTATCCTAGAGAAAATATACCTGAATATTTGACAATAAATGATAATAAAATACATGAACCTAGACTAATTTCACAAGCTTTTAATGACTATTTTATAGACGAAATTCAACCGAATAATTCTAGTCCTTTCTATAAAAATATTGATACTAATTGTAACTCCATATTTATTCCTCCTACTGTACCAGCAGACATAGTGGCTATTATACATTCTTTAAATAATACCAATAGCCATGGATATGATGGCATCATTACAAAAGTGGTCAAACATGTAGCGCCATTAATAGGACCTGCTATGAGTTATATCATCAATCTTTGTATTGAATGTGGCCATTTCCCGGACAAATTAAAAATTACTGTTATTAAGCCTATTCACAAAAAAGATGACAAAAGTATCATGGGCAATTATAGACCGATAGCACTTATTCCAATTTTTTCCAAAATTATAGAAAAGGTGATATATAATAGCCTTTCATCATTTTTTGAAAAGCACGATCTCATAGCCAGAGAACAATTTGGTTTCAGGAAAGGTAAATCCATTAATATGGCGATTTACGATTTGATCAAGACAATCGTTTCTAATGTTGATACTAGAACTCCAGTGGCGGCCTTGTTTATGGATATGTCTAAAGCGTTCGACCATGTAGATCATGGTATCCTGCTAAACAAATTGGAGCGTTATGGGATCAGAGGAACGGCACTAAACTTATTCCAATCTTATCTGTCCAATCGCACTCAAATCACAGCGATAAATAGGTTGTGTGCAAGGTCGAAAGTTGAAAGGACATACATGTCACGTCCTAGGAAAACTACTTACGGTGTTCCCCAAGGTAGCATTCTTGGGCCTCCATTATTTAACATCTATATTAATGATATGCCTAAGGCTAGTAAGCACCAGATGGTCTTATTTGCTGATGACAGTACTATTTTATTCTTTAATAATGACATAAGTATTCTTGAAAATGACATAAACGACGATCTTAAGAATATAATAAATTGGTTACTTAGTAATAATCTTAAAATAAATCTTGACAAAACTAAAATAACGACATTTAATCAACGAACAAATAAACCGAAATTGAATATAAAATATGGCAACGTTACAATCTTTGAAAGTGACATCACAAAATTTCTGGGCCTTTACATAGACAATCATTTGACTTGGAAACATCATATCGACGCTTTATCAAAGAAACTAAGTCAATTTGCGTTTGCTTTGTACAAACTATCGAAAGCGGTAAACTGCCTTACAGTACAAGTAGCTTATAAGGCTTATGTTGCTTCTAGTATTAGATATGGAATCATTTTCTGGGGCAACTCCACTGACAGAGACGTTGCTTTTAAAGCTCAAAAGAAATGCTTGCGATCGCTTACCAAGTTACAATCAATTGACAGCTGCAAACCATTGTTTAAGGAACTTAATTTGCTCACTCTACCGTCTATGTACATATTTGAAATGGGAGTGTTTGTTCGCTGTAACCTACATTTTTATGAAAAACTTCGCTCTCGGCGTTATCAGAATACCATTCATGTTACCTCTCATAAAACCGCATTTTTTGGAAAGAGTGTGCTAGGAATGGCCCCAAAAATATATAATAGTATACCAGCAGCTATTAGAAATAAAGAGTGTCTGGGATCCTTTAAAAAGTCTTTATTTAAATTCTTAATAAATAGATGTTACTACTCCATCACTGAGTTTACTAGTGATAAAAAAAGGTACGACAATTCCGACATGCTAATTGACTGATTAAATATGACCGTGTTTATTTATTACAAATCTCCTTACGGACATACAATATTTTAAATTGAATTTTGTATAGTATCTGACATATTTTGAATTGAATTTTTTATTGTAACTGACATATTTTAAATTATTTTATTTTTTTATTCTAATCTGTTGACATGCCATTTTAAATGTATTAAATAATTATGTTAATGTAATTTTGTACGCCATATATTGGCAAAACATAGTGCACATATTTAAAAATACTATCTGTAACTACCTATGTTTGACAAAATAAATAATTGATTGATTGATTGATTGATTGATCAGTTGGATGCACAAAAAAAAAAAAAAAAAAAAAATAATAATAATTCATACGCAACACTACTTACATCAGGCCAATGCATAAATCTTATTTCCTTCTCCTCCAATCAGGACACACCACAGAGTAACATTTCCCAGTATCGTCACAACTGAGACTCGCGAGTATTTTTAGCGTCCATCATAAAACACGCTGAAAGGCTTCGAGAAATAACTCCCAACATTTATAGGTATCATTATGTGACGCCCTCGTAAAAGTGGCGATATATCATATATGCTTTGTAATATTGAGATATCAATATGCTTTGTAATATAAGCTGAGGAAACAATAACAAGCGGCAGATTGGAGGGTTCCACAGTTTATCTGTGTAAATACACGATTCTTACAATTCCCTAACTAAATTTTATTAGAACTAAGGTTTTAACGTAGATCAATCTTAACGCTTTAGTGCTGTCGACACTAAATTGCTTGTGAATAGAAACAGTCTAGAAAATATTGTCTAATTGTGATACAAACACAGTTCACTACGCCACGTGCTACGCAATGCTACACTGGCTAAACTTTCGGAATCAGTGTTACATCTTAACTAAAGTGCTACGTTGGCTACGCCGTCGTAACCGCCGTGCTACACCGGCTGTGCTACGCTGGCATAGCTGTCGTAGCCAATACACTACGCGTTTATTGTTTGGTATTTGAACGTGTAGTTTTGTTTGTGATCCATTACGAGATGACCCAGAATACCCGCTATCATGTAAACTGTGTACTTCAAAGCTAAATACAAACAATACGTACAATTCGTAGCTGTTACATATTTGCGGAGCGCTATGAAGTCCAAATTAATATGTAGCAGTAAAAGCTCGGCCAATCTGTAGTGTGGACATGTAGTGTACGCGCCGCAATATCCATTAGTAACTGAGCGACGGATTGGTATGTGTACATACTTATATGTACGTATATTATGGATTGGTCGTGTACACCAGAAACTTCGTGTAAATAAAAAAAAATGGGTTAAAACTATTCTAAGATAGCCGCAACTTAGAATCGATATAGATATAATGAAATTACCAATTAAAATTAAATGTTCTTCCTAGCAAGCAATAAAGAGTCAATAAAGATGCCATTTGAACATGCTCCGCTGGGCTAGACCTGTATCAATATACATAGCGGAATATTACATTCCTGAGCGTTCCCAACGATACAGCGACCAGATCCGGGTAAACAAGATAAAACGGAATCTTAATTTAGAAAATGCGAGTACATACTAGCTGTAAGATCCGATAATTTACGAAACTGTCAACCAAGCATTCTGTACATCAAACTAAGTAACATTACGCTAAAATCATTTTTTTTTTTAAAACGTTGCCCCACACTAGGAATTTCTCCTGTATCGTGGGTGCGTTCACAAACATTTAAAGTCACATACACAAATACCCAGACCCGGAAGAACTATCTGTAGGTCATACAAATATTTGTTCCGTGCGGGGATCGAACCCGCGACACGCAGCGCAGCAGTCCATTGCTTGAGCCACTGCGCCAACCGTGCCGTCACAAATCATTCAGTCATTCATCTAGTAGCTACTTATACACAACATGTTATTAAGACATTTTTCATTAATTGTCGACTCACTCGAGGTTCGAGAGTCGCGTACTATGGCAGAAATATAATAGTAGATTATGCACCGAGGGGCTAAAGTTGTGTCTTATGTCATGGGCGTCATATTGAATCTCGAGCGCAATGAAGGATTCGGGATTTAACTCCCGACCGCAGGGAGGGAGTTAAGAGTTTAACTCACGAGCGAAGCGAGGGAGTTAATACAAGAATCCTGAATGCAGCGAGGGATTCAAGCTAGCCCAAGGCAAAGACACCTTTAGCCCAGAGGAGGATACTCTACTTTTTACACCTACTGTGAGAAAATAATAGCCATAGTACGAAAAACAAAGTATTTATTAAATAAACAAACAGTAAGAATAACATTTTTAGAACTAGTTAGTTATATGCACAAACGGGTTAATGGTAACATTATCACAAACAACTTTTAACTAATGTTACAGCCAAGTACTATAACGGTATTACGGCGCGGTACGGCATTTGTTATTATTAATGCCAGTTTTAATGTTATTCCATTCCTTTTAAAAAATGGTTCGTAGTTATCTAATTATTCTTACAATATTATGTCTTCGAAAACATGGCAACGATATGAAGAAGCAGTCGTTATGATTTTGTAGGAAATCGAGAATATCATCCACGCGTAGTAAGGGTATCGAGAATAGCTTTCTTCTTTCTGGGTGTTTGTTAGTACTATACTGCCAATTTAGCTGAGCATGTGAGATTCCAAATTCAAATCACATTATTGACCAGCGGGTCATAATGAAATCCAGTACAACATTATTGACCGGCTGTGCCCCCGGCCAATAATGACTCACTTTAGGTTAAGGTTGCTTGACATATAATTTGACATTTTCGAGCAGGTGGTGTGAAAATATATTATTTGATAGAACCTACCTCTTGGTGCAAACTTTGTATTCAGACTGCAATACAGTAACCAACCGTGTGAAAAGTTAAAAGATTGCAAATAATTTATTTATATTACCTTTAACTCGTCTGCAGTACTGATTATTAAGTTTAATATTTAACAAGCTAATGCCCGCGGCTTTTCCCGCGTGGTTTTCGATAATTTTCCCACGGGATTATACAGCCGGGATAAAAAGTATCCTATGTAACGCATAGGATTCTTTTGTGGCATTTTTCAACCAAATCCAGTCAAGATTTTGCGTGAAAGAGTAACAAACATTCATACATCCTCACTAGCTTTCGTATTTATATTATAAAACTATAATAAACTAACTATAATAAATTAACTAAACTAAACTAATATAATATAATATGATAGGATTGGTAGCCTTTGAGGTTGGAAGTAAATCGTCGATATCATTACGTTCTTGATTAATTAAGAATCACAAAATATCAAGATAAACGTAGACTGCTGCCGAACCCCTTCCAGTCCAACGTGGAGCTACGGTGCCTAGCCTACCCGGTGCTCATCGGATCTCGGCACGAGGCACTGTAACTTGCGGCTAATAGGAACGTTATTGTTTCAAATGGTGAAACTTCCAACCAAAGCTATTTCACTTTAATTTAACTTGCATACAATTCTCTATTTTCTATTCTCGCAACAGTGGAGCAACGAGCTCCGGTTTTCTTCTATTTCCGATGTGGTCCACTCTGGAAAAATCGTACGTATACAAACTAAAGTGCAGGTTCAAAGTCGCCGCGACTTCGTTCCGCCTGCCTCCAGCTGAAACCACTCTAATCTCCCCCCCCCCTCCACCCTGCAGTGTCCCCCAGCGGGTGAGAAGGGGCGGGGTCGACGCCACATGGTCGCAACAAGTGGCGTCGGGACGCCGCGCGCCGTCAATGGAACTGACACGATATAGATCGACACTGACGGTGACTCGGTGGAGCTGCTTACAAAACAAGATGCTTCAACACGAGTTTATTTTGAAATTAATCAAGCTTCAGCCTTGTACATACATTCTCACGTTATTTTGATGGCGTTTTCCAAGTGTAGATGATGCTTACACAGGTTGATAGCATTTCGTCTTCAAGCACTTTAAAACTACATACATACATAATGTATGCCAAATCATGCTCAATCTTCTGAAATAATCCGGCACCACACCACGCTAGTTTCGTAGTACAACTACCCGACACGTGTCTCGCGCTCGAGCCGCGTTTCCCCCCCCCCCCCCCGCTCCCCGTATGACACAGATTTGACAGCGAACACGTGTTCCTGTCTCATACGCGTAGGAGTGTCGTGTGCTTTGACACGATATACTACCGATATCGATACTTTGAAGGTTGTACTGTAGTGTTTCCTTAGCAATTAATGCAAGCGACAATATTCTGATGACAATCAAAATTCTTTTTTTTTTCGGTTTGATATTTTGACTCAGAAGGTGAATACATTGATCTCGTCTTCTGAAATACTTTGGACACTTGGCACCGCTCTCTCACTGGGCGGCGGAGGGACCTCTCATCCCCCATTTTGCTAGATTATGTTTGCAACGGCCCACTTAGATGCGCAATTCACAAGTCGGGTGGTGCTATACTCTTCCTACAGTTTACTATCGGTTTTAGGTGCGTGATGGCCTGTGTGTAGCATCAATCAAAGTAAAATGACTAGATCATACAGTTATATCACCGTGAGATAGTCTCAAACAGAAACAAGTATGCTAAAAATATTAAAAAAAACTAAGTTCTCTTTTCAGTTGAACGTTCAAACAAGACACTTGAATAAACGTCTCATTTCTCAAACGGAAACGACACTTTGATAGGCTCGGCGTAAATTCAATCAAGATTGAAACCCTACCTGCTGTTATATGGGCGGTAGTATTTCAAATAAAAGTAAACATTATTTTCGCTAAAAGGCCCTAGATTACTATTACTCGTACAATATCATGAATTATTTCCATGAGATCGTAATACGACGCAAGCTTTAGCAAAACTGATGAAATACAATTATTCACCGTAAATCTTCCGGAAACGCCTCGCTAAGATGAATATTTGTTTATTACAGGACGAGGCCGAACCACCCCGGCGCAGTCGTGGAAATTAGTGATAATCCCTTGGACTCCAGCAAGGTAACAATTACTCTACGTGAATATTATAAATGCTTCGAAGTATTAGTTTGCCCAAATGTTTCCTTTATCATTCCGCTTGCAGGAAAAGGACTGAATATTGGGTGAATTAGCAGTCGTTATTAGTTCATAACTTCTGCCGCTGCCACTGCTACGTTGGTCTCGTGGTCAGAAGCGCGACTGTGGGGTCCTGGGTTGACAAAGCCATAACCTGCTACTAAGCAGCAGCCTGGAATTGGTGATATGATAACTCCGCGTTTTGGAATGCTCGTTAAGCCGTTGATTCCACGTCTGATCTCTTTCGATTTGGGTTGGATAACGATCCCAAATCAGCAGACTACGATACTGATGTTTGAAGGCCCTGAAGCCCTAGGATGCCTCCTATGCCTAATAGAATGCGGAAATAATAATACATGCTGCGCCGGCCCCAAATGAATTAGAATAAAAGCAGGAGAATGATGATGAAACGTGTGTTGTCTGTGTTGTAGTTGCTGATAGCGTACGAGACGGGTCTGGTGGTGGTGTGGGACCTGCGCGCGCGCATGGCGGAGTGGCGCGGCGCGCTGGGGCTGGGCGGGCCGGGGGATGGCGTGCGTGCGGCCGCGTGGCAGCACGACGGCAAGCTCATGACGGCGCACGCGGATGGCGCGCTCGCCACGTGGACCACGCGCGCGCCCAGACCTGCCTCGCTCTCATACCCACATGGTAAGACGATGAAGCTTTATTTATCTGTTTCTATGGTTTGAAAACCATCTCAAGTAGGTTCACGAAAATATATTGAGTGGAGCAAGTCTCTATAACTCAGATTCTAATTCAAAAGATGTATTAGTATGTTTTATAGTTAAAGTACGACAACCAGTCTTAACAGAGAGTTTCTGGCTATAGTAGGTAGTTGCTCCATGTACAATACTAGTGTTCAGCTGCATATGGTTTGTCAGGAAGCCGATCCCAACGGAAAATGCTAGGATGATGATGAGAAATTGATTAATTAACACAGAATCTAAGGACTAACAATATCGTTTGTTTATTTACAGCAAAGGCGAACAAAGACGGCAAACTAGAACCTTGTAAACCTATACTCAGACTGGAATGGAAGACCTCGAGAACAGGGTGAGTCAGCGTTTACTTCGCACTGTATTTGTGCCGTGTGACCGACGTGGCCGTGCTCACTACGGGACACTATAAATAATGGCTAAATAAAAGCGTTTGATCAACTTTCAACGCTCCGCTTAACGCCTAGAATCCACCAATGTAATAACAGTTAGGCATTAATTGAGTTGTCCTTTTGTCCGACCCGGGAATAGAACCCAGAACCCCACGATCAGCAGTCGCGTTTGCATGTGCGCGCGAACAGTTACACATGTATATTTCACTAGAACCTTTTATTGGAGGGAAAATATTTGTGTTAGGTACGTAATAGTAAGCGGAAACTCACATCACGGTTTAGTTTATTTCGCCAATAATGACACTGTCTAATTCAAAATGTGTAATTTAAAAAATCTAATTAGTCCGTCAGAGAGATTTCAAAAAAATATTGAACATATATTTTTTCTTTTTTCACGTAAACAAACAATGAAGACGATACAGTACTTTGAAAACTCGTGTGACGTCATACTCTAAGACATTAATATGACATTTTGTATCGGTGGGTGACGTCACAAGCCCCCACTCAAATCTTTGACGCGTTTTATCTTCGTCAATTTTTATTGATTTGATAAAACAAAAAATACGTATCCAAGATTTTTCGATAATCTAACAGACGGACTAATTAGAATCATATTTTTTTAAGTCAGGAAACATCTCTATATATACATGACAAGCTTATACCGGTATCCAACGAAATTTCCAATAATATAATCCTCAGATACGGCTAATGCGAAATCTTTGAAAATCACGTCAACTTAAATCAAGGCCGCAACATCGTGCGAAATAGGCTGCCGTCGTCTCGTCGGCGCTCGTTAACCGACGTGGCTAATGAATCGGAAAGCGACAAACATTACGGCCACTGGTTGCTCATTCTCCTCCGTACTGCTGCTAGTTGCGTTACTATGTCTCTTTATCATGCTATACACATTTAATACCGATATCCGAACAGTTAATCTCATTTGGATGAAACGTTGAAGCTTATTGTTGTGCTCGTTCGAACTATTATACCAAAATATATTGTAAACTAGCTGTTCCCGGCATGCGTTGCAATGCCCTTTTTCCTACCTACTACCTGCCTGTGTACCAACTACCTACCAACCTACTACCCTACCTACCTACTACCCTACCTACCTACTACCCTACCTACCTACTACCCTACCTACCTACTACCCTACCTACCTACTACCCTACCTACCTACCTACTACCCTACCTACCTACTACCCTACCTACCTACTACCCGACCTACCTACTACCCTACCTACTTACTACCCTACATACTACTCTACCGACTACCCTACCTACTCTACTATCCTACTTACTACCCTACCTACTACTCTACCTACTACCCTGCCTACCTACCTACCACTTTCGCACCTTTTAAACCTTCCCTGGACTTCCACGAATAATTCAACACTATAATTAGCCAAATCGATCCAGCCGTTCTCGAGTTTTAGCGAGACTAATGAACAGCTATTCATTTTTATATAATATAGCTGTACCCCGCGTGCGTTGCAATGCCCTTTTACCTGCCTACGTACCAACTACCTACCACCTACCTATTACCTACCTACCTACATACTACTAATTTCTCACCTTCTCTGGATTGCCACAAATGTTTCAAAACCAAAATTAGACAAATCGGTCTAGCCGTTCTCTAGTTTTAGCGCGACCAACTAACAGCAATTAATTTTTATATTATACGCAAACACCATTTGAAAAATCGTTTTTCTATTGGGAAAGAAACAGTAATTATTTGTGATTATTGTGATAATGACGTATGGTCTGTTTGAAGTTGTCATTCGTTGACTGAACAACTGAACGTCACTCAATTGTTTTGCCTTCCCGGAACCTCTCCACTAACACTTGAACTTTATGGGTACGGTATTAAAGCTCAAATTGATTTTACGTTTTAGTTAGAAAACGTTTGTATGGGAAAAAGAAAAGGGCTGTTTTTAGGGCTTTTCCGGCCATTATTCGATTTTTTCTCGCCGTAAGAACCATCCTTGAACTTCAACGAACATTTAAAAAAAAAAATCAGCCAAATCGGTCAAGCCGTTTTCATGCCAAGTCGTGACAACGAAAAACGGGTTTCATTTTTATATATATAGATATATTATTATCTGGTTTCAAACTTTTTTACTTTTCGAGTACTTCCAGAACCATACATAAACATAAAATGACGCTGTTTTCCCATGGGGGTAGGCACAAACCACAGAACGCCAGAACCATTTGAATATAACCGTTCGACATTAATCATCGATTGGTAACCAGTCGCTGGAATAAACCATCCGGAATAAGTAGGTACTGATATTTAGGAAGGAATTCATTTCCCTCTCGCGTACAGCATATGTACATGAAACAATGGCTTTTTAATTGTGTCTATAAACTAGACATGCGATGGGTTAAGGATAAAGGGTTACCAAACCTTATTTAACACTGTTATATTATTCGATTAGCAATCTAGTAGACCGCAACGCCAAATGTCTTATTTGTTTGCTAAACAATGAAAGACGTATATGTGCTGTTCCAGAGAAAGCCTGGTGATATTCAGCGGCGGGCTGCCGTCGGACAAGGCGGGGCGGACGCACAGCATCACAGTGCTCAACGGCAAGTCCACCACCGTGCTGGAGATGGAGCACAGCGTGGTGGACTTCGTCACGCTCTGTGAAACACCACACACCGCAGGTAACACGACATCACTAAGCTGATTTCTCCCGCTCCCGAATTAGAAGAACTCGAAACGCATGGCCCAGAAACACTACTTAGAAATATGCTTCAGTTTATTTTAGGGACTTTTCATTCCCCTCCCCACTGCAATCTTCTTTAAATTATCATAAGTTCTTGTAAAATGTTTTCGTACGCATAATAGTGTTGTTTGCAGACTATCAGGAGCCGTACGCGATAGTGGTCCTACTACAGAACGACCTGGTGGTGATAGACCTGCAGTCGCCCGGCTATCCCTGCTTCGAGAACCCTTACCCCATGGACATCCACGAGTCACCCGTCACCTGCTGCTCTTACTTCGCCGACTGTCCCTCGGATTTGGTACACATCAAGTTATTCTACTCGATAGTTCTCTTCACAGACGACGATAAAAACCGCTTTATTTTTGTGTCGGTTAACTTCACTTTCGTTGAAACTGCTGTCGTTACTTGTCAGATTATCTAAAATGTCTGAGAGACTCGGAGAGCGAGAGACCACCACTTCCAAAGCACATAAGATTTTCATTAGATTGTAAGTGTGTACACATTGTAGAATTTACTATATGCAATATCGAAGAGCAGTGCATTACAGGCTGACAGACCACCTGTGTGGTTGTCGTTGTGGTTAACGATACAAGATACCAATAAACTATCCATGTTTCCAGATCCCAGCGTTCTACTCGGTGGGGCGGCAAGGCAACAAGAAGCCGACGGGCTTCAGCGAGAAGCTGTGGCCCATCAACGGCGGCGAGTGGGAGCCCGCCTCCTGCTCCTATAACGAAATTATTCTCACTGGGTATGTTAACATTGAAGGAGAAATCAAATGACAAAAAGGATACGAAATAAAGTTGTATTAACATAATATTTCTAACGTTTCAGACATGCAGACGGTAGTGTAAAATTTTGGGACGCAAGTGCAGGGACCTTACAAATTTTGTACAAATTAAAATGTTCGAAAGGTTAGTAAAAGTATAAACACGAAATTATTCTAATAAATACCTAAGGGCAAAATGTCAAGAACAAGTTGATTTAAATGAAATGTCCGTGAGTGAGCTTGTCGGCGTGCGTTGCAGTGTTCGAGCGTCGCACGAGCGGCGCGTGCTACGACGAGGACAGTCCGCTGGGCATCGCGCAGATCGCGCTGTGCGCCGAGTCGCGGCGCCTGGCCGTGGCGCTGCCGCACGGACATGTCGTGCTCTTCAAGTTCCGCAAGAGCGAGACGCACGGCGAGACACACGTGAGCATAGCCGCACACATCGTCCGTATGATACACCACTTCACTCGAGAATGCTTCTCTACCTATAACCCGAATGGTTCAATTTCTGTTGAATTACTTATCGGCAGATGCGTCTATAAACATTTCAGAAACCTAGCATTTTTTATATTTGGTGTAGTTCTCTCATCAGTTCATACCAGTCAACCGATGACTGATAGAGTATATTAATATAACATTTAAGCAATACTCGTAAAATTAATATCACATACACCTCGTCAAAATGTGGTCTTTTTGTAATGCTCACTGCAGTTTAAAACGTACTGTTTCAGGTATTAGAAATTCCAATGATAACAGACACGTTAGAAGAGGAGGGCTCACCGGAAGCGGAAGGAGGCCGCTCCATGTCGTTCAGTAGAGCGGGCGAGGCGTCAGAAGGCGAAAGCAGAAGAGTATGTTTGTCAATACTTTTAGTTCATAGGAAGCGCTATTCTCGAACACTTATACTACAAAGAAGACAACACACAGTATGATGCGTATGGTTAATTATTATTTGCTTGCATGCTCAATGTCTTAAGAACGTACATTTTTGCAAGTCCCTGAAACCTTGAAACAAATAAAATCAGAAAGTTATCTGTGTATTTTCTTCGATTGTAAATATAATTGCGTGTGTGCCTTATCCTCGGTGAAGTAACAGAAGTTTCGTGGTGTGCAGTCAGGCGTGTGGTCGGGCGGCGCGTGCGCGGGCGCGGGCGCGGTGCGCGTGCGCGGCGCGGGCGGCACGGGCGGCGCGCGCCGGGCGCCAGGCTTCCAGCCCGCGCTCGTGGCGCTGCAGCAGGGCGCGCCGCATCCCATCGCCACGCTCACCATCAACTCCTCCTATGGCCTGTCAGTACCGACATCTTCCAACCGAACAGATATATATATTATGATTAAATCCCTTTTCAAAGCGCGAACTTCGGGTGCGGAGCGACAGACTTCACGGAGTCGATCGTCGATACTACATTATGTCTTGACTAGCGATGCGCGATGGCGAGAGGTTTTATTCGATTGTTTCGATTGTTCAAACATCTCGATGGTTCTCGATTGTTTCGACTTGGACTCGAGTCCGACTCGGTCTGTTTAAGCTGTTATTGCGACTGGCGCATGGCGCGTTCATTCGAGAGTTATTCCTCGATGCTTTAGTTTCACGAGTTCTTGACTTGCGTTGTGATTGCGAATCTAAACTAATTCTTTCAACAAGAGCAACCGAAAATCATCAATACCGCGACGGGAATAACATGTAAGTAGTTAACTTACGTACGAATAACAAGATAGAAGGAATCGTGAAAATAAATAAAACATCGAGGGTTCTTATTTAATCTGTTTTTTTTAAATTAGATATTTAAGTAGCATAGTTTTTAATATTTTTAGTTATCTACCTATTTAAATTTAAAGGTGAAATCAGTCTGGCACGGGATAATTAACAATCTTAATGAAATAACATATATTAATAATTTTAGTTTCTAGTCTTTGTTATTAACAAATTACAGACATATTACTTATTTAGGCAACTACTTATTTATACGGTTTTATTCTAATAATAATAAACTTGTTACGAGTATATTATAGGAACTGTATCAGTCGGGATTCTTTTATATATATTACAATATTAATAAAATCAACAAAAATATGTATATGTCAACACTAATAAAAATACAGCTGCGCTAATTAAAAGGTACATTCTAAGAGTACTAAGATTATATTATCTTACTATTTATATATTTACCTATTTAAATCTAAAGGTAAAATCAGTCAGGCACGGAATAATCAACAATCTTAATCAAATAATAATCGTTACAAAAATTAAATCGCTCGACTCGAGTCTGGCACGCTCTCACCTCCAACTAACATGCACCTCGGCTTGATGCATGCAATCGACTGACCTCGGTGACCGAGCGAGACTCGGTGACTGATTCGAACAGTCGAAAAATAGCGGTCGATTCCATTGACTCGAAACAATCGAAAAACATCTCGATTGTTTTGTAGAACGGCGAGTCGAAGTTTGACTCGATGGTTTATTTTAACGACTCCGATTGTTTCGATTGTTAAAACATCTCGGAATCGCCCATCGCTAGTCTTGACCCAAGATTCCTAAATACAACGAAGCGTTTCATTCTTAGATCAGTAGAGGGCTCAATAATATTTGACGGCACGGTTGGCGCAGTGGCTGAGCGATTGGACTGCTGCGCTGCGTGTCGCGGGTTCGATCCCCGCACGGAACAAATATTTGTATGACCTGCAGATAGTTGTTTCGGGTCTGGGTATTTGTGTATGTGAGTTTATATGTTTGTGAACGCACCCACGATACAGGAGAAATTCCTAGTGTGGGGCAACGTTTTTGAAAAAAAAAAAAAAAAAAAAAAAAATTATACCTTGCGAGACACTCATAATACAACATGAAAATCGTCCATGATTTTAACTTTAAACAGTTAGTTATCGTGTTTAACGTTTTAAATGATTATTTTAATATTTCTATGAAATAAATGACTTCCCGTAATCCACATTTACAATAAAATAATATAAGCATAAGACGTCAAACGTAATATATAAATCAAGAAAAGTGCAATCAATTAGCTTTGCGCTGCCGTACGTACCTTAAAGTCAGGCAGCAGACAACGCCACCTCCTCATAACAAAAGCAGTGACCGCTTGCTCGTGCCCTCAGCATGGCGTGGGGTGGCGAGCGCGGAGTGCTGGTGGTGGACGTGGTGCGGCGTGTGCTGCTGTGTGCGCTGGCACCTGCCGCGCTGTACCTCGCGCCCGCCACGAGACCCGCCGAGCGGCAGCGGTCGCCCAGCCTCGACCAGGTCAGTCTGCCCACACTAGCCAAACGGGTGAGGCCTGATGTTCGCCACGTGACTCGCCAAATGCCAGTATTGGCCCAGCTTCGACCAGGTCAGTCTGCCCACACTAGCCGAGTCGGGTGAGACCTGGCGAACGCCTCACGTCTCGACACGCCGAGTGCCAGTATTCGCCCTACCTCTACCAGGTCAATCTGCCCTCACTAGCTGAACCGGGAGAAGCCTGGTGCCCGCCACGTGACGCACCGAGTAACAGCGCTCGCCCACCTTCTACCAGGTTAGTCTTCCCACACTAGCCGAACCGGGACAGGCCTGGCGCCCCCAAAGTGACCCACTGCGTACCAGCGCTCGCCCAGCCTCGACCAGGTCAGTCTACCTACACTAGCTGAACCGGGTGAGGCTTAGCAAACAAGTCCGCGAGACTACTCACGTTCGTATTTAAGTGTATTTTTACGTTTGTTCATCAATTTGCGTTTTTCGATGTGATCTACGAATAAAAGTAGTCGAGTGATACACTTTGTAAAATGTACCTTAATATCTAAACATCATAATAGGTACATTTTGCAAATCGTAAAGGATGTGATACGATCGATCAAAATAAAGCGGCTAGTAACGAACGTACGGAAACATATTAGAAGAAGCACGACGCAAACAGTCAGCAAAACAAATTAGTGATAGTTACGAGATGTTTACGAGAACTCAACACGATTGTGAGCGTTAGAGGATGAAGCAGCAATAACGGTTTACTTCACATTACTTTTTATTTGCTTTTTTATTTACTTACGTATGTTTTGCTCTGGCGAGCGCCCGCCACACCCCTCTTTTATTATTTCTTATTATTTTGTAATTTATTTTAAAGTAATTTAGCAGTAGCGCCACTCCCGGCTTGTCCCAGTAGTGACATGGCATGGCATCGTTAGACATTCTTTACACTCGGCCTGTCTTTCTCTCCTATCGCATACACATTTAAATAGAATATTTGACGTCAAGTTTGCAGATCGTCCGCGTCCCACTTCTCTAGGAGAGTGCGACCGTACCTCACCGTATGCGCTAGTTCTGTAATGTCGTCGGACGTAGCCGCTCTCACTATCGCACGGGTAGCGATCCGTCGTCACAGCTCACGGCATCCCATCTCCCGCACGGAGCGCTCAGTGTCGTCGTGCGCGATTTTACTTCACATTTATATTTTTTCCCATCCCTCGACTGTAAGCTGGAGGAGAGCGCCACTCGACCGTCCCCCGCTGCCAGCCCAAACGACCTGTGTGTGGACGAGCCCGGCCAGCCAACCCAGCCAACCCAGCCAACCCAGCCAACCCAGCCAAGCCAGCCAACCCAGCCCGCTCCGCCCGGACTGCCGGCACCCGCGCCGGCCGGACCTTCGCCCGCGCCCGACGATAAGGCTAAACTCGACACTAGAAGAAAGTCGACATCCTGGAAAAATTTCAACCTGAAACGTCAGCTCTCTAGAGTGGATCTCAAGTTCAAGGCGGCATTCGCGACACCCACTGAGAACAATCAGGAAGAGGTGATCGCTGAGAAAAGCAACTCTCAGTTTTACTTCGAAGCGCCCGATCGGCCGGACGCGGCGCCTGCATCGCCCGGGCCGCCCGAGCCGAGCACGGCAGCCACGCCCGAGCCCGGCGCGGAGTCGCCCGCCAGCGCGGACGCAGAGGAGGAGGGCTCGTCGCCGCTGCGCGTGTGCTCCGACGTGTTCGAGCGCATGCACCGCGAGCTGCAGGACAAGCGCGGCGCCGACGTGTACGAGCGCATGCACCGCGAGCTGCAGGAGCGCTGGCAGGCGCAGGACGGCCCGGCGCGGCCCGACGCGCTGCCGCTGTGGGAGGAGGGCGCGGGCCCGGCGCGGCCGCCGCGGCGCGTGCGGCGGGACACGGGCCGGGACGCGCGGGACGGGCGGGACGCGCGGGACGGGCGGGACGCGCGGGACGGGCGGGACGCGCGGCTGCTGTCCGTGCCCAACATCAAGTACAAGGAGCGACGCGCGGGGCCCGCGCCGGCGCCGGGCTCGCTGGGCGGCCTCATGCGGCGCTTCAGTAAGTATTGCGTCACCCCGCTCACCTCACGCATCAGTACATCGCCTGCCGGTCGAGCGTCTCCGTCGCGTAGCACCTAGACGTTCCTCGCTGTTGTTACAGTAGTTAGGTCCTCCGACATGAATGCTAATGGTTTGCGATTTTTGATCTAACACACTGGTACCGTAGCTCCCTTTTCGATCGGGACATAGATTTTTTGACTAGCTAGAGGTGATGGTAGTTAGATGTACTGAAACGATTTCAACTAATTTGTAACATATTATTAGTTCTGAGAAGCTAACGGTCACTAACGATTCGGCTGTAGAGTTGAAACGATAAGAGATAGCGAGTTGCGACTTAACATGCTTTGTGCTTCTTGTGATATTTGGCTTTTTATTTGATTTGGTTTATAAATATGTATGATGTATATGATAAGTAAGACTATATGTAAACACGTTATGTATGTATACGCGGGCACCACATGTACAAAGGTCGCACGGTGTGCTGTACCGCTCGTCCGTACTATCACATAAGTACTTGTAAGTCAGCACGCTGGTGATTGATGTGTATATTTCTTTTATTTCCAAGGAAAAGGACTCGTCCGACGAAGACTCTAACTGCCTTAAATATCTATTCGCTGACTTTCTCGGTAATTAAACAACAGTGTAATAATAGTGTAAATGATTGCATTAAACCGTAGGTGATCTCTGTGTTGTCGATGTCCTGAGATGATGTTCAGAGCTAATGTACGAGCTGAGTAGTCGGTATAGATGGCACCACTCTCGCTTGTAGTACACATCAGGTAGCCGTCACTCGACGTGCAGTATGCGCTCGCTCATGGCTCGACTTTCCCCAGGGGACTTAGTAGCGCGCCTGTGTCCCGCGCGCGAGCCAGCGGCGCACGGGCCGGCGCGCGCGCACACGCCACTAGGTATGACGCACACGTCACAGCCACACGACTAACAAGCACGGGCGAGCCCCGTGACACTCGACTGCGACTAATACTAAACCTTCTGGCACAGAGATCACGGTCGTTCTAACATCGTGTCGCGTTGTCTTAACAGAGAGGGTCTTCAGTGTTCTATGTTCTGTAACATACGGTGGAGGCAGCCGTCGCCGCTGGGCGCCGACCTGTGACTATCCAGCCCGGCACTATCAACCACACAATCCACTGACGACTGTAACTGTTATTGTATTATGGAGCGATTCGTTTGTTGGGTATAGTGAAGTCGCGGTGCGGGTCGTGTGTTGATGCGGCCGGGCCGGTCGGTGGTGGGAGGGCACTGGGGCAGGGCGGTCGCTAGGAGTGTGTGTGTTGTAGATGAACGGGCCGGGCGGCGCGGGTGGCGGGGGCGGCGGGGGCGGCGGGGCCGGGGCGGGCGGGGCCGGGGCGGCGGGGCCGGGCGCGGGCGGCGCGGCGGTGCGGGTGCGGCGCTCGCGCTCGCAAGGTACCCGCAAACTGCACAAGTGCCTGTCCACGGCGTCCGACGTGTACGCCGCGCCCCCCGCCCCGCAGCACTCGCTGCTGACGACGCGCCAGTATTGCAGTTTTGGTAGTACAGTCACCTTGTACCGAGTCCTCTCGGCTAAGTCTCCTTCCGTTCTGAGGCAGTCGCAGTTTCTTCCTTTTTGGTTTTTTATTTTTGTTCTTTTTGGTTTTTATACTTGCGGCGGACGAGCGCTCGCTTGAGCCGGCGCGCTCGCGCATCTTGCAGAGCATCTTGAGCTTAAGTGGATTACAACACTGCATTTTGGCTGATACGAATGGCTCAGCAGCAACGTTCATAACTTACACTATGCTTTATCTGTCTTTATCTAAATTGTCAATAAAATGTGTGGTGTTGCTAGTCGCCGCCGTCAAGCGCGCTCAGAGTCTGTTACAACTCTCACTGTTATCTCTTCGTTATGTTTTGTTGTTAATTTTTATATTTTTGTTTTTCACACTCACTGATATACTTCTTTCCATAACTGAATACTCAAACATGTTGACTTGCTGTGAGTTTGAAGGTAGTTTCTTTCGAGAACCTGGTACCTCATTTGAAACGGCAGTACTAATGGTGGTGGATTGTATTCTGATAAATGTGTTGTTGGCTAAACTTCAAGCTCACATCAGTGTTGTTTTATCAATGATGGCCTTATAATGCCATACTCTCACATACATTGAAATATAATTGAATCTAAGTAAATCAAATACTTTGAACTGGCTATGTTAACTGGACATAAGTCGCTGTACACCAAGCCGTAGAGATCAAATTTTAACATTTTGTTCGGCCCCTTATTATTTCCCAATGAGCATGTGTTGAACAGTTCAGTTACTTCCATATTATTTATTTGAATTATTTCCAATTTCAGATCGGAATCATTTAATAGGTAACCATTGGAATATTCCTCACCTATTTTAAGTTATAATTTGGTTTCTCTAGTTGTTATATCCGAGTAGTTTTATCCTTCGTTGTCATTCCGAGTCCGAGCTAGAATGAGTTCCTCATGTTTGATGGTGTTTCATGTATGTCCATGTCGGCTAGACGCCCTCTGTACAGAATGTTAGCGGCGCGTGCATCGCTCGCGCCCGTGCACGCACGTGAGCGTGCACGCACGTGAGCGTGCGAGCGCCGCACGCGCCGCCCTGTGATGTGCTTGTAACGTGGTTTTGTTTGTCGGTACAGAACCAACTGTTCCGCAGACTCTCGCATCTATGGAGTACTTACAAATTATGCAACCCAATGGTATCCAATAAAACATTTGCATTTCGTTTTGTTCTTAAGTTATTTGGTATGGTGTTCGTTTATTTCCGCTTGTGTGCGTCGGCGCACGTAGCTGTCCTCTAGTGCGACGTGGCTGTGACTGTCTTGTAATGTACCCACACACACACTATTGGTCTGCGCACTCTTGTACGAATCTCTTTCGACTGGCATGACTCATAGTTGTACAACTAAAAGGTGACTTACTACTCAAAACTATTTCATAATCTATCACTGTTATTGTTACGATGAACGAGACCTACTATATATATGTGCATAAATAAGCGAGGCTTTCCATATTGTATGAGACACACGATCTATTTATCATTTGTATTCTTTCCTGTATTTAGTTTCCGATGGTCGATTGTTTATCCTCACGAGCGATCACGTTATGTATTTATTTGCCTTCGTCTGCGAGCGGTCTGGCCGAGCGCCGCTCGGTTCCTCTGCGGACCGAGTCTCTGACCCGACTATGACTTACTGTACTTTACTTATATACTTCTAACGCTGTTGAGTACATGAATGTTATTTCTTTTTCTAGCCCGACCACAAAGCAAAAAGTTAATATGGCTCGTTTTTGGCTGCCTCTATATTCGGCTGTCATTATGTCTATGTATGCTTACGGTATTATCTTACTAGCAGTGCAGTAGCTGCATGCGCACGCCCCGCCCGCACGTAGTCCCGCTAGCCGTGTGTTGCGTGTCCGTCCGGCGTCCGGCGCGGCCAGTCCGTGCCGAACTGCCGAACTGTCGAACTGCCGACCTGCGTCCATCCTCATTCCATCTCACATCTCACCTTTGTGTTGCTCTTTGTGTACATCTTGTGTTCCGTAGCGTTCGGTTCGCTTCTCATTTGCTATGTTCATGGTTAGAGCTGTTTATCGATGTGCTCGTTAAGTTAAGATACTCTATGATTACTAATCTCTAACGGGGTGATGGGTGTTTTGACCGCAGCCTCACTTACGCCGTACTCTGCCTTGTACTAACCATTTCATGTCCCGGGTCAAAACACTAAGCATCGGATGACTAACAACAATATCTTACATAACTGGACATTAACAAGACGTTGTGCAAATAAGCTGAGATTGGACGGGCATGCAATCGCCTCATGATTCTTCTTTGACGCATGATTATATTTCCTTCTCTTTAACTTATTTATCTAACGCACTGGTGTATGGCACTTGACTGATGATTTCAGCTAATTTCACAACCGCACTAATTACACTGAGCCCGTGAGCTGAGCTCGCTTCAGTCTGCAACCTTACCTACTGTAGACTAGTGCACAATACGGCGGTGATGAGGGACACAACATGCTCAATATTCTTCTTTCAAACTTTTAAGAGAAAAATAAGAAAAGCTAAGGAGAGCACACATGCAAACAGATGCGCCGAATTTTATACTTCCCTAAATTATAGTTAACCCAAACATTGTGAAAATTTTACTTAAACTATCAACATAGTGTTTTAAAAATAAAGAGCTGGTAATTTAAAAAAGAAAACGTCACTATTTGTGCCACAGGCCATCTGCTTGTTTGAAGTCGTAATAAATAAAGTGGCATTGCGCTCAAAGCTCGCCTTATCTCGTCCAGTCCACATGAGCTAGCCTAGTGGTGTAGCCGTAGTGTGGTTGTGCCCTCACCGCCGCCGGCGCCGGCGCAGTGCGCTCGCGGCGGTGGCAGTAACCGAGTGTGTGTATGTTGCCAACCGGCCGGTCAGACAAGCTGGACAGCTCGTTCTCGCGCTCGCGCTCCAGCTCCATGTCCAGCCTCGAGAACATCTCGCAGGAGGGTATCCAGTGCCTCGCCTTTGCTGACAGCTACACTAAAAAGTCTGGTGAGTTTATACCTACAGTTTGTCGTAGTGCATACATAGATTTTCCCAGGAGGGTTTAGGCCACAAAACAATGGTTCAAATTATGATGTCTGTCACCACTTTTTGAGCGTTAAATTTTTAAGAGACGGTCCTTAACAATGGACACCATATTCAGACTCCAAGCCAATACTGAGAAATTCTCAATCGTAAAACCCAATAGTAATGGTTGATATTTGGCAAAACAGTTCTGTGAATGTAGCTTGAATCTATCCTTCCTTATTTTGTAGACTGTTAGGCCGTTCACGTGTATCGGGCGTTTTTTACATGTTTTGATTTTGGCAGACCCAACGGCACTAATGCCGACGCTGTGGATCGGCACGACTCTGGGCTCGGTGCTCACCATGATGATCAGTCTGCCGGAGGCGGAGCACAGGCACACGCAACCTGTCGTGGTCGCCACCAGCGGTACGTGTGCTTATTACTACACGTAGCAATGTAGCAAACTTCCACTGTGTTGCTTTGCTGTCACACCCTGAAATTCAATCAATAAATAACTCTTTAGTCTTATGTAATAATTAAAACTCACTTGGGTTTTAATTATTTAGGATTACAGCGCCGTAGTATAGACGGCTTTAGATAAGACCCTGTTTATGAGCACTGTCAGGTTCTGACGTAGGGATGCCAAGTGAATCGCCGATGTTCGTGTATACACTATGGATGCCACGAGAGAACCGTTTGTTCGTTCGGACCAGTGCGCAGAAACTGCGTGGCCCGTATGTACATACGTCAGGCTTGTCTCCATTTTACTTGCCTTGCACATTGTCTTACGTACTTACATACGGGCCACGCAGTTTCTGCGCACTGGTCCGAACTGAGGACGTATTCATACCTACTTATTGGATATTTTTCAAAGTTTATACCAATTTAAAGATATCTTTGTATGTTTTCAGGGGGTCCGTTATTTAGGTTAAAAGGTGCAATCCTGACTATGTCATTTCTTGACTGCAATGGTGCTTTAATACCTTACTCCTACGAAAGTTGGAGAGACGATAGTAAAGATGTAAGTATGCAGTGCCATATCCTAGGGTTTACTAAAATATAATATTCCTCCTTTAGAATTATTTCTCATCAATAATGATCTTTAGCAGGTAAGAGACCGGCGAGAACGCACGCCGACGAAGCAAAGCTCGTCGAGCAGTGGCAGCCGCATGAGCCCGACGCCCGGCTCGGACGCGGCCGGCGACCGGCAGTTCGTGGTCGTGGCCTCGGAGAAGCAGGCGCGGGTCGTGGCGCTGCCCAGCCAGAACTGTGTGTATCGGCAGCAGATCGTGGAGACCGACTTCGTTGTAAAAGCTGAGACTGTTAGCCTAAAAGGTAGCTCCATGTTGCCAAATGTTTTAAACTCATATTTTTGCACTAATAAAATACATTTTTAGAGAGCGTTAGGACTGCTTCGGTCATCCATGAGTGTTATCGGATCAAACAATAAGTTGAACCGTGTAACTTTCAGACAGTGTATGCCTGGTGAATTACCTGTCGACGGGGCACCTGGTGGCGTACAGCTTGCCGTCGCTGCGGCCGCTGGTGGACGTGGACTTCCTCCCGCTGTCGGACCTCGGGTGAGGCCGCACTCTGCCCGCGCCGCGCGCTCGCACCCGCACGTGCGAGCGCGCGGCGCCGTCTGTCGCGCCCGCCGGTACACCGACCGGTGCACACAGATCACTATTAGACGATTTCTCTGCACCAAACGAAGGCACTAAATGATAAACGGCTTGTTTTATAATATAGTACCTTTTATCATTAGCTTCGCAGTTTTATCATGTTGAATGCTATTTTGGGCTACCGGAGATTTCTTATTTTTACGGTTTTCGCATTCATTATTTGTCATGAGAGATTTTAGAAGTACTGATCATTCGCTATTTTATCATTTGGGAGCCTAACGACAGACTTCCTGTACAGTAACGATCGATGTTAGAACGTAGCCTTGTTTGGCGCACGACGCGGTCCACGGGCCCCCGTGGTGCGCCAAGCGAGTGCCGGTGTCATCTTCTATTGAGCGTGTCCAGCACTCGGCTACTAGACGTATACAAAGTCGCGCTGTAGAACATCGCGACGTAGACAAAATTTTGCAAATCTGTCGAGCACCACTTGTGCTTCCGATATTTGGCACTCTTTCTATTTTTCAGTTTAAAAGTAAACGATCGGACATCGCCCTCAACACGACACACGTTTTATACAATGCGCGTTATACCGACCCTTATGTTTATGAGAGAACACCGTATCACTTTATAACTACCCAACTATTTATTTTGGTGCTGCAAATGTATATGGATGTAAATACACACTGGTTACCCGACACTGAACGGACCGAACACCCGAACGACACGGAATGCAACCGACACCCCCGCGCTAGCCCTCAGACCATATAACGATAGTGTGTACCGCCCTGCATCTCTTACATCTGTCTAACTTTTCACCCTTAGAACAATGATGGATTAACTAATCGGCGCGAGCCTCGCCTTTGTGTCACTTATATGCGGCGCTCTCGGTTTGTCGAAGTCGTCTCGCGATCCGACTTGTCCCGACGCGCGACGTGTTCACTGACGACGTACAAACCGCGAGCGCCGCGCACAAAGCCGGGGCGCGCGCCGGAGCGAGTCACCGCGCTGACTGCTGTCTGTGTTCCTGGTAGCTTCCAGACACAGTCCAAACAGAGGGGTATCGTAGACCCAATGCTGTCCATATGGGGCCAGCAGCTCATTGTTAACGAGGACACCGACCAGTAAGTCGCCGTCCATGCATCTGACATGCGTTAGCCACGTACCGTCACTTGTCATGTGGAGTCGCTCACTCCAGCCTCTGTTGCGTACCTAGACATGTTCATGTAACGTTGACAGTTGCTTCGTACCCCTCATCTCCCCGCGCCCATAGATTGCCCCCGCCCGCAAGCCCTGACCCTCGCCTGTTATGTTTCATTGACGTTTCCTCTCGGCCACGGGCAAATCATTGAGCGCTCCCGACACAAACACGTGCGAAAATTGGCCTTTGCATGTTTGACAAACAAAATTGGAATACCAGAAAATTATACCGAGATTCTTCATGACGCGTGACGCTTATCTAATACAGTTCAAATATCGTATTATGAAAAGCAGAAGAAACTTTTCAAAATTAAGTGAGCCTTCTTCTATAGTCTAGCCTAGGATACATGCTCACTATGGTTCCAACTTCGTATGAACGGAACGTCGCGCGTCGTAAGAAATAAATGATTTGCCCTGGGGGAGTTGCCTGTGTCCTGCACTGTGCTTGACTAGTGCTCGGTGACATGTGCCCGCACACGTACACTCACACACCCACACTCCGTGCACACGTGCACACGTGTACAGTGACGACACGCACTCACCTCCACTACATGGTTGTCTACTCTCTCTGTGCGATCTCTCCTACTTCCTCGCTGGGCTGCAACTCTGCTCTGTTACATGTTGTTCTTCCTTGTTCTTAGCTTGCAGCATGCCCGCTTCTGAATGTTTTACTTTTCTCATTTTAATGTTTATCCTGTTATTATTAGTTACGATAGTACTCGTTAGTTACGCTTATATGTTAGACTAAAGTTTGTCCAATAGACTCCGACACTGGACCGCGAGGATACATCAGGTGAGACGTTTCAATTGATAGAACAATTACTCTTTCCCCCACTTTCTCAACTTCGTTCTTGACCTAAGAGCTCCTATATCTTTCTTCTTGAATTATAAACAAAATATACGTCACAAGAGAACACTAGCGTATGCGTCGAGACGACTTGTAAAACGATCCATGTGTGTGGAATTGCAGGATAGCGAAGACATTTTGCTTCAGCAACAGAGGTCACGGACTGTACCTCGCGTCCCCTACTGAAGTACAGAAGTTCACCATCGACGCTGAGTTCTGGTCAGTATGTTTGCACTAACCAATCAATATTTACGAAACAAGTCTACTTTATGTAGCTAACAGACGTGTCGCGTGTTACAGTCAGCAGCTGAACGAGATGATCGGCGAGCTGTTCCTGCCGCGCGACATGCCCGAGCCTCCCAAGGAGAGCTTCTTCCGAGGACTGTTCGGCGGCGGCTCCAGGCCCCTAGACAGGGAAGAACTATGTAAGTATATGCTGTATCATCCAGTCTGTACTGAACTTTCCATTTGTGTAACATCTAGTTATTATGATTTCCTCTCTTAGAGAAAAATAATTTCCAAATATCCTACGTTCAACCCCTAGATGTCTGGTGTTTTCGATTCGGCGGCTCATTTCACTCCAAATCAACCATCGTCCATATGAGCCTCTGGGCTAGTGGTATGTAAGCGGTGTTGATGCATCTGTCGTGTTGCAGTCGGCGAGAGCAGTGGCAAGCCGCTGCGCACGGTGGCCAAGCACATCCCGGGCGGGGCCGCGCAGCTGGAGCAGCTGGGCACGCGCGCCAGCACGGCGGCCGGCGAGATCTCGCGCGCGCACCTGCTGGTGGTGGAGCGCGGCGACAAGCTGTCCCGGCTGGAGGACAACACGGAGCGCATGCACAACCAGGCCGCCGAGTTCTCCTCCTCCGCGCACCAGCTCATGCTCAAGTACAAGGACAAGAAGTGGTACCAGCTGTGAGCGGCGCACGGAACGATAGGTTAAGTCTTATACTTCGGCTTCTGAAGGCGGGACGTTTGAAACATGTGTGAGGAATTTCTATGTTAGAACGTACCAGAAACGAATTGTCACCGAGAACAAACTCGACGTGCCTGCTCGTATTTGGTACGGCTCCTAGACTCCGTCAGGGGTCCTGGCTGTCGTTGACGAATGCCACAGAGTGCTTTATTCTGAGATTTTTAATAGCGTGACGATTGCACCAGTCAACAGTGTCGCACTCGGCAGGTGCAGGAGCAGACAGAGCGGGGGCGCTCCCCGCCCGCTAGAGCTTAGCTACCACGTAGACGTCTTATGAACCTTACCTTAGACTCTTAATAGGCGTGACTCGGTATCAATGAACGCACAAACTTTCGATACTCTCGACCGTAGTCGAATTCGATCCATAGTGTCTCGCTTCCTACGATCACACGCTGAATCGTTCAATTATCTGTGTGCCTAAATCGCGGCGCCCCGGAGACCGAGGCCTGAAGCCCGGGGCCTGGGGCGCCGGCGCGGCCCCCAGTGTACATAGCGCGCTCGCTCCGCATTCGGTCACGCGATGTGATAATGTAAATAAATCGAAAGCATTATTATAAACTAATTTACTTAAAACTCTTTTTATACAAGTAATACAGTAGTGTCGCGTCGGACTTGGATGATCTCTCCTTGTGTCTTCTGTTACGGTTAGGATCCAATAGTAGCCGCTGCCACACGAGCCGCACTCTAGCGCACACTACCGACCAATACGAACGTGCGCTAGAGCTAGCGCGTCTGTGCCGCGTGGTAGGCTGCGGTTTTGTTACGTGCGTATACGTAGATATACGATTATGTTAGTACTGCGTAACACATGAGATTATTTGAATGTTGCTATATTACAATACAATGTAGATGTACATTTTATAGAAACAAAGTAAACTCTAATCTAATGTAAGGATAGTCGACGGTGTTGATCTGTATAAAGTATTAATTAAATAATATAATGAAAGATAATATATTATAAAGATTGGAAATTTAAGCATTGGATGACAATAATTTTTGTTACTTCTCACTGGAGATTTCTTTGACACATAATGTGTAGTTTAGTTTCTCTTCGGAACACCTCCCGCTTGTGTTGCCAGTTCGTTCAGTTCGCACTCAGCACTATGTCAGCCGATGTTTCGTTCCGTGTTTAGTACTACTTATATTAATTGAATATTAACGTTTTACGGGCATTTGTTAGTGTCGACACGTTTGTGTGCGACCGCGCGACGCGTTTCTGCGCGGTCGCCGCCATTACCTTTAGTTGGTGTTCGCTACTTATTGTACATTATAACACAATGATAGCAATACTACGTGCGGGTTGCCAGCCTAAAGTAAACCAGACCAATCGGTGTCGTGTCGGTGTTGCTAGCTAAAATTAAACAAAGTAAAATAAAGCGATAACTATTATGTGTAAACTAATGAAAAAAGCTCCCTTGTATATCGCTGGTATTATGTAAGCGCGTGGCGAGGGACTCGCTCTACGGTCGATTTTGTAAAAATAATATCTATCAGTTCTGTATTCTTGTTGGACTAGGGATTGTATGGAATTGGACGAATCAAGAAGAGAGTTGTAAGCACTTTTGTAGTGTTGCGGGGTAATTGTATGTAGGTACTGTTACTGTGTTATGTGCAAAATTCTTTTGTGGAGAGGCGTAGTGTGCGTAGCGCGAGTCTTTCGCCACATCTAGATAAGTAGTGTAGTGGATATCGGTGTATCGCATGGCAATAAAAGTTTTCTATGTCGTCACCGCATCTAGCTGTTACGTTGCATAATTATATAGTTTCCTCACTCGTAGCTTGCTCGTAGTGCAACATGTTACACGTTGGATGTCACCACTTTTAGTTGGACTCTTTGTTACGTTCAGCATGATACAAAGTAAATGCTGCAATATGTTCCCTTCTGATACTAATCGTATTTATACGTCCAGTGTCGTTCGATCGCCTTAGCTTGACAATTTTGTACCTTAGACGTGCTAGTTCAGCTAATCGTTTTATTAGCTAGCGAGTATACTTCGGCCGTGTACGATTTCGGATGCCAAACTTTGTACCTACTGTTCTCATGCTGTGTTATATAAATATTATAATTGTTACACAACTTGTAATCTTGTTCTAATGAGTTTATGTATTGTAGCTCTTTTCTAGTGAGCAGCTGCGTGGGGCGCACGTACACTCGCGCGGCAGTTAGGCTCACTACGACACCTAGCGTTAATATTACGTCTCGAACAAACTAATTATTAACTTATGCTGTTCCAATAAAATATCACTCTTTAACCAGATTATTTTGTTACGTAGCCACTAACGATTTATATTCAAGAAATATTTTCATAGCAAAGTTTACCTAATTTTATCAATGAATCAGTAGTAACGCTTTAAGCGTATTTTAACGTTAACGCTATATTATTTGGGTGGAGACTTCGCTTGCACGAACACCACCGTGTTATATTCGAGTGGCATATCAGTGGAATATATCAACCCGTGGCCATCGTCGCGGGGTTCTGTCTTATCGTAAGATCATATACTTAGTTTTGAGACGCCGCTGACTACGTTTTTCTAAAGCCCTTTTAATATCAGGTAGATTTCTCATTTTAACCTCGATAGTAAGGTAAAGTAAGAGTTTGAAGTATTATTTCACCGCATCACGTCACTCTGTGCATAGCATCCATCATTCTGTATAGAGAGCTATCTATCGTTAGCCAACTATTGCAATACATAGTTCGCGTAGAAATTATTTTTATCAGATTAGTCTAGAAAATGAAACGGAGTTTCGTTGTTGTTACAAATGTGTTTGTATGTAGTATCTATCTCGCTGTAGTCACAGCGGCGCTCGGCATGCACTCGTGTAGTCTGGCAGTCGTGGGCGCCGCTGTGGCGCGGCTCTGTCTGCCATACGCGCGTCTAGTCCTCGTTGATGTCACTACGTGTTACTTACGTACCTCATGCTCCGTGCAATATTCTAT
The DNA here is from genome assembly GCA_949774965.1 of Diarsia brunnea. Lineage (NCBI taxonomy): Eukaryota > Metazoa > Arthropoda > Insecta > Lepidoptera > Noctuidae > Diarsia > Diarsia brunnea. Next base: position 19,637,742 of record OX459010.1, read on the forward strand.
TTAAATATGGTATAATGTAAAAGGAAAAGTTAAGTTTTCTCAATTCTATTAATTGTTAATTATAGTTGAAGTACGCCACGTTGCATGTACGTGTAGGTCGGCCGGTGCGAGGCGGCACGCGTGTCTGTGACGTGTCTGTGGCGTGTCTGTCGCGCCTCGTACGCGCCGCTTCGCTGTCGACAGTCTGCGTAACGCACGACAATTCCATTACACACGCTGACGATTCATTTGGAAATTATGGGACTAAAATATAAATATAAGTATTTGTAAATAAATAATTAAAAAACAAAAATCTTGTGGCAAATTATTACTTGTTATGTAACGACGTGTAGGATTCATTTCAACATTTATTTTGTATGATTAGACGAGTGTCTCTTTTGTAATCGTTCAGACGAGGGTTATAAAGAACTATAATAACTATACATATTGTATATAAAGGATGCTGTTGAATTATATTGATTATTTAGTTTGGTAGATGATTATTATAGTCATTATATATAAATAAATTATGAAAATAAAAGTATATCAAAGTATAATCGGTGTTTTATTTAATATCTTGTTATTTACAAACGAAATAGGATAAAGCTTTCTAAACAGAGCTGTTGATCACATCCTCGTTTACAATATAGGTACCCTACTCCTAGAACTAATATCAAGAGAATTTACAATCCTGTACATACATACGTTCTGCCAAGATACGGAGTAAAAAAAGGTAGTGGACCTTACCCTAACGTAGACGTACTGGTTTCACATAATATTTTCGGTATCACGTTTGGCACTGAATTTACATATAATATGCATTTTTAATCATAACACTCACATTTTTAGTAAGATTATATAAAATCTTAAGAACTAGAACCAAACACGTGACAACACTCTTCTCGTTCGTTTCCCGCCATATACTTTTTTTTTTTTTTTGGTGTGGCACTAGTTTTACTTTGTGCCATTTTCAGCCATTTACTTTTCATCAACTTTTTACAAAGGGTTGTTTTTTTCTACTCATTGGCTATGGTCCCAAGTCCCAACCTTAGAAGAGTACGTAACGCTATTTTTCCCAGCCCGTAACTTGAGTTGTCCTCATTCAGAATTCTTTGAAAAGCCGAAAAAAATTACCACATAGAATTCCCGCCATTTACTTTTCATCAACTTTTTAGAAAGGGATTTTTTTCACTCATTGGCTATGGTCCCAGCCTTAGAATAATAACGTTTTTGGTCCCAACCTATATTTTGAGTTGTCCTCATTCGGAATTCTTTGAAAACCGAAAAAAAATAACCACATAGAATTTGTGATGATACTTTTTTCGTCCATATACAACGACGAAATAACAAGGAAAAAGATTTCTGATGATATTATTAGGTACATGTAGTTGTCTCCTCAACTCTACAATGCTTCTCTGTCAATAGATCCCTGTAGTTTTTTTTATGATTAAATAGTCTTACTGTTTTTCTTGCTTTTCCCTTTTTTCTCTTTTTTATTATAAGAAGACTGCATGCACAAGAAACCATTTTTTTCGTGCGTTAGCCTAACCATAACCGCCAAAGAAGCCTCCCACTAGGAGGACCGATGACCTGTTGAAGGTTGCGGGTACCCGCTGGATGCGAGACGCACGGGACCGGTCAATGTGGCGACACCTGGGGGAGGCCTATGTCCAGCAGTGGACGTCTCTTGGCTGAAATGAGGATGATGATGATGATGATAGTACATATTGATACATTACACATTATGTACATTACATTTTGGGGAAATACACAGTCTTGCGTATTTCCATCTTCGCAATAGAGAGGCAATCCGCAAACTCAACATCATTTGGGGTGGGTTACCCATCGAGCACAGCAACTACCCAAAATATCTCGGTTACTCTGGACAGGTCGCTTACATTCAGCAAGAACTGCAACAATATCAAGCAGAAGGTGCACTCCCGCAAAAGTCTTTTACAGCGACTAGTATCAAGTGGGGTGCTTCGCCAGACGTTACATGGACTACTGGGTGAATTTGCGTGCCCGCTCACTGGCGAACGCCCTGAAGAAAGACTGAAGCTGTGGCGAGAAAGTATTTGCCTACCCAGGGGCGGATCCAGGATATGTAGTCTAGTCAAGAAGCGCATCCTAGGGTACTGCAGAGATGAATGAACAATAATCTGCGGTTAAAAATGTTACAACGCGATTTTTCTTTTAGTTATGCATTAGTTAATTAACAACTTGTTCCTACTTGCACATTAACATTGGAAGTGCAATACCTAATTTCTTAATACCAAGTCTGAGTTTTTTTTTTTTTTTAATTTATTTAAACTTCATGCTCAAACGTGGTACATAGGCGGACTTAATGCCACAAGGCATTCTCTACCAGTCAACCTTAGGGTCAAATAGGACAGCACTGTGGTAGAGTACAAATATAAATTAATCAGGAGAATACTATTTTTTTTTGCATCAAAGGTTGTGTCCAAAAAAAATATTATCTCATACCTACACAACGCAGTTGTTTAAAAAAAAATAAACAATAAGCCATAAAAGTTTTTAAAAGTCATTTTCAAGTAGCTTTTGATCATTACAGAACAATAGTATATTATGCAACTAGTGAATAAAGGACGGATTTAAAGCGAGGGCCGTAGATGAGTCACGAGCAAGTGAAGGATTCTAATGATTGAATCACGAACGCAGCGAGTGATTCAACTGTTAGAATCCTGAACGACGGGAGTGATTCATGGCCCTCGATATAAATTCTTACTTTATTCAGGAGTTGCATACTATACTTTATATCATGACTACGAGAAAAGACATAATTTAAGCGAAAATAGAAATTTAATCAAGAAATAAGAATTGTTACATTAATTGAAATGAACATTAAATTTAGAGCAATGACTGAAATTAAGCGTAATTTTCTTATTATTATCATTAGGGTGGTCAACTTGTGAAACAATATTTATTTTTCTATAAAGGCAGCAAAGAACACAAAACAGTTTTTAATCTAATGCCAAACTCCTTGTCGCAAATATCGACCAATCAAATCTCGAGAATTTATTTGCACCAAAGAGTTTTGAATTTCGAATCTTAGCGCAAGGAGTTTGTGTAAGCATTGAAATAGAGACCGGATATATTTTTGTGTTCCAAATTCAAACACCAAAATAGTGAATAAAAACAAAACAGTGAATAAAAGGCCTTTTTATTCACTGTTTTGCGTGAATAAAATAAGCTTTTTAGAGTAGGTATGGTATAAAAATAATAATAAAAAAAATTACTTCTAAATTTAGGTAGTTAATTGTTATAACAAATTGAAAAATATTATTTTTTTATTTTTTTCAACAGGACTATCTTTTGAGACCTTTCAAAAATAGCTTTAGTTATTTATCAATTATCGCACTTGCAATTTTCATGTTCAAGTAGGGAAAGATTTAACTAATGCCATTGTTTTTTATATATCAATGACTAATGCAAACTTCATAGAAAAATCGCAGCACTTGTTGACTAGACTACATGTCAATGTGCCCCCCACACCCAGAAAAAAAATCGTATTCGAACCAGAAATAATTTCACTCATGTTCTTTCTGTCATTTTATTCTTATTATAGTTTAACAACTCTGATTATTTGATTTGCCTTTATGTATGTACTGTGATGGAAACTCCATAACCGTCTAGGGGGGGGGGGCACGTGCCCCCGGCCGTGCTCTCCCCCTGGATCCGCTATTATGCCTACCCATCCCATTTGTGCCACTTGTTGAAAATCTACGTTGCCATGGCTGACCTGGAAGTCCTTAAATAGACTGCGGGCACAGGTTGGCCGAAGCAAGGAAAATCTGTTCAAGTGGAGATTTATAGATGACTCTGCCCTGGAGTGTAAAATGTGGTGTTGCCCCACAAACTATGGAGCACTTGATATCGTGTTCTGCCTGTCCCGTTACTTGCACATCACAGGAGCTGATGGACGGAGCTGAAAACGCCAAACTCGCCGCTATTTGGGCTGACTCAGTTCAAATATTGTCATCGACACGCTAAGAAGAAGTGTGGAAAGTTTGTTATTGCATTGGAGGCGGAATTTCCAATTGAGCCACTAGGCCTGATTCCGCCCCGATCACAGAGTACTTTTATATAATTATAGCCTCGAACTTGGGCATTACGTGTGTGAGTGTGTCAAACGACGTTTTTCAATACACTTTCGAAATCAGTGATTTTAATACTCGTTACAATAAATTGTTCTCAGAGGTCAAATTTTAATAACTGTTGAGGATTGCGAAATGTGCGATTAAGCGCCATTCACGCCCACAGCTGAACGGAGACACATCTGTGTACTTATTTTCATCCAAACTCGTTTGCTTTCCTTGTTTCATTAGTAGGTTTCTATACCGATCATTTTTGAATTGATTATATTTTGATATTTTCCGCTGTTTGTAGTCACTGACTTTACGTAGTACTCTTGCGCTGTCATGAACACACGCTTGCCTTAGTCTGGCTGCCCATAATTTCAACAGATTTACGACTTGTTTTGTCGGTGGTCAGGCGAACTTTCCCTAACACGTAACTGAAATACTATAGGACCTAGAACATCAGGTAACGTACATTAAAAAAACAAATATATTGAGCAACTTTTTTAATAAAACTTTAACTATGATATAAATACAATAGAATACATACGAGCATTTATTATGTGCCGGGCGAGTCGGGCCCTCCGCACCCCGCGCCCGGAAGGCACAGTCCTCGTTTACACAGCAGGCGGGCATTATGCGCTCACAGTGCTACGTACTATGTACTCCGTGGGTGCTGACAAGTAATCACAAGTTGCAGTCATATTGTTGAGGTAATACGATTTAAATTATGAAGCCTATTTTACATAGAAATTGTGCCCGAAACATGGCGTTGCGTTATCGTTTTACATTGGGAAACGCCGGGTAGAAGGCAGCCGTGTGGTTACTTGCTCGCTACCACAACATCACAATCGCACAGAACTCCGTTCAGAGTGGTGTCACTCAAGCACAAGCCACCATCCCGGTCGCCTCACATACACATTGTACAAGAGACACGTGGCAAGCGTGAAGTGGTCAGACTATCGCACGTGATTGATCACAGCTGTAGTCGTTCTATCGATAACTAACTAATATGCTTTTTACATGAATATAAAAGTTTTATGTTAAAGTTGACGACGCCGGATCACGTACACTAGGTAAGCATAACATCGAGGACGGTCGCGGTTAGGTGAAGGTAGCAGTGGGAAACGTACACATTATCACAAAATTCTGTACATTGTATAAATGGTGTGAAGTACC